>CM020519.1:5462500-6062500 GCA_009823395.1 Thamnaconus septentrionalis | reverse complement strand
GGCTGACGTCAACATGGGGAAAAGTTCCGCCTCAGTTTAATGGTGCCCGCCTTTCAGGATAAATAATAAAGAGAATTAGTTATAATAACTCCTGCTGTCAACTCCTGTGGTCAACAACCGCGGAGCGTTATTTCCAAAGTTACCGGGTGTTGTGTTAAAAACCTCGACCGACCACATTGGACGTTCTTTGCTCCGCAGTGACCGTCGCGGTACTTTCGGACGCTTTATGTGGAAAATAAGGGAGGAGATTTGACCTCAGGTTGCTGTGCCTGTAAAGCTGTCACTATATTTCAAACAGATCGGGGAAAACTGTCAGACACATCTGGTCACTCAAGGGTGAACCCTAACCCTATTTTAAAAAACAGAAAAACATTAATTAACCTGAATTTCTTGCACTTTTATTTTTTCTAAAAAAAAAAAAGGCTGATTATCTTGCCATGACCTTTCAATAGGTCAGGCCGACGAGACCATAAAAAGGCCATGGTCTTAGGGGCACGTACGTTTGGCTTTCAAAACGTATTTAAAAGTTCACATTATGTGACCCGTCGCTGCACCGCTGCTTTTGAATACGCATCAAAGTGGGCCAGGTTCAACCATCCAAGTCGTCTGTGGAGCTGCTCAGTGCTAAACGCTGAAGGGGGAAGAGCGAAGAGCTTTGTTGGCCGAGACGGAGTGGTGTTGATAATGGTCCCGCTGGCCTCTAATGGATCCTGTTACACTGCTGGGGACATACAAGCTGCGCCGTATTTAGACGCTCGCCTTTCTGTTTGGAGTTCAGACAGAAAAGGAGCTGACGGCTGCTTCCTCTTACCTCCGAATAAGAACGTCAAAAGAGAGTTTATTCTGCTGAGCATGGAGGCTATTCATTCAGATATATGTATATATATATATATTTAAACTATGAATATGGAGTGAAAAAAGCAAAAGAAGAGATGCCTTTTGAATTAAAATTCAAACATGTTTCTCAGCGAAATGCAGAAGACGAATATTTCCATTTCTCCAAATTACAATTTTTGACAAATGACGCCATTAGAGAATATTTTATAATTATATTTATTTCTGCTCGTGATCATTTTACTGCAGTGTGCCCTGATTTTCTTTTTTGACTGTAGCCACTTTTGCAACATGCGAGAGTCTGCTCGGCTGCAGTATCTGTTACCAGCAGCCTGTCAGCACTCTGGTTATGCATGTATAATGCAGCAAATAAGCTGCGTGAGCACACAGTCTTGTGTCGTGCAAAAAATAATCAAGTATCACCAAGTGGAAACACGATGGTAATACAGCAGTAGAATAAAGCTTTTGGATGCTTTCTACATAATTTTCCAATGCATGACTGAATAGGAAAAATCTCTGTGTTGTGGCTGCATGAGACAGAAAAAAAACAAAATGCGTTTTTGTTCATTGTTATGTGTTATAACACACATAATTAGTGTTTTACGACAAAGGAGGCCGTCTTTCGCGCTCACGCATAAGGTCGCAGATGTGCGCGGGCCAGACTTGTTTGGCCGGCGCCGAGGAGAAGGAACACACTGTGCGGGAACAAGCTAATCTGCTGATTTAATAGGGAGACGGTATGAATGGCTGCTTGAGAACAGTGGAGCCCAACCAGGAGGAGCCCTGACGCGTGTGAAACAATAAACACATTCAAAAGGAGGAGCTCCAGCTTTGGCACAGGCAGGCCTCTGGGTTTGCAGGATTTACGATTCCTCATCTAAATATGACAAAATACATGTAAATATGTACAACAAAATGTAAATCAGTGGATTTGGAAGGTAAGTGATGGATTTTTTACTTAGTCCTAGGTTCATGGGGGTTTACAAAGAGTGAATCTTCTCCGTGTCAATTCGGAAATCAATGCAAGTCGGTCTTGAAACAGTGTGAGGTTGTGGACAGACAGCTCTCCATAAATAATGTATCCACTAGTTAATTCTGTGAAGATCAATGCAGCACTTGTTGCTTCTGTTGTTAAAATCCTCACGAGTCCAGTTTGGGTCCTCGGTCCAAAGTTCGACAGGACCAATCAGGAAGAACAGGGAGATGCTGCTGGTTTGTGAACAATGGCAGCCTTACTTGGTTGAGTGGTTGCATGCATGGTGGCTCGCCATTGGCTGGTCCAGTGGGCAGCGGTGATTGACACGACAGAGTAAGCGCGCGGCATTGCAAGACAAATGGTTTTTCTTTCTTTCTGCACTGTTTTGTTTTACCGTAAATTACAAATGTGGACCAACACTTGAGAAGCTACGACCTCATTAGCAACGAGGGATGTACCAGGCCGGTAGTGCCATCAGTCTGAACAACGACAGCATGGAAACGCGCTAATTAACGTCATCATCCCGGACCAAGGACGCCGCGGTTGGCCACACTTTGCTATTCCAGTCAGCTCCAGTGGTTTTGTGCCCTTGTCTCGAGATTTATACCTCGACTCTAATGTTTTGTCGTTTGTAGACAAACGGCAGCGAGATCCTCTCTTTTGTCTCAACCTGCTCTGAGGGCGCCCGTCAGGGTCTTCACGGGGGGAAATGTTGAGCGAGCAAGCAGCTGTGGGCAGGTGGGGGAGGGTAGTGCAAGATAGAGGACAGACGAGCGGCGTGACGAGCCGGTGAGCACGGCCGACGTGCCGCAAATCCAAATGAGGGCCGTGCAGGAGACTCCGGGGGCTGCCGGGAGACAACATCCCAGTGTGGAGCTCATCCTTTCAAAGTTTCAAAGAAAGGGAGGCGATGCAAATTAGGTATGTTTCCAACCAAGTGGTTGGAGCGGATAAACAGCGGAATACACAATGTTCAACAGCATGTCTGTGATAGAATGTGGAAGAGGTTGCGGTGCAGAAAAACAGTGGGTCCCCATGGTAACACACACTCGCGCGCACACACACACAAAATCACACACACCCAGAAATGCTGGGTTTATGGCGCGTAAAATTGGCGAAAACAGCTGCCACGTGAGCCAATTGTTCGCCATGTCACAACTTATTTGACGAATGAGTTTTCGACTTCCTGTTGACAGTGTGAAAACTTGATTAGAGACAAGCAGAACTAGCACCGCTGTCTTGGGCAGCAGAAGATGTAACCAAAAACTGTTGCTTCTTCAGCAAAAAGCCAAACTTTTGCCGGTCAAACCAGAGCTTCGCTTTCTGACAATGTAGCGTTAGCCTGAGCTAAAGGTAACATCAGCCCAAACATCAGCTCCAATCAAATCCAATCCAAACCTGAACTGTTGCTGGATGTGATTCTGCTTTATCGACAAAATTATTTGGTGCTTCCCTGTACTAAAAAAACCAAACAAAAAACCCCAACCAGTAAATCTGGTGATGGAAACCCAGCATATGAAGCGACTGAAGCCGGGAGTCGAGGAAATGGAGGGAAGCCAGAAACAGCTTATCTGTCTCCAGCTCTGTGCAGGAGGAGGAGGAGGAGGAGGAGAAGAAGGAAGGAGGCTCTTGAGTCGTGAGGAGTGAAAGCACTTCCTCCGACAGCTTCTCAGGGCCCAACGTCTCGCCCTCTTCACGGCGAAGTGCGTCGGTTTCCTGCAGGGCTTTTTTGCACCCTGTGAGTGATTGCCGCACAGGGAGCTGCGCTGCCGGG
The DNA here is from genome assembly GCA_009823395.1 of Thamnaconus septentrionalis. NCBI lineage: Eukaryota > Metazoa > Chordata > Actinopteri > Tetraodontiformes > Monacanthidae > Thamnaconus > Thamnaconus septentrionalis. The sequence goes on along the minus strand of CM020519.1, from coordinate 6,058,916 downwards.
GCGGCCTGGTGCTTTCAGAGGTGAGGAGCTCATAAATGCGGCATCGACAGACGCCGGAACGAGACGGTGAAAGCAGCGGCTTTGTGCCCGGTAATGACAGGGATCTCTGCGCCAGCAATTTTTCTCAACAGCCCAGATGATTCGCAACTCGCCCAACAAAAAAGGTTGCGTTTTGACGTACTTAAGTCGTTTAAGTTTTCCCCGACGCTGCTGAGTGTCTGTTATCTTAGCCGGGGAGCTAAGAGTTGTCAGTGACGCTTCTGGAAGAAACGATCCTTTGGATTTCTTAGGAGAGGAGTCAGGCCAGGAGGGGGCTGACGGCTCGAGGTAAATATTTTCCAGAACGGCTGGTGAATCAGTAATGACAGCACCAACCGTGGCTTTAGGTATGAGAGGAAGGTGAGGCTAAACGAGGCATAGCTTCAATTTTATGGTAGCAACTAAGCATTTTGACTGGAGGGATTCAGGGATTCAGACACAGTCAAAGAGCACCAGGACTTCCAGGCTCTTCAAGATTTAAGATTGACAAATTTTTATTGTCTTTATGCAAGCATAATGAAAATTTGAGCAGTCTCTTGACTTTAACACACATGAAGAAATAAAAATAGAGAAAATACAGATATTGTATCACTGCACCACACAGGCATTCCAATCACTTACTCACAAAAAAAAAAGCTGAATCCTGAAAACTGTCACACTGTCAGTCAGTAAGACAAATGACCCTCTTTCCGCTCGGTCATTTATTTCTCGGGTCGGGACATTTCCCTGATCCTCTAAAAGCAAAAGGTTGGGGGAAGAAAATCAAGCCGCACATTTGAAACCAGCTGCTGCTTGCTGCCTCGTAGCGTCAGTTCCGCTTGCCTGACTCCTCGACGCCACCACCAGGTCTTTCTGTCCTTTTCCCAACATCCCGTCTGCCATCGTTTGCAAATCATGAAAAAAAACAGCACTTTTCCAGCTGTTCCTTCTCTTTATCACCGCTGTTAAAGGTTCCCTTTCCCATCCTCCTCCTTCTCCGTCTCCCCGACCACTCCACCGCCGCTTCCCATTACTGTGCCCGCGGTGCATCACCGCTCCATCTCCCAGTAATGGATTTCCGATGCTTCGACCGTCTTGCCGTTCACGTGGTCGAAGCATCCCTTTCCCGGCTAGCGTCGCTCGCGCTAGCTGCTTAGAAATGCATGAGCCTCCCGTCGGTGTTATTGTACTCATTCCGTCATTACTCACTCCCACCCAGACAGAGCAGCAGCGAACTGGGCGACCTCCCCAAACTCCCCCCACTTGATTTTCCTGCTCCACTCAATCAAAGCAGTGATGAAGCTGTGGCAGCGGCAGCAGCAGCGGCAGCAACAGTGGCAGCAGCGGCTCATCCCGGGATTGACGGCGCTCCAAAGGTTTGTAAGATAAGACGCTGCATTACAATGGAGTGAACGCGCAAATGTTAACACTCCTTTCTCACCACTCCCGACCGGCGGAGCTTTTATTAGCCGTGAAATTGCAATTTGGATTCCCTGGAACTGGCCGTTTTTCCTGGGAAGGCCTCTAACAATGCAGCGGCGTCACTTAATCCTCCCTCCTCCCCGTGCTTTCAGCCATCCACCGAGGAACCGTCTTCTATTAGGCCTTATTGAAGGCTTCCGCAAACATAATCGAGTTGCATTTTTATCTTTGTTTCTCGGAGAGATGCACCTGTGATTCAGAAGCCACAAAAATGCTGCACGCGCACGGTTGGTCTCAACGCATGGCTGCGTTATCTTTATGCTTCTTGGCTTGCCGGGCCCAGACAGAGTCTGATTCATGGATCTTCTCACGCCCACGCATCGCAATCGGCTACTGTGCAAAAAATAAACACCACGCAGAAATTAAACTGCTTATCGTAAAGCCTCATCCGACGAGGACTGATTCATGCTAACTGGGTTTCATTCAAGTCTTTTCACATTGGGAGCATGAAGACCAAGTCCAGCGTGTTAGACCCCAAAGTCATGTACTTAGTGTGAACGCAAGTGTCTCATAATGTCTCAATGAGTGGTGCTTGACATGGTCCACATGTTAGCTGGGGCTTGGTTTGCTATTGGTGTGAAAGCATGCACAAGCATGCATCAGCTGTGCACTGGATCACTTTAGTCAAGCAAGAAGGTGGATATATGAGATTCAGGACAAACTTGACTGTACGATGGAAGATGCTGAAGCAAAAGGAGCCGTTGTTGACGATAAAGAACAAAAAGGATCAAAGTGGACTCCATTGTCCATGAATCTGATCTGGTTCTGAGAATAATGATGGCACAAACAACTCACACAGAGCATACTGCCATCTACTGTATTGGACTATAATCCGCAGGAGGTGCTTAAGCAAAAGAAGAAGAAGAAGACGAAGAACACAGGACAAAACAGGTGAGCCAAAAACACCTTCAAACTAGTCCACGGCTGTCTTACCTTTGGCATCTTGGTGCACTTCCCATTTCTGGCGTCTTTAATGTAGGCGATGTCCAACAGGTCTGTATCCTGCAAAACACAAAGAGAAAAACACAACTGAGTGAGTGTTCAAAAACGTCCAAGAGCTCAAGAGCTTGTGGAACTGAGACCTCTGATCACCTTCAAGCTGGCTACCTGCTCCGGATAAAAGACCGTCAGTATAATTTGCTTGACAGGCACACACAAACACACACGCACACATTAGCCTCAATACAGCGATCACGTGGGAGACATTTGTTGCCGTGTTGACACCTCGGCGGCCCTGCGCACAAAATTAGGACGGAGGTGTGAAGGTCCCACGCTGACTGATGACCTCGATGACGCGCTGTTGTGACGAGCGCCGACGCTCAGAATAGGTTTTGTCAATCTGCTCGTAAAAAAATCGGAGAGCTTCCGCAAGAGGCAACGGAGGTGAAAAGGTGCAACGGCGGTCTTGACGCCGCCGGCGAAGAAAACCAGTCGGTTTCCAGACGCCGACGTTCTGCTCGACAGCTGGAAAATCAAGTCAGAGTCTTTTGTTTTGCCTCGTGCGCGCCACAACGCATTTTCCGCCTGGAAGTGGGGCAGAGGAATTTTAATCGAGACGCCCCGAAATTTTTGGGATCTGCATCTGCCGTAAGCCTCTTTCATCTCAGATTACAATTTCAGATTGCAGCCTTTATTTTTTCTCCCACCTCTTCGAGAGGCGAGTTGAGAATTCCCGACGTTCAGAGGTGCACGTCGCAGGTACGAATCCGCCCACGTACCGTCTGTCGGTCCCGCGTACCGTCAAAACCTTCCGTGCTCGTCTCAAGGCGCAGCTGTGCGAAATTTACAAAAATGTGTGATCCGTGAAGCAGAACAGTGAAAACTCACTAGTGTGTTCAACATGGAAAAGCAAGTTAATTGTGTTTTCATTCACAAAATAATGAGCATTAAAAAAATTCTAAGCAGTATTTAGAGAGTCGATCCACATTGGGTGGAACCCAGGAACAACCAGCCAGACAGGGGGAAAATGTTTACAAAGGGTAAAGGGTTAAAGATTACCAATGCTAACATGACATCATGGCTGTTGGCGTGACAAAAAAAATCGTTTTGCCACCACTAGGTGCCACCGAGTCCTGCAAACTGGCCCTTTAAAAAAAACAAAAGAAACCTCTCGGCCGACTTGATTAGGGGTAAAAATTGGAGCCGGCGTGGAGCAGAGGCGGGGTTGGGTGGGGGGGGGGGGTCACTCCGCTCCGGTCACCACATGCCTTTATCAGTCTGCATTATCGCTCTCTCCATCTCTCCGAGAGGCAGCCGGGACATGGAGTGGAAAATTAACCAGAGTGAACCGCGTGTCCACTCAGCATTATCTGGGGAGACAAGGAGCGACGGGGGTTGGACTCAATCTCCAGTGGCGGCTGCCGCTATCGGGCCATCTCACGAGGCGGCGCGGGCCGCTGGGAAATTGCACCGGGCCACTTTTACCTTATCTCTGAAGCCACGCTCCAGTGGATGATAACTTTTTGGGGTTTTTTTTGGTCTTAATGTTATTTTAGCTTGAGTGGGTCATCTGTTTGAAATCTCCTATCAAAGCTTTTTTTTTTTTTTTTTTTGGCTATGTCGATTTATCCATTGACAAGTTCATTGTGAAAGAAATCAGCATTGGAGGAAGCATTAAAAAGGGTAAAAAGGGTGTAAAATATCCGTCCTGTGCTACCGCGGTGAGCTAATATCTGCGTCTGGCAGGACATTAAAGGCCTTATTTTCAAGGCCCGGACGGGAAGTTATTCCTTTTGCTGCTGTGCGTGGCATCAATTAGAGTGTCCCTGCCTGCACACAGAGATCCGCTGAGTCAAAGGTCAACGCCTACATAGCATCTGCAAATGCCTCGCTTTGAAGTCCCCTCCGCCAGGAAGGCGGAGCTCTGCGGGGGGGAGGTGGGGACTGACAGCGGGGCTGCAGGAAGTGGCTTCGCTGATGGGCCCCCCCTCCCCGCAGCCCCTCGGCTGAGCGACGACGCGTCGTCCTCGCTGATTTAAGCGCTCACCCCAGACACAAACGCCTCATTAAAGGGCGACGCTGAGTGGCGGAGTGAGCGTCACACGCTTACATGTGTAGCCATTAAGTCAACATCCAGAGGAGCTTGTCAGTGTTTTTTTTCCTCCCAGCACGGATGAGCTGAGATGCACATAAAAGCCGGCAGAAGCCGCAGTCATTAAAAGTTTTTATTCCCGCCGTTAATAGCGCAATTTATTCTCCACCTATATTATGTTGTTGTTTTTTTTTATCTCTTCAGCTCCCTCATGCCTTGTCATTCATCGCGCTGAACCAACACCTCCACCCCAACACCCCACCTCCTGTCACAACTCTCCGCAGGGCAGGCTGCTCCGTGCCCGTCGAAAGCAGAACGAGGACTCGGGACGTCAGAGGCCCATTGATATCCGCCGCACGTCTGGGAAGAACGTCAGAAATTAATGAACCTGCTTAACATGTGCCGGCCGCCGGGCTTTGTTTTGTGTTTGTCTGCGTCCGCTGTCAAGACGTTTTATGTGCGTTGGTGCCGACGAGCCGCTCCCGCCAGCCCCTCCCCCGACGTTCCCGCGAAATTAAAGCCATTATTTTATCCAGGCAGCCCAGTCACGGAGGGCTGCGAGTAAAAAAAAAAATCTGTTTTTCTGTTTTTCTTTTTCGCCTTCCTTTCGGGGACGCCGAGTTATGGCATCTTCAAAAATGGACACGGTGTCCCAGCGCGTGAATCGCAACAGTTTAAAATCCATTACCGGGTCTTTTTCGAATTAGGGTACAAAAGAAGCCGCTTGATCCCTGGTAAAGCAGAGCAGTTTGTACGGATTTACAGGGGCAACAGCAAGTGGGCACCTGCCAGCAGCGGCGACCGGAGAGGCGAGTGCACGTTGAGGAATATGAAGAGCGGACGGGCGGAAGGCCAAGTGTGAGACGGGAGAGCGAAGGCGACGGGGTTAGCGTGCTGATTTAGCCACGGTGCACTTGGCAGCTTGTGGACGACAAAATAAAAAATGGATGCTGGCTCTGCAGGGTTTCCTGGTCCTCTACTGAGCGACAGGGACAAGGAGCAAGAGAGGTGTAAGTGTGTGCGTGCAGCACGGAGGCGGACACACATCGAGCCGAGGAAAAGGAGGTTGGACAGAAGAGGAAGAAGAAGAAAAAAGCTGAAATCAAGACGTTCAAACGTAGCTAGACAGTAGCCAAGTAGCTAAACTCTTTCAGTCAATAAAAATAAGGACACACAACAAGGATATAAACAGTTTCTCATTCTGCAGCCTTCTGCAGACGTTCACATATTTAAGTGGTTTACCATTTCACAGTGGCCCCCCCCGACCAGGTTTAGTGTCGTGACATCACAAAGGCCAAAAATAAGTTTCTCTCCCCAGTCTCGTATGGCTCTCAGACTGTCGGACGCAAAAACCCTGAAATCTGACTGTTACAACAAACTTCCGGTTGGTTTTAATTTTCCCCAAACACCGTAAGCAGTCAGCTTAAGTTGAGATGAAAGGGAGAACTGGAGGAGAAGACCAGGAAGAGGAGGACACTACGAGCTGCAGAGATTAGCGTGGGCGCCGCCGCCGCCGCTGCTGTTCCTGCTGCTGGCAGCAGCGTCAGTTTTGGCAGAACTGGGCTGCATTTTCATATTAAAAGAAAAGGAAAGCACTCAGTGGGAAATAGGTTTTAGCTTAAGTGCCGAGTGGCTCGAGTAAAGTTGCTGGCAAGGTTTGCTGAAACGCAAGAGCACTCAGCAGCTAGCCACAGTGGCACACTGCAAGTGATGCTACTTGGAGCAATTGGAAGCTCGCGGCTCCACTTGGTTAGTTAGTACCTATCAAAGAAAAGACAACAAAACAAAACACATAGCTCATGAAACTAACTTCTAAGTTTGGCAAACACCTTCAATGGGCTCTTCACAAGATGGAAGACCACCCACCCTGCCTTAATTCCCAATACACAACTTTTCTGTGAGTCAGCGTCAGAAAATCTTTTCTGCACGACGCCACGCGAAGTCGAGCAGACGCAGCTTCCTGCCAGCGGCTCTCCAGCGACTCTCGGGCGTTGCTCTGAGGCTTAACGTACCACAAGGGCTCCACTGGAACTCAGTTAGCAGTCACATTCACCATGCGGCAGGGCACTCGGCGTCGCTCTGGAGTGACTCTAAAAGCCCCACAGTGATCCCGCAGCCTCGTTGGCTGGATGGTAATTACTTTGGGACATTAGGCTCCAGCTCCCAGTGTTTGCAAGGGGAAGGTTTCCGCTTCCTCCTCTCACTCTGAATGATGAACAATATCTGAGGGGTTTGAAACCATTTTCCTGGGTCGAAATGCTTTACTGGCCTGTAATGTAAAATGAAAGGGGCCATAAAATCTGGGGGAGGATTTCAACAGAAGAGAGTTGCGAGTTCTGTCGTTCAGCCTTAAAATACAGAACTGACATATTTGCCATTTATATGTGCGATTAACCGCTTTTAAATCGAAATTGGATTTATTAGTCTAGACCAGTGGTTCTCAAACTTTCTCTGTCAAACTTTCTCTGTCACGCCCCACCTTGGAGGAAGAAAAATTTTCATGCCCCAAATTTGGGGCTAGAAGCCCCAAATTTGACGTGGCTGTGTCTTGAGGGATCCCGATGAACCTGCAAGTGGCCCCATGTCTCTAGGACAAAGTTGACTTTTGACCCCATAGACTTGCATGGTCTGGCGTGAACTACAGCCAAAAGTGGCCAACAACAAAGAACACTGGCCACCGCCAGACTCCTGAATTCTTCTTTTCGTCCCTGTCAAATATTTGTCCATGCTGTGTACCTGAGCAGCGTTTTTCTTAGCTACAACCTACTGAACACTTTTTGTTAATTGTTCCGCCGTGGAAAAAGTTCAGACGTGAAAACATTAGTTCCCCGGGCGGCCCGTCTCACTCCCGCCCGGTGTTTCGCGACCCCCGGGGAGGGGGGGGCGCGCGACCCACTTTGAGAAACACTGCTCTAGACGATGTTAAAAAAAAATCTTAAAATCGATTTTGCTCTCTCATGCTTCCACGCTGTGCACCTCTTATTTTACAAAATTTGAAAGTTGTGTACTTTATTCATTCATCATTGTTCAAGATGATAGAAAAACCTTTTATTTTCTAAGTGATGTTTGATGAAAGACAGTGAAGGTTGTCACTTCATCCACAGGGGGATTCATGTGTGTTTGGTTCTTAAGTTTTCACTTTATTTCACTCTATTCCCACTTGTGGAGGTGCAGGAAACACCAGCTTCGGGGCATAAATGAGTAACTCTGTCAATGTGTCTGAGTTGAGTCCAGGAGGTCAAGGGTCGTGGTGAGCCGCTGAGACCTGAGATCAAAGGAGGCAGAGGAGGAGGAGGAAACGTGACGAGATGGGAGAAAACGAGAGGAGCGGGAAGGGGAGGGAGGGGAAAAAAAGTAGCGAGCGAAGCCGAGGGAGGGGAATGACTGTTCCTGATAGCAGCTATCAGCTGTTGGCACACACGCCAGAACAAGCAGCCGCCAGGGGGGGAAAAAAATGTAGCGGGAAGCTTTTGCTGTATACATCAGCAGGATTACGTACACAAACACACAAATCTATAGGTGCACGCGCGCGCGCACACAAACACACACTAAATCTCACTCTGCCTCATCCACTGCGGTGTGGGAGTGTCGACTGTCTCATGATGTTCACCATGGTTCCCATGACCAATCAGGTCTCGGACCTGCACAATCAAGGCCACTAACACACATACACACACTTGCACAGAGCCCAGCTGCATGCTGAAGGATGGCAGTGTGTGTGTGTGTGTGTGTGTGTGTGTGTCGGGGGGCAGCGAGGTTTGCACTCCTCCCCTCTGACAGATTGCAGAACGGAGGAGGATGACAGCGAAGAGCAGAGCAGCTTCACTCATCCATCCAGGATCCTCCGGCGCTCTGTCTCCTGCTATGTCTTTGTTATGCTTGTGGCTGTTATTTATTTATTTATTTATTTTCTACTTTTTTTTTCTCCCCTCCCCTTCCTCATGTGCATCAGTCAGTCTCCGGCTCGCTTGCTCCGGACGGCCTGTCAGATCCCGCCTCACGTTTCAATTTCTTTTTTCCTCTGGATGCTTGCCTGCTCTGTTGCTTCTCATCCGACTCCTTCCACCATCCCAGCCACGGTTCACATCTTTACGTCAATTCTAAGCTCCGCCCCCTGTCTCTCTATATGGATTTCTCTATGCCTACATATCAGCACCCTCTGTGACATCACAAATGGCAGAAGATTCCCACTGACTGTGTGTTTTAATGCAGACTTTCTACAAAAGCAGAAGAAGCAAAGGCAGCAAAGGCAGCAGCTTCTTCAGTGACACATTAGAGATGTGTTGCTGTTGGAAGCCTTTGGAAGATGAATTTCATAAAAATGTAATTTCACATGGGACTGCGGAGACCTTTAAAATTGTCTCTGCAGTTCAAGCCGTACCTAAAGGGTACATTCAACCACTTCACATCCTTTTACTCCACTGAAAGGACAGGAAGTGATCAGTGTGTCTGTCGGTATCTGTATGAGTGTGTGTGTGTGTGTGTGTGTGTGTGTGCGTGTCACGGTTGCCAGAGTTCTTCATTAAAGTCCTCTGAGAGTTCAGTGCCAGTGGCGGAAACAGCGCCGCTCTGTCTCCCATCGTCCTCATCACCTCCCTCAACGACACATCCTCAGCGTGTTCCACCGCCTCTTTGAAGTCAGGACACGCTACAAAGTCACCAGAAGTGCAATTTTCCTTTCTTCCTTTCTTTTTTTTTCTCCCCCTGCAGGAAATACTCACCGTTCTTTCGCTTTCATTCTGAATGACGCAGGTCTTTGTTCCCGGGTTCCTCATGTTGAACGGCGGTCGGTCACGTGTTCGCCTCCCTCATTCGTTCAGTGCCAGGAAGTGATTCACGCTAATCTAGCTTCTTGATTTTTTTTCACTGATGCACCGTTAGCCACATTCACTGTTTGCAGGGGTAGATTTTAAGGTTTAGGAGAATTACCTGGATAGGGAACGTTCAGTCTGAAGTTCAGACCAGTGTATCATTATATCTAACACAGTCCTCTTCTAGCTACCGATGTCAGTCTATCAGGGGCTGTTTACATGGAGATTTGTTTTGAAAAGGCACATTTTTGAAAATGCTCTCGGAAAAAAAAAATGCGCTTACACGAAGCCGTCTTCAAAAAAATTTCCGTTTACACGGATACGCAGGAAGCGACTGAAAACGATGCAGTACCTACGCCAGGCCTGGTGTGGCGCCGCAAGTTTACTCCCTGAATGCGGAAGAAGAACACCTGAAGCACGCTGTGTGTAAAGAAGCAGCAGCTCGCTAACAACATTAGCACCACTGAGAACAGAAAGAAAGATCGCTGGTGAAAAGGCGGCGTGGATAGACGACAGAGTTGAACTTCTGCTTCGAGTTACTAAAGCCTGAAAAGGTCCATGTTGAGGTTGACTGCGAGTCGTGCCAGTAAAAGTTTGCTAACAGTTTAGCCATTTAGGTTTTCTGCCTCAATATTCCAGTCCGCCGACCCAAAAGAAAATAAATAAAAACAAAACTTTGCAAATCGCTTTTGTTGTATTTACTTTCACTTTGCATTGTTTGCAGTTTGTTGTAGTGGAGCTTAACGGGAAGACTGCGATCTCCCTGCGATCCGAAACCAATGCAAACACTGTTTAGCGCAGAGTGGATCCTGTTAATCAAACGAGGACCCCTGCTGTGCAGCCCCGCTGGGGTTTCGACACAGTGGATTGGATTCGGTGTGAATGACTGTTTGGAAAATTCATGAGGTGGAGAGATGCATAAATATAAAGGTCCCGGTGGTGCACAACAGTAAGGCCTCTTGTCCATTCAGAACGCTTGGTTGGAATTGTGTTAAACGCTCCACCAAAACCTGCAGCTGTTAATCTGCAGGCAGACAAACTCATCTTTAACCTACGCATTAAAAAAAACAAAACACAAAGCAGTGCTACCTGTGCTGAAAATCTGTCTTTCTTTCTTTCTTTCTTTCTTCCTTGTCAGTGTGATCAGCTCTGCACCAGAACAGGATGTTTTGTTTTATCTGTGAGAGAAAATGACTGGCAGCAAGATAACCGACCACGACCACCGTCAGACGAAACCACATTCAGCTGCGGCGGAGCTGGCAGGAGGAGAAGCGCATGAATCAGCCTGAGAATCGATCGACTCTGAATGACGCCGGCGTACAAGTCAGACTGCACCAGCAATCCACTCAAAGGCCACGGGTCTCTTTTACCTTCTGAGGCAAAAACGCAGTGAGTAAATCACAGGAGGTTGACGATGCGTTTAGGTTCCTCAAGTCAGGTGCACTTTTCTCCTATAATGACTACGGCGTCGTGATTCTCCGGGGCTGCTTTAAATGCTTATTTCTGATCTTTAGAAAAAAAAAAAAAAAATCCTTTTAGAAAGATGTAAATATTGGAAAAATCCAACAAGTCAAACTGGACCAGTGGAACTGGCTCTGAAAAAATTGGATTCCTGCTGTTCATACCGTCATGAAAAGCAAAAATGAGGTATTAGGTCACATACAGACAAAAAGCCGCATTTGTGCGACTGTCGCTGGCGCTGTGAACAAAGCTTTAGTGACTTTGCACAGCCGCTGCTATTTGAACAGCATCCACCCTGATGAAGCTCCCAGCAAGTCTGAATATGACAACTTGTCATTATTTGCCAAACCGTATCGACTTTTTTTTTTTTTTTGAGGGAAATGAAGGCGGCTGACCCACATTTGTGACACACTTAGTTGCTCAAGCGTAAATGGAGCAGCGAGGAGAGAAAGTGGGGAGTCCGAGGGAAAAGTGGGGATGGACAACAACACGGCCACTGTTCACCGTTGCGCAATATTCTCCTACTGCTATTTCCTAGCGCATCAAACTGACTCAGACCCTTGAAAATGTCCAGAATGCTGATGGTGCACCATAGACCAAGGTACATTCAGTATATTTTTTCTGCAGGATTTCAATCTAGAGGCGTAAATAATGTAAAGTAAACACAAAAATCAGCCCCTCGGTGTGTCGCTAATAAGCGTTCTCTTGCCACTGCTTTTTTTTTGGATAATGAGACAGCGGCTAGATAAGCCGCCGAGCAACACAAAGGCAGTTAGGGCTGAGGTGGGAGTCGGGGGCGGGGAGGGAGAGTGGGGGGGCATCAGTGCATCTAATGTCATTATCCTGATTAATCTGTGTCACAGTCGTCAGCAGCTCTGTGTTATTAACGCTCCTGACAGTCGCTCACCCGGGGCTCAGAGGGAAGCGGGGGTGGGGGGGGGGGGTCACACACAATTCCAGTCGGAGTCGGAGAGAACTTCCCAGCGGCTTCGTGAATGATTAACAGGCTCTCTGGGCGGAAAGAAACGCGCTGCGTCGCTATCTCTGCTTGCACTCCACGTAACCAACTCCTGGTTCGCACCTGTTGCTCCGATAAGGAGGCAGACGGCGTGACGACGCACTTTTAAAAAAGGCCTCTCACGCAGAGAGCATTCACTTTCTATTCAGAATGTGATCAGCTGTGTGTGATGTCACAGAGGGAAGTGAAGCCCCTGCGAGCTTGGAGACAACACGGTGCACTGAGGTGCAACAGGACTGAAACTAACACGACGTGTAGCAGGTGGGACGCTGAGTGTGTTAAATGATTTCTTCTGCAAAATAATACAACAATCTTTCCTTCTTTCAGCCGCTAAAAGTCAGACAGGTGAATCAAATGACCCTAAAATCAAGTCACGTAAAAAAAAAAAAAAAAAAATCATGAGAAAATCCTTAAGTCTCTGAACAGGAAGCTGATAACCTCCACGTAACATTCTACCATCTGATAAAATGTTCCAGACACTCTGCTTTTGGCAAGCGGGAGAGAAAAAAACAAACATAAAAACAAGAACACGCCTGATTACATTGACCGCATGCAAGAGTGGCAAAGAGAGAGAAGAGAGCGCTTTCACTTTAAGATTGTATTATTTTAAAGGAGAGGTTCCAAGGAGCTCAGTGAAGGGGATTAAAGTTAAAAAAAATAAAAAAAGGAATCTATGCAAGACGTTTGCAAGAGCTGCTAAACCTCATAGAGTGCAAATGATAGTAAAACTGGGGATTTGGTCGATGCTTTCAGTCAGTAAGTCCAACCAAAACCACAACCAGAACACACAGTTTACTTGGACCACAAATGGCGAATACCGTCGTATTAAGAATAAACAGTGCAGACTGTGACTGCCAGCGTGTTTGGGAGCCTGGTCCAGGCTGCTTTAAGGTTGTCATGAGGTCAGATATTTTCAATATTTCAGTGTTCTCCGCATTAATGTTTCACCACACAGATAAGTCAAAGTCGCTCCGATCAAAAATTCATTTTTAAGAAGCCGCTCGCGAGGCGCCGAGGTCGCAGTGAAAAGAGAAAAACGTCGATTCTCGGCAGCCTGCAGCAGGAAGTCTGGGATGGAGCGGCGTGGGAGGAGAGGAGGGAAGGGGGGGAGGGGCTTGTCGGCAGCAGCGGCGGCGGCGGCGGCTCTTCAAAGTCTTCTTGGATGAGCGCCTTTATTTGAAAGGGCTCCCCGAGGATGGCAGCCACCTGGCCTGCCGCAGCGGCGGAGGTTCTGGAGTACTTCAGCGGCATCAGAAAACAAGCAGCACGGAGGAGATCGCCATGGCAACCGGGCAGGGTTTGAGTTAAGGGAAGTGAGGGAAGATGGAGAGATGGAGTCTCTCTCTCTCTCTCACACACACACACACACACACAAGTACCAGTTGAGTCATAAAATGCACTACTTGAAAAATTTCAAATGTCAGCGTCGGCGTCGGCCGTTTTAAATGTCTCCACCATAAATTTTCTTCTCCCCTAATCGATTTATGCCTAATTAAAACTTATAGAGCAAATCAATGTCTTGAGAGGCGGAGGAGATGAAGTGGGGGGCGTGCGGGAGGGTTAATGAATCTCCTGTGACTGCTCGCTGACACCACAGTCTTCCTCTCTCTGCACCTGAGGAATGAAATGTCTCGCAGGGACGACGTGCGATCGCTGTGCGAGGAGTTCCGCAGATTCTTGGCGGCCTGAATCCAAAATGTCAGGGGTCGCCAAACTGCCACGTGTTGAACCGCTGGCTTTCCGCCGGCGTACACATTCTATTGACAGCCGCCGGTCGCCGCCGTCATCGATGTCTTGCCCGCCGCCCTGTTGAGAAATGACGCGAGAACGCTGTCATTCAAAAGGCCAGAAAAGGACGACAACGCCTGCTAACAACAAACTCAAGGTTCTCCACCATTGTCTTTGTAGGTCTATTCATTCTTCCATCTCATTTCATCTTCTCAGTTGGTTCTGTGCTTTTAACAATCAAAAGGTTAAAATTAATTCAGCTCTGCTGGAATCGGCAGCCAGTTTTGATAAAAAGCAATTAGCATCCAGGCTAATCTCTTTAGCAACAGCCGTCGATGTGGGCTTCCTCTTCATCTGTGATTTTCCAGAGCTGCATGTGTGATGACTTCTCACCCTCGTCGCCACCACCTCATTATCCCCGTAAAGTCGCCCAGTTGTGAAATCCACAGACATTTTTAGACTGATTTAAACAGAAAGAAACCCTCTGCTGGTCTGTTGGAGGTTGGCAATATGGATCTACTTTGACAGTTTGCGTCAAAGTATTGGCGTTAAATGCACAAAACAAAATAAAAAAAAAAGTCTTCTGCCCTCCGTGTCAAGTGAAAATGTTGGAGGCGCACTGGAGAAACTCTGGTTGCAGCAGTGAGTCTTCGTGTTGAGTCTGGAAGCTCTTCTGACTGCTGCGGGTCACGTGCAGCCTTCACACACACACACACACACACACACACTTGGACTGACAGTGATGGAGCTCCACCGGCAGCATCGTCCGTCCCGTCGCGGCAGTGCAAACGTCGGAGTGACAGCAGCTCCGATGGCGGCCCCGACTCGGCTGTATGTTCCAATCTGGTCAGACGACGACGGCGTCACGCTAGCAAACTTCAAACCTCAGCGAAAAGCTGGAGCCTGCGGCCTGAAAGGAGGTCGCCGGCGGAGGCCGGGGCTTCCGGCACGTGGCGGACAAAGACCAAAGTCAAAAACAAAACAGCATACTGGTTTTCTGTATTTTTTTAAAACGGAAAATCAGGCCGGAGATTAGCTGAGATTAGCTATCGATCCAATTATAGCGGCGGCTGTTGTTGTTGTTGTTCTCTTATCTGAGCCAGAGAAACAAGTGGCATTTTGAAGCAAAATTCCAAAGACACCTCTGCTGCTTTTTTTCATATAATAGATTTCCTTTACGTTGCTCAGCTAAACGGAACAGGGCAGCTAAACCGTCAGCGGCTCAGGCAGTGACACAAAGTAGAAAAAATGTGACTTTTGTGCCTGTTTTTTTTTCCTTCTCTCTCCTTGGCTTCTCAGTGAGCAGGTGCAGGCTGTCGGGAAGTAGCCATCATGAAAAAGAGAAGGAAAAAAAAAAAACAGCGGTAGATTAGCCGACTCCCTCTTTTCGATTTGAGCCTCCATCTGGATCCTGTGGTGTGTTTGGCCTTGGACTTGTTTTCGTCCCTCTCTTAAAAAGATGCGGCGACTGTGGGAGGTGCGAGCCGCTGACAGGCTGCATGGGACCAGGGCTCCCTGCAACTCAGCCAGCAGGCCCCGCTGACCTTGGATTTGAAAGATCCTGACCAACTGTCAAGGTCCAACAAAAAAAACAACAACCAACTAACCAAGAGAGTTGCATCTGAAAAACTCGAAATTAAAACAATCCCATGTGGAAGAAAAGAAGAAAGAATTTTGCTGCAGTTGATCAAAACTAGATGAATGTAGATCTAGATCTAGATGAACGTAGATCTAGAGTATTTTAAGGACATACTTGTTGAAGGCTGATGCACTTTAGTCAAAGTAAGAAGAATATAAAGTGGTGAAAATGGCTTTACTATAATATGGGGTCTTAAGTTGAAGCTTCTTCATGCCGTCGATATTCCTTGAAGTCTGAGTGCTTCTGGCTTCGTCCCTCAGCTGAAGCATTGAACACCACCGACAGATCCCACATTCCACCAACATTTTCCTGCGTCTGTTCCACCTCCTGACCAGACAAAGTTATCGGTGAGCTATCCTGCCTCTCTCCTCTCCCCTGCTTTTATCCGTCCGTCCTCCGCTCGCACCTTTCAGCACTCAAGGCAATAATGGCCACCGTTTTATTCTCCTTCGGATAATCGGCGGAGGAAAGAAAGCCGGCAGAAACATTATGAATACCCTCGAGTGAAGAATCTTTTGTTACATTGTGAGCAGCTGGTCGGACAAAGAGACAGTGATGATCCAAAGTGTGACCCTAAAACAAAACCCCATCATTTAAATCCTGAACTGAAGTCACTCACTCATGGTGTAGGCACTTTTTCACTGCAGGAACTTCAGCTCCTTAGACCAGGAATCTTTTCAGGGACTCAGCTTGGTGGTCTAGATTTAGTCCAACTTAGTTCAACTGAATTTTTTTTCACCGTCTTCTTTTGACAGTGTTAGGAGGAAGCTGCAGACAAACCAAGCAGCCATTGACTGTGCATGCAAACTCTGAAACACCACTGCAGACAATAACACTGGGGTAAATCCAAGACCTTTTATTTTAACCAAGCAAATGCATTTACTTGGCCGTTGCACGAGACTGCAAAGCATTTCACACTTGTTCTCGAGCGCTTCCGCCGCGTCACCGCGTCGGCTATGTGCCGTGTAATTGGCTTAGTTTATCGCCAGAGTCCAGGGTACCTGCAAGTGGCCAGTCAGATCTGATGCCATCCCCATAAGCCACTTCTCCGACCCTCTGCCAAGGCGTTGGGACTCACGCTGAGCAGTGTTCCCCTCGCCGCACCGGCCGAGGCTTTAATCACGCCAAAAGGCTTTGGACAAACAAAAAGACCTCTCTCCTCTTTCCGGCTCCGCGGCTCGGCGTTCTGTGACAGAGTCCAGCCGTTGAGGAGAGGAAATCTCTAGCTGGGGGCTCGCATTCGTCTGCGAAAACACGCTTAATCGGACTAGGAAGAGCGAGAGAGAAAAAAAAAACCCTCATTCAAGTGCAAACTAAGCCTCTTGAAGCCGCTAATCCATAAAGTTTTGTCTTTTCTTCACCAACACCTTCCCCGCTTTCTCCTGCCTTTTCTCAACCTCTGACGGATGGAGAGCCCTCTCCAGCTCCACACAAACACAGGTGACTGCTCCCCCGCTCTGCCCAGGCTGATTCTAGCCAGGAAGGCCGTCGTTCCCACTCGGTAAATCCCCAGCACCTGTTTGACTTTACACTGGCCAGGCCCGCCGTTGACACGCGGCCCTGCATTGAGCGGCTGTCTCCCACGTCATAATATTTGAGCGTCGTTTCTAAAAAGAGTGACAAGCAATTCTTGTTCGGCCCCCGGAAAGCCGATAAATAACCTGCATTAAGATTCAGCCGCCACGACATCTGGGGGCCGATATCAATAACTGCCCATCCTGACCTTTAAGCTGTCGACTCGGTCGGCGTCGACGGTGAAAACACTCTCAGGCTGCCTGTAAGTGATGGTGCCGTCAGAGTGGCGTGGCTCATTATTCAGCCCGTTAAAAAAATATAAAATAAAAACACGAGTTCACATCCAGCTTGTTTAGGGAAGCCATTGTGAGGAAAAACATTCTCGTCAGTCAGAGCCGTTGGCTCTGAGCTTTAAACTGGGTTTCAAATACACACAGTTGAAAACACAACTAATGAACCTCCAGATATTAAGACTGACTGTTTGTTTCAAAGGTCTCCTGCCAAGTCTATTTTCAGATCTGTATTTTTTTCAATTCCCACACTTCAGCAAAGCTAAAAAAAAGATTAATTATCCAACAGAAGTAAAAGCTCTTAGTATAAACAGTATATTTAGCCCTTTGTTTACAGTCTCCCACAAAATGCGTCTTAGAGTTTTAGTTTCCTTCAAAAGTCAAAGGACACTCTTGCACAGTCTTAAACAACTTACTGTGTGCATATTTATCATTTAAGTAAAAAAAAACAAACAAAAAAAACACCACCACTTTAAAACCACCAGCCGATGTTTTGGTGTTGAAGCAAAAGACCCAAAAAGCTGCACTGAAAAAACAGCTTTTTTTTGCTTTTTTTTAATCACGCTAATCAGGTTAAACATGCAACTAATGTACCGTGAAAGTGACTCATCACAGCCGGCCGCAGCTCGCGAAGGGGAACGTGGCATAAACAATTTTCTTCATCTTGGTTATCCTCCTCCTCCTCCTCATCACCATCACCACCACCATCATTGTCATCATGCGCGCTCCGCCTCTGCCTCCCTGACTAATGGCACTAATGAAATAGGGCCTCGGCGCGCCACACGTCCACTTGGCCAGGGGTCGCAATTCACTCTCGGCAGATTGGCTTCGGATTTATGGCCTCGCCCAGAACGCTGACTGGAGGGTGAGGGAGCGGCCGCCGCGGTCATCACAGAAAATTACTACATTTTGGGAAGCGAGGGAGGCAGGGAGGGAGGGAGGGAGAGGGGAGAGGGGAGATGGAGGGAGGAGGAGGCGGCTCGGTTATTGTGATTTCTGATTTAGAGCAAAGCCAAAAAACTGATACAACAACCTGCTCAACGCTGGCTCCATATGTTGCTTGTTAAGAAGGTGCAGCGTGCGCGCACACCCACACACACACACACACACACACACCAACGAGCGCGAGCTCATGCCAGCTGCCAACTGTGCGAGACGGCGATTCTGGCCGACTCTCCCCTCCGAACAATCACTCAAAGAACAGACGGACTGCTGAGCGCCACGGCCGCTGAACGTCCTAAAATTGGCACGCTGCTGTAACATAACCTCCCCACTTCCACTTCCCCCCCCCCGCCACCTCCCAGGAGAGAGCGTTTAACCTTTTGTTGGAACACACACACACACACACGCGCGCGCGCGCGGTGACTAGACGTCTGGAGGAAGCGGCATCGTTCTGCAGGACGTGACCGAGGAGAGAGGCAGAAAAAAAGTGACATTTGCAAAGTGTGTGCCGTCGCATGGCAACTCAAACCAGGGAAAAGGCAGGTCCGGCTGAGTCAGTCAGTCAAACAGCCAGTCAGGCAGTCAGTCAGTCCGCCTTGCAGCTTCAAAATGAGGCCCCGCCCACAGAAAACTGGCCAGTGGAGGTGAGAGTTATTTTCAGCTCAACTCCAGAACCACCTGTTCCACAGTTGAACATTAGAGAAATGCTGGAGTGACTGTGTGACTCTGTGTGTGTGTGTGTGTGTGTGTGTGTGTGTGTGTGTGTGTGTGTGAACTAAACTGACCTCACGTGCGACGTCTCCGGGTTGGTTTACAGTTTAACGGCTCTGAGGAAAACAGGCCGGCGTGGCGGATGCAGCGGCCGTCGCTCCGAGGAGTTTCCAGTTTACTCAGTCACGCCCGGCGGAGCCGAGCGCAGGCCAGGCAAACACTGCTTTTATTGCCCTTTAATCGCCCGGCAATTTATTCATTAGGCTTTATGGTTCTCCAAAGATGACAGCGGTACATTTTTGAGAGGTGGTCGACCTGGAAGGTTTTAACGGCGGACAAGAAGCGCGAGGCAAAGTCATATTATCGAGGGAGTAACTCTGTTTTAGGAGGGATTAAAAAACGATTTTCTCATTGTCGTCTTATTTACCCCCAAAAACAGTAGATGCCACAGTTTTTCCCTAATAAACGATTTATGTAATTGTTTAAAGGCCCAACGTGTACAAATGACTAGTGTAAAATTCAGAAAACAGTTCCGGCCTTTCTTCTTCCAGTGCTTGTGAAAAAAAAAAAAAGAGGAGCAAACAAGAAAACATTTAACTTTTTTTTTTTCCTCCAGTAACAATGAATTCACTCACTTGAAGCAGCGAGACACTTATTTGTCTTTGACTTGACGAGACGCTGTGACACGGAGGGGCTGCAACAACAACAACAACAACAACAGCAACAGAAATAGCAAATAACTCATGCATAACTCGGGACTGTTCAGCTCCTCAAACGAGGAAACTGAAAAAATCATGTATCTAATTTCCTGCATATTTGTTGTAGCCTATTTGTCATCATCACACTCACTTGTCATCGTGTGTGTGTGTGTGTGTGCGTGTGTGTGTTTGTACGTACGTGTGTGTGTGTGTGCCAAGCAAAAGAGAAAGCACGAGGAAGGACTTCAAGACAAAACACAAGGAAGTTCTGTGGAACCCTGACGACGACTCAATCTCATCGCTTGTTTTGAAAAAAGCCATATGTGGGTTGTTGTCAGCGCTGGGTTTCATCACGTCACTCATCTCGAACCGGCGCGGCCTCCTTCAAACCCCCTGATTGGACGGAGGATCCGTGGACGTCAAATGAAGCGCATCTCTCCCGGAGGGCTCTCTTGTCTCTGCTGCCATCGTCACAGCACCTCGATCACTCTGACAGACTTTGTAAAGAATCCATTAAAAGCGACTCATTAAAGTTCATCTACAGAAGAGGTGCCGCGATGGTGAGAGACCTTGACGTACGGGGTCACGTGACCAGTTCACTTCAAGTGAGAATGGAATATTTTTTACAAGGAATCAAAGAGAAAAAATATAAACCATTCTTGACAGCAAACAAACGTAAACAAACAAAAGCAAACGGAATTCTCGTAAAATTTTGCGGGACGAGATTTTACAAGAATTACAGCTTATGCACTACCCACCATTCAATGGAAACACCTGCAAATTGCAATTGCACTTTGTCAAAATCTTAGAAATATCGCTTTAATTTTGCAAAAAACAGTAATGGAAACACAGCTAGAGTAATTTAACTCTTTTTTTTTTTATCTCCTACAACACCTCAGCTAGCAACAACTGCGTTCACTTAACGCAAGCGTAAACATTTTCTATCCCCCCACCAAAACACAAGGGGAGTTTTCTGGACACCGACGCTGAAAAATACGGCTCCGGCTGTGTGTTTAGAAGTGAGCCCAGCAGGCGTCCTGGGCCCAAGTTCTGCTGCTGCTCCTGAAGAATCTCAGGAATGCTTTTACCCGGCGGGCCGTCGGACTGAGTCTCCGCCAGGCACATAACGACTGGCCGGAGCATCGGACCCCCACCTTGCACCTCCCTCCTCCCAACCCGACCCTTCCTTCCTTCCCTTCCCCCCCCCAAAAAAGAAATCTGTCTGGTGAGCAGATGTGCCGCGGCGGCGAGGATGGACGGGGCGAAGCCACCACAAGGCTAGAACCAGTCCAGACCAGACCAGGCGAGACCAGCGTCCGTCCTCATGCCCTAATAGAGTTCTGTCTGCGCCGCTCTCGCCCGCCGTCACTCTGAGTTATCGCCGTGTTTGTTCCGTTGCCGCTGCGGGGAGATGGAGCAGGCGCCCTCGCGAGTAAACGCACGACTGGGGCCCTGGTGGTTGGTAATAATGAGGAAGCGGTGCCAGGGGGCGAGACTCGTAAAAAGCGTCCTGGTTCCCGCTGGTGGCACAGGTGGCTCGTGTGTGTGTCTCTGCTGCTGCATCGCTGCTATCGTGTTACATGTCGACTCAAACGAGGTCGCTGACATCACGCGTCAGTCTCTCTGAGGGAGGAGGAGGGGGTCGCTGAACCCCCCCCCCCGATGTTGTGCGACTGTATGGCAGCACGTTCATTTCAATGGAGTTTCTGACGAGGAGAGAAAGTTTTCAGCTTGGGGATTTCTTCCGAATTATGTGGCCCCATAGAGCATTGGAGCAGTAGTAGTGCCACTTCCCATTATGCCACTGTAAAGTCACATGATCCATCAGGACACATCATCAGCCAATCAGAGTGAGGTTAGACCGGGGACGTCATGCAAGGAATCAAGTCTTTTCTGGGCATTTTCTGGCCTTTATAAAGGTTTTAGACATAGACTACCAGTCAAAAGTTTGGACGCAGGGGAATTAGGGGTCTATAGGTCTATCGGGAAAATCGTTTTTGGCCAAAATGGGGATTTTGGCTGCAGTACCTCGAGTGGCCACTGGACAATAATCACCACCATATTGCCAGTCTGGTATCTAGTTCTTACAATATGGCCATGGTGGAGAGCGGTAGCGCCCCGGTCAGCACTCCTGTCCGCTGCTGCTGTTCACTGCAAGTCAAACAGCATCTCGGGCCAAACATAAAATCAATGGGAGCTATTAATTAGTCTACCTCCGGCCGCCTTCCCACCTGCTGACACCGGGATACAGGAAGAACGTTCAGACGCGTGGCCCAAAGAGTAAACAATTCCGCAACTCCGCTGGCAGTCGCGGTGGAGGAGTAAATCACACGGCGGCACGATTATGGACCCTGGTGGCGGCAGCCGCTATCTCGGGTGTCGTCACCTTGATCCGGGTCGCCGCGGAGACACGGGGGGGGGGAGAAAGAGGAAGAAAATAACAAAGAGGACAAAGAGGAGCTGTGGTGACACGTTCCCACAGGTGTCGAGTTCAGCCACTGCAGGTGCAGCCGAGTGGAGCTGATCCGGAGTGTTAAGGTCCTTACACAATGCAACCTTCCACACCGGCAGCGAAGTACGAGCCAGAGTACTGGCTAAATTTCACTGGGTAAAATTTGAGCTCCTGGATCTCCTCCATCCAGTGTAACCATCACCAGACATCATCACTGGAGGATTTGTCAACTCCATTGTTTCTATTTCGGCGCAAAAGAAAGAGCACCAAACTTAGCGAGTTTTATACGCATATTCACCTCGCGCTAGGAGCCAACCGGAATAATTTGTCGGCGAAAAATTCGTATTTCCACGTCGCTTCGCCTATTGCCTGGTGTGTAAGCACCTTCACAGCGACGCACAATTTCCCCACATTCCATCATCCATCTTCAATACTAGTCCTCTCCTGCACTCAGGGTCAGGGGGGGCGTTTGCTGCAGCATATCCCAGCTGTCACAGGGCGTAGGCAGGGTTACACCCCGGACATCGCCGGGCCACATAGAAAGACAAACAACCCACACACACCTTCAGACAATTTAGAGTTCCTAGTTTGTGTCACAAGCACGTTTGGGGCTGTTGGATGAAGGCGGAGTGCCAAAAAAATAGAAACCCACGCATATTGTTGCAGGTTGGTTGACCGTCAGCTGATCATGCAAGGACGCCCCAGTGGATTCTGGGATGCAGGATATGGCTGTTAATATGGGCCCCTTTAAAACCGCTGGTAAAAACTCAAAGAGTCTTTTGGCTGGGACAGGACCAGCGAAGGTCGAGTGGTGGTGAGCGCAGCGGAAGCCACGGAGGAACCTTCAAAGTTTGACTTTTGTGGGACGTTAACGGGGCGGCGCGTTTGATGTGCGGCGGCGTCTCACCTTGTTCTGGTCGGTCCAGTACAGGAAGTAGCCTTTGGGGTCGACCGTTAGAGTCACGGGGGTCGGCGTGGTAGAATCCTAGACAGGAAGGAGGCAGAGAGAGCGGGAGAGAGAGAGAGAGAGACATCTGGAGTCAATGTGCGTGTTTGTTTTACCGTCTGTGCATCTCAGTCTGGGGTCCCTGAGTGTGCGCTACTGTGCGCGAGTGCAAGAGTGTTTGTGATGTCTGCAAGAAGCAACACACACACACAAATACACACACTGCAATCAAAAATGCAGTGAGAACTTCAATCCTGTGAAGTTCTCGGTTATGAAAGTGTGTGTGTGTGTGCGTGTGTGTGTGTGTCTGCTTTTGGGCTGGTTGTTACACAGCTGATGTTTCCATTTTACCGCTCTTGTAACAGACTCACAAACAAACGCTCTGCAGTTCCTGCACACACACACACACACACACACACACGGGCGCAGTTTAACCCCGAGGACATAGACTGTGATGCCAGATATTATTGGATGCTTCTATAAAAAGAACGCGTGTTTTGCTCTGCGTCCGCAGCGGCCGCCCCGGTCGGGGTTTTGAGCGGCGGCAACGTTGTCGTCTTCAATCTGCGAGCGCCGCGCCGAGATCACAGGGACGAGGCAACGCCGCCGCTCGCCGTTTGCAGCGCAGAAGCCAGAAAAATCTTCACGCTGCTGCCAGAGCAGTCGGGCAGACTGGAGCTAACGGGCCGCATCTGCTGCACGCTTGTCATGTCGCGAGCGGAGGCCCCGGAGCGCGCTCAGACTGTGACAAGCGTGCGGGGAGGTAGCTAACTGACGACCGCTGGAGCGCCTGCGTCAACCTCGGGCCTGTCAAAATAAGATAATCAGAGTTTGTCTGGCCCGGTCTATCGTAACGTAACACTGCAGCAGCACACACACAAAAAAAAACACACCACAAAAACACACACACACAACAGGAAGGCCAAGACACAGAGAAGTGAACAAACAAGGCGTCTGCAGCAGAGACCCCCACCGAGTCCTGTGAAAATCTATTAGGGACCCCAGAGGAATCGTTTTGCCCGCGCACACATGACTGCGCAATCTCTGCAGGCTTGATTGAATGACAAAAGACGCCAGGCTCGTAGGCACGAAAAAAAAAAAAAAAAACCTGCGTGCACGTGCATGCACACACACACACACACACACACACACACACTGAGGGCGGAATAAAAAGCCCCTGGTGTATCTGCAGTCCCCTCGATAAAGCCTCCCATGGAAACACACAATCTGATTCATTCCACTCCAAATTTGTATGAAAAAAAAAAAAAAAAACCCTCATTAATCATTCTCAGTCTCCACGGATTGCGGAAACAACAGAAGAAAAACTGTAAATGATTCAGAATAACTGGCTTCTGTATGTTGCTTTTTGGAGAGGAGGGGTCAATAAGCCAATAGTGAAGAATTATCCCGACAGGCAGCAGCGGGAATCTGCCTAATGGTGTGAGAGCCAAGAGTCGTTTTCCCCCCAGAGCTTCTCTTAATGTCCTAAATCTCGGCGGCCACCACTACAAACACATTAAGCCATTAGACTTTCTCTTGGGTCTGTCCATTTGGCAAGGAAAAAACCCCAAACCCAAGTACTTACAGCGTGATTGCCACCTCTTGAGCGGCGTCGCTCGTCTTTTTTGATTGTCATTGAGCGTCATCGCCGTTGTCGCGTGACCTGGCGCGACCTCGGAGGTCGTAAGGACGTGGTGGAAAAAAATTCGGACACGCCCGACTTTCTGTGTCGCGGTCATGAGACAAGAGTGGACACGAGAAATGGGTGCTGATAGGACGAGAATTACAAAGAAAGAGGGAGGGGAGTGTCCTCGAAAGGTCAGCGTTTGAGGTTCAAAAGCCTCAAAAGCCAAAAGACAGACAAACACACACACACACACACACACACACACACACACACACATACAAGAGGGATGATGGTGGGCCTGCCAATCAAAACACGGCTCAAGGTTACGGAGCAAATCAGTGAGTCGTGTTTTGCGGCGCCATAACGCCATTTTTTTTTTAATGATATTTGAGAGGTTTTTCCAAGTTAGATTTTTATTGCGATACTTTGGTTTTGCACAATTCTCGGGGTAATGGAAACGCAGCTAGTCAGAGAGAGGGAGAGAGAATGAGAGAGAGAGAGAGAGAGAGAGAGAGATCAGTGCACTATTGCAGCCTCCTATGTGACGGTTGCATTTACATTGCGTTCAAGTGCTGAACTACAGAGGCTGAAAATGAGTCCCCGTAACAAGGCAGCAGCAGAAGCGGGCGATTGTGCAGCAAAGTGTTGCCAAAAGGAGGTTTGGAACGCTCACAAATGTTTTCAGAAAGTTTCTCAAATCTCTCTCTCTTCTTTATTTAATAATTTTTCTTTTAAAGCACCCAGTCAAACGGCGGGAGGCCTGGCGCGCTGCTGCTCCTCAGAAGCCTCCAGCGCGGTGCGCACCCAGCGCCCGGGTGACGCTTCTGCCGCAATAAATAAAATTTCACACCTTTTTTCTCTTGGTGGCGAGACAAACTGTTGTTTTTTTTTCTCCAATTTTTTTTTTTTTACAAACCACATAAGTGAACGGCGCGCCGTCGGGCGGAGAAACATCTCGAACCCGTTTCGCTGTCGAGAGCGAAGAGAGGGATTTAATGTAATCTTTTTTTTTTTTTTAAACTGGTAATTTATAAGAGCTTTTTTTTTTCTTCACACCACCACCTCCACCCCCTCTCACCCTCTGTGATTCTTTCCATGAAGGATTCAGAGAGGAAGGAGGAAGGAAGAGTGTGCGGGAAATAAAACAGAGCCGGTGTCTCTGTGTTTTGACAGGAAGGAGCCTGGTGTGCATTTGCTGCTGGAGACAGTTCGGCCTGCAAAGTGCACAAAAAAAAAATAATAAAAAAATTCCGACCAACCCGACGGGAAAGGGGAGGCGAGCGCTCGTCAGCATCATCAACCCCCAACTAACCGACTCCACACACACACACCTGCCGCGTGCACCGACCAGGACGGCGCGCAGACAAACATGTGATTATGTCTATTTGAGGTTGATCACGTGACGCAAAACCAGCGGACTCGGGGACCTGACGTAGCTGCAGTCATGTGACTGTAAACAGTAATTTCTAACGGTGGAGAATCGAAGGTGTTTTTGTCTTTGACTCTGGAGGCAAACAGGTACACTTCTGTGTTTCCAACTGATGGGGCATCAAATGGATGGAGGAAGAATTCCTGAAATTAATTAACGACCCCCTCCGGTACTGGGAAAAGTGCTCGAGCCGCCACTGCCTCTCGCACAGAGGTCGCCCAGTCGCAACTCATTGACAGTTTCTAGTGTTTCAACTGGTTGCGCTGCAGGATGTGCGGGTTTGCTGAGGTTAAGCGCGTTTTCTCTCTCTCTCTCTCTCTCTCTCTCTCTCTCTCTCTCTCTCTCTCTCTCTCTCTCTCTCTCTCTTATCCCTTTGCCTTCTTCCTCTTAAGGCTGACTACTAATCTGTTAGACGCGCCGTCTGCTCCGAAGCTGCGTGGAATCAATTTTTAATCAAGGTCATCAGCTCGCTCGGAGTCGGACTCTGACAGCGAAGATGAAACAAAACAAGGGAAAACAGAACAGAAACTCGCTATTTAATTTTCTTTGTTTAATTATATTGCGCTCGTAAATGTAAACAAAGCACGCCGCCGGCTGCTGCTGCTGCATCTTTCTCACCGACCCGCAGCAGCAGCAGCAGCAGCATCCCGGGACGCATCCGCTGATCTCTCCACTGTTGCACGCAGCCAACAGACCAAAAAACAACAACAACAGAAACAACAACAACAAAACAACAACAACAACAGACTCCACGTTCTACTCACATCATCCCATTTCATGAATTTGTTGCCCTTCCGGAGGCTCTCGGGCACGGACACCGGCTTGAGCTGCAGCGCGTGGACTCCAGGCTGTGCCCCGGCCATTGGCTCATCCGCTCCGCTCGACGCACGAGCACGCTGAGAAATGACTCACTTCCCGCCCGCGACCCGTCCTCCTCCGCGGCTGCGTCTAGGCTGGAGAGCGCGCGGACGGATGTCCACTACTACTACTACTACTACTACTACTTCTGGTACGACTGCTACTACTACTACTACCACCGGCAGTACTACTACTGCTGCTGCTGCTGTTGTTGCCACAATGGCATGACCCGCAGTGACGGCGTCGGCGGCCGGCGCGTCTCGCAAGCTGCTGCTGTGGAGGCGGAGGGACGCAGGCGCAGCGCAACGGAGCGGTGCCACCACCAGACAGACCGAGAGAGAGAGAGAGAGAGAGAGAGAGAGAGAGAGAGAGAGAGAGAGAGAGAGAGACGTCTGGCTTCACACACACCGAGGAAGTCATGCAGGGATAGGAAGGGAGGCAGGCGCGGGATCGATGGTTCACGGGGACGAGCGCCACCACCAGTCTGAGGTGGTGAGTGTGTGTGTGTTGGTGTGGTGTCGCGTGGGGTGGCAGCGAGGGGCGTGGTTATCCGGACACGCTCGGAACAGGTGCGCGCAATTTGCAATTAGCTATTTGTTTTTTTTTGTTTTTTTTTCCAAAGGCCGTCGTTTTATTGTAAAATCCTTTTAAGCAGCGGAATTCAGCCTTCCAGTGAATCATCCACTGGTGAGACAAGTCCAACCCCAACCCTCACTTCTTTGAATTGCTCCCTTTTTTTCTGAAAGCGTGACCAAACACAAGCAGGTCTAGGTAGAATCCCTGTGTGATGTCACAAAGGGCTCTGACCATCTTGATGAAAAGGTGCCGTTTCAATTAAAGCCATCGGTCAGAGGAACCCATTTCTATTTCAGACCCTGCTCGTTGCCGTCGGCGCCTCTTACTTCCTTCACATGACTAAACTTCTTCAAAGTTCTGAGTCAACCTCCTCAAGGGTTTTTTTTTTTTTCAGTCTTTCTGGGTTTTTTTTGCGCCCACCCAGACTTTCTAACTTAAATAAAACATGGTGCCCTCTGGGCCTGCGTGCGCACGCCCACGCCGTCTATTTTTCGCTGTTTCCAAAAAAAGAGACGACAGACCGTTGGACTTCTTTCGAGCTGTGTTGCCCTTTTTGCGTGTCTCTGTGGTCAGCGGCCGGCCGACCGCCTCCGAGAGTTGAGGCGAGTCGAGAGTTGAGCCGTCCCTTCAACTGCTGTCGCTTTTTCACAGCGGCGGAGGTGGTACAACGGTTTGTTTGACTTTGCCTCCTGTTATCGTGACTTGATTGATCAGCAGTGACAGTTCGGGGACCGGCTCCTTGGAGTGACAGCCCGAGAAAACGAGAGAAGGAGCGTGCAGATTATTGTTATGACGTGTGAGAAAAAAAAAAAAGAAAAAAGACAGGAATGTGGAAGTGGACGCAATTGACAACAAACAAACCAGTAGAGTAAAAACAAACTGTGTGCCCACATAGGCGGAAATATCTTATGCTCCAACTTATCCGACTACATGATTTGTCTGTGGCTGCAAGCCTGGAAATGGGAAAACGGGTCCTGAATGAACAGTAAAAAGGTCTGAATCTGGTCTTCAATCGGCTTTCAGGCTCCAGTCAGTTGAAAGGTGGAACATTAGCAGCATCTCCTGGTTCTCTGCCGTCGGTGCAGCATGTGACTGGGTTGGGGGCGGATGGGTTTGCATGTTGTCGCAAATCATGTGAAATACAGCTTCAGAGGGAAGCAAGCTGCAAAAATAAAACTCAACTATTTACGGGGGACAAGACGCTACTTCCAACTCTGAAAACATTCTGAAAACGTTTTGTTCCAGTTTGAATTATTAGAATGTTGACTGCAGCAGCAGTGCATGTGCGTGTAACTGATTTTCTGATGCGATAAAGTGAAGAGAAAAAATGAAGGAAAAGGAAAAAATGCCAGTCTAAGCAACATAATTGTAATATTTCCATGCAATAATTTGTCGCAGTGATTCACCGGATTAGATTTTGGCTTCGGCTCTGCAAGGCGAGGATGCTGACGTTGCAGCATCTTTTGCCTCAACTTCAGCAACAAAGATAAGGCTGGCTTACGCAGGAGAGTGTCGGAGGGTCATTGAGGAAGAAAACATCACGCATCAGATGTGTGTTCTGCTTCCTCCAGGAATATTGATAAGAATCAGACTGGCGCAGACGCAAACAGGTCAATCACGGTATGGACCACCATGATGGCAGAACGTGATTGAGTCGTAAAAAAAAAATTCCTTTGACATTTATGCGCTCACTTGCCAACTTTAGAATGATGCAACGACGTGTTAAAAATACAAAGGGATCAGAGAAAGCAGGTGGACCGCAAGATTAGCGCCTGGGGGTAGCGCGCCTCGTCTAGACATTTTTAATTGTGGCGTCGACTTTAACAGAGTTGGATCGCACACGGGCACCAGCCGTCGCCCGGGGCTCGTAAGCGTAAAACTGGAAGAGCTGCAAGGTGAACCGCAAGGTGGCGAGGATGCGCCTGATTGTATCTGTACCAAGTTGGTTAGGTGGACCACATCGGGTCTGTATTGTATTTGTCTCCATCCTGAATTACAACAAAATATTGTCTAAACAGCTTGATACTAAGTCTTTGCTGGTGGCAGTAAACAGAGGGCTAAACGTGCTGCTTTCTGCAGATCTGTAGTGTTTCATTTGTAACTTAATTAACTCGACGACAGCCTGAGATGAAAAGCAGCGCAACGAGGAAAACGGGTGCAACGAGGGCCACTTTTAAATCTCCACGCCGCTCAATTAAATTCACACTTGTGATAAATCTGAGCGGCAGCGCCAGAAATACGGTTCCGTTCCCCCGGCTTCCCTCTGATGCGGTCTGGGACCACCTGTGAATCACCCTCGGAGAATTAATTGGGTCGTGCGTGTTTACAGATTTCGACGCTCGAGCGGGCTCCCAAAAATAAAACGCGTGTCACAATAAAGTTTTATGTGCGTGTTTGTACAGCTGCTGCATGCAAGGCAGACGGACGGACGGACGCTAGCGCAGGGCCCGAGAATCAAACGGCGGGGCAGATCAAACTAGCGCTTCGCTCCACCTGTGCGAGGGGATTAAAAAAAGAAAACAAAAAAAACCAAAAAAAACATCACAGCATCTCTGGTATTACCGTTACTCCCCCTCTATTTACTTGTGCATTATAAAGCCATCAGCCTTGAGATTCTAAATGGGTTCTGCTTCAAAGGGGCTCCTCCACCACTTGTACTTATAAAATAGTCAGTAAGTACTGGCAGGCCCAACTACTACTTAGTGAATATGAGCGCTTCAAAGACGCCAGGGATGTGGTTTCCTGGCCCTATAAAAAGAAACCAGAGCCAGGCAGCCACGAGAAAGCCCTTCCACACGCACTGGGACCAACAGAGGGCGCCGCGGCACCACTTTCCGCCTCCCTCCTCCCACCACCTCCTCCCTCGCCTCCACCCCCCCCCCTTTTTGGTGGCGCTCCTCTGCTTGTGATTAGGAATAATCCTTCTCTCAAGGTTCAGGAACTTCATTGTCCATTCAATCCAAATTCCTGGTTACTAACATAACACGGAACATGTGCCGTGAAAAACGATATGCTAAAAAACTTAACAGCTTGCAGAGAGGGAGGCCCAGGGCCTGTGGTTCGGGTCAAATTATGAGTTTAGAAGGGAAACGCCGGTGCTCTTGCACTCCCCGGCACCCCCCCCCCCTCTCTCTCTCTCTCACCAGACTCGACTGACACGAAAATGTTTGTATTTCTACATTGTTCGCACCTCGATGGGGCGAGACGGCGCTTAAATATGCCTCGTTTCTCGCTTTGTTTCTGCGTGTAACCAAAGACCATCCCCTCTGCATCTATTGTCTTATGAGAGATTGAAGAGGAGAGAGAGAGAGAGAGAGAGAGAGAGAGAGAGAGAGAGAGAGAGAGAGAGAGAGAGAGAGAGAAACTGGCAGGTGTTCATCCCCTCGGGCAGACTTCCGAAATGAGGAAAATACAGGGTGGGAACGCACACACACACACACACGCACACACACCCAAACTCTGCACCACACACACACACACACAGGCACGGACGCACAAGTGCGCACAGGCATATACTTTAACACACATGTCTGCGAGTATGTTGCAAGATCACACGGCCAGCACTGTTACATGCAGTGTAAACATGTCTGAGGGTGTGTATTAAATACTCATTACCGAGGACTGGGTGAGCTCTGGGAGAGACCAGGAGAGAAAACAAACAAACCCCACAGGGTGACTTGGGAGGGGTGGGCGAGGGGGAGGCCTCGACGGGTGGGGTCGGGGGGGGGCTCTCTCTCTCCCTCTCTCTCTCCCCTGGTGTAATTCAAGTTCAATAACTGACCCCTGACCTCGCTCTCACTCGGGTTACACAGCTCTGTTGAGACGGATTATAGGTGCAGTTTCCTCACAGCTGTGGATACGATACACCTCGACAGAAGCCTTACACGCACACATATGGAGGGGGGGCGAGAGAAAAAAAAAAAGAAAACACAGAAAGGTCAGTTGGTAAAGTCAACAATCAGCCGAGTATTCTGGAATATCATGTGGCAAACGCGGATGACAGGTCGGCCCCCGATGCGAGCACATTTTCTTTTTTTTTTTGGAGGGGGTTGGTGTGATGTAAAGAAACCATGGACCACACAAAGCCTTTCTTCACGGGCAGGAAGTGGAAGACGTCGTTCACCTGCGGAGCCGCAGCTGGGAGAGTTTCACTCGGGCGGAGGGGGAGAACTCATTAGGAGGCACGTCAGGAAGATCAGAGAGGGAAAACAGGCCCTCGGCAAACACGGCTCGGACGCAACCGCCGGGGCTAATGCTAATGCTAATGTTTTGCCGGGCGGAGTAGCAAACGCTTTAGAAGGGACAGTTGGCCCAATTTGCTTCTCAGCAGTCTATCACTGTCGATGAGGGTTTTGGCAGTGACGCTTCTCTGAACTGCGTAACCCTTCTGCAGATCCACGGATGGAATAGCTCCACCCGGTGAACGACTGTGGCATCTGTGGAGTCTAGCGTTGAAAACGTAAAGTGTGTGACGTTACCCACTCCAGTCTTTTTTGAAACAGTGACGTTGGCAGCACGACTTTAGCCACCATACTCCATGTAGCCTCCTAACCGGCGCACGCGTCGTATTAGCAAAGAACTGGACATCGTAAGTACTTGTGAGTAGTTGTTCTACTGTGTTTCTCTGTCCAAGGGCGTCTATAACACAGCAACTTGTGGCTTTATGTAAACACGGGTGGCTGTGTCACGTTCCCGCTGATCTCATGCTGCGTCTTGCAAGGCTGGAGTGGATATTTTGGCTGGACGACATGGGCTCAACCCGGCTATTTCCAAGTTAAAGTGAACCGTTGTGTCTTCCGGACACTTGGGTGACACCAGACAAGCAGCATGATGTTATATTTGTGTCCGTGGCTATGACAGCGATCCATTGGCTGCAAGTTTTATCCCCTCTGTGAAACTCCGGAATGGTTATGTGGATTTTGAACAGAATGTGTTTGGCAGCAAATGGATGAAACGTCAATTCTGGCCAAGCCGTCCGAGGACACGTCCTCTGTTTCAATAATCATTTTCATGACAAAATTGGACTTGTAGGCCAAGGAACACTAAAACAAACACTGGCTGAGGTTTGCTACAGAATGTCAAGCCACCGAATTTGCAAACAGAACTACTGCCTTTTCTTAATATTTACATAAATATGCCCCGAGCGCAGAGCACACAAATCCACATTTCGCGTCCTCCAGATGGGGCCGGTGGAAGGGCTGCAGATGCCATGATGTGGCCGCAGCCTAAAAATGGTCCCGCGTCCCATGCTGTGTTAGCATAACCACTGTCACATGTTTGAGGGCAGAGGCGAAGTTATGAAGGGAATGGGAGAGGGAGAAGTGCAGCTACTGAAAGCTAGAGTGTTTTTTTCTTTCGTTCTCGAACGGAGCGTACAGTAATTGAATAGAACAACGCGTGCCAGCGCCAGAAAAAGTCTGGCTAGAGTCACTTGCCATTCCCAGTGACCACTCTCCCCCCCACTTCCAATCTGAGTTAGAAGACATGCCTGCCTGCCTCCAGGCGTCGGTCCGTCCTATTGTCTGCTGCAACAGTAGATGGGGCTGCAGGTCTGTTACACCGCGGCGCAAGCGGCCGAGGCTTCGTCCAATCTCACTTTCTTGACATTATTCGGGTTACTATTATTATTTCTCCTTCCAACCCACCACCCCTTCCCTTTCCCAGTCCCTCCGGACCCAATATTTATGGATTGGTAAAACCAAAAAATGGAACCAGGAGTTGACCAACATATCAAGTGTCAAGGCCCTTGTCAGAAAAGGCCCTAAATTTGCATCATTACGGCCGGTCCTCCGGGGAGTCGGCGGGGGCTAATTCAAACCATGCGCGCGCAGCTGGGAGGGAGAGGGAAGCAAAACAGAAAGAAGCATGTTTTATGTCGGTTCAGCCATTTATTGTTTGCAGAGTCAGAGCGAGCTGATGTAGCGCTGACCCCGCCCCTTCCACCACCACCACCACCGCCACCACCCGTCATCTGGAAGTAACACAATGTTCCGTTGTCGTCTCGCAAACTGTCATCCGGAGGAGATGAGGGGAGACGAACCCGGCGCGTGTCACAATGAAAAAAGTAAATGATGCTAAAAATGAGATCAGTCAGACTCCCAGGCCCACAAGTCACAAAGTTACTTTCTACATTTTTTTTTTGTTGCTACAAGCAGACCCACCAATCCGCGGCCCCACAAAGAGCCCATTGTGCGCCGGCCACCCTGGCACGGTTCCAGAGAGGACGTAAAACTTCTGTCTTCTCTGATAGCCATCTAAAGCTTAAGCCCCTTTCGCCCCCCCGTTGCCTACATACACAAACAGCACGCTGCTGACTAAGCCTGTATTGCCACGCTAAGATGCTGATCTAAGGTCAGTTCTTGTGCCCCCCCCCCGACTCCCTCCTCTTCAAATGCAAGCTTAGCTGGAGGTAAAGATGGTCACAGGTCCGCGCCTCGGGCCAGCTGCGGAATTAGGGCTCTGGCTTTGTGCTGCGGTAGAGTAGCCCCCCCACCACACCCCCCTCCTCCAGACCCCCCTTCCCTCCTTCAAGTGGGCCCTAAATCCTTTTCAGAAAGAAAATGTTGATGTTTACATCGTAGCGCTGACCCCGTCTTGGCCTCCTCGCGCGAGCATTCCTGCCATAGCTGTGACAGCGAGGCTAAAGCTTCGGGACAGCGGAGGGATAGTGAAAACAGCGCATAATCGCGGCCACAGGGCACCACCGCCGTGACAAAGCAAACCCTTAACCCCTCGGCGACGGTGCGTGTTAATGCCCCCTGCGTGTGCGTGAGCGCCGACCTTCCTCTTAAAAGCGCATTGTCCTCAGCGAGTGGCCTTTTACTCTCCGAATCGGACGCGTTTGCTGTTTGCCCGTTGTACATTTTCACTCGCACGTGCTTTAACGTGAAGAATCAGTCTGACCGACGCGGCAGCGACGGCTGGAGTACAAAAGAGAAAAGGATCCCAAAAAATTTGCAACTGGAAGTTGCAGCTAAGTCCGACTTTTATTCCAAATATAACCCAGTTTGTTCGGTTCGTACGCATGTCTTCCAAACAAAAGCAAGAGTTTGCTTCAGTTTTAAAACATTTTTTGATTATTTTTTCATCCGTGTGCGACGGGACGGGTGTTTTGTTGCTCCGACGGCTGCAGGCGCGAGGCGAGGCACGGCTCGGGCTCGCCGAGGAGACAGGTCAGAGCGGGTCAACTGAGTCCAGCTAAACAAACACTCGCTA
This sequence comes from Thamnaconus septentrionalis, assembly GCA_009823395.1. Taxonomy (NCBI): domain Eukaryota; kingdom Metazoa; phylum Chordata; class Actinopteri; order Tetraodontiformes; family Monacanthidae; genus Thamnaconus; species Thamnaconus septentrionalis. Next base: position 6,024,469 of record CM020519.1, on the reverse strand, counting down.
TCAAAGAGGAAATTTCCTGTCCAATCTGCGAGTTTTCTCTTCTCGCCGCTAGTGTACACTGGCCAGATGATCCCCGGGGACGTGGCGACGGGTGTGAGCTGGCGGCTGTCAGTAAGGGGGGAACCCCGCTGACCTCGTCCTTCGTGTGTTGTTTCTGCATCACGTTGTTCGTACGCAGGTATGTCACGCAGACAAGAGAGAAGAAGAGTAGAAGTAATTGATGCACTGTTCAATGACAGGTTAGACAGGTCAATCTGCAAACTTTAAAAGAGTCTTTTCGATTGAATCGCGATCTTACTTCTGCGTTCATTGAACTGCTCTCACGTCCTTGACCTCTCGCGTCTGTAGTTTCCCTCTAAAGGCCCGTGACGTTTCAAATTGCCTCCCCGGCAATAATTCCGCTCCGTCCTGGGCGACTCAATTACCTGTCACCTTTTTGCAGACAAAAGAGCGACGGCGGCGGAGCGGAGCTAATCCGTAAGCACGCAAAACCTAACGCAAAACGTGAACTCGCACACGCCTGCACCGGGGATGGGCACAATGGGTCTCGGGGTTGCTAGGTGTCGCCGCACTGTTGGCGGGGGGATAGGGTTGCAGCGTCGGTGTCTCCCTCGCAGGTAATGAGTGTTTGCTGACAGGGCTGAAGACCACCTCCTCCTCCTCTGACATTGAACAAAGAGAACTTCAATGTTTTAGTTTTGCTAAAGTTAAAAGACAAACAAATTGTATTTTTATGCTTCACTAAGTAGTCATACTTATAAACAGTGGTTAAGGGTGTGTGTGTGTGCTGTTGTACAAAAGACGTGAGGTCAAGCGGGACGTCAGGAAAACAGACCGGCAACATCGATCGCAATGCGATTTCTTGCCATTAGGTGCTGCCAGACTTTTACACGCTGGGCCTTTGAAAAAAAAAAATCAAAAAGCGCCCGAGCAAGTTTTCCAGCCCGATTCAGATTGTGACGGGCGAGATCTCCAAAAAGCCCGTGGAGATCCGAGGCTTTGCTTACGGTCCGCAGAGGTCTGTTTACACAACTGCAGCCTTTTCATCTCGTCTTGAAATGTAATTATGCCCCTGTGTGCGCATTGTGTGTGTTTCACGTTGCGCTTTGCGAGTCGGCCGGGACTGATTGGATGAGATTCAGTTTTGGAAGATATTTGATGAAGGACAATTCGTTTTCTCCCTATGAAAAATTTCCCTTGAGTCGGCTCTCGTGTGTGTGCGTGTGTGTGTGTGTGCGTGCGCGCGCGCACGTGTGCTTGTGCGTTTTGATGTTTTCTGTCTCTGTGGCTTTGTACAAGAGTTACTGAAGGTTAAAGAGCGTGTGCATCTGTCAGTCTCTGTTCATGCTATATTGATGTGTCTCTCGTCTGTGAGTGTGTGTGTGTGTGTATATTACCCCCCCACCCCCACCCCGACCCCGCCGCACCCACCCTCCCTTCACGGCTGCAGAGATTTTTCATCACATGAAAGCCAACAGGGGGTGGTATGCATGCAGGGCGAGTCGCTTCCATCTGCCCCGTCCACTTAAATTAGTGGGGCCTCGCATCCAGCAGCATCTGGTTCCAATATGGAGCCGGGCGGAAGGGTGGGTGCCTCGCTGTGCGGCGGAAAATACAGCCTACTGTACCTTTAAATAGCCTCCAGGAGGAGCGGGGACGGATACGCCGGCCCTGTCGCCCTCTTCCCGGGATTCTTTGTATCTGGGCCCTGACTGACGCTTCTCGGCTTTTGAAGCAGGAGGACAAATGTACAATTAGGCAGGAATGCCGGCAATGTTCTCCGCGCTGTTCTCTGGCAAGCGGCCGGTTGAGGAGCAGCTACTGGAGCGCCGTCGGGCCTCGGCCCGCGAGGCGCACGGCACGCTCCGCTTGTTCCGGTTTCAGCCTCCGAAGAGCCCTCCCTCCCTCCTCTCCCTCTGCACTTCTTCTTTTCTCTTCTTCTTTTTCTTCAGCCTGCCTGGAACGAGACGCACTTGAGAGCTCACCCATAATTCAAAGGTTTCCATCTCGGCCATAATTCATGCTGCACTCTGGGTTCTTAACTAAAGGGGCCGTCTGTAACTCGGGTGATTGCATGTTTGTCAAACGAATTGTCAACACTACCGACTCGGGAGGAGGTGGAAGATGAGGGGGGCAAGAAACATGATGGCTGCACGCTCAACACCCAGTGACGCCGCAATGCAGCAATGCTTTTCTGCAGGAGGGGGGGAAAAGTAATAATAATAACAACAGCAGGAGGCCAAGAAGCGCTCACATACACACACACACACACACACACACACACACACACACACACACACTGCCAAGTCTGTGAGTGTGACTTGCCAACAGATGCAAGACTCGCTGGTCGAAGAAGAAGATGAAAAAAACACTCCTAAAATCCTGCTTCTGCTCACAGTGTTTGACTGTGTTCACGACTGGTGTGTTGGAATGAGATCGTCATAGAAAGCCATTAAAGTACATTCACAGTAAAAAATGAATCTTCTTCTTCTTTGTAAATGAATGGTGTGACTTTTATCGAAGTTAAAAAAATTAATTCAATCCACTCATGCTGGGAAAAAAAAAGAGGAAAACCGATAGAATTTCCCAGTTATTTGTTCCACTTCTTCAACATTTTGTTTCTGCTTTCACTCTGAAGATATCGATCTGAAGTCGAAGTGAATGCCACTAAGCGTCGCACAAAAAGGCTCCACAATCGCACAACCCCACTAATTCAAACGCAGCCCTGGATTTTACATCCCCAAATTTGGGGCTAGAAGCCCCCTGGTGCACCTCGCTTCAAGTCTGGTGTGAACGACACCATCGTTGCGCAGCTACTCGCGGAACGATTCTACAGCCAAAAGTGGCCAACAACAAAGAACACTGGTCACCGCCGGACTCCTGAATTCTTCTTTTCATCCCTGTCAAATATTTGTCCATCCTGTGTACCTGAGCAGCGTTTTTCTTAGCTACAACCTACTGACTAACACTTTTTGTTAATTGTTCTGCCGTGGAAACATCAGTTCCCCTGGGCGCCCCGTCTCCCTCCCGCCCGGTGTTTCGCGCCCCCCCAGGCGTGACATTTTGAGAAACACTGCATTAGCCTGCGAGGGAGGAAAAGGCAAGCAGCAGCAGCAGCAGCAGCAGCAGCAGCAGCAGCAGCAGAGTGCGATCAGATAAGGCCGATGACAAGGCGGAGAGAAAAATCGATGACAAACTTCTTTGACAGGAACTGGCGAGCGTCTTCAGAACTCGGCCGGCCCACCTGCTGAAATACAGCTTGCAGTGCGCCTGCAGTGCGGCCGCTGCCAGACACTCCAATGCCGTAGTGTTCTTCTGCTTCCACGGGTGATGAAAGACGGCGACATTAACAAAAATGAAATAAATAAATAAATAAAATTAAAAAAAACTACAAGGTCCGGAAAAGCTGCAAAGACTTTTGTGGAATATCACCTTTGCTGTCGCAGCAAAGGAATCCTTGCCCTTTGACCTCTCTCTGCCAGGGGGGGGTAAGGGGGCTGCGGACCAGCAGCTGACATGTTTTGCATGTAAACAGTGCGAGGACAACCGACACGAGCGCTAACAACCCGGGTAATTTCGTTCACTTGCGACTTCCTCTCCGCCGACCCCCCCTTTTTTCCGTACATGGGGAGTTCAGAGGTCAAGAGGATCTGTCAGCGATGACAGAGAGGATTATGGGTGTAGGCATTCCATCGGCAGTCATTACTGCCCTCAGTCAGCACTCTGCACCCCTCCCCGCCACCCCGCACCCCCGTCTTTTTTTTTTTTCCCCTCTCATCCTCTGTCTCTCTGTCTTTTCTCTCTCTTGTCCTCTGACAGACTAAGAAGCAATTAGTGTCACATTAGCGGTACCGAAGGTATAATTCCTCTCCCAGCGCCGAAGCTGCAGCTGCAATCCTGCGTGGGGGCGGTGTGTGTGTGTGTGTGTGTGTGTGTGTGTGTGTGTGTGTATGTGCGCAAACTCTCCACAAATTATTTTAATCTTAATTTCCCAGAAACAACTATCTGCAAATTTATGAGCCATTATCGCCGGGACGCGGATCTTTTATTTATCCGCAGCTACTCCTTGAACCCCCCCCGCAGCCCCCGGGGGTTGGATGGGGTGTGGGGGGGGAGGCTTGCGCAACGTTCCGACCCGAGCCGATCCGATTCTGCGAAGAGCGAAGGGAAAATGAGCAGCGCAGCGGCGATGTGAGGTTTGGACCCCTGCGCTAGAACCCCAGCCCAGAAGGATTCTTCACATTCCAGCCCATGCTGGAGCTGGAGCCGGAGCCGGAGCCGGTAATGGATCCGAACGAGGCCTGCTGTGCTCAGCGTATTGCGGTCTGCCCTTCCTTCTTCATGTTCGGACAAAAAAGGAAAAAAAAAGGGGGGAGGAAAAAAAAAGAAGACAGTTTTTCATCGCAGGGCAGCGGAGCCGAGAACAACCCCAGGTACTGACTGACGAACACAAACACATTTCTTTCCCCCTCCTTCGACTGTAACGAGATAGCAGGAGTTGTGCGTCCGTCCACCGCGCTGCACGAGCGAGAGGCCGGCTCCGTCTTTGACAGCGATGCAAGGGACACTTGTTTGCCTAACCTCATGGGTCACGGAGCAGTTTAGCAGGGAATGAATGACTTCATTTTGGAGTTTAAATTAAAGGGTTCCTCCCCTCTTGAACTTAAAACAGATTTTGTTGCCCGCTCCGGAATGAAGCAGTCAGCCGTCAGTACCTGGAGCTTTTTTCCCGCTGGCTGCTGGAACTATAAAAAAAAAAAAGAACACGAAAGAAAAACAGAGGTGAAGAATTGCAGCGATGGGAAGAATTTAGCAGAGAGCAGCTCACGTGGAATCAAACCATTCCTCACTTGCCATCTTTGATACAATGCCTCGTACATGTTGTTAAAAAAAAAAAAGCCTCTTTCATTCCGGCTGACATGGTGTCAGTTACTTGGGCAGTTATTGGGCTACGCCATATTTGAGGGGAAATTGTTACCTTATGTGCCTTTAAAAAAATAGAGGAGAGGGGAAAAAAGAAACCGCTGGGTTTTGAATGGGAGCTTTAAAAAAAAAAAAGTGGGGGCTGATGGGGGGGAGGGGAGGGGTTGGGTGGTGGTGGTGGTGGTGGGGGGTCGGTTAGTGTTTCATTTGGAGTTGGTGGTCATTTTGTCGATGGTATTTTAGCACCGGGTGAGGTTGGGAGGGTAGTGGGGGGGGGGGCTTGGAAGCATTTACCCTCACACATGGTGTCAAGGCCTGCTGCTGCTGCTGCAGCTGCGGCTGCTGCTGCTGCTGCTGCTGCTGCTGCGGTGGTGACAGGGTCCCTTTGGAGAAGCCCGGACACCATAAGAAGACAAATTAGAGCCCGTCTCCGCCGTAGCTCACACCACACCAGAAACGCTCCGGCTAGAGGAGCTTCTCGCCTCGCTAGCTCGCTCGCTCGCTCGGTGCAGCCCCCTGCTACCAAATAGGAGAATTAATTAAAGGCCACCTCCCTCCCTACCTCCACTGCACCACCACTGCACCACCACTACCACACCACCCACCACCACCCCTTTTTTTCCTTATTTTTAAAGGACTTCCTCACCGGGAGCTATTATTTCACAATAACACAAATGGGACTGAATCGGGATCAGCGGTCTAATCTGTCGTTTCCCTCGGCCCCCCCATTGGTGTTTTTTTTTTTTTTTGGTTCGATTCCGGCCAAAGAGTTCACCCCATTTTTCCCGTCAGTCGTCGGGTTGTAATACCGGGGCTCACGGCTGTAACTCAAGAAGCGGGATCGCTCACGCAACGGGTCCCTTTTTAAAGAAGAGAGGACGGAGCGAAACGAGAACGCTCTCCCGAAACAAATAACCACGGCCACAAAGGAACCTGTAGCTCGGCTGCCGAGGCGGGGGGGGTGGAGAAAAAAAAAAAAGAGGCTTTGAAGCTGGAAGGCTTCCTCGCTGCGGCCAGAGCAGCAGCAGCAGCACGAGCGCGCTGGGAAGGGAGATAATGACCGTCTTGGAAACCGAGGAAGATATTCTTCATCTCTCTCGGAGAGGCAGCTGCGAGCAAAATGACCAAAGGGAAAAAAAAAAAGACAATGTCAGCAATGTCTTTGGAACGGCAGCGTGTCACGCTTCCCTGGTGCCAAATTGACTTGAAAGTCAAGTTTAGCTATGAAAACACGGGCCCGAGGTTGGAGGGGTTGGCTTGGGTGGAAAGATAAGAGCACCCCCCGCCCCCCCAACCCCCAGCCCCTCCGTGTGCGAGCAGACACACCTACAGTGTCCGTCTCACCCAGACGCTCTAATCGCAAAGCAACCATCTCCAACTCGGACTTCAAACATTCCTGTAAACAACCCACTTGTATCTGCCCCCAGCATCTGTGTGGGGGCGAATGCCATACCGCCCGCTCTTGTTTTGAGACGAGACCTCCGCCGGCTACCTCCGGACAGTCGTTTCTTCTGTAAGCCATGCGTCACGTCTCCCCTCAAGATGAAGAGCTGGAGATGAAAAGCAGACCCTGCCGAGGGGAAGCGGGGAGGGCGGGGTCTTTGGGTGAGAAATGTGCGGTTTTTGACAAACAAAGGTCCAGCGTCGCCCAGGTGGTCTCAGTCACCCGAACCCTGAAAGAGACGCTTTGAGATGAGGCGGCATCAAGATTGCGCTCGCATCACAGCCAGCGGCCGCGCGAGCGAGCGGGAGCCCCACATCTCCCCGTATCTCGTATCTCACCGTCGCTTTAATGATTAATCTGATGGAGCCGACTTCTCATCCGTCGACACCAAACTCGTTGGGAGTTCTTTAGAGTCGCCCCCGGAGAGACAAGTATTAACAGGAGGTGTTGTGTCTCGCAGCGTCGCCGGCGCAGGAAGCCAGACGCCTGCCGACGTGACGAGACATTAAAAGGTCGTCTTCAAGAAACACTTTCATGAGTGTGTCAGCGACGGACGGGCCAAGAATGTTCCAACGGGAATTTCTCATTCACTCACTCACTCACTCACTCATACACACACTTGTAATTGCTGCTCAAGAGGCGCCGCGAGTCGAGACGAGCAATTTGAAGATTTGAAAAAGCGCCATATCCGAGAGGTGCCACGTAAATATGCTGCATTTTCAGAACCCACAATTCATCATTGTGGCCATAAATGTTCATATGTCCTTCATGCATCTCCGTCTTAAACAGGTTTTACCAATTATTTGATCCCTGGCACCTGTTCAACTGATGGGAAAGGTCATGCAACTTTCAGAATTGTCTTTCTGGTAATAAAAGTCTCAGATTTGAAGCAACACAGGATTGTTTTTTCTAAAATAATACTTTCAAAATGAGTCTTTATTGACTTGTAATGGAGAGAAAGTCCAGTTAGAGTTACAGTTTTTTTTAGTTTTTTTTTTAACTTGTCCACATCCAAAGTGGACGGACACATTCTCACCAGAAGGTGCCGGGCAGGCGACCTAAAGTTATATAGTCCTTTACCAAGGGCCGGTCGACCGCCGCGTGTTAACGTCAGGGCTGCCATTCTCTCTGTTACGAGTCAATGAGACGTGAAATTGATTTTGAAAATATCACACGGGGGCAGAAAAAAAAAATGACATAGTGTTGCTTTAAGCGGCAACTGCAATGTGACTCTCGGGGAAACAAAGCCGGCTTTTGTGCCTTGGCTCTGGGAGGCCGCTGAGTTTTGTATTGTACATGTGAAATTAATTAGGAGGAAATACTAAAACACTTGGGTGGAAATTGCCTTTCACCAGATGTTCTACATATGAGGATTAATTTAGTATTCCTCGCATGGCAAAATGACTGTATAACTTCTCTGCTCGCCTCTTTGATGAAAGCCAATCCGTCACTCAAAGCACATAAAATGAACTCAGGGTTATACGCTACCGTTTGTTCCACTTTATTGGGTCTTAGGTAATGTGATTACTTAACCAGGTTAGGAAAACACAATGTTTCATGCTAGGGTAAAAAGAAAAAAAAGGGAAAAAAGAAAGAATCAACATATACTGACAAGAGGACTAGTGTTCCAAAATGATCCATGCGTAAACCGAACCGCTGCTTTTCCCCGTCCCTTTGCCCCGGACCGGAGTGAGGCCAAATAATCACAGATAAATCACTGTCGGATGTGAGGTTCCCGTCAAAACAGAGGTGCTAAAGCCTCTGGCTGACAAGTAACACATCACATTTATGAGCCGTTGCAGACGTGCCCATTTGTGTCACCGTGCCAAAAAATCCCCAATGTGTGATGTGCAACAGCTGAGGCAAAAAACCAAGGGGAACTTGGAGGTAAGACCATTCCATTTAATGTCCTTACCTTTCTTGCGGGTCCAGTAATATACTTCTTTCTTTCCAGTGGGGCAGCCCTTTGCATCATTAATTATCCAAGAAAAACAAACTCCATGGGTCTCTAGAAAACAGCGCACAACAGAAAACTGGGTGATGGAAACGGCTAAGAAACAGTAATTTACACAACGTGCAGCAACGTGGTTGGTAGCAACGGCAACAACAACACGTGTTTTGACTGATTGGGAGACCAAAACGTTCTTTGGCCTCATCCATTAGCAGCTCTGACCTTTACTTCGGTTTGTCGAGCTGAACGTCGTGAGTTCTGTTTGCTTCTTCTGTTTTCCAGGTAGCGACTTCTACTTCTGCTGCATTTTACCACGTTTTACCACGTTTCGGTCGCATGTGCTGCCACCTATTGACAAGACAAGAAGTGTCGTTTTTCTTTTCAAACAACTTGATGCAAACACACATTGTTCACATTTTTCTTTTTTTGGAGACAGTTTTCAAGTTTTGCTGTTTGGCTGGGAGCTAGCTAACTAGCTGTTTAAAGGAACCTTTGGAAGAGAAATTGGTCAGTTTAATTTCGCACAGAGACGCAGCAAACCAGTTGCAGAAAGAGAACTCGGCCGGCAGTTTGGAGCCGAATAGCTACGCAGTAAAAAAAAAAAAAAAATACAGCAGCTCTCCCCATAGCTTCTGTTGCTCTGTGTATATTCAGGAGAATCCAAGCCATCTGGAGTCTGTTTATTGTATTACAAATGACACATAATGGTAATCTGGCATGTGATGAGAGAATGTGGATTACAGAAGGGTTTGGGGGAAGGGGGGGGGTCGTCGGGGGGTATTAACCTTCATTTGATTTCCTTTAAGGGGGACGTTTAATTTAAGGCCCCCCACTTTATCTTACCTGATTATTCATTACAGTAAGCTCACCCATAACCATATGAAACGGGATAAACAGAGGAAACCGCCAATTAAATCGCATTCCAGGGAAGATTGGGGGGCTCGCTGTGTACAGAACAGTTAGTTTAGTGACATAAATATTTACCCAAACTGCCACGAATAAAGACAAATGCGAGCGGGAAAGAGCGGCGGCGCTGCGAGGGCCCGGAGCGAGGGGCTCGTCCGCGTCGAGTGGCCCCTCGGCATGAAGCTCCCAAAGAGTTTGAAAACTGCTTCCCGGTCAGTCGCTCCAAGCCGTGCGAGCCGAGGACACTGGGGGGGTGGGGGGGGCGGCGGCGGCGGCGGCGTTCTCATGTGAGTGCGCGGCAAATCATCACTGAGCAATCTCGTTCTCATAACACCGTGAGTCCCCAGCGCCCTCTCTGCCCCTCTCCATCGCACAAAGCTAAAAGCTACACGTTGGGTTTTTCATTGACGTCAATGGCGCAGACGGCGTAACTTCGGAGCGGGGTCTCGGGGTGGGGGTGGGGTGGGCTGACGTGCGCACTGCTCGCATCAGGCCGGCCCTGGTGGAGTTAAAGATACGACGCGCTGCGTGCCCAGGGAGTGGATGTCAGTTAAATGTTTACACAGCTGCTCGGCAGATTATTATTATCACGAAACCGCACGGCTATAATGTCATTCTGTGGATGCCAGAGTACAATCAGGTCCTCCCTATAGCCTCTCTGGCCTGCTCTCTCGCCCTCTCTCTCTCTCTCTCTCTCTCCCAACTGTTGCACGTCCCATGCTGCTGCTCGCCCCCAACCCCAACCCCACCCCCACCCCGGGGGCCGCATGTCCAGGGGGGGATCAAACTTAGCACGACAGCGCCGTAATGAAATGTGACAATGATTGTTTCGTTTTGCTTTTTTCATTTTTTTCGTTTTTTTTTTTGAAGAGTAATTTCAACCATGTGATGGCTAGCGCTTGGCATCGGCCGCACCGAGATGTTGCCGTGGGGACTGTCGTACCCTGCAGCTGCGTAGACCGAGGCTACCTACGCCCGAGTCCAAGTCAAATAAAGAGAATTTGTTTACGGATTTAAAAACGGCCACGTTTTTGGCAGAGGGGGTTGGGTGGAGTAGGGGGGCGGCTTCAGACTTGGAGGTGATTTTTTTTCGTGTGTGTGTGTGTGTGTGTGTGTGTGTGTGTGTATGTGTGTGTGTAGCTGTAAAAGAAGAGGAGGGAGTTGTGCCGACTTTAGGAAAGTCGGGTTAAGGCAATAGCACAAACACGGCAAGCCTCTAATGACATGTCATTTTCTGCTCTTTAAAAGGCTGCAAACAGCACTTTTGTAGCTTAGCTGCGAACAACAGACAATTTCTTTCATCTTGGCCCCGTGTCCGCATTATCTAATTTGGGTCCGCTTTTTGGCGGAGGGGGGGAGGCAGCAGAGAGAAGAAACTTAGACAAAGGTTCCATGTGTAACAATCAGCGGGGACGATACTGGCTGGTTTTTAGCATCCAGGCTGATGACATGATGATACGTTGATGGTTCTGATAAAAAAAAAAAAAAAATAAGTGCTATGCTGGTCCTCGGAGACTATTGTGTAAGGAGTGCTGTACGTAATCCAACTGCGATTGGTGCATCTTTGCCTGTGGAGGGCGCTGATCCTCAATCAGACTGATTCTATTTATCTAATGTTTGCCGTTTTTAAGTGAAACTGCACCTAATCCAAAACCTTAAAAGTTTAAAAAAATAAATGAAAAACCCAGCAGCAGGAGCAGTTTCAACCAATCCACCCCAGTTTTCTGCACATGTGGCATCAGATCAAGATTTAAGCGACGATTAATTGGCAACATCTTTGGCTGCAGGATCTGAGGGCTCCCGTTCGGGCTCCTTTCATGTGCGGACGCTATGGTGTGCGCGCCTCCTTCGCCTTCCTTCCGTTGCCCATAAACAGCTGCTTGCGCTTAAATGGTAAAATGTAAATCTTGACGCTGGCTGTTTATGTAGCCCAAGCTTCTAATCATGCAGACGTATAATTGAGTGACGCACGGTGTCTTTATGAGTGGAGCTGCAGCATTCAAAGGGGGGGCAGATCCCTGTATTTATGTCTCCCGCTCCCGATGGAAGTAGCAGCAGTCTGGGTCCCCGACCGTTCCGCTAAATGAAGCGTGTGTTTATAAGATTCTTATTATAAGTTGTTAAAGTGCGAGGCCCCGCGCGGCTAAGCGCTTTCGTACCGGCTTCTTGATTTGTTTTTTTTTTTACGGCTGTTTTGTGTTATCGTTCGCAGTTGGCTTATAGGCTTTAAAACCCCCGCTTGGTTGGCAAAGACACGACTCTAAAAAGACGTACGTGTTAGCCAGAGAGACGTTTCACACTGAAAGAGGTTAAAGCGGACCACAAACTTGACGAGCAAAGTCTTCTCTAAGTTTTAAAAATAGAGTTCTGAGTTGAAAAAATCTGCACTGATTGTAATGGTGACGCCTACAAATAGTAATATATAATATATAATATATTTTAATAACGATAATAATGATAAAGGAGCAGCCCCAAACAGCCGGATTAGAGTTCATTTTTACACATCTTGCTTGAATAAACTACTACTATGGCACGCGCAGCCCTTAATGCGTTCAGAATTGGCCTCTTTGAAATGTGGAAGCAGAGACCGGAGCGCCTTTTGTGATCTCGGCGAGGCCATATAATCTGGAGGAGGACTTGTTACTGAAATTAGTGGGTAGAAGAAGTGTGCCACATGCTCAGCATCCATAAATATTGACTCTGGTTTCCTTGCCGGCTGTCTCTGACCTTGGTGGGTTTCCATTTTTGGGGGGCAGCCGACCTATATGAAATGCGTCCCACCACCGCCGCACAAGCCTCTTTCATGCGCCACGTGCACGTGTGCCGGCCGCGGGCCCCGCAGTCGTGCTTCTGCTGTCACACACATGTGGACGGCTGATGAAGTTTTTACTGGTTTTCCATAATTAAAAAGACAGCGGCCGCTCAAGCGGCGAATTAGAGGCGAATCAAAGCAACAAATTGTTTCCTGGCTCTTTTTCCGCGGCGGCCCCCTCCACCCCCCCACCACCTCTCCCCCCTTCCCCCCCTCGGAGATTATCCCGCCGAGGGCGTGCGTTGGCCGTGTGTCGTGTTGGCGGAGGAATGCCGGGCGCCGCGCCGCGCCAAGTCGCTGTTAGCGGCAGGTGAAAGGCTAATAGCTGGATCTGCAGTGTCATCTCGTGGCCCTTTGTCCCCCCGCACCCCCCACCCCAAAACCCCGACTCCTGGAATGCGTGCGATGACAGGAGCGAGCCGCACCATCCACATCCTGCACAGCACAGTGCATACCAGACACACACACAGTTGCACACATGTACAGTGGCACGCAAAAAGAAATGAGCGCGTGCGGGAGGACAATGGGCCGTGTCTTGTTCCCTTCTCGCAGGACTCGGCTGCTGCAGCCAAAAAAAAAATAAAACAGTCAAAAACTAAAACATCCTCGTGTAAATCCCAAATAACCGCAAATATTCTCCCGTGAAAAGGTTGCTTGTGCTTTTACGGTAAGCGATCCGCATTGTTCTGCCTTCAGGAGGTTTTCTCGCGTGCAAGAAAGAGAGAGAGAGAGGGAAAAAAAGACACACGGCTACGCGAAGGAAAGAGAAGAAGCACATGGCTGCTGGGTTGCTGTGTGTTTTCATTTGGTTTCTTAACATAATACTCCCAGAGGTTAAGGATACACGTCGTATATGCGCAAAGCTCTCCGACTTTTGGAAAAGATTGGAAAAATACATAAGGAAAAAAAGGATATTTGTGTTTCCTAGAGTCTGAACTTTGGTTTCGCCGCAACGTCAAACTCGTCACAGAAGATGAATAAACCCAAAATAGTGCGGTCCAGAGTTCGGGTGTTGGATGTGCGTCGTATTGTATCGGTGCAGCGGGCAGATCAGGGACGGTTCATGCTGGATCCGACACTGGGACTTAGACCAGCTCCAGTTTAAGCCCATAACAACAGTCTATTCCTAGACCATCGTTATAGGATGTACAGATGCCTTAAAGCATTGTTTATAAACTGGCCCGAGGCTTTGGAGTGGATTCTCAGGGGAACCCAGGATATTAAGACACTGGCTGCGTTTCCATTACTCCTAGAATTGTGCAAAACCTAAATATCGCAAAAAAAAAAAAAGAGGTAATGGAAATGCCTAAACTTGATTCTTTGGACGGTTTGGACGGAGGAGGAAACAGAATATTTTTTTACTAGTAATCAAAGAGAAAAATCTAACAACCATTCTTGACAGCAAACAAACAAAAGCAAACGGAATTCTTGTAAATCTCGCGGGACGAGACTTTGCGAGAATTATGGCTTATGCACTTCACACCATTCAATGGAAACCCGCAAATCGCAATTGTACTTTGTCGAAATTTTAGGAATATCGTTTTTATTTTGCGAAAAACTGTAATGGAAATGCAGCTAGTGTCGTGAAAAGTAACAGTAAAAGTTTTTTTTTATTACTTGAATGGACGATTGGTCATGGTTTTAGATTTGTTGCCACTGTGGTCTTAGTAGTATTTTGCGCTGCCGTTGCATCAAGGGGATCATTCACAGGGGCTCCTGAAAAACCAATTTGTAAAGAAAATATTTATTCCGGTGGCTCGGCCACGGCGCTGTCAGCCGTGACGATGAGCAGACGGCACAACCTGTTGCTTCAGATTGTCTGCTGGCAGGAAGGAGTGCGTCGAGGCTCGGCACATGACAGTGGAGAGGAAGCAAACAGCCTTGAGTGGCGGCTGGATCGCTCGCATCCGCCAGCTGGCTCTCAACTCTGAAATCTATTTCACCGGTTATTGCCAGAATCAAATAAACAGCGATTTCAACCCGGTCTCACCTTTGAGCGGCTGATGTTGGCGTCAGCTCCATGAAAACCAAAAAACAAAACAAAACAAAAATCAAAACAGAAACCTTGAACTAGCAGTGACTCATGCAATTGGTCGAGTCATCTGGCGGCCAGGTTTGTGCCCATCCCTTCAGAAACCAGGCCCCCAGAGATGAAGTTGTTTACCCAGCACCCCAAAGTTTTTGACTTTAATGGGCCCATGGAGCAGCAGTTGTGTCACTTCCCATCATGCCTCTGTAAATCATATGATCTATTGCAGTCTATGGGAAAAATGCTTTTCGGGCCCATGGGATGTTTTCTGCAGTACCTCAAGTGGCCACTGGGAAAAAATCGGCGTGCCGCCATATTGCCTGTCCGGTATCCAGTTCTTATAACACGTCCATGTTACAAACTCCCTATTGGCTCGGGACCAGATGGATACGTGAGGTGATTCAACTGCAGGTTCGACAGCAGATGCTAACAACAATAAAAACTTAGCGATAAAATGCGCAGCGGTTTCCTTAGTGATGGAGGCACAAACTCGAAACCATGAGAACGTACAGATAACTGCAGACAAAAACCAAAAACCAAAGCAAATCCAGAAAGACTAGTAGCGTGAGCGGCAACACGTAGCAAATGTATACGCTTGTTTTTGTCAGACCTGTTTCAGGTTTTTTTTTGTACTGGTGGTGGAGGGAGAGCACAACATCTAGAAATACAGGCAGGAAACCATTTGTAAACACTGTCCTAATGGGCTGGGGGGTGAGGGGGTGGGGAGGGGAGTAGGTGGGCGGAGCTTCATACAAGCACCTCTGTCTTAAGGGCTTCTCGCTGGAACTTTTGGAGGGACTATTTACTCCTATCACAAACAAACACATGCCTGCTGGAAGGAAATAATGACGCAAGCGGCGGCCGCGGTTGGTTGGGGGGGGTCTGCCCCCCACATCCTCCTAACCGGTGGGAAGGGTCTCCAACTCCCTCACCCCCCTAACCCCCGCCCCGGATCTGAGTCAGTCGCTGGTTTTGTTCCGCGCATCATCCGTACCTGCGCCAGAGTTTCACTCGGCAGCGCTGCCCTTTCAATCAGTGTGTAATTGGATCAGCGGCAGGGATTAGATAAGCGTCATGTATCTTGGCTCGCAACAATGACAACACAAACCAACCCCCTCACACCCCACCCCACCCCACCCACCGGGTCCCATGATCGTCTCAAAACCATTCCTGGGCAGCCGGCGATCGAGTCCCTCAACAGCCTGCGGCCGGGAGGACATTCCTGGGAGCCCGGGCCTGGTGGTCGGGCGGGCGGGCGGGCGACGCCAAGGCAAATATACGTGCAAATATGGATTTTTCGCTGTGCACCCCCCAACCCCCAATTCTGGGTGCCCTCAAAAAAGTAAAAGAAAGGGGGGGAAAAATCTGTCCTGCAGGACTGACGGTGGAAGAATACATCAGATAAAGGCCCCTCTTTCTAATCCTCTCACTCAGGTAATTAAAGATAGTCGGGGCTTACTGTGTTAGACTTTATCCCCAAATCTCCTGCGCGTAGATGAAGAACAGCTTTTGCCAGGATTGAGGGGGGGGGGGAGGAGGAGGGAGGTTAGAATGGTGATTTTTTTTTTTTTTTTTTTTTTTTAGATTTTAGACAGCCCATGTTTGCTGGCAAATGGAAACCACGTTTCTTGATTTCTTTCTTATCCACAGCTGCGGTCGCTAATCTTCCTGGCATCCACACAGAAACATGGAAAGGTCAAATTTAACTCCTCCTGCAACAAACGACAACTTGAAATCGCGCCGGGCCGGGCCGGTCGATGGAAAGTGACCCCGTTCGGAGGTACGTACCCATAGGGCCACTCTCTGTATTTTAATTGCTAAGTGGATGATCCGGGGGCTCATCCCTCATGAAATGTTATTGTCCCGAGAGGAGACAAAGATATCTTGTGATCTCCGCGAGATTTAATCTCTCTCCGGCCGGGCCGATGCTTTGGCCAAAACACAGCCGCCTGCCCTGCCCCGCCATGGCGGCCTAATGGAAGTCACCAGGGGGAGTCAATGGAGGGCTTTTCTCATGTTGATGGCCCCCCCGACACTAAATGCCGTCGACTACGCCCCCCCCGGGGGTCGAGACAAAGCGCCAAACAAAAAAAGTTGGTTCCCGAACCCTTTCGCTAGCTGTGACAGCAGCGTTAACCTTGGAACGGTGCAAATCGAGGTGATATTTTGGGAAAATTTAGGAAAAAAAAACCACATCATGCAAACTGGCAAAGGCAACAATGTATTTGTATTTGAAGAAACGCAACATAGAGCCTCGGATGCTGTAGAAACGAAGAAGGCTGGGGCTTCCAAATGCTGTTGGCTAAAGTGAAACTCTGCGAACAGGGCAATAATTCGATGACTCCAGTGCTGTCTGTTGTTTTTTTTTCAACAATAAAATGAAAAATAAAATTTTGCTATTGTCTTTTTGTAGATATTCTCAATAATCTTGAAGAAAATTTGTAATTGAAACCAGACGGCAGGCCTTTTTTTTTTTTTGCAAATTTAGCAAGTGCTCATTCAAAACCCAATGGACCGTTTGTCATAAATCAAACATATCCAGAGTGTGCTTTTGAGAGGAAGGAACCCTTTTTTCGGTGAGACGTCCTTGTGCAACGTTTTACCCAAATTGAGTGAAGACAACACGAGCCGCGCTGCAACAAATTGATGGGAGGCCTCTGGGGATTCTCCCGCTGGACTCTCTGACAGTATTACATGGAGCGCAGCGCGACGTGATAAACTGCCGCTCGCCGAGATGAAATAGGAGACAAATCCCGGGGAATGTGAGCCGGTGTAAATCAACGGCTGTGTCAGACGCACACGGCGAGGTTCAGCGGGAGGATGTGATGGTTCCTCCGCCGGGCCTAATCCCTTAAACCACAAAAGCAACACAACGGGATGCTGTTATCTATTAGCCCTAATCCAGAAGCTAAACATATTTGATCCGGGGGCGCTTAGCACCTTAATCAGTTATCTATCTATCTAGAAGGCTCACGGGGGGGCCGCCCCTCCCACTGACGGGGAGCACGGCTGCGAATCGCAAATATCGGAAAAATGTAACACAACTAGCAGGTGTGCGAGGAGCCGCTGGAATGGGTTTAAAAATGGCGAGCAAACAAGCGACGTGCTATTCCCACGTATGGAAGGAAAACAACAAAAAGTAAACACAACAGTACGGATTGAACTGTTGACTTTGCGGCTATTTTGATGGTGTGAATTCCCTGTAAGAGGCGAAGGGGGCGCTGAAGAGAAAGACTTGTTTGTAATTGGGTTTTTTTTTTCCTCCCCACCCCAACCTTGTTTGGATTAATGCAGCTGCTTTAGAAGACAATCTTGCACAACTTTTTTTTTTTTTTTAAAAAGAGTCTTCTGGTAGGGCAAAAAATTGTGGGATTTAGTGATTGTGTGCTCAAAGGGGAAAAACAAAACAGCTAAAACAGTTTAACAGACGCCACTTTGAATGAGTGACAAATGCTTTCCACTCAGCTGGCAGTTTACAAAAACAAAATCACCAGGTGGTAATTGTCAATTTTGGCCAAATCTTATTTGTTAAGAAAAAAAAAGAAAAAGTTTGGGGGTGTCCCGTGACTCCAATGTGTTTATTTGAAGTGGAGGAGGAGTAGGGGGAGAGAAAAAAAAAAAAAAAAAAGAGAAAAAAGTTTCAGAGCCTCGGGTCTCCCAGACAGGCAGGAGGAGGTGGGTACCTCGCGGCGGACGAATGATTGACAGGCGCTCGGTGACATCACAGCTCGACAAAAGGAGTCGCAGCCGGAGGAAGAGAAGAAGAGAAGGCAGCGGCGGTCAATCCGAGCAGTGCAGTGCAGTGCAGTGCAGAGCGGTGCAGCGTAGTGCAGTGCACGCCGGGCGGGCGCACAGACAGGAGGCGACGGACGCGCACTCCCGATTTGTTTGGAGCGACGACCACGTCCACCGGAGCGACTCTTCTTTTTTTAAAATACTTTTTTAACTTCTTTTTTTGCGCCTCCGCGACGCTCCACTTTTTCCCCCCCACTTATATATATTTGTTGCCCTTTAAAAAGAAGAGACATGCTGAACCAAGATGCCTTCTTCGACTTTAGGTCGCTCCTGTCTACGCGAGTCTCCTTGCTCTTAGACGTTTGATTTTTTTTTTCATATTTTCTTTAAATCAACAACAACAACAACAACTTATTTTAACCCCCCACTTCTTCCGCCTCCACTTTTGTGCTGACCCAAAACGAAAAAGAAAAAAAAGCCTGCACCCCCCGCTCCACCTCCACCACCCCTCTGAATTTTACAGCTGGTGAGAATATGTGCGAGCGGCGTTCGGAGAAGGGCTGCCTCGGGTCCCCTCGGGAGACGCAGCGTGGATTTAACGCGAATTAATGTGGAATTATTCGGAGTGCGAAGGTGGAACGACAGGACCGGACACAGTGCTTCCTCGTCAGGTAAAAACCGGGCGGGGGGGAAACCGCGACACTCCGAGAAAGTTTGCCGTGAGAAAACAGCAAAAAAAAAAAATTAAAATAGAAAAAAAACAACTTAAAAGTTAGGTCTGTAAAGTTTCACAAG
The DNA here is from genome assembly GCA_009823395.1 of Thamnaconus septentrionalis. NCBI lineage: Eukaryota > Metazoa > Chordata > Actinopteri > Tetraodontiformes > Monacanthidae > Thamnaconus > Thamnaconus septentrionalis. Next base: position 6,005,874 of record CM020519.1, on the reverse strand, counting down.
GGCTCTCTGTAAATTGAAAGAAGGAAAGTTCACCGCTGCTGACAGAATGCGGTTAGCCAAGCCTAGGGTGTGTGCGTAAAAGCAAAGCGTGTTCCTTTCTTTCTTTCTTTAAAAAGACACGAGGAGGGAAAGAAAAAAGATATTAAGTTTGGGGGGCGGGGGAGAAAAAAAGAAGTTTCCCGGCCCGTGTTCGTGTTTGTAGCGCTTCAGATCTCTTGTTCCCGGGCGACATCTGGCTCTGATAGGCACGTCAGATCTCACACCTGCGAGCCTCTTGAAGTAACTCAATCCCCGCTGATTATACACGAGCGTCAGAGCCTCTGCAAACAGACGCTGCTTGCCTCTCACGGCTGCCTCTGACCTGCTTTTATGGCTCTTGTCATCCTGGCCGCGGGAGAGATATATTTAGTTTGTATTTCGCCCTCGTAACAGAAAACCTGAAATTAACTTAAGTTGGATATAACATCAGCCATATCTCCCCTAAGAACTTTTATTTTGTTTTAATTTTAATTTTAATCTTTCTGGGACATCCTTTTTTTTTTTTTAGTTGGGTTTTTGGGGGGTTTTTTTTGCTCCTCCTGACTTCCTGCTCTTAATATTTCCATGTTTCTGCTCATGTTGGGATCAGTCCTCAGGTTAACTCACACTGGAAACATCCCCGCCACCTCCACCTCTACCCCCCCCCCCCCTTTTTAAACCCCCCTGCTTCAAAGAGCTTGTCTTTCCTTTCTAACCTGATGCCCTTCCATCATTCCTACTGTATGCGGGAGGTGTGTGTGTGTGTGTTCCCCCCGCCCCAACCCCCCCTCTGGTGGCGGTGGTGGGGCGGTTCGTTGAAATCCCACTGGTGTCAATACCCCCTGTTTGACTGTAAACCCCCTCCTCCACCTTCTCTCCCCCCCCACTGCAGGGACTGACTGATCATGGTCGCCGCGCTCCGCTCTCTCATGGTACTGCTGCTGGCTCAGGTGCTGCTGGGAGGCGCTGCGGGACTCATCCCCGAGGTGGGCCGGAGGAAATACAGCGAGCAGTCCGGGAGAGGGCAGAGCCCCGAGCGCTCCGAGGGCTTCCTGCGCGACTTCGAGCTGCGTCTCCTCAACATGTTCGGACTGAGGCGGAGGCCCACGCCGGGCAAGCAGGCCGTGGTGCCGGACTACATGGTGGACCTGTACCGCATGCACTCGGCCAACGGGGACCACAGCGCCAAGCGGCCCCGCAGCATGGGCAGGCACGCCGAGCGGGCCGCCAGCAGGGCCAACACGATTAGAAGCTTTCACCACGAAGGTGCGTATTAGCGGCATACCTTTACCTGACAGCCCTGGACAGCTAACCCCCCCCACCCCTCCACCCCCCCTCCTCCACCTCCGCCCCTCCCTCCCTCGCTCAGACGGCGCAGGCCTATATTTAAACGTGACTCAGCCGCGGCGCTGGACTTCCAAGAGTCGTCCCTCTTTTTTTATGGAGCCAGTTTTGCCTCTTGAGTCACTTTTTTGCGCAGGTGACACGCGTCCAAAGAAACTCTGAAGAACCCCCTTGCCCCCCACTCCTGCAATAACCCACCATTGCCAAAAAAAAACAACCCAAAAAAACGCAGCCTTGTGATGCAACCCTTAACCAAACACTCATTGCAGTCTGCTGTCAGGGAGCTTCAGACACACACACACACACACACACCAGGGGGGGGGGGGGGCGGGGGGCAGTGGCATCCCCGGGGTAATTTGTTTCTTAATAATTGATGGTGTTTTTGCGTGGGCTCTGAAAACAGTTTTTCCAGACACGCACCACCGGGCCGCGGGATAAAGAGGAGAGGAGGGGAGGCGGGGGGGGGGGGAGACAGCCAGGTGATAGTCATCGGCGCGCAGCTTCAGTAACACGCGACGGCACGAGTGCAGCAAACACAGCCAGTCATCCAGCGAGTTGAGTCATTTTGTTATTTTTTTTTTTTGCTATTTTTTTTTTTTTTTTTTTGTCAAGAGTCGTGGATAAAAGGAAAAGTGTTGTCAGGTCCCTCCTCCTCTTCCCCCCCTCAGCATGTTCCAATAACATTGAGACTTGCCAGTGAGGGGATGTTGAAGTTCTATGAGCATTGATGGATGGATAGATAGATAGATAGATGGATAGATAGATAGATGGAAGGATAGGTAGATAGAGCTTACTTAACACAGTTCTGTGAAATACAGGATGAAAAATACTAAAGTTATTTTCCATACATATATTCCTGAAAATGCACATTTAGTACAATACAGTGCCCTTCAGTAAGGCATAGACCCCTCTGAACCAGCGGCCCAACATTGAAAGAAATCCAATATTTGAGATGCATGGCAATATTTCAGTGAAGGTTGCGCTCAGGTGAACCAGGATCTTAAGAACCAGGTTCCCCCTAAATCTGGGATAAAGTGCGTTCGCTTAACCAGACGACACATGTTCAAATGACGGTGCGGCTTCCTTTCCTTAAACACTGACATTATCAAACAGGAAGACTCTGGAACACGGCCGAGGCTCTATTTATGTGAGATGCTAGGCGGTCAAAGCGGAGCAGTTACGCACATGGTTGCGACAGAAAAAACAGGAATAGTTATTAAAAAAAAAAAAAAAAAAAAAGGATAGTAAATCTTTATGTTGCATTTAAATCCTCAAATGGCCCTTGAGCCCGAGTTTTACAACATGCAATTGGCTGAGTCCACCAGGGGGAACGACACACGCACTCGCACACGCACACACGCACACGCGCGCACAGCCCTTGTACAGACTCCTAAGTGTTTGAGTGGGGGGAAGTTTCCATCGGGGCTGAGTCAGAGGGGTGGCTGAGTGGTTGCTTGGGTGCTCTCCAGAGGCCCCCTGGTGCAATGACACCCAGTGGCTGCACTGACACACTACAAACAAGCCCGGCCCCGGCACCCCCACCCCCTCCTACACCACCACCACCACCACCACCGGGTCTGAGTGATTGCTCCCTGTGCTGCTGGTGGAAACCTCTGAGCCCAGCCAGCCAGCCAGCCAGCCAGCCCACACCTTGACACCACCGGCCATTAAGAAATGTGCTCAGACTGTGTTTACCTTCGCTCCCCCGGCTCTTCCGCGCTCCCTGCTAACGGAATTGCAGCCTTGTTAAAAGTCCCCCTGGTGACCGGAGACGTGCAACTGTTGCCTGCTTAGAGGTTCAGTGTGTAAAACATGGCTTGATTTATGATTTTTGTATTGGTAAAAGCCCAACGTATTGGCCATAAATACATGAATTTAAGTGTATACAGGCAGTAGAAAAAAAACCATTTGGTTTTTCTACCCTTTCAATGGTTCTCATATAGACTGCCAGTCAAAAGTTTGGACACGATGACTTTAATGTCTTTTCTTTCATTCTCATGCCGATCGACATTGCAGTTTCTCACGGAAGGCATCAAAACCACATATGAACACACATGGAATTATGTAGGAAACAACAAAAGTGAAAAATAACTCAAATACGCCACCTTTCAGAAAAAGAATATTTAAGGTTATTTAATGTGTTTCTTTTCTGGATAATTACATTTATCTTGCTCATGTATTTGATGTCTTCAGTATCTGCAGTGTAATGCATGAGAAGTTGTGTCCAAACTTTTGACTGCCAGTGTAGCTAATAATAATATAAATAGAGCTTTTTCGTTGTGCTCCTAGTTAGCAGCCATCTTTTTAGCCGCCATTTTTTAAGGAAGTCCAGCTGACTGTGCCCTAAATACTAAACGTGCTATCTGGCCAGCTTCCTTAAAACATTTTACACACTGGACCTAAAATGTACACGCAGATGTATCGGAAGATTTTTTTTGTGCGCATGCACAGCAGCTGTTTCCCAGCGTTAGCGCCGTCAAGCTAATTAGCCTCGTCGCTGCTCTGTCACACTTTTCCATTTACATTTTCCACCGTGACCCAGGAAGTGTCTGCCAGAGGCCAATGACCGCACACAGGCCATCATATCTCTCTCTTTTTCTGTTTTTTGGCACGTATCTGCGCAAAAAAAAAAAAAAAAAATCAAGAATGTCGATACACTCCTGTGGTTCACACGTTTCCGACAAGACGTGACACGTTTCACACAGCCGTTCCTCGCAGGGGAGGAGGCGGCGGCAGAGGGAGAGAGTGAGGCGGCTGCGCAGGAGCGACGCAGGGACGGAGGAATAAAACCAAAAGAGGATTTTTGGGGGCTGAGAGAACAAAGGGAGAAGGGGATTTGGGTGGCCGGGTGAAGGGAAAGAAAGAGAGGGATGGGGGATAGAGGGGAGGTGGGGGTGGGGGTTCCCACATCAAATGAGGAGCGATAGGCCTAATTGAGGTCTTTGTGCCTGTGGAAGGCGAGGTTTAGGACGAGATGGTGGAAATTCCAAAAAGTGCAGCCTTTGAAAGGGCGCGTATCAAAATTTGTGTTTATTTTACCGCACGGGGCAGATTAAAAAGTGGGTCCATACATCATCTGTGATCTTCAGAGAGGGCCCGAGTTCAAAGTCGCAGCCCTCAGAGGAAAATTGCAGGTTGCAAAAAAAAAAAAAAAAAAGAGTCTCCGCCGTTTAAATATAAATTGCGTCCCGCGCTTTTTTTCCTTCTCCTCCTCCTCCTCCTCCTTCTGAATGCCTTGAAAGACTCGAGCGTGAACATCTGATTTTTAATCGGGGAAAAAAAATGTTGTGTTCCACTGTACTATGCTGCTGAGATTTAAATGTCCGTTCTTAGAGAAAAACACACGTGGTGCAGCTGATACTACTACTACTACTACTACTAATGCTAATAATAATAACGTTGAGGGTGCAGCGTCTGAGCGAGCGTGCCAGTGTTTTCACTGGATGGAAGGTCAGCGCCTTTCATCTGCTGACATTTAACCGGCTTAATTTATGAGCGGGGCGAAAGCTAACGATCTGTTGCGTCAACGGCAGAATTCACTGGCGCCGTTGAGTCATGCGCCTATTTACATACCTGATGTGTGCGCCTGCCGCTTGCACTTTTGTGACGGCGGGCCAACACCCCTCCGCCCACCCTGCAGGGGAACCGTGCGAGCTCGATCGAAGGAAACTCAATCTTTTTCTTCTTTCTTTTTGGGTCGGCGCCATTTCCTGTGCAGAGTCCATGGAGGCCCTGGCCAGCCTGAAGGGCAAGACGACTCAGCAGTTCTACTTCAACCTCACCTCCGTGCCCAGCGAGGAGCTCATCACCTCGGCCGAGCTCCGCATCTACAGGGACCAGGTCATGGGGGGCGTGGCCAACTCCTCTTCCAACTCCTCCTCCTCCTCCTCAAACTCCAGCTCCACCGCCGCCCACGTCGGCGGCTTCCACCGCATCAACGTCTACGAGGTGTTCGGATCCCCCGGGGGCGAGCGGGGCCGGGAGCCCCTGGCTCGCCTGCTGGACACCCGCCTGGTGCACGACTCCCTGAGCCACTGGGAGAGTTTCGACGTCAGCCCGGCCGTCTTCAAGTGGACTTCAGGCAGCGGCCACAACCGCGGCTTCATGGTGGAGGTGCTGCACCCGCAGCCGGAGGGGGAGGGGGACGGGGAGCACGCCCGGAAGCACGCCCGGAGGCACGTCCGGGTCAGCCGCTCCCTGCACGCCGACGCGGACTCGTGGCCTCAGGCCCGCCCCCTGCTGGTGACTTACGGCCACGACGGCCGCGGGGACTCGGTGCTCCGAGCGCGGGAGAAGCGGCAGGCGGCGGCTGCGTCGTCGCGCAAGCAGCGGCGGAAGCACCAGCACAAGGCCAGCTGCAAGCGGCACGCCCTCTACGTGGACTTCAGCGACGTGGGCTGGAACGAGTGGATAGTGGCGCCGCCGGGCTACCACGCCTTCTACTGCCACGGCGAGTGCCCCTTCCCGCTGGCGGAGCACCTCAACTCCACCAACCACGCCATCGTGCAGACGCTGGTCAACTCGGTCAACTCCAACATCCCGCGGGCGTGCTGCGTGCCCACGGAGCTCAGCCCCATCTCCCTCCTCTACCTGGACGAGTACGAGAAGGTGATTCTGAAAAACTACCAGGACATGGTGGTGGAGGGCTGCGGCTGTCGGTGAGAGGAAAAGACAGTGGCGGAGGACAGGAGGAGGCGGCGGTGGGGGAAAAAAAGAGACTAAGAGACGTTGGAGGTTGTTATGGACACCCAGTTTTTCCCAATGAAGACGGTTATTTATATTAAAGAAATACAAAACAGAGCTATCGTTGGAAAAAAGAAGAAGAAAAAAGAATATATGAATATATTTATGTCTACCTAAAGTTGGGAAAAAATAAATATTTTAATCGGAGGAATATTCCTTTACTGGTTCTGAAAATGTAGTTCTGATGTACATTTCAAAAATGGGTGCAATACCACATGAAGTATAATTCAGATTTTTATTTTGTATTTATTGCTATTATTATAACCACTCTATTTGTAAATAAATGATGTGTATTTATCATTGAAAAAAAAACAAACAACAGGTGTCACAAGTGGCTAGTTTAAGACCCATCCGCACTCGGTCACAACCGCGGCTAACTTAGCCTAGCGTGAGGAAGCCCTAGTGGCCGGAGGGAACCCACACGGACGCAGTGAGGAAAGAGAGTTGAACTCGTGACCTTTCCCCGCTGCGAAGCGGCAGCGCTAACCGTTGCACCGCCGAAAATAAGACACACGAGGAGCAGATCGCACGACCTTGATTGCAAAACAAGCAGGGCAATTTTTGTCTTGCTCTTTTCTTAAAATATTTGGTTAAATGTAACTGGAGAGCAAGAACAACAGAGGTTGGGGTGTCGCTGATGTAATGAAGTGTGTGTGTGTGTGTGTGTGTGTGTGTGTGTGTGTGTGTGTGTGTGTGTGTGTGTGTGTGTGTGTGTGTGTGTGTGTGTGTGTGTGTGTGTGTGTGTGTGTGTGTGTGTGTGTGTGTGTGTGTGTGTGTGTGTGTGTGTGTGAGAGACGGGAAGGGAGTGACAAGTTACCAGCCAGCAAACGTGATAGACTCCCGTGGGAGGGTTAGGAAAACAGGCCGAGCGTGTTTTCACTCATTACGTTTCCCGTCGAGGATCCGTGGGAAGGCCGGTGTCGCTGAGGAAGTCTCGCTCCTCCGATTTGTTTTGTTTATTTTGATATTCCCGTCAAAGGTCTGACGTCAAACAAAACCGACCCTCGCCGGCGTTTATTTCAGCTCTAATGGCTCTAACAGCCTCTCATTCTCTTGCTTTCTTAAGAGTGCTGCAACACTCGCACGCTGGACGTCGGTCCCTCTGTGATGTCACACAGGGCACTGATGGTGACGCCTATGCAAGGTCAGCGACGGGTCTTAGCGTCACCTTCTGAGAACGGCCTTGTTTTGTCTGCTTCTGTAATCGAGGCAGCTGCATTTTTAACATTAAGCGAAAACATGGTCTGTTAGAGAGAGGCTGCAAACACAGGGCTAAAAACACAGTTTTCCGTATAGCTAAAAAGTTTTCCCTTCTTACATCTTTAACAGAGAAAGATGTGATTGTAAACTCTGACATCATTCCTCCTTTACAAAACCAACAATGACCAAAACAAAACCGCAGAAACCAAAACCAAACTCCATGTGAGTTTTAATCAATAAAGACAAACAAACTCGCACTCGCACCCGTCCACGTGGTGCACATGCTCAGACAGATTCTCGCCGTAAATTTGCCTTCGTCTGTCACCCGTGACTCACAAGGTTGTTGCCTCAGCGTCTCCGCACGCTCGAGTAAACCCGAAAGATTGATTGATTCAATTGAAAAGTGAGAACCGAAGCACTGCGCAAGACTATTGGCACGGGTACTTGATACGCAGTGGTCTGTGCAGTAGTAGTAGTAGTAGTAGTAGTAGTAGTACTGGCTCGGAGTTGCCTCCAGTGCAGTGGGAACGGCTGGCAGCAACAAAAGGTGCCACATGTGGCCTTGGAATCGCCAACACCTGAGTCAATACGTCGGCACTCGCTGCACTGCACTTGATTTTTTTTTTTTGTTTTGTTTTGTTTTTAAATTCTGAGGGGAGCGCGGAGGCGAATGAAGCCGCGCCAGGAGGACAGAGGGGGAAATTTATAGCGCAGCCACAATGGCAGATCAGATAATGAGAGGGAGGGAAGAGAGAGAGAGTTTGACTGACTGCCGGCTTTTCTGCTGTGTTTGCATTAGAAAAGGGTTTGGAGGGATCACAAGGCAGCTGAGACCACGCTGGAAATAGAATGCTTTTCCTTCTTCTTCCTCTTCTCCTCCTCCTCCATGCGAGCGTACATCGGGACCGTGGAATGTTGGTTTTCAATCTCAGACACATGCGTGCGCGCTCGCACGGAAAAACCAAAACGCGGTTGTTTTTTCAATCATCTATTCAAGGGTGTGTGTGTGTGGGGGGTTTTTTTGCCTTTCTTTTCTTCTTTCCTCGTCGTCCTCTGCAGAAAAATCAAACGTGCGTCGGACAAAGATGCACTTGTTACTTTAAAAAAAAATCTTTTCTAGTCTCGTCCAGTCTGTCTGGCTTCGCATCCGTCGTCGTACTTTTTTTTTTGGCAACTTCCGGTCGGCGCGTCAGCGTCGCACACGTCCACTCGAGATGATGCAACCGAGCAACTGAGAGGGACACACGCTCGGCAACACACACACACACACACACATCCTGCTCCTCCCTCTCACCACATTTGTGCTTCAATCCTCTGCATGTGTTATTTGATTTTACCTTGCATCCCCTCCACTCCACCCCTAACCCTACCTCCGCCCCCCCCCCCCACCCGACAGTCCCATCTGGTGTCCATTTCTCCTCTGCGGACCCCCACAGTACCCGGCCACAAGAAAAAAAAAAGAGAAAAAAAAGCGCCTGCTGCACACGGGCCGCGCTCGTACAATTGGCTGGTAGCGGCGAAAATTTAATGGACTTCGAGAGGAAGTCGCTCGGTTCGCACGCTTAACGAGCGCTACGATAAAAATCTCGCAGCAGCAGTGGTGGGGGTGGGAGGGTGCGGGGGAGGGAGGGGGTCTTGCAGTCCGGGGATGTCGCAGGGAACGGCTGCCTTCAATTAAAAAAAGAGGAAAAAAAAAAAAGAGAAAAAAAGTTGTGTTTATGCTCCCAGGGTGGGTGACACTCGCCTTGAAACTCCACTTCGACTGCGTCTCGTATTTTAGAGCCAAGTCAGTAGCTCCTCTGGGATCCAAGGGTCAAGGGTCAGCATAATGGGGACCACTTTATCGCTGTAATTACAGAAAGAGGTGACCGTGAGCTGCGGGCCGGCGGCGAGAGAGTCTCCGGTTCTGTTCCGAGACTTAATTACAAAGCGTGACGAGCAGACATGTTTTCTTGGCTGCCTTCGCTTCACCTGCTGCGATACGACGACGACAGACAACGACCTCGGCTCACTTCAGTGAAAACATTTTTTTTCCTCCTCCTCCTCCTCCTCCTCCTCTTTCTCATCCCCCACTTTTCCTTTCTCCCCGCGGACATCTGGAAAAGCCGTCAAAGGCGTCCTCCGTTTGTCTTTATTTACGCGCAAACAAACACACAACAGAGCGGCCGAGAAAACCTCCGCCGAGCGACAACGCTGGAAAAGTCATGCCACACCAAAAAAGAAAAAAAAAAAAAAAAAAACTCCTCCTGCTCCAAACAAACCCCCAAAATCACAAGGTCCACAAAGTCAGATTTCCAGATTTCTCTGCTGGCACACAATTAGAAGATATGTTGCGTAGCAGCGCAGCTTTTGATGAGACAGAAGAAGAAGAAGAAGAAGAAGAAGAAGAAGAAGAAGAAGAAGAAGAAGAAGAAGAAGAAGAAGAAGAAGAAGAAGAAGAAGAAGAAGAAGAAGAAGAAGCTCTCGGCTGGTTTTGTATCAACGTAGTAACCAAACACACGCACATGCGTGCGCACAGTCAGTATCAGCAGCAGAGAGGAAGGACGGCCACCTTGGAGACTTTTCTAACTCACGATCTCTCCCTCCTTCCTCCCCTCGCGCTGCGAGGAACTAATTTTAGAGGTGGTGCACATGGTGGGGCTCTTTTCTTTTTTTCTCTCTCTCTCTCTCTCTTTTTTTTCTTCCTTCCCTTTCCTTTTATTCTGAGAACCAGCCACCAAGATGACGTCCGGCATAGCTCGGACTGTGGCATCTGCGCTGCAGCTCTGAACACATCAAACAGATGGGCGTTTACAGAATTTGGGAGCGGAGCAAATATGGAAATTACATTTCCAGAATGGCCGTGCAGATGGTAGTGCTTTAACGTATCTGTGTGACGCTTTTTTTTCTTCTTCGAACAAATGAGCTTATGCGCAACGCAAATAAGATACACCGGGGCGAGCTTTGAAAGCCGAACTAGCGTTAGCCACTAAAGCTAGCAGGCCCCTGCAGTATATTTTGACGTTGCACTCCATCACTTTGACGGGTTGAGAGGTTCAAACCACTGAAGCGGAAGTAAAGGACTGTTACGCAGAAATATAATAACAGCAGGAGAGGCCAAAAGAAAGAAAGAGAGTTAGAAGCCAGTTGGCAATGAAACCTTAGAGGATGGATAGGAAGCTCGTTGCCAGACACTTTTTTTTTATCAGTTAGGCAACAGGGGGCGACCTCGTCAGCGCATCACGTCACCCTTGCCAGTTGCCAGTTGTGCCATTTTGCTATTTTGTCCACTGCACAATGCCTGTTTTCTACCAAACGGCCCATTGGTCAGAGATTTGTGAAATAGAAATACAAAGAAATGGAAGCATTCACAATTGGGCTTGATTAGCTTATTCGTCAAACAACAAATGTATGTTTTTCATCAAATAAAGTCAATAAAAATAACAGTTGTGTTTTCTTACAAAAAGCATCCATGCAGTGTTTTCGTGAGGAGGGTGTCGTCATGCGATAATTTGGGTCCACACTGAATCGTCTTTCCAAGTTTCGCCCCTCACGTTCACACAAACTCTTTCTACGGGCTCTTCAACAGGTGCACAGGCAACTGGACGGATGGAAAAGGTCGAGCGGAGAGTTTGCAGCTCTCACAATTTCCAGGGAGGAGAGAGCAGATGGGCAGAGGATGAATCCGCTCCTTCAAGACGCCGGCCTGAGGTCTGAGGTCAGTTTGCTCCTCGGATGGCTGCAGTCATTTAAGGCGGTGAAGGGTTTGTCTGTGGACTTTTATTTATTTTGAAGGAAATGAATTGAATTGAATTGAATTGAATTGAATTGAATTGAATTGAATTGAAGCTTGTGGGTTAAATTCCAGGAAATAAAATGGGAATCAATTGCAGGGAGCACGAGCCTTTGACACAAATCGGCCTGAGGTACAAATTAGCAGCGAAGCTATGTACGCTAAAACTTCTAACTAAGCTGGAACTGTGTTAATAACAGCACTAGTGGCAAACCCTGCTGATGAACCAGTCGGGGGGGAAATCGCTTGTGTTTTTGTACCATTATTTGTTCCAGGTTAATGTATTTTTTTTTGTTCTTTCATTTTTAAAGTTTTTTTTGCTTTGTTTTTATTAATTTTACATAACCAGCTTTTGTGATGGAGCAAAGATGAGGGAATCCCTTTTCCACAGTCAAAGAACAGGTCAATAAACCCCGAAAGGCCCCCCTCCTTACCCCTCCTTACCCCTCCACACCCCTCCTCACCCCTGCTCACCCCTCCCCCTCCTCCCACAACCTGTCAGTGGCACTGAAAAAACCTCCCCGTGACTCACTTCCTGTCCCGGCCCTGCACCTGCGCTCCGCCATGATGTCATGGCAGGTTTTCCTCTCGGACTCGCGCCACTTAGCGCACTCCCCCATCTGGCATTATGGCCCGTCTAAGTAACAATTATGTTGCTGTTGTTGCCCTCGTTTGTGTCTGCGCATGACATTACTCACCGGCCGTACCGGGGAGCCTCCGACCTTGGCGAGAGAGCGGCAGTTCTGTTTTCCAGCGAGTCAGAAACAACCTCTAGATGTCCTCAATATCTGTAGGAATAATTACAGCCGTGGGCCCGTCCTGCTGCCGGTGACCGCAGTGAAAATGATAGATTGAGGGGAACGCACTACTTGGAAGCGGCGCATGAGTTAATGGAAACATTGCGAGAGAATGAGTGCATACTTTTCCCTCTCATCCCGGGTTGTAAGAAATTATGTTTTCAGCCGGTGGGGGGGGGGGTCCTCCCTCCCTCTCTTCTCCGAAAACCAACCTTTGCTGTTTTTCTTTCTCTTTTTCATCCACCACGCAGATTGCAGGAAATGCCTTACAACTCCTGTCAGCGCAGAGAGGAGGAGGAGGAGGAGGAGGGGGACGTGCAAAGTGTTGCGAGGGAGGGAAAGGTAGCCAGCGTTGTCACTGTTTGTTTTCCGTTCTTTTGCTGGTTTCACTGTGAGACAAAGCGCGTCATGGATCATTAGTTTTTGTATTTTTGCCGCCTGTTGACAATATTAGCCGCACTTATGCTCATCTGTGGGAAAATCAGCAGTGCGTCATCGCTTTCGGTCACATTACTGATGATGATGATGATGATTACCGATAGATGATGTGGACCAGCGATAGTCCATAACGGCAACAAAGTATTTTTTAAGAAATTCCTTTATCGTATTGGTTAAGTCATTAATCTTCAGCAGCGTTGGACTTTTTGCATGATGCAGCCAAGAGAATCAAGGCATTTAACTGTTCTTGATTACACCGCCGTCTCTCTTTTTTGCACCCTCATTTCTACATGGTTTTTCTCGTGGAGCAACCAACACAAAGAACACTGCCACCTGTTTAGGCCGGGAAGTTGTTTTTGAAGGAAGGAAATGCTTTTGTAGCGTATTAAGCATCAACAGCTGTGACTAAATAAATGAATACAGCTCACTTTAAAAAAAAAAAAAACAACGCTCTCACTCATTTCAAATGAGGCAGCAGTGGCTCGACCGTCACTCAGGGCTCGGCGCTGCGCCGCTATATGCTGTCGCTGTGCAAACTGCGGCCGTTTTTTTGTTGACTGCGACGGTAAAATAGTGCTGTTGGGTTTTAGGTTTCCAGCGCCGGATCGGGGCTGCAGTATATTGAGTCCATGTGGGGAGTGCGTTTTTAATCTGCGCTTTACCCACAGTCCTTCCTGTTTCTAATTTGGCGCTGCAGCGGTTTTTGTCCCGGGGCCAACGGCCTCTCTTCCACCGAGTGTCTATTTCCTCTAAAGTGAATAGTAGCAGGTGTGCTGGCTTCGGCATCGCTCCCAGTCAGCCACATCTCGCTCTTTTTCGCTCATCTTTGTTTTTCTTTTTCTTTTTTTCCCCCCTCTTCCTTTCTTCTATCTGGTTTTCCATTTTGCCCTGCAGTCGCTCCCTCTCTGTCTTTCCTACTCTCTCTCTCTCACCCCTGTTTGGGTCCTCGCCACGCCACCGCCGCCTCCGCCGCTTCCTTTGACATCAAGGTGAAGTCGTAAAACACCAGACTGAGCTGATTGAAACAATAAAAGAAAACATGGAATCAAGGGCAGTACGGCCGTATATCAACGGGCGGAAGAGCGCGAAACGCAATACATCAGCGGCGCTGTTGAAACGTCCGACTGGGGCCGGGAGCGCCGCAACTCTTCCTGAGCGGTTCGGAAACAATTCCCGTCCACCGAGAACTCAGATTGATCAGAAAGCAGGTGGCCTGACCAGCCAGAGCTCATCCAATCAGTGAGCAGAGGAGACAAAGAGGGCAAAGAGGGTACTGCCATTTGAGATGAACCTGCAGCGACCTTCACTTGGCTCCGCCCCTCCACCTTGTTGGGTTCGAGGAAGTCCAGGTTCTTCGTTTCATGACAAATGAGTTGCGTGTTCACTCTGGGACTGAGAGGAAGGAAGCTGCCCTGGCAAGAGTGACTTGACACACACACGAGTGCAATCAGAGTCACCGGGTGATTTGACTGGAACGGGCTGCACTTAATGATGTTTTCTGTTTGTTCTGTTTGGCTCCAGGCATCATTTTCTGGAGAAGACTGCAGCGGAGGGTTGTGGGCAGAGGTTTCAAATTCACTTCCCAGAATAAGAAATATGAATCCCTGATTTAGAAACCACATTGACTTCATAAAAGAAGATATCAAGGACTTCACAGTGTTGCTCAGACACAAAAATCAATGTGTTGAAAAAAAAAAAAAACGAAAGGAAAAAATATTGTCACTGTAGCTCTTAATGATCAGCGTTCCTGTTTATTTTAAAAGTGCCTTTGACGCCTCCCAAGTCTAGGTTCACTGACCCTTGTTCAGGACCCGAGTCTCCATTTTGATCCTATGACTGTATTTGCATTTGCATTGGCAGCGGCGGCGCTTCCCAGCATCTGCACAGGCTCGTGTTTACACAGGATGTTAAAAGCGAACACAGATTAAACAAATCTAATTTGGAGCCCCGAGTTCAATCACCCCCCCCCCCCCCACCCCATCCCACCCCCTGCACCCCTTATTTTAACATTAATCAGAAGGAGCTGCAGAGCAGAACACCACCACCGCTGCCGCTTTTCTTTTTTTTTCCGAGAGAGGGGAGCGACTTGTCAGCGCGCCACTGATTCATGAGGGTATTTTGAAAATATTTACAAGTGGACAGATGTCGCCTGCTGTTTTCCCACAGGCGTGCACGTGACTGAGTTTTGCCCCAAACTAATGTAGGGGTCCCTCACCCTCAGAAAGAAACAATAATAATAAAAAAATCTCCAGATTTCCCTGGCAGGCCATTTAGGGCTCCAGCAGCTCCTGGGCAGTTTGGCATCAGCTCCGTTCCCACACTTACAGTGTTGGATCGGATACACACGTAGCACAGTTTAGTTCTTATGAACATGAAATAATGCCAGGGAGCCATTTTTTTTTCTTCTCGCATCAGATAAACTGCTGATTGCAAAGGAAACTGCGCTGTACGTCAGACGACCGGCCACGCCAAGTTCACCCGTGTGTACCGGGATCAGATTAGACGGCTGCAGGACCACGACTTGCTGCTGAAGAAGACCGACTGGTCTGCGACTCTCAAACCCCCACCTGGGTACAAAGAGACCTTCTCTCTCTGACTCCTTGGTAGAAAGTCGTTTGTCCGACAGGATTTTTAATTGCCGCTCACTTCGACAAAAACCCCCAAGCTTGGCCGTTGTCCGTCCTCACCTGGGTTTCTCTTTCTTCCTGATGATGATGATCTGATCCTCTGTGGCACCTGTTTGGCCGCCATCCCTGCGCTAACCCCCCCCCATCTGCTCGCTCGCCGTCCGCCCTAATTGTATCACATTCTGCAAGGGCTTTTATCCCCTCTCGGCCAGCTAAAGGTTGCCGGAATCTCATCGAGCCACATCAGAGGGGCTCTATTAACCCCCCGACCCCTGGTTGGTGTGTGCGGACAAGGTCGCTCCTCACACCCAACTCCGGGGCCCATTAACACGTCGCCCCCGCGGCAGAAAAACAATTTTGACGGGGCTGTAATTGGCGCTAAGTGACGGCGGACAAAGGCCCCCTCTGTGCCGCCCCCGGCCGGACTTGCGTGGCAACTGACCGCTCTCGGGGCTCCACCGAAGCCCAACGTGAGAAGAGAGTAGCCAAGGGAAGGGGCGCACCACCACCTCGCCGGTGTCCCCGCTCAGCCGTGCACGCCGCCACGCCGCGCCTTTGAAAATGTGAGATAATGAGGCTCTGGTCAGGGTGGGGAGGGGGAGGCAGCCAGCGAGGTCCAGATCTGCGCAGGCTGATTAATCCAACGGGCGGTAGAGGCCGTTCCTTTCAGAGCCGAGGGGCCTAATTAGTTTGTGTTAGCTGGAGAAGGTCAGGGGGGCGTGTTTGAGCGAGGCCTTTTCTTTAAATGCCACAATGGTCGCGATGATCTTTGGACGCAGGTGCAGCGATCGGCCCGGCTTTTTCATGTTGCCCCGCTGCGCGAGTCGCTGCGACAAACTGGAGCGGAGACAATGGGGTCTTTTGAAAGTTGAGCGTGTGACATTTTCAGACTGTTTTTCGAGCGGTCCGGATTTGTGAGTCATGAAGCTACGGCACGCCGCAAACAACTGGGAAAAAAATTTAAATAATTAAAAAATGTAATCTCTTAGATTTCGTCACAGGGTTTTGGTTAAAAAAAATGAAATAAAAAACTAAAAATATGGGTGACCATCGGAACAATTACAAAGAATAACTTCACTTGGAGTTTTGGCTCTCGTTATTATTTTTCTAACCCCAGTCCATCCGGAAAATTATAAACCACTCAAATGACTCACGATGCGAGCATTCAAGAAGACCCGGCTTCGTTGCGTTTGATCGCAATTAAAACCCGGCAGATTGAAATCCCTGCATTGAATTGAATGTTAACCAGGAATTTCCTCCGAGTGCCGCGTCAAACTTACAAGCTGTGACAAGACTCGTCTCTCACAAGGCCGAGATACTTAAGACAGGTTTGACTCCGGTAACCCACCCCCTTCACTCCTCCCCCAATCCCCCAACTGGCCGTGCCGGGCCTCTCATCCCCACATTTAACAGCCTGACGTCAGTCAGTCAGGAGTAAAGGAGGCAGCCTGCGAGGACTTTAATACTAAATCTCTCCCCCTGTCATTACCGGGCTGCGTGACCGCCTATCAGAAGCCTTTGAGTGATGTGGGAAACCCTGGGCCCTGTCCTTCCAACCCCTGCAGGCCAGGCCTGCCTGTCTTGTCCAAACCAAAAACTGGAAACTACAGGACGGGCCCCGGCGAGGGTTTGACATCAATGAGGGCAGCGCTGGCTTTATGCCCACTTTGTGGCCGGGGAGGAAAGAAGACTGGATATTAATCCTGCGCCCATCTTTTTTGCCTCGTGTGCACGCTTCCTCTTTCACCTTCTCGCCACGCAAAGCCGCTGTGTGTCTGGGCTCTCGAACCCGTCGTGGTCTAATTAGACGACGGCGGAGCACGGCGGCGGCGACGGCGGGCATGTTTTTCCGTGGCTGTCGCAGTCGCAGCTGTGGCTGGAGGAAGTGGACGGGGAAAAAAAATAGACTGAGCCGAGTTCTGATTTACCGATAAACAAATGGCAAAAGTTCATACAAGTTGTTTGTATGAAGGTCCTGTGTGTAAAATTTGGCTTGATTAATGATTTTTATACTGTTAAAAACTTAACATACTACCCATAAATAAATTAATAAAAGTGTATACTCGCAGTACAATTGAAGTACTGGTAATTTATTATATTATATATTATATATTATGTTTTTCCTGTCCTTAGAATGGAAAAATTCACACACTGGACCTTTAATCCATCCAACTGAATCCCTCTGCTACTAACTGCAACAGCCAACCACTTTCCTGTAAATACATATAAACATATAAATATATAAGAAAACAGTGTTTGCCAGTGTTTGTTTCATTACATTTCAAAACGTTTTAGCTTTAGCACTGTAATCAGACAATAGCCCTGATTTTTGGCCTTGAACCTTTTGACTCATAATGAGGCAGTGGCAACACAATGAGCTCGTGTGATGTGATGTTGTTCTTCGGGAGGGACACCTGCAGCAACCAGCATCACCCGCTCGGCTTTGTGAGAGCCTCTGAACGAGGTGGGAACAGGGGCGAGCGCTCGGGAGGCAGAGCCGGCCTTGGCCCTGAAGGCCGCGACTATCGCCACATCCGTGGGTTGCCTTTGGCCTTGCTAACTGTTCCATGAAATGGGCCCCAGGAACAGTGCAAACCTCCCAGAAACAGGCTGCTCACTGTTAGCCAACAGTGCTTCCTTTGTGTGAAAAATGGTCAAAGCTGGCCCTTCTTTTTTCTTTTTTTTTCCCCTGCGCTGCTCCTGCCTTTCTTTGGAGCCTCAGCTGTGAGCAAACAAAGCTGGCTTAAAGGTTTGCCCCGACCGTTAGCTAGTTAGCTGGCTAGCCGCGCCGGTGTTTGTGGTCAATGGGGGCAGTGGACTTTGTGTTTCCTGTGTTCTGCAGGTGGGGCTTCAATAGCTAATAAGAGAGGACGCTGCCAATGGGCGCACTAATGAGACCAGACTGAAAACCCATTAGCCGCTTTGCTGGCACACGTAGCGAGAAAGTCCCTATAAGTTACAACAAAGTAAACAAAACATTTTTTTGATTCAGTCCAGAGACGGAACATGAAATTAGAGAGAAAATACACTAGAATTTTTTTTTTTGTTATGCTATGTCACAAAATTTATTCAGTACTGTATTTTCATTCACCTACAGCATTTCTACTGCTATCAAGAGGAAGTAGCCCAGATTGTGGTTTGTATCAGGGTTTTACAGTGACATCACAGCTTGCACGAGAACGATGTGAGATCACGCTCAGTAACTTAGCATTCTCACATGTCAGTATCATGCCGAGGCCCATGCACTTGGTCAGCAACCAGAGTATATCTAGAATAGCTATACAACACTAGAACCACTACATTATTCCAAATAGTAAAGATGATACTGTACCCTTCCCCCTCAATTACCTGGCCACAGCTGACACAGAGGCACGACTGTGTTGAAAAGTAATTTAGTAATTTCCCGTAAAGGGATGACGTCTGAGACGCTCCTGCCACAGAAAATGTTTTCACACGTTACAGTCTGCAAAGACTGTGCAACAATACAAGGGAGAAGTGAGCGACACAACCTTTTTCAAAAACACACTTAACCTCTAATGTTTATTAAAGAAGATAGACTTTCCATTTTTCGGCCCCGAAAGCAGAGGAAACCAGTAGCACGTGGCTAAACCGCACTTCACTCTGCGTAATTGTTTGCGAGGTTGCTGAAGTTGTTTTTTTTTTTTTTTTTTTTTTTTTCGTTTTTCCTTTTTTTCACTTCTTGGCTCCCCGTGCCAACATAATTCAATTTCTGCAGCCAAGCCAAATATTTGCAGCGTGGCTTTGCGCTTCTAAACTGAGCTGAAGTTTGGTCAGGAGAGGGGCCGGGGTGTGGGGGGCGGCGGAGGAGGGTGCACAGTTTGAGAAGGGAAACGCAGCACAGGCGAGCGGGCAACAAACAGATCGGCAGCTGCTAATCAACAAACGCAGAACTTACCATCACAATTTTTGACAGTTTGCTCGCTTACGTGCTGCGTGCTGAGGACGACAAACAAGCAAACAAAACAAAAAAACTCTGCAGGGCATTTTTCCTTTTTCACGATGTTTCCATCTGCACCTTGCAACTCGCCTGCAGAGTCCTCTGCTGATGTTTTGACGATGAGCCAGGTGTTTACTGCTCCCCCTCGTCCTCCTCCTCCTCCTCCCCGGGAACACAGACGACATCGACCGGGGCGAGTGGCAGTCATTTACAGTCAGCGAAGCTCCCCCAGCGAGAGGCCCCCGCTAGCTCGCTCGCTCACTCGCCGCCTCTTCCACAGGCCGTGTTGGGAAATGTTTGCAATGGTTTCCATCCAAATCTGGGTCACTCGGTTCCACCACGTTCGCAGCAACAGGTGAGCCGAGGCAGGTTGCGTTGGGTTGGGTTCGCTTGGCAGCGGCCCGCTGGCCGCCCTTCTCTTTTCCACCGGGCCAGGACAGCAGCAAGGGGTACGACTCGGCGTGCGTGCGTGTTCGAGAGACAAGAGGCGTTTTTGTGCAGCACTTGCCGAGAAATGAAATGACACCAGCGAGCCGCCGCCAGTGTCAGAAGGGTCTTCCAGAACTTGACCCCCTGGGGGTCAAGCAGACTGGCCTCCGACAGGTTGGAGAGCAGAGAGTCCTGGAGAGAACAGGAGCCTCTGTCAGCAGCACGCACACGAAAAAAAGCAGCCTCTCACACATCCAGTGTGCTTTGGCTTTCAAGGCTGTAATCACGGACGATTAGTCTAAGAACTCAATTCTGAGCGCCGAGTCGTTCCATGTTCCTGTCACACAGGCAGAAATTATATTGACTTACCACTTTTCTCCCGACTGTCCCGAGTCATGAAGGCAGACGGGGCTGACCTGTGGAAATTGGGCAGGTGCGATATTGATTCAAACGTTAAATAGTGAAGTGCGCACCAGAATGTGTTGGGAAAGACGGAGGAAAAGCCATCACATTTCTGGACGGCGTGTTTTCGAATGAGAGAAAACCAGGTTTTACCGTTAAAAATGACTTTCTTTTAAAGGACCCAGTGTGGATTATCTAAAGCAATTCATTAGGCAGGAAATTGAATATAAAAGAATTTAGATGCATGTTTATAGTTCTACTACAAGAGTCAGTGGGACATCTGAAAACCAGGGCTGGTCGCAGTGTTTTCTCATCGTTAGATACAAATAAATACAATTTGAAATGAAAAAACAACAACAAAAATTGTATCCAAAAAACTACTGAAATTTCTGAATAATCAGACTTAAAACGTCAACTTGAATTTCCTTTAAAAAAAAAAGAAATGTCATTTTCTCATTAGTTTGTACAACTAATCAAACCTCAAACCTTCACAACACTTTTTGGTTCTTCTGCGCGTCCAATTTTTTTTTTTTTTCTTCTCAAAACGACATCAAAGCAACCAGAACTGCGTCGCTTTGAAATGACTACAAAGAAAAACCCGGGCCCCGGCTTGTAATTGGTTAATGACTCCAGCAGCCCGGACTGACACATTACAGGGACTGATGTCACCCGTGACCACATCATCAGTCGGCAGCAGGTGCAGCCCGCTGCCTCCTCGACGCATCTTGCTGCAGCATGTTTTTCCTTTGGACATGCGGAAAACATCAGCATAGGTGGTCCGCCTCCTGCTCTCAACCCCCCCACCCCCCCCCCCTCCATCCTACTCATGTCCTCCCACCCCTCTGCTCAGTCTCTCCCTCTCCTCCTGCTCTTTTTCAGAGGAGAGAAACAGGAAGTGCTGATTGTAAAGAGGTGTCGTGCCATAAAAAGGGCTGGGTGTTGCGTGTTTCTGGATGGGGACGGTCCCACCAGGGCTGGCCCACCGGATCCCGTTCATGTTTTGGACCATAAAAAAAACATTAAAAAGTGAAATGCACTTTTTTTTTGTCACAGTGTTGTTTCAAGCACGGCAGCGATCACGTCCTGCACGTCCCTCAATTTTCATGCGCTGCACCTCCTGAATAGTAAAACAACCTCATAGGAAGTGACTTGGTTTTGCCATTACTCACATCCCGAGGTTTTTTTTTTTTTCATTTTTTTTTTTTTCTTAAACGTCTCAAGCACAACAAACAACAACACGAGGCGCACGACAAACGTCTCCATCAAGCTCTCATCGCGTCTCCAGGAGACGCGGCGGTCCAATTCGTCATGAGGCGGAAATGTGGAAAACAGATTTTCAAGCCACAATGTCCAGTGTAGCAACGTTGCCAGGAGTTGATGCTCCTGCGGCTCTGACTTGTGGCTCCCGGCAGCGTGAAAACTAACTTGCAAGAGCCGTAGGACCGTTTCTTGGAGAACGATGGATATTGTTGAAAAAAAAAAACACGGCGTTAACGTCAGTGATTTACTGTCTTGGATGAATGACACAGTAGAAGCAGCGTGCAGATTCTGTTGGCTTTGTTCCGTTGTTGTTTTAAACGATGGAATACATAAATAGAATTGCTGTCCATTGGGTGGAAGTCTTTCCCTCAATGGAAGTGCATTTACAGAAAGCCTTTCAACACACATTCTGAGCAATATTGCTGGAAAAAGATATCTGCTATATTTCAAAGTCCTCTTTGTTTTTTTTTGCAGGTGTGTAAAATATTAGACAGAAACAGGTCTTCATTGCAAAAGTTCAAATTTTGCTCAACGCTTCAATGGAAATTCAGTGAATAATGATTACGTGGATGACTAAGTGTTTGACACATCGACACGGGGGCGAGCAGTGAAAGGGAGAAATTTCAGTTTCAAGTCAACTATCCCTTTAATTACTCAGGTTGTTTCCCCACTTCCAAGGCAGCCGCCGTGCCCCTCCTATTTGCTCTCGGTACAATTTATTGTACCGCAGAAGAAGAAGAAAAACTTTTATCTGCTTTTAAGAGATTTGCCCTGGAAAACCCCCTCGATATCCTACATCCTGGGTAATTGCAGGAGCCGCACCGCTGCAGGCCTGCACACGTATATGCATGCATATGTCGACCGTGTCGGGGGGGCGGGGAGGACGTGGGGTTCCCCCAACACCGGATAAATAGGCAACTTCAAACTGCAAAGTAGGTGCTAATGAACTGGATCCTGACAACGTTTGCTTTCTGCGCGCTGCGAGCCGACCCCACAATGGATCCATTGACGGGGATCTCGGGGCCCCGTGGAAAGTGTCGGTAAAGTAATCCCGCTCCGGTTTATGCAACCTTTTCTACCTCTCAGTACGTCTCTTTGGGCCCCCAACGGGCCTTTAAGTCTCGGCCAAGAGCAACACCGGCCGAGCGCGACCCCCGCCCCCCTCGCCGCCCCCCAACCCCGCCGAATCAGCTGATACAAGTGGCGGCTGTCCGCATTTGCATGTTTGGAAAGAAAAACGAGGCCCATTCACAAGCGACAAGTGGTGAAGCTGAATGGAGACCCCCAACTCCACCACCTCCCTCTCCACCTACACACACACTTCCTCTACGCTCTACCTGATCGGCTGCGGCCACGTCAAGGCCGGCATCCGGGTTGTGGCGGTGGAGGGGTGGGGGTGGCGTGGGAGGGGTTTCTTCCAAGTGGCACGGGATGTGGCTTCACGGTAGATTCCCGACCCCCGACGCCCACCACCCACCCACCCCCCCCGAGGTGCAAAGGCCTGCGAGAAAAGATGTGGTGGAGAGTTTTGGAAAAGGTTGGCGTTGGTTCCCCGAGTGGCTCTGACAGATCTAATAAACATCACAGCTCTGGACGAGGCTCATGTTGGGTATATGAGAAATTCACGTTTTCAACTCTGACTCCCACCATCTCTGTGATCAATAAAGAAATAACAAAAAAAAACCCAAACACACTAACTCTATTATGATGGCTGCCAACAATAAGGACAGCAAACTGCTCAGACAGATATTAAGGCCTTCTTTTGTCTTAATGTTAGTCAAATATAGTTCCGCGCTAGCAGATCAGCATCTATCCATATGGTTTTGCTTCTTTTTTTTTTTTGTGTTGTTTTTACATGTCTTTTACGTTTCCCGGCAGCAAAGGGGATGAAATACTGCCGATGACAGGTAAAGCAATACCCTGTAATGGAAGTCGTTGTACAGTAGCTGCCTTTCACAGGGACGCGCAATATTTGAACAAGTGATATCCTGTTCGAAAGAAAACCCAGGACGGCTTGACGGAAAGGGGACCCAGTCGGCCCTGACAAGCGGTATTTACGGCTATCTGAAGGGACGCCGCGACAAGTTTTATTTCAGATGTTTCCGTGCACGGGCAGATGAAAAGAGAGGGGGAGACAGAAATATCAGTTATTGGCAGCGACCCTGGGGCGGAAAGTTCGGGCCTCCGTTCTCTCAGTGTTTCGATGTTTCTCTTGCGCAGACGCCTGGCCTGGCCTGGCCTGGCATGGCCTGGGCTAGACTGGCTTGCGAACCAATTTTATAAGCTTTAATGGAAACGTCCACAAACAAGGACGTAACGACGCACACTTGCTACAGGCACCGAACGGCTACACCCATATAAATAAACAATTAATTTTAGAAGTCAAAGGGCCTTTATGCCCCAACTTTTGCGGCTGGGCGCGAGGATTACACAGTCAAATCTGTGGATATTTAGGGACGCGCAGACACTTTTAGCCGCACAGAGTTTGTATTTAGTAAGTCACTCGGCACCAAGTCATCGGTCCGCTCGCCGCCGCTGCCGCCGCCGTCACACCTGGGGCTGCTTGACTTTCTCAACGTGACAGAATTTCATGTTATACTGACATTTGTAAAATAAATAACCTGCCAGGTGTGGGCTGTCCTTTCTCCACTGGTCCACTTATTTTCCTTTTTCAAGACCACTGTGGAACTTCATGCTACCCGGCGGAGGAGGTCAGCGTAGCTAGCAGCGGGAGAATAAACCGATTTCTATTGAAAAAAAAAAAAATAAACGGTGCAAAAACGCGATTTCGACAGCCTTGAAGAGTGAAAATAAATCAACGTAGCGTAGCGTGGAGCACTTCACACGCTGCGAAAAGGCAGTTTCCCCCCCCTCAACCCCAGAAGCCCTGCGCTGTCAGACTCGCAGCGCTGTTTCTCATGCCTCTTGACCCCCTCGATCCGAGTCCCACGGGACGGGACCCCAGGTCTTGTTTGGTAGCAGAGGAGGGGGCGGGTGGGGGGTGTAGAGTCTGGAGATGAATGAGGTTTAAAAACACTGAGGGAAGCACTTCTGCGATAGCAAGCCTGGTGAACGCAGCTGTTTCACCTGTGAATAAAAGGCCTCCGTGCGTCAGAGCTTGTTGGCCTTGTTTACGTTTGTTGCTCTCATGATTCCAGCTCCTCACTGCATCTTTCATGTAACACAACCAAGGAAAACACACACACACACACAACACACACACACACACACACACGAGCGTCACCCGAAAAAGGCGCAGCGCTCGGTAGCATGAATGGGGCATTGTGACGCTTCCCTGTCACGCCGGCGAATGTTTTCACTTCCATTTGATCCGTCGGCAGGGCTGCTAATTGGGTAAGTGTGTTCCCAGGTCACCAGGAGGTTTCTCTTTCCATAAATACAGAACAGCCAAAAGCAAAGGCTTCTACAGATGTTGTTTCCCGCCTGCTTCCAAGTAGGTTTAGACCCGCTTCAGGCAGTTAGATGTAATTTATTGTGTCTAAAGCCGCCGTCCAGAGGGTTTTTTCGGGTTTTTTTTCCACCCCTTCGCTCTCTCCTCATCACTCCTCAAAGGGCCACTTTTTTATCATACCTCTCTCAGGCACCGTGGTCTTAAGGCCAAGACGATGTTTGTCCATCATCAGGAGGACTGCAGGTGTCAGGGTGACATGGACGTGACGGGCGTCGCTCCATGCAGGGCCTGACGATCTTCCAAGTGGTGTTATTTTCCGTCTGCATCTCTTCCCCGCAAATGACACAATTTATGAGGCCCGGGGATCGTTTTGTTTATTTGTTGGTGGTGGAATTTACATTTCCTCTCTTACACAAGGATGCGGGGGCCGACCTCATGTGCCAGGACTTCATGTTCAGCTGGACCCTGGCAATAATTGCCGCATTAATCTGAAGGGTGTGGTCAAAAAAATGATCAGGCAGGACCTTCCTGTTGCATTGAGCAGATGCTGTATTACACAACTCTTGTTTACTCGCTCCCACTTAGGAGTGTTCATCAAACTTGACCGTGGCGCCTCTTTAGCCGGCGTCGTTTTCACAAAAGACTTGCGACTACCAGACTTCACTGTAAACGTTACAAAACAGCCTGTTACTTCATCAGAGTGATAGTTTATCTCTCTTTTCCGCTACGCGATGACGGTGATGCGTTGGTGAACTGTGACGAGTGAAGTTGTAAGTGGGTTCCGTTAGAAGTACAGAGGCTGAAAGTTATGGTTTGGAAGGTAAGAAAAGTGAAGCATCCCTCTGCCTCAGAAATGAGACGAAAGAGGAGCTTGCCCCACTCAACTATGACATGATACAATGGCGCCTCCCTGTGGTAACATTACAGTCCTGCAAGAAGTTTCAGTTGGATTTTTATTTTTTTTTTTTTTTTTTTTTAAAAGTAGAAATCATTTCACTAAATATCAAGGATTTTTTTGTGATGGGTTTAGGATTAGATAATAGGAAAATGAAAATAGGGAATAAAAGTATTTCATTCCACAAAATGTATATGAATAAAAAAATAAAAGTGAGCTAGTGAGAGTTTGTTTTCCGAAGAGGTTTTGGCTTATTATTCTGTTTTTAATATAATCTATTATAGTATAAAGAGCACGAGCTAAAGAGCTGTTAAACTGCATGACAAAACGACGTGTGAAATGTTTTTTTTCTGTCCTGAAACAAACAAACAAAATACTTTTACATAAAATCTGTGATTTAATATTGTCACAAAATTAGAATTCAGTCTGTTCTAAGGCTGTGTGCTTGAAAAATGATGGCACAACAGTGATGTATAACCAATGAAATAAAATGTAGTAAATGATATTACCAATGAAAACCAGCTGGTGGCAGACTTAACCCATGGACTTTGCTCACCAACAAGCTCCGATTGTGATATAAGATACAAGTACATGTCAGGTACAGGCTGATAAAGGATACAGAGGCACAAAACTGGCTAAAACACTGTCAGGCTTCCGTTGAACTCCACCTGTACAGTAATTTCAAATAGTTGTGGTATCAAAGACTTATAAATAGCTGCAGCATTATTATCATGTGACTTACAAATTGACAATGATTCATCTCGAAACGGTTGCAGGGCAGTTTGGGGTTTAAGGAGGGTCGGCTGAATCATCCGAGATGAAACATTACTCACTGTGATGTGGGCACCACTCCTCACACCCACTTAAACTGGTATAATGACCTTATTAGAATTTGATAGAAACGGGAACACCCACATCACACTTAATTGCTTGGAGACTTTCATGAGAAAGTAACTGTGTTTTGATACAAAGGCACCATGTGAGTCACTTGTTGGCTGCCGACCGTTATTTTATTTTTTTTCTTATATGTTGAATGTGCGTTCCAACAGTTTAGCATTTCGGTTCAGGTTTAACAACAGCAATATTAGTAGTATTAGTATCAGGTCAAATACACAACGTGTCTTTCTCTTTTACCAGGCTTTACAAATAAAGTTACAGGTATGGAATGCTCCTTGTCTAAAACATAATTAATTTCAGGACACATCCGCAACTCCGGAAGAATGTTATCATTTGCCACGTTTCAGTTTTAAAGTGACAGTTTGGCGCCACTTTTCCTTCGAATTTTCACACATTCAGAATTTAACACATTTGCCAACAAAAACACGTAAACCTCCTTACCGCCACTTTGAAAAAAAAACAAAAACTTCTGATTGGCCACGACCAGTCTACCCCTGAACCCTGAACCATTCTGAACCCTGAACCAAATCGGAAGCAAGTAGGGGCGGGTCTTTGCACATCTCCGTTGCACAAAAAAACCTAAGGCAACGATATGCAGGTAACTACAGTGAGTCCACTTCCTGTCACGGTTCCGCCTCCGACTTTACCTGTGTGAACTGGGCGTGTTTTTCTTTTCTTTTCTTTTTTTTTTTCAACTATCGAACGAGCTGCATTCTTGTCCAAATCTGCTTCTCAGGTAATTTTTAAAGGAATACTCCGGCGTCAGATAAGGTGAGAAGGTAAGGCTGTTTTCCGTTGTAGTTGTTTTTTTTTTTTTTTTTGTGTGACTTTACAGAAGTTGACTGCGTTGTGACTGAACTCCGTGGCCGTGTAACGGGATTTGAATAGAATAGATAACCTTGTATGAAGAAAACGATCGTACGTGTAAAATCTTGACCCCCTTCTTGGAGTTGTTACTTGTCCCCGTTGGTTCTACAGACAAAGAAATACACCGGTTTTTACCGCTTCATCCTGTTGTTTACGACCTGGTGATTGTAACGAACAGTTGTTGCTTTAAAGTGACTTCATTTTTTTTTTTTTTTTCATTTCTTCATTGTGTTATCTCAGCAAAACAATAAAACGTCTATCTCAAACTTATCAGAATTTACAGCTACACCTCTAGACAGGGTTCAGAGTCCTTGAATTTGAAATGTAAGAGTTGCTCAAACTCTTCAGATCTGAAGCGGTGCCACCAGGGCATCACTGCCCCCTCCCAACCTTTCTGTTGCTCGGTTTAACGCAGCATTCCTTCAGCAGATTTGTGAGCTCCATTTTCATTGCCGTACCCTTCAGCGGCAAACAGGAGCAGAGTGCGACTCGTGAGGCTCGGCCTCCCAGCAGTGCAGCCTTAATGCAGGGTGCTTCCACTCGAACAAATGACACGGGAGTCTCAATAGACGCCACTTCCAGTCCATCTATTGTGATAGGGGACTACACCTGTCTGTTTGCATCTCCTTGTCCCACTTTTGGGAGTTGCATTGTAAGAAATAAATGGAGGCTGGTGCACTGCGAGGACATTGTTTTGAAATCGTCTCTCCTGCACCAGCTTCGTGTCCCTACTCGTCACACATTCCACAGTTGGGCCCTCCCCTCCTCTTTCTTCTTCTTCTCCTCCTCCTGGTCTTTTCTTCTTCCAGGCCTGACGTCTCTCAGCCCCGTCGGCCTTTCTCGTAATTAAAATCCAGCTTCCCTCTATCATCTGTACTCAACTCCTGCCCACCGCGGCCTTAACCTCGCTGAACCCCTGGGCTGCGTTGCCGCATTACGTCTTTCCCCCTCCTGCTGGCGACCGCTGCTCGTCTCCATTTCTCGCTGTTATCTTGTTTATTACTGTGTCAGCTGAGAGGGAATACTCCACGGCCTGCAGCATTGCTGCAGATGGACTGCAGGAGGAGGCAGCGAGGTAATCTCTTTCTCTGGCGGCCACGCCATTTAGAGATTTGTGCTTTGGTCTCTGCTCACATAGGTGGCTGCTCCCACAAGATGGTACACTACACACACATATACCTATGTATATGTACATAGATCACATTTCACAATTCTGCCACATTGTAATTAGCAGTAGGTTAAAGCTACAAAATTGACTAATCTATACTTTTATTGTCAACAGGGCCATGATCACAGCTGCAGAGTATGGAGAAACCTCATGGGAGCTGTCGGTCCAGATCGATCAAAAAGATGGCGACGAGTCCATGAAATTTAAGCTGAGGGTGAAGGGAGACTTACACATTGGAGGCCTCATGCTCAAACTGGTGGAGAAGATCAGTAAGTGAAGTAAATGTTGGTGGGTGATGGGCAATGTTGACGCTACACTGTGGTTGTTTGTCATTTAGCAGCGTAAAATATAATCGAGAGATTTTGAGCTTTGAGAGTAACTTGGATGTGCTCCGTTATGATGTCACAAAGGGCATTGAAAACTCACCGATAGGTCACACAAAGCTGTTTATCGATGACGTGCTTTGCAAACACGGCTAAATATCTGTTTTCTGAAGATGAGTCGAATTGTTTTTGGATAAATGAACTTGTGAGGCTGCTTCACTTGAAACATACAGTAATCTGGAAATGAGTACAAGACCTCAAATCATATCCAGTGTTTGTTGCAACTTATTCGCCAGCTTAACCTGCGTTTCGCCTCCACTGCAGGTCTCTTTGTCAAGCCACTCCCTTGTTTGCCCTGCTTTTTTTCTTTTTTCCGCTGCAGCGCCATTGTTTTGTGTCGCAGTGCACTTGGCACTCATAGCCTCAGGGCCCAAAGTTCAGACAGGATATGATTAAAGTGTGTGACACATTAGCGATGACTAAAAGCTCGTCGTGACTGAAGGGATTTCAGCACAGAACTTTAAATGTGATGTCAGGTGTACTCATAAAAACAACTTTTAATGACGCTCATCTAAGCCCACACAGCAGCAGACGAGGGAGGTTTTGGTGTCGTAGCAGGAAAATGATGTGTTTCCTGCCGTCCCATTAGATTCCCATTAAACGTTAAATGTGACACTCAAGGCTGTTAGCTGCGTACTCCTTCAGTTTAGACTTCAAATAAAACATGTTGTGTTATACACGGTGCTCATCTCTTTTTAATCATTAACATTCTTTTGTGATTATTGATATTGTTAAGTCGTTGTAGTAACTGAACATCCTGTGTGTGTGTGTGTGTGTGTGTGTGTGTGTGTGTGTGTGTGTGTGTGTGTGTGTGTGTGTGTGTGTGTGTGTGTGTGTGTGTGTGTGTGTGTGTGTGTGCAGAGGCTCCTCAGGATTGGTCGGATCATGCCCTGTGGTGGGAACAGAGAAACTGCTGGCTGCTCAAAACCCACTGGACCTTGGATAAATATGGGATACAGGTAATAAATGAATGCAGATGGATCTAAATAATATGTAGCTTTTCAATTATGTGATATCTTTTTTAAATACCCCAGCCCTCATGCAATTAAACCAATAGAATGAAATATTTTTTGGTGCATTTGCCTTTGGAAGAGGACATCAATTATCCGTTACTGTTGCAATATAAAAGTCAATCACCTTTATGGCCTGTGGAATGGTTTTAAAGAATTCTGCTTTTAACGAGGTGATAACCCAATTTATATTGGGAAAGTGCTGGTTAGAAAAGGGGCACGTAGCAAATGCAGGTTTCCTTCGGATTTATAATGAAACATTGATTTATTTTCCTGCAGGCCGACGCCCATCTGCGCTACACTCCTCAGCACAAGCCCTTGTTGCTGCAACTCCCCAACATGAAGACCATCAAGATCACCGTCAGCTTCTCCAGCGTGGTCTTCAAGGCGGTGACGGAGATCTGTCGAATACTGAGTGGGTTTTTTTTATTCCAGCTCCTCTGATTCCACTTTTGCCTTACACTTTGCTCTCTATTCTGTTTAAGTGTGATAAATAAAACATCCTTGTCTGATCTAATATTTAAGCGCAACCCTCTCTGTGGTCCTTCCTCCTCAGACATCAGGAGATCAGAGGAGCTGTCCCTTCTCAAGCCTCCAGATGATCCCTCTAAGAAGAAAAAGAAGAAAGAAAAGGAGCACGAACACGAAAACCTCTGGGACATCGATTTACTTAGTATGGGGCCAGGAAGTGCAGGTACTGCGCTTCTTATCGAGCGTAAAATTAAATATTTGCCTACAGTGAGACAGTCTCCAAAATATATCTAGAAAAAAATGTCTTATTGTTATTATATCACTAGAAGAGTCTCTTCCACAGTCTGAGACATCAAAAACCATTGAAACTTATTGCCTGTGACTTGGGCTTGCAAAGATCTGTTAAAAAAAGCCTTTAAGCGCATTTAAAGGCCCAGGGTGGAGCATCTACAGGGATCTATTGGCATTAAGTGGAACTTAATCGGCCCTTGTAGGTTTTCAGTCAGACGGCCTCTGTTGTAATTTCGCCCTGATGATGCAGCTGCTACAAAAGAAAATTGATCTCAAGTGCGCTCTTATCGTTAAATGCTCATAAATCTTTCACTGTTGGTTTGTTTACAACCATGTTAATCCCCACCCAGAAAATGATGTGTATTCATTTGTATTGTAAACAGGGGCAAAATGCGTCGAAACAGACAACAGTGTTTTATTTGTTTATTTTATTTTACTTTCCTCTTGTAGCCCAGTGCCAGCCAAACCTGCCGCCTGCTGAGTTGGCCAAGCTGTACCAGCCTCTCTCACTGGTGGACAAAGCCATCAACAATGCAGGGTAGGAAAAAAATTGTTTCTCCAGAATCTTTTACAGCTCACGTAATGAAACCATCAGTGTTCATTCCGTGTGCTGGATGTTGCTGTGATTGACAGGTGGTTGGACTCATCCCGCTCCCTGATGGAGCAGGACGTCCAGCACGAAGACAAGCTGTTGCTCCGCTTCAAGTACAACGTCTTCTTTGACCTGAATCCAAAAGTGAGACACCTGACGCAGTTGTTCAACTGACCCTAAGAAAAGCACACCAGGGCAACTTGTTTCAATGGTGCAATGTTGCGTTGTGCTTTTGTTTTGTTCTAGTACGACGCAGTTAGAATAACCCAACTGTACGAACAAGGGCGCTGGTCCATCCTGCTGGAGGAGATAGACTGCACAGAGGAGGAGATGCTCATGTTCGCATCCTTGCAGGTAAAAAAAAAAACCAAAAAACATGCATCAGTATTCGGAAAGTAGTAAAATGGTCTCGGTCTGAACCCCAGCTTCTGTTTATGCTTTCAGCCAACATAGTCAATACACAACTCTTTCACAATATCTTACAAATTACACAATGTTATTTTTATATTTAACCCTGAACTATTTTCAGAAGGCTGAGCAAAAGCAGCTTTGACATATATAATAATATCATTTATTCATAACAATTTGGGAGTTGTTAATAGTTGGAAGGTGACACCAGGGTGTAATTTTCAGCAAAGTGTTTGATTTAACAAATATTCAAAGCTCCAAGAGTTAAAAGCTGTGTCCTTAGTGCTTCCTTGGAGCCTCTAGCACAGTTTTGTGTCCCTGAAAAAAAAAAAGAGCTGAGTAAGGCGTGTGAAATTGGTGTGTGTGTATGTGTGCGTGCGTGTGTGTCTGGCAGCTGAGATTAGGACTCGCGGCTGAGCTCGGTGTCTGATTCCAGTGCGTGGACGTGTCAGGACAAGAGGAAAATCCCCTCACAGGGAGTCACGTGGGGCAGCGAGAGAGAGGAAGGTGCAGGAAGATAGATGAAGAAGCAAGAAGTAGTTGAGGGAGCAGGGGGATAAAAAAAACAAATTGACTCCCCGTCTAAATTTCAGCACTTCTCAGATATGCCGGGGTGTTTTCGCAAATCCTGGGATGGTGATTCAGATTCGTGTTGCACTCACCTACACACCAGATCCCCCTCTGACTCACGGCATCCTTGCGTAACCTCTGAAGTCACGTCACGTCGGCCAACTTGCCGCTGACTTCTCCGTGCATTTTTATTTCAACGTTTACCACCGCGAGCTGTTGTGCCTCACGGTGTCGAGTCTCCTCTTATTCTTCTCTCTCCCTCTCTCCATCCCCCCGACCCGGCCGCAGTATCACATTTGCAAACTGACCATGTCGAGCGAGCCGCTGGAACACTCCAACGAGCCGGAAATAGATGAAGTAGAGGCGGCTCTGTCCAACCTGGAGGTGACGCTTGAGGGCGGACACACAGACAGAATCCTGGTAAACAATCTCTCCTTTTTTCTGGAGTAGAAGTTGAGGATAATGTCAAGGTTTTTTAAGTTCTTGTTACAGTAAAACACCTGTTTTTAGCCAAGTGGGCCCCGAGTGATTGCACGTCTAAACACAATGATGTCAGGAAAAGACTGGCGATAATTGACAGTTGTTTATCCCGCCCCCAGGAAGACATTACAGACATTCCAGAGCTGGCAGATTCCCTCAAACTGTTCAGGTAAATCCTGCCTTTGTCCGTTGTGTGTTTACCTTGCATGACAGCAGCATTGCTCACGACTCATTTCAACATCCATTTTGCCAACCTGTAACAGATTGTATTGGTCACTGGTCTTGGAATGTCAGTGGATTTCATAACCAGTCAGCTTCCTTAAGTAAATTCTAAAAGATATCGAAAATGTTCCATCTGGTGTGTTAGATTAGTCTTAAATATCCTTAATATCGCTGTGACCCCACATTGCTGCCTCTTTGATTAAAAAATATCTTTTGGACACCACCACATAAGTGTATCTTTAATTTTCCTCTGTTATTTTATTCAAAGGCCTAAGAGACTCACCCTGCGGCCGTACAAAGAGTACTGGTTTGTGTTCAAGGACACCACCATCTCCTACTACAAGAACAAAGAGGCCTCCAGCGGCGAGCCAATAGAGCAGTTTCACCTCCGAGGTCAGTGGGTTAAGAATGAAAACAAAAAAAAAAGCACTCATCTTCTTTCTGTGTGATCTCTCTTGTGCCTGAGCCATTTTAATTAACGATGAGTCAAAGAATATTTCTGGGTTTCAACTTCAGGCTGTGAGGTCGTCCCTGATGTCAACGTGACGGACAAGAAGTTCGGAATCAAGCTCCTGCTTCCGGTGGCAGACGGGATGAACGAGGTCTACATAAGATGTGACAACGTAAGATCCCCGGCATAGGGAGCGTAAAAAAACCTCCTCTTCTTGTCGCTGCTGTGCCGTCACCGCCCTCTGTTCCTCCCTTCCGGTTGCAGGAGACTCAGTATGCCAAGTGGAAGGCTGCCTGCATCCTGGCCTCCAAGGGCAAGACCATGGCCTACAGCTCCTACAAGTCCGAAGTGAGGAACATCCAGTCCTTCCTGCAAATGAAGAGCCTGGCGCCCCCTCCTGGCCAGGCAGCTCCTGACCTGGAGGCCATGGAGATGAACGCTGAGTGCTTTGTTTCGACACGCTATGCAAAGAAGCACAAGACCAAGCAGGTTGGCGAAAGGACAGCAAGCGCAACCAGACAGCACTGATTGCGCTGGTAACTGAATATCTTTTCTTTTCTCTCTCTCTTTTTTTTATCTTTTGTCATTGATTTGAAGCTAACAACACGGATCCTAGAGGCCCATCAGAACATTGCAGGGCTCTCACTAATGGATGCCAAGATGCGCTTTATCCAGGCCTGGCAGTCACTTCCAGAGTTTGGAATCAACTACTACATTGTCAGGTGGGTGCAGTGCATGTCCAAATAAAAAGAGAGACGAGACGTGTTACTGGTAACCAAATATTGACTGGTTGATTCATTTGTTCATCCGTGATGAAATTCTGTGTTTCAGGTTCAAAGGCAGCAAGAAGGATGAGATTCTGGGCATCTCGTACAACCGTCTGATTCGCATCGACATGTCCTCGGGCCTGCCTGTCACCACGTGGAGGTTCGCCAACATGAAGCAGTGGAACGTTAACTGGGAGATAAGACAGGTGGGGGGATGGTCACGTCATGCCTGGTTATTTTACCCTGTCTGCTCACTCGGGCTGCACACACACATACAAACATACAGACGTACTGTACATACATACTGGTACGTACATACATACATGCATACGTGGTTTATCCCTTTTGGTTGATGTAAAAAAAAAAATTCTTTCTCTGACCCGATGCCCTTAAGCAGAATTGGATAAATTATGAGCATAACCAAACTAAAGCTTGTTGTAACCTTTCTCTCAAGGCTTTTTACTTATATCCAGATAAATGGACATCATATCTCGCGGTGGCTCGCTGCTATGACAGAATTCTCTGTGTGTGTTTTCAGGTGACCATAGAATTTGACCAGAACATCTCTATAGCCTTCTGCTGTCTGAGCTGCGACTGCAAAGTGGTCCATGAATTCATTGGCGGCTACATCTTCCTCTCCACGAGATCCAAAGACCAAAACGAGACGCTCGACGAAGATCTATTCCACAAACTAACGGGAGGTCAACAATAAAAGGATTTGGGTCTGTGCTTCTCTGTCTGAATGTGTCGTCCATTTGTATGTGACCGTGTGAAAGTATGAAATTCATTGACTGTAGCCTTGAAGACTCGACCGGCGAGTTACTGCAGCACTGCCAAAAAGAATCATACACCTGAGGGATTTCCACAATTTTTTTTCTTTCTTTTTTTTTTACACACAGTTACAGTATTGTATTTTTAAATATGCCTTCAGTTGAGAGGAAAGTGTTTGTAAAATAAAAACAAAATATAAAAGAAATCCTGATATATTTTTTTTATATTTATATGTGTTTGTGTATGTATGTTTGTATGTCACAACATCTTTATCTCTGCTGACCTTGGCTGTTGGGCTACAAAATGCAAAAGTATACAACTGTTTTAACACATATATTCAAAGATTATGGCTCTCTGTACGAACGACAAGCGTGCGCGCTATTCTTTAAAATCTAGAACATATCTTTTTCTGTAATGCCTGGGGAAAACGCAAAACCCAGACCGACCGCGTTTATCGACGATTGCGACATCGATTTTACACCCTGGTCATCGAACTTGGCTCTAATTGGTCAATAAACTCAGCGGTGACGACCCACCCAATCAGGGACGACTGCGCTTAGGCAGGAACAGTTGATCCGGCTCCGTAATCGACTACTCATCCTGGAACGCTAGTAAAGCGGAAGCTAACACGTGGGAATAGCGAGTCGAGGTGTTTTGCCCTCGCCTCACTGTGCCCAAGTGCCCTCTCTTGTGTTAAAAATCGGCGCACTGCAAAGAAACCCCACGAGAAAAACCTCGAAGGTTAACAGCTTGCTCTCCGCGAACCGGAGAGCCGGGTTATCAGTCCGAACATGGCGGATAGCGGAGACGAAGAACCGCAGAACATAATAAAAGTGGGCGACTACGTTGTGCTGAAGCGAGGAGACGTATTCAAAGCTGTGCAAATTCAACCCAAGAAGTAAGTGAAAAGACGGCAGCTGCGTATATTGAGTAATGTCAGCCACAAACAAGCACCCGCTGCAGGTGACGACCACATCAATCCTGATGTGCCACTTCAGAAATGCTCAGCGTGTCCATTGACTCTCTGTGTGATTTGTGTTTTCAGAAAGGTGATATTTGAGAAGCAGTGGTTCCACCT
Source organism: Thamnaconus septentrionalis (assembly GCA_009823395.1). Classification (NCBI taxonomy): domain Eukaryota; kingdom Metazoa; phylum Chordata; class Actinopteri; order Tetraodontiformes; family Monacanthidae; genus Thamnaconus; species Thamnaconus septentrionalis. The sequence goes on along the minus strand of CM020519.1, from coordinate 5,970,153 downwards.
CGACAGTGCAGTGGGACACTTGTACAGCTCTACGTTTGATATTGTTTCTGGGGTCATGCAGCTGAAGAAGACGACAAACAGCGAAAGCCCTGAAGGTGTGAGTGTGTGTAGTACACTACTGCTGAGTGCTACACAACCCCCAGCATGTTAAAAACACACTCAATAGTCTATATACCTTATTTTACAGTGTTGTTCAGTGATAAACATCCAAAGACTGACAGTTACCCTGCTTATTTGTTCCTTTCAGATGCAAAAGAGTCGGGAGCAGACAACAGAAACATAATTGATGATGGCAAATCCCAGAAACTGACCACGGAAGACATTAAATCGCTCAAAGAGCAAGGTCTGAAGGGGCAGGTACATGAGCACTCCTACGCCTACTTCCACAAATGGGAAAGGATTTTATTCATGAGTAATTGTAAATAGTACATCCCTCAAGTCAATCCAAATCCAACACAGTGTCACCCGTACACTGAGCAGCTGTGTAACCTTGTCACAGAAGTAACTGAAACTATTTCATTATTAACATTATAGCGAGAAAACACAGAAGTGACTTCTGCACAATATGAAGCTTTTAAAGATGAGTTTTGGTTCCTGTCCTGTCATGGAAATCTTATCGTCCCAAATGATTTTGACATTTGAATTGAATTATTTGAAGTGTTGATGAATGTGTGTGTGTGTGTGTGTGTGTGTGTGTGTGTGTGTGTGTGTGTGTGTGTGTGTGTGTGTGTGTGTGTGTGTGTGTGTGTGTGTGTTTTCTTCCCCGCTGGCTTCACAGGAAATCATTCAGCAGCTTATAGATAACAGCTCGACGTTCAAAGATAAGACGGAATACGCCCAGGACAAGTACATTAAGAAGAAAAAGAAGAAGTGAGTCTCGCTCAAAACGAAATAAATGGCCCAATTTCCTTTTTTAATCGCTCGTTCCCATCTTGATCGTGTCCCAGGTATGAAAGCACTGTGACGGTTCTGAAACCCTCCTGCCGCGTCCTGGCGATGATGTACCACGGTAGGGAGCCGGGGAAGATCTGGTGAGTCAGCCATTTATTTTTTTCTGTCAAAATCGTGTGTCTGTTTTTTTTAAATTATTGTTACTTTACAAAAAATTGAAGTGTGGTGTATTTATGTGCGATGCAGCCACCTGCGCTACGACACGCTGGCCCAGATGCTGACCCTGGCAAACGTGCACGCTCGCAGCAAAGTCCTGGTGTTTGAGACGTGCGCCGGCCTGGTCCTGGGCTCCGTCATGGAGAGGATGGGGGGTGCGGCAGCAGCAACCTTGTCAACTTTTCTTTCCGTTTGACCTGCTGCAGCAGTCTTTCTTTCCTTTTTCTGTCACATCAGCTCTTTTTTTTTTTTTTTTTTTTTAATTGCCCTCCCTTTGCTCCCTGCGCAGGCTACGGCTCAGTGATCCAAATGTACCCCGGAGAGGGGCCCGCACGAGCCGGCATGGAGAGCTTTGGCTTCCCTGCGCATTTCCACGACACGCTGCATGACTTCCCCATCTGCCGCGTCAATGCACTGCTGGCAGGGACCCTGGACACAGCTGCCAAATCATTAAGTGCTGGTAGAGTTCGCCTTTTCTTTTACAAAACGGTCGTTCTTAAATTGTTTTTTGTAAGTGCCGCATTGCCCGCCACAGCCTCAAAAGTTTTGCTCAATAGTTAAAAAAAAAAAAAAAGAAGGAAAGAATTGAAATCAATAGGAGAAGATTCTGCAGGTTCTCCTGATGCAAGATTTTCTCCTTGAGCATTGCAGATGTGAAACAGTCCAGTGCAGCTGCAGAGGATGAGAAGCAGCAGCAGCAGCAGCAGCAGCAGCAGCAGCCACAGGCAGTGCAGCAGGGAAGCCCAGAGGGGGAGCGAATGGAGACCTGTGGCGATGCAAATTGGAACCGAGAGAAGGAGGAACGTAGAGAGGCCAAAGTAAGTGTTAGAATTTTCAAAGGTCAGACTGACCCTTATTTTTTTTAATTTTTAAATGAGCTGAAGCCAAAGACTGTTTGTAGGAATTATTGCCAGCGGCGTCATGTGACCTCAGTATCTGAGCAAGGTCGAGTTGAACTCAAGAATGAACCGATTCTGTCATGGCAGCACAAGAGGAAGCCTGCAGCTAAAAGTCAAATCAAAACCTAGCTTTCTTTTACAGGAAACTGTAAACAGGGGGCTAAATATCCTCTTTCTTGGAGAGTTTACTATGAACCCATTTACCCTGTTGATAAGTCACATTTGTACTATTATAAATGGTAAAAGATAAATATTTATTCCATATTGTTTATTTTTTTATATTAATAATATAAATATTAATAATATAATATATATATAATTAATAATATTAATCACAACTCTTAATTAAGAAAAACCCTTTATATGCCATCTGAACAGTAATTGAGAACATTGATTTTTGGGGCATTCTTACGTTTTTGTAAAGTCAGATTGAAAAACGGTTACCAATGGGACACACACCACAGTGGATATAGCTGGAAACCAAACACTAATAATACTAATGAGGATGAGTCATGCAACGCTGCTCCGCTGGAGTCTGCATTGAAAAGGAAAACTCTGAAATTTGCTTTAATATGGGATCTATCTGCAGGATTAACTGTTCTCGCCTCTGTTATTTCAGGCTCAGGAAAGAAAGTTGAAGTTGGAGGAGAAGCGGAAGAAGCTGGCGGCCGCCGCCGCTCTGCTGGAGGAGAGGAACGCCGACGGGTGGGTGTCAGATTTAGAAACTCCACTTCTCCGCTTTCCCCCTCCCGTACTGCCGCGACCCCCTCGGCATCGCACTTTGAATTTTGTATTTATTTATTTATTTCAGCTGCACATCACGTCACGTCATAAACTAATTATCATCATAGATCCCCCCTATCGAAACCCAGCAGCTCACAGAGAGGTGAACAAAGTGATTATGTGGCATTTTTTCCTCCTCCGCCGTCATAAACGTTGAGCCACAACCATTACAGCTTCCAACTTTACAGTGGACGCTGCTCGGGATGTGCGTTTGACACTCGCTCCAGAAAATAAATATTGACCTGCTTAGCTTATTGACCTTCCCACGTCACTGCTCTTCTGTGTGTCATAAAAAAAAAAAAGACCTGTGAGTGCAGTTTTACTGCCCGTCGTAAATCGGCTTCCTTTATGCCCCCCGTCCCCCATCAGCTATAAATAGTATATGAAGTATATAATGACTGTCCACTAAGTCCCCCCTTCCTCCCCCTCAATACCTGCAGGCCATAACTCTGGAAGCTGCACTGATGTGAAAATAAATAAATCACCTCACAACCAACCTTGACATCTTGCATGACAAGTCACGCGAGGCTGTTATGTGGCGATGTCGTGTTTTTATTTATTTATTTATTTATGTTTCCTTGCTTGCATCACGCAGGTTGGTCATCGCCAGCCGCTTCCAGCCGACCGCCGTCCTGTTGCCGCTGCTCAACTTCCTCGCCCCCTCCAGGCCGTTTGTGGTCTACTCCCAGTACAAAGAGGTGAGCCCGTCGCCGCGGTGACCGATGGCGTTCTACCGCAGTGGCCATCCTTCTTCCCGCCCGAGTCGCTCGTTAGTCGCCGCCGCCACCAAACTGGGCTCCTTGCTTATCGCGCCGCCGCAGCGTCTTGGAATGCCTCTCACGTCCCCGCCACTTATTTCCTCTTTTTGTGCTTGTGTCGTTTAAAAACGATGAGCTGGTTGCGAGCAGCTCGGTGGAGGTGGGGGTGGGGGTGGGGTTGGCGTTTAGATTTGTCGACTTGTTCCTCATCCTCACGGTCATTTTTCATCTCTCTCTCTCTCTCTCTTCCTTCCTCCATTCTCTGTAGCCGCTCATCGAGTGCTACATGAAACTCAAAGAGCGAGGCGGCACCATCGGCCTCCGACTGACGGACACTTGGCTGAGACATTACCAGGTAAGAGGAGCCGTGAGGCCGGAGGGCAGGTGGCTCCTGAGCCGCACGCTGATGAACATGAAGCGTTCTTCTCTTTAAAACTGTATTTAGTCTGCAAAGAGTAGGGAAGAAAAAAAGCCACTGCCAAGGTAGTTAAGTTTGAATGCGTTATTGATTTTTTCCGAAAAGAAATAATAGTGGTAATTGCAGAAAAAAAGTCAAAATCAAATAGCAATTAAAACCACCATCGGTAATCGTTCACCGAGTCATAATTCATATTGACAGTCGAGCGGCTGCTTGCAGCATATGCTGCAGTAGTATTGATTTTACCAAAAATAAGGGTATGAAACTATAAAATTTTTCTTCATTCCAAACCCTTGTGTTGATGAAAATGAATTGCGGTGACTTGATACATGAAGAAAAGCGCTGAAAACCATCTGATGCAGCTGTGCAGTACCTCAGATTAACTGCTCCAACTGTGTGAAATGTCACAATTGTCTCAAACACCTCGCTGAGATCGCAGAGCACCTCTGATTCACCCCTCGCTCCCAGGTCCCACCACCACCACCATCACTACTATTATTTTTTTACTACTCTTAACAAATGCCAGCTGGCAGTAAACAACATATTTGCATACACTGAGTTCTTCCCCTCCCCCCTCAGGGCCAACGTGTCATTTCCCCCAGCCGCCCGCTTCCCTTTCAGAATGATTCGTCCTGACTGCCGTGTTTGTTGCTTCGTGCCTCCTTCCCGTCCTCCTCCTCCTCCCCCCCCCCCAAGGTGCTGCCTAACAGGACGCATCCCATGCTGCTGATGAGCGGCGGCGGCGGCTACCTGCTCTCGGGAACCACCGTCGACACGGACGGCTCCAAACCCGCCGCTGCTGCAGCGACGGTCGCCTCGGCAGGCCGAGGGGCCGGAGCCCAAGAGGCCGAAGCTGACGGACACCGATGGATAAACAGGCACGCATGGTGCCCCCCCCCCCCAGCCTTGGCTAAACTGACTTGACGCATCTGAAAGAATGGAGATGAAGTGTCTGGTCCGAGCTCGTCAGCGCACCCTCGCCCGTCCGGTGTGTTCAGATCAGGGCGGACGGGCGCCGGCTGATGATGATGCTGCCGAGGACTGAACCTTCAGCCCGCTGAGGAGTTGACTGTATGTGTTATGTAAGCGAATGACTGACAGGAAAATAAAGAAGAAGAAATTTGCATGTTTTGAGGCGAAGACAAGCTCTGTGTTTACGCCTCAAGACCAGATGTGAAGACTTTAATTTTTTATTTTACCCAATGACTCCAGTTTTGCTGTACTCGCTTCCCCTGAAGAAAGTTTCATTTGTAACAAGACCCGGTTGCTGTTGCAGCTCCACCGTGGGACATGGCTCCCTCCCCACTGAATTAAAGAGCAGCACTGAAGCAACTTGACGTGTGAAAACTTTTTTTTTTTCATAAATAATTCAGGAGGCATTTATTTGGTCCCAGGGTGACTCCTTTTATTTATAGCATACTAAACATACATTTCAGAACACTTATTTTTATTTTTTTTAAATTGTTGAAACAGTTGTTTTATATATCTTTTTCTTACATATACATATGTATATTGACATCAACAATAATCATTCCCATGCTAATAGTTACTCAAAAAACATCAAGAAAACCATGATAGACAGGATTTGTATTAGCAGGGCATTTGCCTTATCTAGGTCTTAATTTCTCATATTTTTTTTGCCTGCTCGTACACTTTGAGCACATCAAATATGCAGACACACAGTATGAGGGCAGCCTTGATCTACTGACAGACAGTTGGAATGAGATGCGGCGCTACCCAGGCTTAGGCGCTGTTGTCTTGCAGCTTGGCGGCAATTTTCTGCAGCTCCGCGTCCATCGCTGCCAGGCTTCCCAGCGGCCTTCCCTTTCAAACAATCAATATTTCTAAATTAGCATGTACATTGTCCAAACAAGTCACCATTTACGTCATATACCAGCCGCACAATTTGCATAAAATGTGTTGTTTCACTAATCCAGTTCAGACACATCCTAAAATGACCTGAGTCATGGTGGCTTGGTGCTGGAAAATCATTCTGCAACTTTTTTCCGCTTCAGAGTTAAGTCTGTTTTTACCAAGGCCCTGATTTCAGTTGGCGCGTTATGACTCTGCTGGAGGAGCCTATAATCCCGAGGTTCTTGGTGTGATTAGTGCCGCAGCCATAAAATCCCGATGTGTAAAGTGCAAATAGAAAGAAGGGGGGCGACAGCTGAGCTGAGAGTACAAGTGCTGGAAGGTCACGCTGTGAACAAGAACCAGTTGAAGCAAGATGGTAATAATAGTGGGGAAAAAATAATTCCCCATTGTGGAACAAGTCACTGACCATGAATTCACTGGCTCCATTTTGTCTCAGTGCACAGGGGACATGCCGACGGGGGGGTACAGTTCTTCATGTGCATTTGCACAAATGCATATTTACCGGCACTCTGCCATTCTGAAGGCTAAATCCTCACATCTCCAGGCATATTTGAGATTTCCATAATGAGCGTGGTTTTCCCCCATCTTACTCTACAGACAGTGATGTGTCGCCACTTGATGCGCTTCACGGCATTACTGGGACAGATGTGTAAATATATTTATAGAAATATGTACATAACTATAATATACACAAAAAACCTGCATACCTTCTCTTGCTCAACTTTACAACAGAGTTTCAGACACGCAAACGCTGCTTTAATAACCTCAGCAGTTAAGTGTAACTGGCATGAAATAAAGATCATTAAATCAGAGGGCAAGGATGACATTTTCTGCTCTAGTGGCCTGTGTGAAGGTTTTAAAAAAGAACCACATCAGTCATGAAGGTGACTTATTTGGCCGCTTCATCGGAAACACTTCCTACCTCCTGTCCGTTGACTGTCCTCTGGCTCGTGCTCTTCTTCGGCTCCTCTTGGCCGGTGCGGTTTGCCAGCTCGCTTATCTTGTAGCTCAGTATCCTGGCCACCTCATCCATCTGAGCACATTGGAAGGAGCTTTTGTCAAAAGTCCCTAAATACTAAGAACTTGGATCGAAATACTATGTTTTTTGTGTAAATCATTGTATAGACATGAACTAACCTATTACCTATAATTTAACATTTTGTAGAAATTAGATTTTAGGTTGTCTCTTGATTGTTTTTTGTTGTTTAGCCAATGTATTGCAAAGCCCACCTTGTTTGACGCTGCAGCATGATCTCCTGAATCCCTTTTATACCATGGAGGATGGTGGTAGCTTCTGAAAATCCAGGGGTTACGTTTCTCTGTTGGATACCTAAACAAAGAAACATCCCTGGTTACTTGCTGGTCCCCTAATTACTTGAACACTGGTCAATACACACTGCTTGAGGTGCACATTTGATTTCATTCCTGTGGAGGTCACTAGGCTCAGAATGCAAACAAAGACTTGACGAATGAGTAGAGTTACCTCAGAGCTTCATGTCCATCTGCAATTTCTTCCCCTTCATTTCCATCTCGTTTATCTAAACCCCAAGACTCTTGACTGCGTTCACCGTCCAGCTCTTCCCTCTTGTCTTCGGAGAACTCTTCATCCCGCTTGTGTTTCCGCTGGTGGTACCTGCCAGGCCTCCAGTTTCTCTTGTCTCGCCCGTCGTCAAAGTCCCAGGACTCCTGGCTACGTTCGTCATCCAAGTCTTCTCTGGCATCCTCTGAAAGTTCTTCATCGCGTCTGTGTCTTGTCTGGTGGTATCTGCCAGGTTTCCAGTTTCTCTTGTCTATCCCAGTGTCAAAGTCCCAGGACTCCTGGCTGCGCTCATCATCTTGGTCTTCTCTCTCTGCATCTGCAAGCTCTTCACCGCGTCTGTGTCTTGTCTGGTGGTACCTGCCAGGCTTCCAGTTTCTTTGTCTCTCCCAGTGTCAAAGTCCCAGGACTCCTGGCTGCGCTCATCATCTTGGTCTTCTCTCTCTGCATCTGCAAGCTCTTCATCGCGTCTGTGTCTTGTCTGGTGGTACCTGCCAGGCTTCCAGTTTCTCTTGTCTCTCCCAGTGTCAAAGTCCCAGGACTCCTGGCTGCGCTCATCATCTTGGTCTTCTCTCTGCATCTGCAAGCTCTTCATCGCGTCTGTGTCTTGTCTGGTGGTACCTGCCAGGCTTCCAGTTTCTCTTGTCTCTCCCAGTGTCAAAGTCCCAGGACTCCTGGCTGCGCTCATCATCTTGGTCTTCTCTCTCTGCATCTGCAAGCTCTTCATCGCGTCTGTGTCTTGTCTGGTGGTACCTGCCAGGCTTCCAGTTTCTCTTGTCTCTCCCAGTGTCAAAGTCCCAGGACTCCTGGCTGCGCTCATCATCTTGGTCTTCTCTCTCTGCATCTGCAAGCTCTTCATCGCGTCTGTGTCTTGTCTGATGGTACCTGCCAGGCCTCCAGTCCCTCTTGTACCTTCCAGTGTCAACAAAGTCCCAATATTCCTGGCTGCGCTCATCATTCCAGTCTTCTCCTGGTTCGTCTGGAAGCTCTTCGTCGCGTTTGTGTCTTGTCTGATGGTACCTGCCAGGCTTCCAGTTTCTCTTGTATCGTCCAGTGTCAAAGTCCCAGGACTCCTGGCTTCGTTCGTCATCCCAATCTTGTCTGGGTTCATCCGAAAGCTCTTCGTCGCGTTTGTGTCTCCTCTGATGGTACCTGCCAGGCTTCCAATCCTTTTATCTCTTCCGTGTCAAAGTCCCAGGACTCTTGGCTGCGCTCATCATCAGGATTTTCTCTGGGTTCCTCTGCAAGCTCTTCGTCGCGTTTGTGTCTTGTCTGATGGTACCTGCCAGGCTTCCAGTTTCTCTTGTATCGTCCAGTGTCAAAGTCCCAGGACTCCTGGCTTCGTTCGTCATCCCAATCTTGTCTGGGTTCATCCGAAAGCTCTTCGTCGCGTTTGTGTCTCCTCTGATGGTACCTGCCAGGCTTCCAATCCCTTTTATCTCTTCCGGTGTCAAAGTCCCAGGACTCTTGGCTGCGCTCATCATCAGGATTTTCTCTGGGTTCCTCTGCAAGCTCTTCGTCGCGTTTGTGTCTTGTCTGATGGTACCTGCCAGGCTTCCAGTTTCTCTTGTATCGTCCAGTGTCAAAGTCCCAGGACTCCTGGCTTCGTTCGTCATCCCAATCTTGTCTGGGTTCATCCGAAAGCTCTTCGTCGCGTTTGTGTCTCCTCTGATGGTACCTGCCAGGCTTCCAATCCCTTTTATCTCTTCCGGTGTCAAAGTCCCAGGACTCCTGGCTGCGTTCGTCATCTTGGTCTTCTCTCACTGTCTCTGATAGCTCTTCATCGCGTCTGTGTCTTGTTTGATGGTACCTGCCAGGCTTCCAATTTCTCTTGTCTCTTCCAGTGTCAAAGTCCCATGATTCCTGACTACGCTCATCATATGGCTCCTCCCTGGCTTCTTCTGGCAGCTCTTCATCGCGTTTGTGTCTTGTCTGATGGTATCTGCCAGGCCTCCAATCCCTCTTGTCTCGCCCGTCATCAAAGTCCCAGGACTCTTGGCTACGTTCTTCGGTCCCCTCGTCCTCGCCACGCTTATGCTTTCTTTGGTGGTATCTTCCAGGCCTCCAGGTCCTCTTCTCTCGGTCATCACCTTCTCCTTCTTCTTCTGCTCTCTTGTCCTCTAACCCCCAACTCTCCTGGCTTCGCTCATTGTCCTCTTCTTCCTCCGCTCGTTTGGGTTTTCGTGAGTCGTACTTTGGCCTCCAGCTGCTTCGCTTTTCACGCTCCTCCTGCTCTCCATCCTCATGCCTCTTGTCCTTCTCCTCATCTAAACCCCAAGACTCTTGGCTGCGCTCATCCTCTGGGGTTTGCCGCTTTTCCTCTACGGTTTTGAGGAGATCTTCTATGTCTTTCACTTCTGCTCCCTTTGCCTCGGTTGCTGTACCCTCCGTGCTCTTTTTGTCCGGTGGGGTATGTTTAACCCCTACAACAAAACATAACATAGATAACAGAGATCAGAAGAAGGAAATAGTAGTGGTTTTTTAGATAAAATTTAATTTTGTGTCTGTAATTTGAAGGAAAGTAAAGACTTTCCAATAATTCTTTATTCCTCCATGCGTGGCGAAATTAAATACAGAAACAATCTTGACACAAAATATTTGGTTTCAATTGCACTAAATATGAACAAAAAAACTTTATCGATGACAAACCTGCCAGAATGATGTCTTTGCATTCATCATCCAGCTGCGAGTCTGGTTTGGAGAGAGCTTTCGACAGGACTTCGGTCAGACACCGTGCTATCTGCAGTCAACAAATAAATAAATGAATGAAAGTCAAACGGATTTACCACCAGTTTACTACTTACCCCATGGCTTTGGTGACATATTCTAATCATCACAATAGCTTAACTTAACGTTACATATAGGAAAAGAATTCAATCCCAAGGCAGTTCAATGGAACAGAATGACAACATTCCCTCATACTGCTGTTGTTTTTTTCACTTTGAGTACACGTTGTGCTGTGTCCATTTTATCAGCGTTTTGCGGAATTATTTCCCTCTATGAAAATGCAGAATGATTCTGTTGCTTGGAAATTGGAGTGGCAGATAGTACAGACGTGAAATTTGGGTTTTATATCAACTTCACACTTTCCTTCTGGCATGAAGATGATCTGCATTCAGTTTACAACTTTTAATGAAAAAGTGAAGGTAGAGAACAAACCACATCTTTTCTCTGTCCATCTTTTCCAACCGGAAGCGCGAGATTCTCTGCATGAAAAGGAGAAGTACTTTAATGTAAGAAACAGAGAGAATGAGGAAATTGAAAATAAACAAGATTCCTCAGTGTCTCTGTCCATGGTGCTGAGCTAAAAAAAAAAAATTGTGCAACTTCGCAGTGGGGCGGGTCAAGGAGTGAGAGAATGAGAAATGCGCCACTCACCTGCCAGCAAAGCGGCGACCACAACCAGGACCCAAAGGCGTTTCATTGTGTCGCGGCGCAGGGCTTCGGGACCGCCGCGCTCTCTCCTGTCTTCTCCTGTCTTCTCCTGTCTTTCTCTCAGCAGCAGGTAGAAGAGAGCCCCACTGAATGGGGCGCAGGCGGCGCTCTGACGGGTCGATCCGAGGAGCGCCTCTAATAAAAGCGAGAGGAGTGGGCTGGGGGAGGCGTGGGAGGGAGACGCCGAGGGCTCCGCTCATGTCACGACTCATTAGACCCGCCGAGAGAGTGATGGCCAGAGAAACGCGGTGCGGTGCGGCACGATGCGGTGCCACCACGTGGACGTCTGCGGTTGCAAAGCGCGTCTATAATAATGCGGTTAGATGTCCCGGCGGGGGTCATGAGGGCTGAATGATTATTGACAAGGATCGTCAAGCAGGCAAGGGAATAGGAGCTGGTGCGTGTTGGCGTTTGAATGCCAAGTAATGCCTGAGGAAAGGCAGAGGTGGACCAAAAAATGAGAGAGTGAGTGAGAAAGAAAAAAAGAGAACACAACCTTGCTGGTTGGTGTTGTTTGCCCACTTGGTATGCACTTTTTGGACTGATTGCAGAAAGCAAAAAATATTGTCTTCTGCTCCGATTGCAGACACATTTCTGCAAAAATTAAGTTTTTATTTTCGAATGAGGCTTTTCCCAACGTCTGGCTGATGTTATGTAATCCCTCCTCCATCTCAACTGCAGTGTTGCCCTAGTTTTGGTGAAAAGCGGTTGGAGTCTCTGATGAAAGATAAAAGTCTGACGATAGCTGAAATATGGGATAAACTAGAATTCATTTACACTGATTTCATGGTTAGCTATCCGGCTTGACGGCTCACGATTAAACACAGCTGACTCCCTCATAATTCACTCAGCCCTCAGTGTCTACTTGACACCAGTTAGAAACTATAATAAATGGAAACCTGGATCAATAGCTTCTGAGATTGACAATAAAGTAAAAAGATATTTTTGTACTACAAGTAAATGTCGACATTTTTCATTGATTGGAGACATTTAAGTCCCTATTGGCCTTTTTCCCATTTTTGGCTAATTGGCAAATTTCTGTGTAACTAAAGTTAGCTGTGATTTGCGCTGTCTTCATATCAAGCCCCAGTTTGGAGGGGTGACCTGAAGTGTGCAGCTACAGACAGAGCTCAGAGGTAGATACCGAGGTCAGTGTGGCTCAGAACATTCAAACTGACAGCTGCTGGCGTCTTCCTTTTTTGGCACTTTGCAAGATATGTTTTCCGGCTTGGGTCAAAAAAAAAGTGCATGTATCCCTTTATTCAGCAGAAGAAAGCACCATCCAAACTCTTGAGGTTTTTCAGAAATGGATTGCCATCAATTTCTTTCCTCTTCAATCCATTCGCGCACGTATATCGGCACGTAAATGTTGGCAACAATATGCACGCGGGATGTTTACACAAGAGCTGACCTTTATGTATGGCGGCGTTCGCTCATATTCAATCATGTCTCCAAAACCATAAGCCCAGCAAGTGAAAAAAAAAACAGCTACGGGCAAAATGAGAATATCGTCCTACATAAATCTCGTCTCTGCCCCCCGGCGTCTCGTGCCTGCACAGACTGACATCCATCACGGGGCCGAGTCCATTCCAGTGGCTGAGTTTGTAATTCTATCAGAAAGTATATTGTGCAGCCAGGCAATGAGCGTTGATGGCCGTTTTTAATGTGAATGCGGGCTTTTTTATGTGTGTTGTTTTTTTGTTAGGTGCGAAAACAGCTCAGTCGTTTCCGCATCATCTCTCTGGCTGAAGAAGTCAGAAAAGCACAAAAGTACCAAATCACACGAGTCCCACGATCTGAAAGACAGTCTTTTCTTCCGGCCTTTTGAATATTTTTGGTGATTAACGGAGATGCAGGAGCTCACGGCTGCCTGGATGCGTGCGGACTTACATGGGTTTTCCCGTTCCGCCCCTTCGCTGCCGCTTTCATCACGACCTCTTCCACGCACAGACAACAGGCAGGAAGGCGAGCACAATGTGACCATCCGGATAAAAGACGCAGCTGGCCTTTTGATCATCCGCCCGGAGACGCGGCCGCGCTGGCAACAGGGAGAAGCTCTGTGTTTGACTTAACAACCACTTTGGGAGGTGACGCTTTGTATGGAGGCCTGTTGTATAATGTATCACAGAGGCAAAAAGGCCATTCTGACAAATTCATAAGGCTTTGTGACACCTGTTACAAATGTTCATAACATCTTACATCTTATACCGAGGTTGTATTGTGGTGGATATTATGCATTTCAAGCTCTTCAGACATTTTGGATTGTATATATTACAACTAGCACTTATAGAATTGCAACTGCTGTCCTACACACTGGAGTTAGTTATAATATTAACACAGACCGTGTTAATATAAAGAACAGCGCTAACACAGTGCTCTACTCTTAGTAATTTGAGTAAACGCTCAAGACCCTAATGAGGTCTTTGGGGAAGAAAAGAACAATAAGGGAGAATTATTGTGAATAAATTATGAATGCACAAGAGAGGACTCGGAACCTAATGTGCCTTGTGTGGAGTTTAATTCTGCGTCGCTCCCTTGTGAACGACTATAAAATCTCAAACAAATGACACAGTGGTTTGCGTGCTGCGCTGCTGGACTAAAGGTTTAGTATTTTAAAGTTGAATGTATGTCTTGGCGAGTCATTTTTTGTGTCGTTCCTCTTCATTTGTCTTTTTTTTTGGAACTTAATATTATAGCAGCCTAATTATGGTGCAAGTAGTTCTGTAAGTTGTGTACTTTTGTGCAACAATAAAGAGATAAATCCAAGGTATTTAGAAAACATCTCATCACTCCACAAATGTTAATGTTATAATATAAAAACAAGAAGAACATGTATGTACATACATACACACACATTACATGCTTTTGGTGACAAAAAAAAAAACTGTATGATCGCGTTTTACTGTGTAGGCAAAGATTTCAGTCATTTTCCCGATTACCAATTATGAACGTTGTTGAATTATGACCGTGTAGGCCGTATAGATTAGTGCATAAATGGCACAAGAAGGGTGACGTGTGGATGATGAATGACGGACATGCGCACTGTGATCATCGAATAGTAAATCTGAAAGGCACTTGCACGGTCCAGTGACGCGAGTCCATCGAGTCCTCGAGTCAGAGTCGTGGGCTCACATGTCATAAAGCCTAATGGCGGAGGGGGACGGGGGAGGGCCGATGGATCTTCTCGCCAAGTCAGTCCCTCGCGTGGTCAGATGACTCTGACCTGACAGTAGGGTGGCGACGCTGGCAGTGACAGGGTATTGTCATCTCTTACATTACTTGTTTGAGCGAGGTCGTTTTATGAGCACGGTTGAGTTTTGTTAAACGTGCAGAATAATGGAGGAGTTTAATACAGTCACCATTTTCCCACAGGGACTGGATTAAAAGCTTCGTACACAGTATGAGATGCTTCAGGTTGGAACGTTGTTGGACTTAAAGACCCCGACCTCGGCCGACAAGCACTGGATATTTTTCTGTTGAGTCACACAAAAACACACACCCTTCAAATATGGTTCACTACCAACGCGGAGCATCAATCACATTAAAAAACCCTTTTGTTTTTAATAAACAACGGCGCTCTCATTTTTTATCACCGCAGCTGCACGCGGTTAATATTTCATCGTTGCAGATGTTTACCAGTGTTTTTGCGGTGAAACTCTCCAGCAGATGAAAAATGAATGGCCCCATCGTCTCTGCGTTTGCATCCCTCTCCATGCAGTGTGTGACCCTGTTGCACGGCCCAGTTGGCCGGACAGACCAACCAGTGAACCAGAAGCAGAGATTGATCTGACCACTCGGTGCCAAGCACAAAGCACGGTTTACGACCGCCGCACTGCTGACAAGTGGTTTCTCTATAAGGCTAATTATTTCCTATTGACCTTTGTGACGTGAGGTGTATGTTCACCATACTAATATTGATGGCAGAGCACGTGAATGTATTTGCGTCCACGTGAGTCTCAAGACACTGATGCACCACTCTTTTTAATACGCCATCAAGTCTTTTCCGTTCAACAACAGGCGTGTTCTTGTTCAATCTGATGTTGTGCAAATTGAAAACGTTTGTCGTTTCCGATAAAACGTCTGTATGTTGCGAAAAGGTTTTTACGCGTGCGTGTCTCACAATTGAGACTTGTGCAGCACGGACTATGTATCGTAGACAAAGAGGGGAAAATCTTCAGTGCTCTCTGTTAGCTACGCCGCCATCCAGTTCTGACAAACTCTTTCGGTAACAGCAAAAAGCAAGGTGATTGGTGAAGGAATCTCACGACAAAATTAAAACTCTGTCTGTGGGAGCTTGACAAGATGGATCACAGAACTGAAACATTATCGATCCAACTGTCATGCAAGGCTGTAATATTATTGACTTAATAAAAATAACCTTTTTAAGTATCTGTGTTAAAAAAAATAAAATAAAAAAAAAAAAAGTCAAAATCAAACTGTGATGAATGAGATTCTGGTGGAAAAAATGATTGGTTGGTTTTTCGTCCTCAAGCACTAAACCGAAAAATAATACCTTGCTACGATGATCCACTATATCAAACCTATTGATTTATTCCAAAGCGCCTTCCTCGCCGTGACCTTCAGCTCTCGGGCTAAATTGGCACTGATGCTAACCGTTGTTCACAGGAGGGTGATGACGCCGGGGCGGCTTGAAGACATCGTGCCAAGGATAAATTGGATTGTTTTGTTTGAGCCCTCCTCGGGTCCAAAGGTTGGAAGGTTGACAATTACACAGAGCCTGGAGGGTAAACTTCCCCAGTGAGGCCTTTGGGTTTAAAGAGTAACCGTCATCTCCAATTTGAGTAACAGATCTCATGATGCCACCTTCTGTTTGTTTTGAACAAACCTTCAATCAAAGACTCACTTAGCAAATAAGCTGCCTCAGCGTCTCAGATGGGCCGAGACCCCTTTTGTCTGTTGGAAGCGACTCAGTGCTCGTTGTGATTCATAGACAATATAAAGATAAAAAGGCGATAGGGAGCGATGTGGATGGCAACGGCTCATCGTTAGATAACAGAAGCCTCTAAAACTCACTGGAGCCGCGGGGGTTTCAAAAGTTTACCACCGTGAATGTAAATGTTTGATCAGACCCTTTGGTAATGTCTCTGTTTTTGTTGCTGTGATTTCACTTTTACCACTTTGTCATCTGCTTTTTATGTGCTGCAACATCTGATGAGTCAGAGTTTTCTTTTCGAGTGCATTTGTCCGTCTTGGCTTGAACTCTCAGCATTTGTGCCCATGAGTTATGATTGTGCACAAAAGACGTACAGACCTCTAACATTAAACCTAGACCATGAGACTCAAAATACTCACACTCACTCCACTTGAAAAATGCTTTGCGTCATTTAATGTAAGATGTTGGTGTTATTTGTCAAAATGTTTCCACTGGCTAGCTGTGTGTTGTGTGATTTTATAGTTAAAAAAAAAAAACTCATAATTTTGTTGTTTTGGAAGGCAGCCCCGGGGGGGGGGGGTTCATCAGCGCTAATGAACCAGAATGTGGAGGAAAAAAAACTTCTATTTGTGGCTGTATTGCTGAACCTCGAGGAATATTGTTGTTTTCTTCACGACTGCAGCCTGGAAATGAACTCCAAAAGAAAAGGATAGAGAAACTGAGTTCTTCTACCTCATTCTGCAGCAGTGCAGTGTAGATGTTGAAGGAATCCTGGTTGACACCGACTTGATTGTATAAAAGCAGGTTTATTACAAAGAAGTCAGGTATCAAAGACCTTGACGTGCACACGGGTTAGGGTTAGGTTTAGGTTTACAGTTAGGATTTGTTAGTGATCCTGTATTTGCTCATACTATATTCTCAGGTAGGAAAATTAGTCGCAGAGTTGCTGTCATTCATTGAAATAACAAAAACAAAAACCTTAACGATTTGCACAGTGATGGGTGAGCTATTCACTGTGATTAAAGAAAACAGTCCCTCCTCTGAGTAGAGTCAGTCTGGGTCCATCCGAGCTGTCGGCAGTGCGCTCACTTTTGTGAATTCCGCCACGTGAGTGTAACTTGTGTGAGTGATGTGTATGCTGCTGTTGCTGTCTCTCACTCGATATTTGTCAAATAAAGATACTGTTGAACCTCGGACCCTGTGGGTGGATATGAGCTTACAGTTTTTTGTCTTTTTGTTTATTCTGTCTCAGTGCGCTGGTAGCACGGCAGCGACTCAGGAAACGTAAACCCGATGTTTTTAGTCAGACATGATGGCATCTGCTGTGGCACCCACAAAACATGAAGGAGGACTTGGCAGTCTGGAATTTGATGTAAGTGGACAGACGTTCCCATATAAAATATAGACTTCTCTTGACAAATTGATTATTAATAATTGTTAGGTTTGCCATTAGGTAAGCGTTGACATTACCAGGAGAGATTCACTTGGCTTCTATATCTATATATTATATATTTTGTTTTTTCTCATTTCACGTTTTTTTGCACATTAATTAGACAAAAAAATCAGACTGGTTAAATCTGCTTGTTTCCAAATCATAAAGGTGCTGCCGATAGATGAGGTCAATGATCGACCAAAGAAGAAGAGAAAGTCATGTATAGACATCAGGATGCCAGACGAGGGCAGAAAAAAGCTGATGTATTCAGTGACTGATGTACCGCCTTGGTATCTTTGTGCATTTTTGGCCTTGCAGGTGAGTGTCGTACAAAGTCTCGCCACCGTGGCTTACCGTCGTTTTAACGCAGCTCATACTTGTCTTTTCCCGCCATGTAGCACTACCTGACTGCGTTCGGAGCGATGATCGCCATCCCTCTGCTCCTGTCCGAAGGTCTTTGTCTGCGGCACGACAGCTTGACCCAGAGCCGACTCATGAACACCGGCTTCTTCGTCGGCGGCCTGTCCACTGTGCTGCAGGTCACCTTCGGCGTCAGGTCGGGATGTCGCTGTTCATTAGTCGCTCAATAACGCTCAGTAGAGGGAAAATGAAAGACATTTAGGGCTTTCTGCACATTAAGAATAGCCTTCAGAATCAGAATAGCCTTTATTGTCACTGTAGCAGAAGATACAATGAAATTGTGTGACATTTGACGCAGGAAATACACAGCGGCTGGGACATTCGTCAACTACACACAAATGGAAATGCTGGACGTTTGCATCAGTCAAACCAACATTTGTAGTGTTGGGTTTTTTACGTTAGGACTTTCCCCAACAGAACACATTGTTTTCCCAATTGTCTAAATGTGTTTGCGTCGACTTTCCACCTCCCAGGCTCCCGATCCTGCAAGGAGGGACCTTTTCTTTAATTACGCCTACAATGGCAATGCTGTCCACGCCAGAGTGGAAGTGCCCAGCTTGGACCCAGAATGCCAGTCTGGTCAACACGTCTTCACCTCTCTTCATAGAAGTGTGGCAAACCCGCTTGAGAGCAGTAAGCCAAACAAGAATGGAACAGTTTCACTCTTGGTCTTTTAATCCGGAGATCGTGTGTTGTCACTGAGGCCGATTGTATTGCATTTTTGCACAGGTGCAGGGCTCCATCATGGTGGCCTCCCTCCTCCAGATCCTGGTGGGTTTCTCCGGCCTCATTGGCCTCCTCATGCGCTTCATCGGACCATTGACCATTGCACCCACGGTTGCTCTCATCGGCCTCTCGCTGTACGACTCGGCTGGAGTCGAGGCCGGGAGCCACTGGGGCATCGCTGCCCTGTAGGTCACCAACTTGTCCCCAAAGTCTAAAATGAAGAACAATCCCAGAAGTCTGACAAATTCCATAACAGCCTTCAAGACTGCTTGATCTTTGCTCCGACCGTTTTCCTTCATACCCACAGGACCACGGTGTTGGTCATTGTCTTCTCCCAGTACCTCCAACGTGTACCAGTGCCTGTCCCTGCATATAGCAGAACCAAGAAACTCCATGTCTCAAAGTTCTACATCTTCCAGATGATGCCCGTATGTTCTGTGTAAAATTTCTTCTCTTGAGCAACTGCCGGAGTACGATTCTGTCAGTTATGTTTTTTTGTCTAATCTAAAGTTTCTGTTGGCTTTTCATTTGTTGATATTACTTTTAATATTTTAATATTATGCCTTAAAAAGATTTTGCTGGGAATATCCGTCTCCTGGTTGGTCTGCTACCTCCTCACCGTCTTCAATGTCCTACCATCTGATCCCTCCCATTATGGCTACATGGCCAGAACTGATGTCAAGGAGAAAGCAATCTCTGATGCTCCCTGGTTGACATTTCCATATCCTGGTAAATTTATAAGAAAGCCATCAATGTGCTGAGGAAATTGTCAGTGATTTGCTCACCTACACATACCGACGAATAAGAGACATTTAAAAAGTGTCCCTAGGAAAAAAAAATCTTACCAGAAGAAACATTTTCTTTTCTTATTCTTCTTCTTCAGGTCAGTGGGGCATGCCGACTGTAAGTCTGGCAGGCGTTCTAGGCATTATGGGTGGGATCATCTGCTCGATGACCGAGTCTGTAGGGGACTACTATGCTTGTGCCAAACTGTCAGGGGCCCCTCCTCCACCCAAACACGCCATCAGTCGAGGGATTGGCATTGAGGGCCTCGGTAGTCTGTTGGCTGGTGCTTTTGGCACAGGCAATGGCACCACCTCATTTAGTGAGAATGTGGCCATCCTTGGCATCACAAAGGTAAACTGAAACATGTTTAAATCAAAATGCTGGCAGTTGGGGACTGGTTCTGAGTCTATGATTTTCTTATTTCCTGACAGGTGTGCAGCAGGACTGTGATTCTCCTGAGTGGAGTGTTTATGATTTTGATGGGGATCATTGGCAAAATTGGTGCCATCTTCACCACCATCCCCAACCCTGTGGTTGGAGGAATGTTTATGGTGGCCTTTGGTGTCATTGGTGCTACGGGCATTTCTAACTTGCAGGTGAACAAACTGCAGCGTCACATTGGTATTAATCTTAAAAACATGATATGAAAAAATGTGCTCACACATCTCCATTTAAAGTCCACAGACATGAATTCTTCTAGGAACATATTCATCTTTGGCTTTTCCATGTTCTCTGCATTGGTCATCCCCAACTGGATCATGAAGAATCCTGGTTTCATTCATACAGGTACAGTCAACTAGAAAAGGTACTAAATTTATCGACTTGTCCTTTAATCAATGCGGCTACTTGCTTGATATTTTTTGAATGTTCCATTTTTGTTTCACATGTCCATGATGCATGATCATAGGTGTCAAGGAGGTGGACCAAGTGCTACACATATTTTTGACCACCCATATGTTCATTGGAGGTTTTCTTGGCTTCGTCCTTGACAACACAGTCCCTGGTAAGAGCATGGCAAGGCTTTGGTGGTGGACTTAGAGCTGAACTTTGTAACCTCTGTTGGGCCAAAACATCAGTCGTATTTTCATAATTCCTTCGCAACTCCATTTTTTTTTTGCGCCCAGGGACCAAACATGAGCGTGGCCTCTTAGACTGGAACAGGGTGGAACAGCTCGATGACTCAGATGAATCCATGCCCTCAGAGCAACTGTATGACCTCCCCTTCGGCATCACTCCTTTCCTGTCATCGCAGTCCTGGGTTCGCTTCATTCCTTTCTGTCCACGGAACGGCGATGAAAATCTGTGCAGGCCTGAAGACGTTCAGAGAACAGCTCAGAGACAGAAGACGAAGGAACTGTCTGAGAGGGCAGGGCCTATCGGATCTGCTTTACTGAAATTAATAAAGAAGTAATATGAACCAGATTCATTTCCATTGGGGTGATAGTTTTGCACGTTCATCTGAATGGCGAAGAGTTGCAATTTATGTCAGAACAGAAAACCGGGTAGTGTCATCACCTTGTAATGCAACTGCTACCTCAAAACATGCTGTATTTTTAAAATTCATTTCAAATCAAATTCAGCTCCACACATTCCAACTTGCCCTGGAGATCAGAGTTTTATTGGAAATGTTGCCGTTTGTGTTTCTTACCTTTGTATGCAAAGGAGATTTCCCGCTCACTTTTGGAAAGAAAATCCTTCGCTGAGATAAAATTAAAATTTGCCTGGAAAGAAATGTATTATATTGTTCACTCTTGCTGCTCCTGGAACCCATAAAAGCAACCAATAAGTTATTATTGGTATTCTCACTGCAAAACAAATAACCCACCTCCTTTATCTTTCTCTTGGCCGTCCACACCGACGCCTTGTGTAGCCTTCATTCATTTCCTCTTCGGTAGCATGAACGGCTTTTACAGCTCACGCGTCAATTCCATCAGTGGTACCATCACTTTGACCTGAGGCCATTTTGTACACTGGCAAATGATTGGCTAGCGAGATGACAATTGCGGTTAAAAATTTCCTTTTAAATGATCCCTCTCTTTAGATGTGCCTATTACTGTTTGAAAACTGGGAACCCAGTGTGGAATGTGATGAGAGACAGAGTCAGGCTCATTTTGAGCTGATGTAAAGGGGCATTTTGTTCCCGAGGCACTGGTCGACAAGAGAAGTGCATTTAAGATGCAATCACTGTTGTCCAAATCATAAAGAAGCCACTCCATTCATCCCCAGGTAAGACTCCGGGGATTCTAGCTTATGGGTCTGGAGCTAGTAAGTGTGAAAGTGCAGTTGTTTTAGTTTTTTTTGTATTTTGTTTTTTTCAAAGGTGTGAGAGGGCATATGTACAATGTAAATTGCATTTACATTAAACAAAAAAAAAGTCCTTATTTTTTTTTTCTGTTTTTGTGAGTAATTTTTCCTGTACTTGTTTTTTTTTTAAATTATTATTATGAAGGGAATTTCTGGGGAAAGTATTTTTCCCTGTTTTCTGAGTAATTTATATATTTTTGTTGTTTTTAGGCATTTTTAATCTCTGTCTGATTGTTCATTAGTTGCGTGCTAGTACCTGTTGTCGTTGTACCTTGAAGATAGTCAAAAGAGTCCATTAAAACAACACCTATATGTAGGTCAATAACTGTAAGGCATGTAGGAAACATGCATGCTCTCATACCAATGTACTATTTGTTGTAGTGTCAAGGTATATGGTAAGTAAATTACTCCAAAACACGGGAAAAAATACTGCAAAAACCAAAACTGCTTCAGTAAACAGAAGTACAGAAAAACATGTCAACGTCACCTTTTTCAAATACAGGAAACTTCCTTTTACCCCTCCTCCTTTCATGATGCATTTCCTTATTGGTTCTCACTGCTAAGGTGGAAGAACTTTGACACAAGATATCATGCCAACATTTTTGTATTATCATTGTGTGTGCTCTCCGAAATGGGTACTAGGACATCAAACAGAGGACTTGACAATTCTGGATTTAATGTAAGTATATGACTGATTCATATTGACTATAAAATATGTTTTCAAAATAATAAAGAAAAATTGTAAAAAAAAAAAAAAAAAAAAAAAAAAAGTTTCCAAGTTGAGTCATCATCGAGTAAATAACCCTTATTTACTCTATGAAAGTTATTGGGAGAATTTTAATTCGAAGAAAAATGTCAAACTGCATATTGTGCTTATTTATGTGTCATTAAGTTTCAAATTCTATTTGTTTGAATGCTTTTGGGGTTTTTTTGTTTTGTCTTTTTTAAATGTTACTAATATAGGGTAATAAGAAAACTTGATTATTTGTCTAAAAACTTAAATTACGCAGAATGCATAGTTGTTGTCATTATGCAAGCAGAACAACATTTTGCTTGCATAAATAACATGGACATTCAAGAAAAACATGTTTGAAAAAAAAAATATATGTAAAACATTAGAAAAAGTCGATAGGACACAAAATATTAACCACATATGTATTTTTAATTTTTTCGGGATCAGAACTGACCCGCAGGCTATTATTGAACAGGAAGTGGTGTTATTTTTTATGTGCCTGTGTAATTTTCTCTTGCAAATTCTTTTATGATTGGTTGTATGTGTTATCATGTTCATGTTTTCTTAATGGTGCTGCAGATAGTTGAAGTCAATGATCAATCCAAAGAAACAAACACAAAGCCTCCCATGGACGCCAGCACGCTACAGAAGGACAGAAACAGTCTGGCCTATCTGGTCACTGACATTCCACCCTGGTACCTCTGTATTTTTTTGGCCTTGCAGGTGAGCGTCTTACAGCCTATTTCATGGTTTGAATTTGGCTCTTGGCCTTTGGCCCATGCTTTGAACTGGGCTTGCTTGCACTGTTTGCAGTGGACAAAACACTGCATTGATTCCAGTCATATATTCCTTTTCATGTGCAGCACTACATGACGGCGTTCGGCGCACTCATCACCATCCCTCTGCTTCTGACCGAGGGTCTTTGTCTGCGACATGACAGCCTGGTCCAGAGCCAACTCATCAACACCATATTCTTCGTCAGTGGCCTGTGCACCGTGCTGCAGGTCACCTTTGGCGTCAGGTCAGAATGCTAGAGCCACTCAATTTTTTCAGCCACGGATGATATTTCTGCGAGGCACAACTAAAACACAGAGCCTAATGTCATCATCGGCTACACACACATGAAAATATGGGCTTTTGATTTTAGGATGATTATGATGTAGCGACCAGATGAAATGCTTTCCTTTCCTGATTGTCTAAATGTGTTTGCGTCGACTTTCCACCTCCCAGGCTCCCGATCCTGCAGGGAGGAACCTTTGCTTTACTCACACCTACCTTGGCGATGCTTTCAACGCCAGAGTGGCAGTGCCCAGCTTGGACCCAGAATGCCAGTCTGGTCAACACGTCTTCACCTGTCTTCATAGAAGTGTGGCAAACCCGCTTGAGAGCAGTAAGCCAAACAAGGACGAAGCAGTTACAATCTTGGAATAACGATCTGGAGATCAAGTGTTGACACTGAGACCCATTGTTTTGTATGTTTGCACAGGTGCAGGGCTCCATCATGGTGGCCTCTGTCCTTCAGATCCTGGTGGGTTTCTCCGGCCTCATTGGCTTCCTCATGCGCTTCATCGGACCATTGACCATTGCACCCACGGTTGCTCTCATCGGCCTCTCGCTGTACGACTCGGCTGGAGACAAGGCTGGAAGCCACTGGGGCATTGCTGCCCTGTAGGTCACTTGCTTCTGCGGCGTGTAGATGTCTTTGTGCAGATGTCAAAGATTTCCAAAGGTTTTAAATAACTTGCCACATTCCTCCCATACCAACAGGACCACGGTGTTGATCATTGTCTTCTCCCAGTACCTCCAACGTGTACCACTCCCTGTCCCTGCATATAGCAGAACCAGGAAACTCCATGTCTCAAAGTTCTACATCTTCCAGATCATGCCAGTATGTTTCTTTCTATCTATCTATCTATCTATCTATCTATCTATCTATCTATCTATCTTACTTATCATAGATCTTTCTCAGATTCTGTTAGGAATTTCCATCTCCTGGTTGGTCTGCTACCTCCTCACCATCTACGATGCCCTACCATCTGATCCTTCCCATTACGGCTACATGGCCCGAACTGATGTGAAGGGGGATGTGGTTTCTGATGCACCATGGTTTACTTTTCCATATCCTGGTAAATTATGAAAAGATACTGATAAATCAATATCAGTATATCAAATTTAGACAAAATCCTATGAGGGCGCTGATGTGAGGTACCAATGTTTTCGTCTCTCACTCAGGTCAGTGGGGCATGCCGACTGTGAGCCTGGCAGGCGTTCTGGGCATTATGGGTGGGATTGTCTGCTCGATGGCCGAGTCTGTAGGGGACTACTATGCTTGTGCCAAACTGTCAGGTGCCCCTCCTCCACCCAAACACGCCATCAGTCGAGGGATTGGCATTGAGGGGCTTGGCTGTCTGTTGGCTGGTGCCTTTGGCACAGGCAATGGCACCACCTCATTTAGCGAGAACATTGCTGTCCTCGGCATCACAAAGGTAAGCAACCCAACAATTCTGAACCGAACATAAAACCTACGGGCAATTAGCTACGATTAAAAAACACTTCCTGACAGGTGGGCAGCAGGACTGTGATTCTCCTGAGTGGAGTGTTTATGATTTTGATGGGGATCATTGGCAAAATTGGTGCCATCTTCACCACCATCCCCACCCCTGTGATTGGAGGAATGTTTATTGTGGCTTTTGGTGTCATCGGCGCCGCGGGTATTTCTAACTTGCAGGTGAACAAACTGTCGCGTCCAGTTGGAATCAATCTTCAAAACATGATGTGAAGAAAAATATGCTCACTCATCTCCTTTTAAAGTCCACAGACATGAATTCCTCGAGGAACATATTCATCTTTGGCTTTTCCCTGTTTTCTGCGTTGGTCATTCCCAACTGGATCATGAAGAATCCTGATTTTCTCCAAACGGGTATATCTGCTAGTAAAAGATAGAAGATAGCATTTGTTGTATATCAATTAGTTTGTTTGCCTGACTGTCCACTTTGCCAGGTGTCGTGGAGGTGGATCAAGTGCTACACATATTGTTGACCACCCATATGTTCATTGGAGGCTTTCTTGGCTTCTTCCTTGACAACACAGTCCCTGGTAAGAGGAAGACAAGGGTTTTATTGTTAGCTTAACACAGGTTCCTGTCTAAATATCACTTACTTTGTAAGTGTTGGATAATCCTCTGATAATCAACGTTTAACATTCCGTAGGGACCAAACGCGAGCGTGGCCTCCTAGAATGGACCAAGGCGGAACAGCTCGAGGACGCAAAAAAACCCATGGCGTCAGAGGAACTGTACAACCTCCCCTTTGGCATCACTTCCTGCCTTTCATCACAGTCCTGGGTTCGCTTCATCCCGTTCTGTCCACAAAACAGCCAAAACAGGCAGCACAAGGCTGAGGACGATGATACAGTACGGGATGGGACAGTAGGGAGCTGGAGGTGATTGAATCTGCCTTTTAGAGTTTAGGACATTGACTATAAGACTTTTTCCCAGCAAGTTTGTGATGTTTCCACCTGAGAAGAAGCCTTTCTACCTTTAACAATTGTAAAATTTAAATGAACAAATCACTACGTCCCAAATAGTTAGTAGTTAATTCACCTTAATGATTTACAGCAATGAGTGGAGTTATTCTTATTCTTTGACTCCTCCTCTGGCTCCTCAACAGAAGATTTTTCTTATTTATTATCCACCTCTCAGGGAACCAGAGCTAAACGTTTTATTGTCTTTGCAGTATTCACAGTTTCATGAAAACTAAGTTGCGGCAGCCTTGAAAATTGGAATTTTATGCAATGTGTGCAATGACTATTACATGGAAAATACGTTTCAAAGAAAATGTACCAGCAATTTTTGCTGTTTGTTTTTTTCTTGTTGCTGTTGGCACCACCTGGAAGCACCTAGATAAGATTGATTCTGCTTCTGTGACGTATTTAAGACTTAAGTTTTGCATAATAAAAATGTTTCGCACAATTTTGACAGTCTGCACGCTTCTTGCAAGCACTACTTTCTTGGAAAGAAAATCCATCTTGTCCGCCTAGCATGTGATTGGCTGTGCAAGTGTCCCTTCATATTTTTTGTTTTGGTCCCTTCTCTGTGATATCACAATATTGCACATTAAGAATTTGTATCTTAATGTGCTCACAGGGGTTCCTGCGCAGCGATTCACGGAAGGGTTTTACATAATTGTGTGCTGTCAATTTACATATCAGTTGGAGATATGCTGACGGCTCAGCTGCACTCTACTGAATATCAGCAGCATCGTGCTTTGCCGTGCTCTGTGTTCCCTGCTTTATTAAATTCGAGTCATATCTGTCTTGTAACTTTCAGACATAAGATAAAATCTTTCGTAGCGACAGGTGAAAGCGTGTTATCAAATCTTTTTTTCCCCATTGATATTACGTCAATGAAAAGAACTTCAGTGAAGAGCAGAAAGAGAGAAACCAACTGGTGGTGATTTACCAAGCAGTGAAGGGAGATAAAGCTCCGAGCAAAAGTTAGATAAGGCCCCGGACATAGCTTCTGATTTGACAGACAATGCAGACGTGCAATAGCTAAAAGCAGCTACTTTAAAAAATAAATAAATAAATAAATAAATAAATAAAAAAAAAAAAAGTCTTCAGTTTGTGTCACTCACCATGTTTCTTAGTGTCAATGTGAAGTACTATTTTTCATTTATTTTATTCAACAGACCAAAATAACATCCGTGAATATTTTATATTATATAAATAGATCAAACTGTTGAAATTATGCCTTGGTTCACTGATTAATTGATTAGTGTCAGTATTTCTCAGTGTTGACAAAGTTTGTTCTTTCTTCTATTCAAGGATTCTCATACGTTTGTCTTACATTACTAACTACTTGCATAGTTGTCCAGTGCTCGCTACACTCAACTTATCTTATTAGTGCTCTGCAGCGACATCGTTGTGCAGTGATGTTCAATTTTTTTTGTGTTTACGTCAGTGTTTTTCCCTTTTGGTTTATCCACTAGAGGGCGCCCAAAGCTAAATTCACAAAGCTTCTGTGGACAAAATGCAGTCTCCCAGCATTGTAGTTTTTGGTTGAAATACCACATACCAAAACTACCCCATGACTTGTGTGTTGTTGTTGTTGTTTTTTTTTTTTTTTTTTTTAACACAAAATGTTACAATTCAAGATTTAAATAATTCATCTGTTGTATGAGCAGTTTAAATGAAGTAGAAAACAATCCTCTCGCTCCCTCTTTAATGTGGAATGCATTGCGCTGAGCAACAGCAGATTATGATAGGCGAACACAAATGGAAATGGTCTCTTCCATATCTGTGCTCATTCAACATTTCTGTGTTTGTTTTGATAATTGTGCAAGGATGCTTCAGTTGCCTTCCTTATTCTCGAGGGACCTTTTAATATATGGAATATGTACAATACTCGTTTGTTTTGTTGTGTTTTAAGAGTGGCTCTAAACAGGCGAAGAGAAAGTATCAGCTGATCCCCTCTGTTAGTCTTGGACAAGTGAGCTCCAAACACCACGTCACCGAATCGCCGCGGATGCCAAACTCAAGCCAAGTCATCAAATATTTACATTTCAGCGAGCTTTCGTAGTACAGGCTTCCCCTTTAACTTTAACCCACACTGACATGCGCATTCAAACGTAACGTAACAAAAACTTCATTTGTTTTCTTTTCTTTTCTTTTTTTTTGCTGACACTCTCAATAAGTCTGTTCCATGATTTAAAAGATTATCCTCCCCCTTCTTAAACTGAAAAAAAAAAATGCCGAAAACACAATGCAGTGCATTTCGTCGGTTAATTTAACGGTTTACACACATTAGTGTTTTCCCAGCACTCAGAGCGTAAACGTTCCTCTTTTTTTTGTACTGCCCACAGATAACATAGTAAGTTGGTTTGTACTCCAAATGGCTGCACTGACAACTTGTCAGATCAAAGTATGCGAAGTTTGCAATTTCTTGTTGACTGGGGTTTTCTCCATCTCTGTGATATTTCAGCGTATTTGTTCCTCGCACACTGTGGCAAAGTAGTTTGCTGGCACAAATAACCGTGACTATAATTATTGTGTTTACTAAGGCTTGGACACGTGTGGGCAAAACGTCACGTGACATACCAGCGCAGTACAGGGAGACGTATCGTCTGAAATCCGGAGCAGGGCGGTTTGAACCAGCTCCGTCAAGAGGTAGTGGAAAACAGGAACCCCTGCGACCTGGCTTTCGAAATAAAACACTTGGCCCTTCAAAGGAAAGTGAATACCATAATATTACAACAGTATATACCACACATTCTTAGTTGGGTCTTCTGTCAACCTAAATTGTGACCTTTTCGTGAATGACCGGCTCATTGGTAGTTTATTGGCACTGTGTTCTCTCGCCGTCATTAGCTTTACATGCACGTGCATATTTAAATTAATTCCTCTGATCATTTGTTTTGTCATTAGTCGGCTAGGAGCATATGTTTGTGACCAATACTTTCTTCTCTTTGTACGGGTTGTCTTTGCTCAGCGGGTTTCTCAGGTCAACAAGCTCTACCTTTACTTTGAAAGTGATCACCGGAAGCTTTGGCCTTCACGCGAATATAGCGGTTTTTAGTCAAGTGTTCCGTCCCCAGTCGTCAAGGTCCCGCTGTCAGAGATACCTCATCAGCAACGTCGAGATACGATATCGGAGTTGATATATTTATTCGCCGACCTTTTCACAGCAGCGCTATGAACGTCGGTGGACCAGGGGAGTTCGCTTTGCTCTCGCCCGGACAGACTTAGCTGCAGTGCGGCTGAACCGGCTGCGCCCAGCCCGCTTTCCGAAGCTTCCACGACTCCCAACGAGCCGCACAGCTGCCTAAATCCTCAAGGTAACCCCATTTTGCCGATGTAACGTCTCCTGTTTATACGACCAGTGGCTTTAATCAGCGGCGAATTGTCTTTTTTGCCTTTGATTTATCCGACAGCTAAGTTCTGCCTTTTGCCAGTGCACATAAAGCATGGAGACCTCTGAGGTGACTCTGGTCGTCAGAGGTGAAACATCCCCAGGTAATACATATGGATACGTTTATTTACTATATTTAGTTATTTTGTAGCAATACCTAAACGAGGTGCTATATATGCTAGTGTACACACACACACGCATTAAAATTCTAGACATGACAGCAAACGCGCATGCGAATATCTCATGAATATGAACGTGCTAATGTTTTTAGTATTTGCGTTGTTTCCACGCGTAACTGCACGTGTCGACGCTATTGCTCTGATGTCATCATGTTCTACCCCTGCAGCGGTTGAGTTATTTTAGCTCTCAAATCCAAAAATTGTGATTGGGCTCATTGTGCTCCCTTTGCTTGAACTCTTTCAGGTGAGGTGGTTGCCGTCGTTGGTGGCTGTGAGGCCCTGGGGAGCTGGTGCCACCAGAAAGCTGTGATCTTGTCTCCTGTCGGCGACGGGTGCAGTACTTCTCTTTTACGTACTGGACGATCAAAATGGCAATTTCTGCCGCCTGTATCAACGTTGACATTATCCAGCTTTCCTTTCCAGGCTGATATGGACGGCAACGGTCACTGCGCCAAAAAGGGGGGTTATCAAGTATCGCTATTTTAAGGGCTTCTTTCTTAAGCCAAAGGTGAGCAGAGACTTCCAGTTCCTTTTTAACCAACTCTATTTATATTGATAAGTGCGAGTATTATTGGCAAAGTCTTGCAGAAGTGTTGCTAAATGTTAGCAATGTGTGTTTAGAAGTGGAAACTGGTTTCATTAGATGTTTACCATTATAAAGGAAAGATGAGAAATACTGAAGCAATGGGCCCCTGGATATTATTCTGTACAAATCAATGCTTTGTTGCAAGTTTTTGTTCATATCTTTAAAAGATGGGGGAAGGAAAAACTTTGACCCCATACACATAATGCACGAGCCTGCTTTAGGCACGGTGCCAGGTGTCGCTAGTCAAGACGAAACCAAAACAAATGTGTGGTCGGCTTCTTCTTAGATGTGTGCAAACGTGCTCAGGTTCAAGAATTGCTTGGGAAAAAAATAAGTCAAGGCGTTGACTTTTGACTATATAAATGACCTTTTTTTACTAAGTCCATGAATGTGGAGCTTTCACATCATCAGTCAACAGTTAATGCAAAGTCAAACAGCCCCTATTCACTGTTGGGCTTAATCCTTTAAAATACTTGAGGTCATTCCCAGAGCACATTTTAGTTTGTGTTCAACTCCTGAATTCCCCCCCAAAAAAGTGAGCACAATACTGACATGCTATTTTTCAACTCGTCCACTTATCATCTGATTCTCCTGGTCTTTTAGTTCATGATGACCCAAGTACAGATAAAGAGAGCCTCGTAATGCGTCACTGCAGTCACGTTGCAGAGTTATTTTTCTTTTTCCCTTCGCTAATAAAGCCACGTTTCAGATTGCCACCCATGATGGCTGGCTGGCCTACATGGGGATTGGTGAATATGCCAGTTCTCATTCACTCTTTCCCCCCTCGTCCCAAAAAGCCAAGCAGCCCCCGGCAGGCCAGAACGAGCAAAGAGGTGCAATGTGTTTTGATTTGTGAACCCTAACACTGTACCAAACGTTGAAATTGCAGAGTGCAGATGGCCCCTCTCAAGTGATCGTCAATATGTGGGAGACCCATCACCAGCCACGCACGATGAACCCCACAGGTATAGAACAACAAGGTTGATGGTTGGGTTTGGGAAAGGATGGTTGGGTTTTTGTTAACTAAATTTTTTTTTTCTTTGTCAGAACATGTTTGTCAGCCAGGACTGGTTATGTGTCCTATTTGGTTGTCTGATGGTGCTGCCACATTGCAGCAGGCTTTTTTTTTATTTTTTTTTTTTTTTAGAACTGGCAGCACTCCACTAACAGATGGAGCTGCTGCAGCACAGCAAAAGACGTCACAGCGTCGATCTCTCTGGGTTAAAAAAAAAAACAAACAAAAAAAACATGGCTTTGTGTTTGTTGCAACGCTGACGCGGCTCGTTCAAAATGGACCCGATAGAAAGAATAGTTGCTGCTGCTTTTGTCTGATATCATTCACGACCCTCCCGCCTGCCCCCCCCCTCCTCTCTATCAAATTTAATTGAAACGTTCCCCTGTCTTTACTTTTTTGGGTTTGTATCCTGTCTAGATTCATGCACAACCTGCTTTATTAACATGCTCAGACCGGTTAAGATTCCATTTTTTTTTTTAACTACCTGCGTGCCTATCAAACTCAGAGCAATTCAGTACAGGCTCCTTTTTGTCGGAGCTCTTTCTCAAACTCCAAAACATAATTTGCGCAGAGACATTGCTCTAGTTTGATCCTATCTCTGCTTCGGCAGCGTTATGATGTCCCGAGTCTTGTGGCTAACGTGCTTCTCCTTCTATCTCAGAACCGTTCGTGAACATTGACGACGGCGAGTTTGGAATTCACAGTAAGTTGCATTAATCCCAAGCACCGTCAGCAGTTTTTACTGTATGTGCAAGCATGGGAACTAAACTCACCGTCGACCTCATTGTAGTGACTTCCTGTTTGTTCAAACAAAGGTTTTGAACTTTTTTTTTTTTTTTTTTGCTATAACAAAGCCAACGGCAGTCCCTGCCCTCTGCATTGTCCTTGAGATAAAGTGCCTGACCCTCCCTGCTCCGGCCTTCTCTTTCTGCTCAGATGGGCTGAGCTGTGTTGACTCCGGATGGCTGACGTGCCAGACGGAGATTCGCCTGCGTCTGCACTACTCCAAGGCGGCTCCAGTGTCCATCACCAAGAAGAAATTCAAGAAGTCTCGCTTCAGGTGAGCGTCGCCCCCGGCGGAACTTGAATCCGACACCGGGCGGAGAGAAAGTGCCGACTTGAGAGCGACACCGATACACATCAGTGGATCCTTTTCACTGAAATCCACTACTGGAGTGTGTTAGAAAAAAACAAAAACCAACATGGTGACGGACGCACCCTGTCCCCATCTTGAACAGGATCAAGCTGACGCTGGAGGGCGTCGAGGAGGAGGAAGACGAGGAGGAAGACCAACTCAGCCCTTCGTCCCTGCACAAGATGACCACCACGCTGGAGATCAGCATGATCAGTGCCAACGGCTACAAGTCGCGCCACTCCCAGCCGGAATGTGGCTACGCATTGGAGCCCTCCAAGTGGACCGAGTACAGCATCCACACCATGGACCCAGACAACCTGGAGCTCACCTTTGAGTTCTTTGAGGTGATACCACCTGATCCGACACCTCAGAATAATGAGGAACCTGAGTCCTGGACCCAGAGTGAAACCCTTAATTTCTCTGAGCGATTAGGGAATAAATGATAGGACAGAAATTAATGTCAATATCTATTACAAAAGTACCAGTCAGAAGTTTGGACACACCTTCTCATGCAATTTATTATTATTTTTTTTTTTAATCTTTACAACTTTCTACACTGCAGATTGATACTGAAGACATCAAATATAAAATCAAGATATATGTAATTATGCAGCAAAGAAAAACATGTTAAATAACTCTAAATATGCTTTTTATGAAACACTTTTATTACACTTTTAGTACACTTATTGTTTCCCCACATAATTCCATGTGTGTTTATACATGGTTTTGATTCCTTCAGTTGGAAACTGCAGTTTTAATAGTCATGAGAATGAAAGAAAATACATTAAATTCATAGGGTGTGTCCAAACTTTTGACTGGTAGTGTGTTCAGAGAAATGTAAATTAAAAGAGCATTCGCACCGTGACACCATAGCACCAACCATACTTGTCATTTTGACTGCAACATTTCAGTTTCCGTGGTTAAACATGGCTTGTAAATCTACTTTCAGGAGGACCTGGGCGAACACGTCGTCCAGGGCGACGCACACCCAGGCCACGTGGGCACAGCCTGCCTCCTCTCCTCCTCCTTCCGGGAGAGCGGCAAGGACATCGGGCTGGTCACGCTTCCCATCATGGGCCGGAATTCCAGGCAGACCATCGGGAAAGTCAAAGGTAAGAGGGACGACCGGCGCAGCCGGATGTCGTCACCAAGAGTCGGTCGGGCTCACAGCGGAAACTGTCTCTCTCTCGTCCCCCGGTTCCAGTGGACTACCTGGTGATCCGGCCCATCCAGGGGCTGCAGTGCGACATGAGCGCCTCCTTCGCCAAGTACTGGAAGAAGAGAAGCACCCTGGACGTCGGTCACAGAGGAGCCGGCAGCTCGTCCGCAGCCAAGTGAGTCAACGACTCGCAGTGAGCTTGCAGCTGGCGTCCCATCGCCTCGTAATAATCACCGTTTCTCCACTGACTTGTGTTTGCAGGCATCACAGGATCAGGGAGAACACAATAGCCTCATTCAAAAGTGCTGCCAAGCATGTAAGTCACTCAGATGCAAATTTAGTTTTGTTTGTTTTTCCACTGAAAAAGATTGGGAGCCTTCATCGCTCCAGGATATTTGGCAGTTTGGAGCAATTTAGAGGCAAATTGTCTTTTCAGGTTGTGTGTTGGTCTTGCAGGCGGACGCTTTGCCCACGGCGCTGACATTTCAAAAAAAAAAATGGCTCAGGGCAACTGCAGCCTCAGAGACTCTGCAGTTTTGACAATGTGTTTGGTTCTCTTCGAAAATCCGACTTTCACTTTTAGTTGTGTTAAAAGGCAGTCGTACGTAACTAACCTTTAATTTCCTTCTTCTTCTTTTTTTTTTTTGTTGGCTAAGAATTTGTCTGTCCAAACACGATACGATCTTGCAGGGTGCAGCCTACGTGGAGTTTGACGTCCACCTCTCCAAGGACGACGTGCCCATCATCTACCACGACCTCACCTGCTGCATTTCCACCAAGACGGTAAACGAGCTGCCCGCCGCATCTTTTGTTTCTCCTTCACGCACGTCTTATGCAACAGTTTTTTTTTTAATTAACTAATTAATCTTGTTTTGTTTCTCCTGCACGCACGTCTTATGCAACAGTTTTGTATTTTTTAAACTAATTTTCGTTGGTTCTGGTCCACAGAAAAAGGAAAAAACTGCGCGGGAGCTAATTGAGGTTCCTGTTAAAGAGCTGACGTTTGATCAGCTGCAGCTTCTGAAGGTAAGAGACAAAAAAAGAGAAAACTTACAAACAAAACCCAACGTGACGCAAGTCGTCACTGCTGTTTTGCTGCGAGTGCGAGTTCCACATAATCCCAGTGAACCTGCTGCTTCGAGAACAAGGCTGATCATTAAAATCTTTAAGGGATTTGGCTGATTAAAAATCAAAAGACTTTTGCTGAGGATAAACAGCAAGTGAATGAAGAAGTTTTGCGTCATTCTGAAAACATGAGACTGGCTTCTCAGGTTTGCTTACAATGTTTTGGTCCCCCTCTCCACACACACACACACACACAGCTGGCCCACTCACAGGAGCAGAAAGAAGAAGATGACAAGGGTGAGTTGGTGGAGTAGCTGCAGACGCTGCAGACTCATAAATCATTTATTGCAGAAGTGTCCAGTCATCGTCATCATTTGTCTCCTGTGTTTTTTCTTTCCTTCTGGGTTCAGATGTTCTGGATGAGGGGGATGAAGTGGACGAGCACCAGCCGTTCCCGTCGCTCTCCCAGGTAAACGCCTCTTTAGTTTGTCCTGACTTCCTGGTTTTTTAATCATTTATTCCCACTGCGTTTACTTAAAAAAAACACCTCATCCTCCTCCTCCCCCCTCTGTGCAGATTTTCCAGGCCATTCCTGAACACGTGGGTTTCAACATCGAGCTGAAATGGATCTGTCAGAACAAGGTGCGCACACTCGTCCGGCGGCAAACGGGGGGGATTTTGTCGATCCACGCGATTCCGGTGAATAAATGCGATGGTGTGTGCCAACAGGACGGGTCGTGGGCCGAGAATCTGTCTTCCTACTTCAACATGAACGCCTTCCTGGACATCATCCTGTCCTGCGTACTGAGGAACGGCGGCAACCGCCGCATTGTCTTCTCCTGCTTCGACCCAGACATCTGCATAATGTAAGCAGGCAATCCCATAAAACCTTCTTTCCATCAGTCACACTCTGTCTGTGTGGCTGATCCTGGCTTTTTGTGTGTCTTGAGTGAGTCAATGAGCCTTTTAAATGACAATATGGGGCATTTGATTAATCAAAGTCTGACCTGCAAAGAGGTGAAAACAGAAGTTGGGAGGAGGTGAAATTCAAAGAATGTTAATGCCTTGACAGTGGTCACACAAGCTCGGCCGGCACTCAGCGAGGCATCGGCTGCAACATTGTGCACCTGCCTAAATAAAGAGGCACTTAGGGTGCGTGTTCGAGCCACACCCTAATCCAGCGCTGCCGCGTTAATCCGGTAATTGCGCGAGGTTTGCGTTGAGCTCCAGCTGGTGTTTGACCTGCGTGTATTTCTGTCCTGGCCTCCCCGCAGGGTGCGTCACAAGCAGAACAAGTACCCCATCCTCTTCCTGACTCAGGGAATTTCTGACAAGTATCCCGAGCTGATGGACGTCCGCTGCCAGACTACGCAGATCGCCATCAGCTTTGCCCAGAGTGAAAATATCTTGGTGAGCATTTGTGGCGCAAAGTCAAAAGATTCATCACGGAACTGTTGTTGTTGTTGTTGTTGTTGGGTTTTTGGGGTTTTTTTGGAAAAAGGCAGAAAGCAACATAACTAAGCCAGACTTTGATTATAAACCCAACCATGAACCATTTTGCCTTCTTCCCAATTCAAAGAACATGGACATCAAGTTTAAAACTATTAAAATTACCATAACTATTGATTTATGGTCATCTTAACTACTCTTCTGACGTACTTGCACTACCACAGTGGTTCTCAAACTTTCTCTGTCACGCCCCACCTTGGAGGAAGAAAATTTTTCAGTGTTTTTCAAGCGCTTCTATACATCAGACAGGTATTTTGCAAAACATGTCACCTGCTGGCAGGGTTAGGCAGGTTGTCTTGCCATCTATAGCCCATAAAACAAAGTGCATGGCGTATGCATTATTCTGTTGAAAGCACCTAGTGCTGGCATGCTGACCTCAGCAAACTCAGAACTATTTCTTTGTTAAATTGTTCAGATATAGATAGATTGATAGATAGATGTACTTTATTGATCCCAAATTGGGAAACTATGCAAAATGCATTTAAGAAGTAGAAAATAAGGTAATTTCAATGATGAATAAAGTTATGAGTGACACTCCAATGATTGCAGTGCCCTTCAGGTGGTTTAAACATTAGTTTAAACCTGCTGACTGAACGCTTGTCTGAACGAGCGCAAACCGCCTCAGGTCAGTGTTTGTAACTGCGCAGTCAGACCGACCAGACTTGTTTTGTGTTAATAATCACATACAGAGCACAAAGGGCAGTAATTGCTAGTTTTTGCCCGTTACACCGGATTCGTGTAATTGAAAGCCGGACTCGCTTCTTTTCCAGGGTATCAGCGGCCACACGGAGGAGCTGCTGAAAAACATCTCCTACATCGGCGACGCCCAGTCGAAGGGCCTGGTGGTTTTCAGCTGGGGAGACGACAACAACGACCCCGAGAACAGGAGGAAGCTGCGGGAGGAGGGCATCGACGGCCTCATCTACGACAGGTAGGCCGGTGCACGGCCTTGTCGTCTCTAGATCAGCTTATCTGATCATCCCACAAAGGGTGTCGTGATGGCCTGACTGCCGGCCAGGGGAAGTCATGTCAAGACACTCATTAACCGAACCAAGACGGGATGATCTCAAAAAATTTTCCTTTGCCACGTTTCTCGGAAAATCAATACACCCGGCAAATATGCATCCATTGCACCGTTGAAGCGCTGGTTTATGTGACCTCATGAAGTCTCAATGAATGTTGTTGTGTATAATGGTGTTTGAATAGTTATAGAAAGAAGGGATGTACAAACAAAGTTCAATGGAATAGTGAAAGATGTCATAAATGTGTAAGAAGTTTATTTAGTTTATTTAGACAGGACAGTGCATATTAGTGAAGACTGAGTACATAAGAACTCACACTTAGCACGGCTGCTAAATTTCATCCGTAGTCCCCAATAAAATACAACAATTGACATAAAAAGTCTATAAACATTCACAGATAATAACTATACCTCCATTCTGGCAAATGTATCGGCCATAAACATTTGCACATAATAAGACACTCTAATATTCATGGGTAGCTTGTTCCATTGTAAACATCCTTGGATTGACAACACGTTATGAGGATTTGCATAATTTAGGGGTTCCACAGATGGTGAAAAAAATAATTACATGGGTTCCTTGGACCAGAAGAGTTTGCGAAGCACCGCTCCAGTTGTCCCAGATACGGTAGAGCTCCAAAACAATGAAGGCTCTCTGCTTCGTTCTAGCTCACAGTGTGTGTGTGTGTGTGTGTGTGTGTGTGTGTGTGTGTGTGTGTGTGTGTGTGTCTGTTTGCTTTGTTTATTTTTTTTTTTACCATTCTTATTCCAAAAGGAAGCAGGTGTGACAACAAACTGGGCTGCTGGCTGCAGCCATAACAGGACACAGATTCCTGTGTGTATTTTGTGAAAAACTTGTCTTTCCAGGAACTAAACCTGCCACACTCAGGCACAGCCCCTCTAACATTGGATGGTTGCGTAACCTGTTTTTATTGGTTATGCAGCCATATTTAATGCCTGGGGTGTTATTTAAATAGTTAGTCACGCACTTTGTTGCTGATTAATACATCAAGTGATATGTTTTATATGGGCAGTTGTAAGTATTTATCGGGGTCAATGTCCCACTAATGAGGAGGCGTTGACCGCTAAGGATCGATTATGCACTGCCGTGAAAAACAAACAGAATATAAGGTGATGTGGTTGGGCTGCACAAAGCAGTGTTTTATTTTATGTTTTTTTTTTCTGGTCGGCTCAGTCTCGCTGCTTCAGCCGTTTCACTTCTGCACTGACTGACCGTACACACTTGATGTTTGCCGCAGATGTCTGCGTGCACTTTGGCCCAGACTGTCTGAGGGCCGAGCAGAACAGCTGAGCTGTGACCTTCCTCGGGGAAGTGTCTCTTCCGCACTGTTGTGATAACTTGTGCCTCTGTCTTCCAGAATTTGTGAATGTTTGGGGCCGTATTTTGACCCAGGTTCTTCACATTCCCGTAATGTCTCTCTGGTTGCTGGCTGCGTTTGTTGGTTTTTTTTTTCATCTTACTACCTGCCTGAACGCTTGGACTTGACTCACTAGGCATTTTCCCACTAAACAGTTGTGAGTAATAGTCACTTAGGAACTTTGGACCTGCTGACTGGGTTTGCATAAGTTGCATTAACATTTGATTTGATTTGATTTTTTGATTTGAACATTGCTTTGAGCATTGAGAGGAACCACTAGAAGTGGCCAGTTTCAGGCCCAGTGTGTGACGTTTAGTAGCAGCTGATGGTAGAAGGGCAAAAAGAAAATAATTATAGAAAACAAAAGTTTGATCTCACAGCGTTTTTCCATTAGCTGTCATGTCAAAGTAAGAGCATGAAAACTTGAGCACATCCACGTTTTAGTAAAATATGAACATTTTATTTTTGCAAGTTTTCACATTAACAAGCAAACAAACAAAACAGATGTATTAAGAACCCATTGTGAGTTAAAAAAACAACAACCCTAATTTACATATATATATTCACATACACAAATACACAAAATAAAAATAAAATAAAGAAGAGAGGAAAAAAGGGAAATAAGGAGTTAATACACCAGACCTAGTATTAACCGGTTTGTGGTAGGTGCAATGCCAACACTGCAACTCCTTTACCAGTCTCGTGAAATAATTATTTCAAACTGTTATGTCGATTTTGCTGTTTTCGACATGAGAGATGAATGGCTGCCAGGCCTTTTGAAATCTGTCTGTAGATCCATTCAGAGTGGACCTAATCTTCTCTCGCTGTAGGAACCACATTAGATCTCAAATCCAGTGTGAGTGTGTGGCTGGAGCCCCATCCTAACATTTCAGAAGAATTAGTCGTCTTGAAATAAGTGATGCCAAAGCATTTGATTATGTTCTTGTCAAATATGATGTAAATGTGTATTTTTAGCAAATAAAAATGCAGCACAATTATTAAATCAGCTTTGGGATTTGCAGAAGTAGATCATATGATATGCAGCTTTTTTCTTTTTTGCTAATAATCTGCCTCTAAGAGCATTAAATCCTAGAGTCCCCACTCAGAGAGAAGTGATGCGTAAGCATGGTAGAATCCTAAGTGGTTCCTGCTGAAAGTCCCCTGTGTGAGAAGTTCCTCTAGTGTGAAAGCGCCTATTGATACTCATAAGGACGTTGATGATTTCTTGGCAGTCATGCAGGACAGTTTCCCTGCCACACTTCACTTTGCACGACTTGCATGACTTGTTTTAGGTGAACTGACCCATCAACTTGGTGCTGGTCTAAACTGGCCTGCTCACTGCCACGTCAGCAGTCACAGGTGTGTTTTTTTGTTGTTGTTTTTTTCCAAAGCATCCTTTCATAACACCTGGTCTGGTCATGGCTCAGTTGAAACTCGGCTATGGCCTGGTTTTTTTTTTTTGGCCTGTCTGTTTTGGTTTGAAAGTTTACCACAGTGTCACACAGAGAGGGTGTGGTTGAGTTTGCAAGCTTGTACTGCGGTCTGTTTTCTTAATGAATGGCCTGATGACACTGGATCAAAAAGCCCAACTTGACTTAACATGGGAACAACAAGAACTCTTGCATGGTGTCTTTTATTTCCATCCCATGAGAAACTTTCAATACAAGGCTGATATAAAGTTAGAGGCAGTGAAAATAAGGGAACGTAACAGACTAGAATTTTTTAAAGTAATTATTTATAACTAACTGGATGGCTACCAGTTTAGACCTTCCCATTGCTATAGTGTCCGCATGCATGCTGTAAAAAATGAGTGTATTGCAACTGAATCCA
Organism: Thamnaconus septentrionalis; assembly: GCA_009823395.1. Taxonomy (NCBI): domain Eukaryota; kingdom Metazoa; phylum Chordata; class Actinopteri; order Tetraodontiformes; family Monacanthidae; genus Thamnaconus; species Thamnaconus septentrionalis. Next base: position 5,930,261 of record CM020519.1, on the reverse strand, counting down.
ACCTGCCTGAAGCGAAGGACTCATTGTGTGTTTCCCTGAATTTTCTACACAAGTTAGCTCACAGTAGATTTTGACTCGCACCACAATGCTGTGCACTATCTTGGATGCCTTACTGTGTCGGTGATGATTGATTGAAAACAAAACTAGTGACACAGGTTCTGCTTTTTCATATGAAAATGCAGAACCTGTGTCACTTGAAAAATGTGACACATATGAAAAATGAAAAAGCCTTTTTCATATGATGCAAAATTAGCTACACCTTTCACCTCCTTCCACTTGTCAGAAAGCGTGTGCTAAAGCCCACAGCTCTGAGAATCAGCCTTTTGTGATGTCACAAAGGGTACTGATACGGCAAGGAAACCTCTTCCAGGGTCACGATTTCCTGCCTCTGAGGCCACCTTGCGTCCTCTGTGTTGTTGTCCTCTTCCAAGTGTGGAGCTAAAACCGTGATTTTCTTCCCGCGTGTGCTGTATACAGAGGGCTACACGTGCCGTTTTATACAAGCCATGGAATCTTGTATCGTACTGGACCTTTTTCTATTAGCTGTATTCTGATGTCTGCTGTCCAGCAGATGTTGTGAAATTGCATTCCAACTTGAATGCTGCACCTTTTTTTGTCTTTTTTTTTTTCATTTTGGACCTTGAGTAACAGAACCGTATCAGACTCTAGTGGACTTTCCCTAAAACTGCACGTCCTTCCTTTCTTTCAGCATCTGTGAGGACCAGGGAGAGCAGCCAAACATGTTCCAGATAGAGGAGCAGCACTCGCTGCAGGAGGTGATCACCGAGGAGACCCTCAAGAGCTGCACCTGCTCCTGCTACTCAGTGCCCTGCACCATGGCCCCCTGCCAGAACTCCAAGGTCCGTGCGGGCAGCGCCGAGTCCGACTCGGGCCTCAGCTCCTCCTAATCTCTCCGGAAGCACCCCACTGCATGCACGCACACTTTAGCGGATCCCCACGGGGATGGTTAAGTCTTCATGACTTCATTTTATGTAAATAGTTCATAGTTGCTGCAGAATCGTCACTGAGGTGTCTCACTACCAATCAAGATGTCCACAGGAGGGAAAGTCCAAATCACCGTTCCACTAAATTATTTTATGCCAGGTTGTATTTTATCTTCACGAATGTTGTTTTGTTTATGCTTTTGATTTAAACTGGTTGGTGCTTTTGCCAAAATCTGAAGCCGGTGACACTTTCAGAAAATGTAGTTATTGGTTGTGTCCAATGTATTTATTTTGCCAATAGTTTGCCTAGAAAAATGTGCTAAAAACACGATTTGTATAGACACAATAAGCTGTAAGTATTTTTACCTTTTTTTTTTCCTTTTTTCTTTTTTGTGCATGTAGCCACGACCAAGTGGATTGTGTCCAAAAGTGGTGGACCACGACTTATTTTACTATATCTTACTATATCCGACGTGTCATCACCCATAATGCAACTCTGTAGTTTTCGAATGTCTCCATGAGCGGACTGCTGTACTTCAGGGGTTTCAGGATATTTTGTTTTAAATGCCACATTGTGTCGTGTAAATAGATAAAAACTGGGAAGGCCTTATTGAGAGGCAGACATGCCAATGATGTCCTGCCTTTTAGTTCCACTGTCACTGATACCTCACTTGTCACGTGACCACAGCTTTGACGTATGTACAGTATAAACAAACTCTCTTACTTGCTGAGACGACGAATGACCCTGCAGGGAGGATAATGGAGATTGTGTACAATTATCAAGTGCCACTGCAATACAGATAAGTGCAAATTGTAAATAAAGTTCAAATCAACAGTTCTGTTCCTGTGCCTGTGTTCTTTTCCTCCCCAATGCCCCTGTGATGATCTGTTTTCTCAATCGTCCACATGCAGTAAATTCGCAACAGGAACCACTGACACTTCGCCAACTGTAAGGAGAAACTCACACAAAGAGCAGTTTCATAATATTTTCAAGTGCAAATGCGTGAACTGTGCAATGTGTGTGGACCATTGCAGGTGTTCCGTGACCAACAATATTTTTCTCAGGGATTCCCCTCCTCCATATCTGCTCACGTCTGTCATCCAATCATTGTGTGTGTGTGAGAGAGCGAGCCAAGCTTGTACTTTGTCCTGATGCAATCTGCGAGATTCGAGGCAAAAAGTTTAGCCGGTGGGGACTTATCACGTTCGCTCGTTTCCACCTTTGTGATGAGAAACTGTTCTACACAATGATGCAATCAGATGAATATGTTTGGCCTGCTGCAGAGCGGCTCTTCACTCTTGCCCATCTTTTTTTGCACACTGGTGGTGTTCTTTGCCTTTCACATTGTGGAGAATACAGACTGACAACATTTTAAAATGTTAAATAAATTTGTTAATTTTGAATAGATAAAAAAATCATTTTAAATTCATGAAATTTAAATATTAAACTGACTTTTTAGATAATGTTATGCAAGATCTCTACAAAAAACAACAAAACCAGTCAGAGTTTTAGAGTTCCCATTTGTTTGGAACATGTGTCGTAAACACATTGAGTTGACCGACTGTGCCGCGCTCACGGTTATTAACTCTGGCATGTGTCCCTTTGTCTTATGCAACAGCGTCCAGCAAGATAACGTTACTCCACCACGACAGTCACACGACGCTGACCTGCGTCAGCTGTGCACACTTGGTGTTGCGTTCCTCCGGCCTGTCAATTATTGACTTACAGGTGCATTTATCAGTATTGGCACAAGATGCCGCTGATGTTGTAGATCTGTCATTGCCTGAGGTTGAAGGTCCAAATACAGATATTGACAATATTGATGTTTCTTCATGCCCAATGAAGAATAAAAAGACAATTTAACTTTTCATTTATTTAATGTCATTGAATTAGCACGGCTACACTCCTGTTTTGTAGCTGTGTCAAGGGCAGTTTCAGACAATCCTGTGGCTGTTGTCTTGGTTTTGCTCATCTAGACCGGTCGCTACAACATTTTTCATGATGAGTCATGTTGTTTTTTGTTTGGTTGGTTGTTTTTCCGCGACACCAATCCGACTAATGGCTGGACACCAACTTTTAAAGGCAAACCTATCACAGTTCTTTTCCTTCAACGACAGACGAGCTGTGGGTGTGGCAGCCGAGACAAAGCATCTGCAGTGCCACAGGTCGCTTGTATGTGCAACCAACCGTGGTACCTTACAGCATGTAAATGTCACCATGTGTGTCTAAGAAGCTAAGGTAACTAAACTGTTAGCAAACGATTTAATTTACAACATATGTATTTCATGATAAACTAACTGACCGATTACATTACTCATTTTCTTTGTCCAGAATTATTCAGTTGGTAATATTTATTATCAACAGACTTATTCCGTTTCGGAAGGAGGAAATTTACCAACCACAATTCTTTGTTAAAGGGATTACTAAAAGTCGCAATTCATGATTTACTTTTCAAACACGAAATCTAAATACGGTAGCTCCCCCTGCTGTACACATGGTAATTGTACAGTCATTGTGCGATGTGTTTTCAAACCACAACGAATTCTGTTTCATTTCCAGAAGACACCGACGCAACCAGATAACATTATAAATCTAATTGATTTGATTAAACTCTTGGTAAAGTGCAGTATGTTGGCGAATTATTGTTCGCTATTACGTTACACTATATAAAAGGATTTCTTTCTCTGGTAATTGTAGTTCTCTCCGCGTTGAGATCGGCTGTGTTTTGGCGCGCTAGGAACTCAAACTCCCAGCATGCAGCGCGCGCCGTAAGCCGCTATAGCTGGTGCACGCCCACGCTAAATAAACCCAGCTACAGTAATCCTCGCTGTAAAGCCAGCAGCGCAGTTCTAGCTTTCCCTGTCTTGTCTTCTACATATTTTTTATTTTAGACAAAGCAAGAAAATGGACAACTCCGGGAAGGAGAAGGAGGCCATTCAGCTCATGGCTGACGCCGACAAGAAAGTCAAGTCGTCAGGCTCTTTTTTGGGAGGAATGTTTGGAGGGTAAGGCGGCGGCGGCGCTGCACCAAAAGCCCCAACACAGCCACAGCTAGCGAGCCCAACTGGTAGCTTCAAAGTTGGCACGCAGCCTAAATTAATGTATGTTTACATACGCACAACAAGATGTAGACCTCTGGCTGATAACTGTGAGGTTTTTAGCTCGTTGGATACGTTGCGTGACGACAATGACGCAACGAATCGAGTCCGCTAGCTTACACTGGCGTTGTAAACAAGCCGAGTTGACGTCTGTCAAAGCTAATTGAACGAGGCTCTGGCTTTCATTAAGGTAGCGTAGCTCGCGATGCTGTCATTTTCTCTTGCCCCCCGGAAGAGATGTATCATCGGGGAGGTCTGGCAGCCTTGTCAAAGTCTAATAATATGTACAAAAAAAAACAAAAAAAAAATGTATAGAGACATGGGCTTTAATTGACTTTCAGCAGAATGGAATAAACCGTTCATTTTATGATGCAGTTGGCCTATTGAAGTCTCGTAAGAGATAACACATTAAAGGTTTTGTATCATATCCATATAGTTGTTTTTTTTTAGATCTATATTTTTCAATCGACCATATTTAGCCCATTTTAACAGCCTCTCATATAAAATACAATGGTTATATTTAAAGAACTGGACAAAAATGCTGATTAAGGGTTGGCAGGTGCTTGCTATTATTGCTTTTTTCATTTGTCATTGCAGTTTCTCACTGAAGGATACATACATGGAATTATGTATGAAACAATAAAAGTTTAAAATATCTTCAAAATAGCCACCTTTCACAAAAAGCACATTTATTTATATAGTTATTTAAAGTTTTTTTCTTTGCTGCATAATTACATATATCTTGCTCATATATTTAATGTCTTCAGTATCTATCAGCAGTGTAGAGAGTTGTATTGCATGAGAATTGTGTGTCCAAACTTTTGAGTGATGGTGTATATAACATTTAGGGAAGGCCATCTCAAAACAGTCTGTGTGTCCGGTAGCTGTTGGCAGGTTTTGTTGCTGTTGTTGTTGATGATGTAATCCTCAGTCATGATGGAAGGGGTCAGGAGTATTAGCGCAGCGATCCCACAGGTCCTCTTCCTGTCATGGAGCGAGGTGGCGGTGGAGGTGGAGGTGGAGGTGTGGCCTTCACTGAGGGATTTATTTAAGCTGGTCCGCCGCCGCTTCTCCCATCTTCGGCTTCGTTACAGCCGCACATTGTCACGTCTTGGAGGAGTTGGAAGAGTCAAGTTAGGCCATTTAACTCAATGCCAAGATGTAGTAAAGCTTTTCTTGAATACGGCTGATGAATCCCTTTCTCTTTTCTCCTGCAGAGGACCTCACAAAGTGGAAGAGGCGTGTGAAATGTACTGCAGAGCTGCCAACATGTTTAAGATGGCCAAGAACTGGACCGGGTGCGCTGCGCTTTCCCCTACAAATAATATACCCCAATACATAATTCTATTTAATTATTTTGTTCAATACTGCATTGGTCTTCCGCCAAGTGGAATATATGGATTCTGTTTATGCTTTCTTCAGCTGCCGGCAGTGCATTTTGCAAGGCGGCCCGACTCCACATGCAGCTGCAGAACAAACACGACTGCGCCACCAGTTTCATCGATGCGGGAAACGCTTACAAGAAAGCCGACCCCAATGGTAAGTTAAGGAATTTGGCGCACAGCATGATGCCCACCGCCCCACTGGAACTCCCTTGTTGTGCCCTCTTGTGTCACGCTTGTTTTTCACCGCCGGCATGTTTGGCAACATCCTGGCACCATTAATCATCCAAAAAAAAAGGATCTCCAGAAAACAACGTAATTAGCCCTCTGTTTGCAACGGTGCTTTTTTGGGGGCAAAAACAAGGTCACCACGATTTCTACAAGGTCCTCTTGTTGAATGACCTCAATTTTAATTGTAAGCCTGTTGTTGTTCGTCATGATTCATGAATCACGCTGCACAATGGCTTTGCTTTTCATACCTGCAACTTCTCTTCAGTTGCATGACGCACTACACTATCTGCTCTTATGTGTCCTGTGGTGCAGATTAGTATGTCAGTGTCTGTCCAGTGTCTGGTGCATGCTAGCTGACCTCTAACGAACTAACACGACCTTTTTCTTTGCGACTTCTTCCTTCTATGCTGGCAAAAGAGGCAATCAAGTGTTTAAATGCCGCCATCGATATTTACACAGACATGGTAAGACGGACGTAGAAGCACCCTTCTTGTGTTCTGACACACTGGTGTGTGTAAAAAAAAAAAAAAAAAAAAATATGGGTGCAACTGTTTGCTTTGTGGCAGCAATCTCTCGTGATCGGGTCTCTCTTTTTTTTTTTTGAAGATGTGTTCTGTGAACGGATTGCACATTCTACACTGCATCGACCTTCCCCATCCACCTTGAGTTTGATCCATTTATTTATTTATTCATAGCTAATGTGTAACGTCGCGTCGTCACATCAGCTCCTTGCTCTGACCTTCAGCAAGGATGAATTCGTTAAAAGTTGAGACCTTTTAAAGGCACGTTTGACAGTTTCAGACAACGCGCTCACCGAGGGAGTTAATAGAACATGAAGCTACGAGGTGCCTGTTTTGAAAGTAATGCTCCTCCTCCACCTCCTCCTCCTCCTCTTCGTCCTTCCAGGGAAGGTTCACCATCGCTGCCAAACACCACATCAGTATTGCAGAGATCTACGAGTCTGAGCTGGTGGATATCGAGAAGGTTAGAATTCAAACATCACCTACTAGCAGGAATACCATTACAAGTAGTAATGGTATTAATAAATATGGGGAGTCTTGGTTATTTATTTTCCGTCTTGTTTTGAAAGGCCATTGCACATTATGAACAAGCAGCCGACTACTACAAGGGAGAGGAATCCAACAGGTGAGAGCTTCTGGTATTTATTCATTATCTAAATAAATAATAAAAAAAAAATCTGCTTTTGATATTTTATTTTCATTGAACGTGTTTTATTTTTTCCCCCTCAGTTCTGCCAACAAGTGTCTGCTGAAGGTCGGGGCCTACTGCGCACAGCTGGAGCAGTACCAGAAGGCCATCGAGATCTACGAGCAGGTATGACGAGAGGGCGCCGACGGGGGCTCGCAGTGTGCAGCGCGCTGATGGATTTTCTGTTTGGCCGCCACCAGGTGGGAGCCACCACGATGGACAACCCCCTGCTGAAATACAGTGCCAAGGAGTACTTCTTCAAAGCCTCCCTCTGTCACTTCATCGTCGACGAGCTCAACGCCAAGGCGAGTTCCGCCGATCGCTCCGAGGATAGGGGGGGGGGGGGAGGTAGTAGCTGGAGGAAATTCCAACACGGCTGTTGTCTCTCTGCAGATTGCTGTTGAAAAATACGAGGAGATGTTCCCGGCGTTCTCCGACTCTCGGGAGTGCAAACTGCTGAAGGTAACTCGGCGCGCACAACTTTTTTTTTTTTTTGCTGTGTGATGACCAACTTTTCAGTTTCCTTTAGTAACCTACATTTTTTTTTCTGTCCCCTGCAGAAACTTCTCGAAGCTCATGAGGAACAGAACAGCGAGGCCTTCACAGAGGCGGTGAGTCCCCCGCAAACCCTCTCGGCGCGAGCTTTAAAACGAGACCTTCGGCGAGCGCGGGGATTCCCGCCGCTGAGCTCCACTCGTTCTGTCGGATCCCGTGTGCGTTGAAGAAAGTGGAAGGCAAACTCCCACATAGCTCTTCAGTCTCTCAGGAGTGCATGTTTATGTGATGGGAAGATAGGCAGAGAGCATCGCTGTACTGAGCTGAGCCGCTGTAAGTTTGTAAAGTTTGGTTAAATTCAGAGAAAAGAAACATTCTCACATCAACACTGTCAGATAATGTACACTACAAGGTAAGTAGTACAAGTACAAAATAATTGATTTGAGATTTATGAATTATACCAGCTGCAGTAAAACCTTGTCCTATAAATCTTGTACTCGAGTTTTAAAAAAAAAGGGAAGAAGAAACAATATAATAATTTAACTGAATTAAATATTGACACTAATGTCTATAAATAGAGAAAAACGCTGACATGTTGCTGTGTGCGGATGCAGGCTTTTCACAGCCAATCTCATCAATGCACTGTTTCAATACGCATATTATTTTGCTTCCCTAAGTTTACCGTTTTTGCGAGGACGCGTGACATTTGCTGCTCCGTGATTGGTGCAGCGAGGCAGGGCAGCACGCTTCCTCATTTTAAGAAGAGCAGAGAAGGAAGGAGGCTGGTGAAGGAAGCTGATTGGCCCGCTTTAAATGTGACAGACAGGTTTGTCCAATCGCTTTTCAAGTTTGTCTGAAAGGGGCCTCCCCTTTCAGAATGGGAGGATGGAAACAAAGGGCTAAATGTGCTATTTTTTTGTTGTTTTTCTGGGGGAGATTTAGAACAGTGGTGCTCAGCTGGTGGAGTCTCACAGAGCTTCAAGCCAATCAACAACTCCGTGACCCACTTTTGGGTTGCGACCCACCTGTTGAGAAACACTGATCTTGAGAGTATTTTGGATATCCAACTTTGCACAGCTGCTCCACTGCAAAATAGATAAACGCATTTAATTGGCTGCGATGTTGAACTTTTTTTTAAGTACTACTTATTATTTTTTCATAGGTTATTCATTGTACCATCGAGAGGCTAAATCTTACACTATATGGTTACTTGATTAGTTTGCCATGATAACTGCGTAACTTGGTGAGATGACCTATTTTGCAACCAACCTGACTCGGTGCGATTCCGCCGCAAGCGTCCTCGACTTTGAAGACCAAACAAAAGACTGATCGTTGCATTTTTTTTTAACCCCCTGCAGGTGAAAGAGTTCGACTCCATCTCCCGCCTGGACCAGTGGCACACCACGCTGCTGCTGCGCATCAAAAAGACCATCCAGGGCGACGAGGGGGACCTGAAATAAAGACAAAGGCAAAACGCCAGAGGAGGAGAGACGCAGCACGGAGGGACAGAAACCCATCACGCATGCTTTTGTACATACACATACACACAGATTCACTCTGAATCCCGGGACGACTGCACGCCGACGGTTTCAGTGTTTCCCGCCTGCTCACCGCCGCATCGCTGCTTTTCCTCACGGGCTGTTGTGAGTCTAGTCAGAATGTAAATCCTTCTCGCCCTCACCTCTCTCTGCAGAGGATTGCTGCAAACCTTCTTCTGCTCAAATCTTTCGCCGGCTTCCGGGTGAGGGGGTTTCACGGCCGTATCTTGTATTGAGAACCGGGCTTAGCATTGTCAAAGAGCCCCGACCGCATGTTTTTTTACAAATACAATTTTTTTTTCTTAGTCACGTGTTGTTATAAAACCCATCGTCATGTTTTAGTTCTACAGAACGTACCGTTTTATTTCAACTGCAAACTAGTAAAAGAGCAATTCTGAAGTTTGATGTGTGATGCGGATGTTAAATATTAGGTCATTTCAGCCACAAAATGTATTTTTTAATTTGTTGGTTTTGTTTTGTCATGAAAGAGAGACTCTTCTTGAAGAAGGGCAGAGATATGCACCAAGTGTAGACTGTTAAACTTGTGTATCTAATCACATACACATTCATATTACATTATTTACTTTAGGAGTTTTGGTTGTTTGTAAAAAAAAAAATATTAACTTTGAATGTTTGAGATAGGTTGAGTCTTTAAACCAAAACACTGAAACCTTTCATTATTTTCCCCAGATGCAGGACTCATTGATCTCTTTTTCTTTCCCCTCTCTGTGCCGTGTTGTGACGTTGACCTGTTCCTGAAAACTCTCCTGCCGCAGTGCAGCCTCCCAATAGCCACTCGCTAAAGCATGTCGTCGTGCAATCGCTCAGTGTTTGTGTTGAGTTCCGGAACGTGAGCCAAACCAAAGTTGTTGTTTTTTTTTTTTCGACTAACGGGTCATTCCTGGTGTGCACCCAGCGTCCTCCGCCTCGACCCGACCCGACGGCGGAGGGTGGAACTGATCCTCATGCTTGTGCGAACAGACAATAATAAAGATAATACGCCCCCATTGTTGCCTGTCCTGCCCTTGGCCTCCGAAGCCACTCGCGTAAAGTTTTAATGTGTGTGTGTGTGTGTGTGTGTGTACTGTTGCATTAATGATGAGCTGGTAGGACTGACAGACGGTGAAAGCATGCATTTCAAGGTCGGAGCACAACTGTTACTGGAGCGTCAACTGAAGGTCTAAATTCTGAATGTCTTTTTATATATATATTAAAAAAAAAAACGCAGTGGTGTAAACTTTAACAATGCACACAATTATGCATCATTTTAATTTTCATACATCCACACATTGATTAGGAACAATGTTACATAACGGCTGAAACAAACCGTACGTGGATAAAATGGAACTGACAAAAAAAGAAAATCACTTGCTAGTCACTCCTCCTTTAAATACTGTCACACTATTCAACCCACACATGAACGTTTGAATTTGTCAAATCAAATTAAGTGGGCTGGAAATAATGATTGTTTCAATATTGTCTATATGACAATGCCACAAATGCCGGACTGTGCATTATTCAAATAACGGTTCATAAAGCAACATCACCAAGATGTTATTTAACTGGCTATAAAGACTCCTTTGCAGTAAATATGATTGAGGGAACTTGACTGCTTCCCGCTTCACAACGGGGGGGAAGGATCACGCATGGCAACCTGCTGTGACCCCTGGATATGCCTCTGAATCATGTGACCAGACCTGAAAACCTATTGTTATTGTTTCTAAACACCTTCCGTACAATGGACTCCAAGCACCAGCGAGTCTGAAACCTTCTGCTGCCCCTCCAAAGTGTTTGCGCTCCAGTGGGAGTTCCTACGCTTCGTCTTGAGCTGCTTCCGGTTCGCCCGAGGCCTCGTCAGCCGTCCTCTGGCCCTCGGCTGCCGTTTGCTCCCCGGCGCAACCCTTTTCGCCGGCCGCCGACGCTTCGGACGGGGCTTCGCTCTGCGACTCTGGCGCCAGGATTGTCTGTGAGGCGGCGGTGGAAGCCTCTGAGGTGGTGGGGAGAGCCAAAGCTACCGAGTACGGGACGGGAATGGCCGAGCCTTCCAGGGAGATGACGCCAGTGCCGTCGGCGGTCACGATGGGTTGGATCTGCGTCCCGTCGGAGTGGATCACGGCGATCCCGCCCACGGCGCCGTGGCTAACCACCGTGATGGCGCCGCCGGCCCAGTCGGCTGGCAGGGCCACGGGCTCGGCGGCCACCACGATGGAGTTGGACTCTGATTTTTCCGTCGCGTCCTCGGGGGAGGCGTTGTCGTCAGCGGGAGCGGCGGCCACCGTGGATTTCTTCCCCTTTCGCTTCTTCTCTTTGGCTGCTGCTTTGTCCGATGCCGGGGGCTTCTTGTCCTCCACGTTCCCCTGCAGGACGATGAGGTAGGTTTTCCAAGGAGCGTCCGGGTCGTGGACCTTCAAGTCACAAGAGAATTTGAAATTAAAAATGTGCATTAAACATTTATTTGTCCCGAAAAGAAAAAAAACTAAACCGTCCTTGTTCTGTTTGCTTCACTTGTTCAGAAAGCGTGCGCTAAAACACACAGTTCTGGAAATCATCCTTTGCGATGTAATAACAACCAGTTTGTTCTTCCACATTTTTGTTGCCTTCTTAGCTTTCAGAAGGAGCAACAGTTACAAACTGCCACCACTCACCATGGTGTGCCTGCGCAGCGTGGACCTGTCGGTGAAAGTGCGGTTGCAGAGGCTGCACATGTAGGGCTTCTCCCCCGTGTGGATCCGCTGGTGCCTCTGGAGGGCGTTGAGCTGGGTGAACTGCTTGTCGCAGTCTTTGCAGCTGTACGGACGCTCGCCTGCAAAGGCATGAGCATACATGGTGTCAGAGTTGGGGGGGTCGTAGGGCCGTCAATCAGCTCAAAAGAAATACGTTGTTTGCTATTTGGCACCTGTGTGGATTTTCAAATGCTGGTGGAGGGAGTTCCTCTGAGCGAAGCTTCGGCCGCACTGCTCGCACTTGTAAGGCCGGGAGCCGGTGTGGATGTTGGAGTGGTGCCTCAGGTATTCTTTGGAAGCGAAGCTCTTCCCGCACGCCTCGCACATGAAAGGTTTCTCGCCTGAGTGGAAAAAAACGGCAGTGGAGACGTGAACGATTGGACAAGGAGAAAGAAGAAGACTCCAGTTTGTCAAATGACGTCGCCGGTACCTGTGTGCAGCCGCTTGTGATATATCAGCATGTGTTTCTGAGTGAAGCGCGACTCGCACACGTCGCATGCAAATGGCTTCTCTCCCGTGTGAATCCTTCATGCAAAAAACAAAAAACAACACAAAACATGAATCGGCACATCAACACATTAGTTCAATTTTTGTGCCACGTTCTTGTCTTTGTTACCTGCGGTGCATTTTGAGCGCGGAATTCTGGGTAAACTTGGTGCCGCATTCGGTGCACTCGTAAGGCTTGTCGCCCGTGTGCGTTCTCTCGTGCATCAGCAGCGCCGTCTTGGAGCTGAGAGCTTTGCCGCACCGGGTGCAGATGTGGCGCAGGTTGCTGCGTTCGTGGACCTGAGAGGCGGCGAGACGGAAGTGATGCAATGGAAGCAAAAACTCAAAATCAACTCTGTGGTCCTTTGCGTCCTCACCCCCCGCCCCTCACCTGTCTCTGATGGCGGACGACGTCCTTCTTCCTCTTGAAGGTCTTGGTGCAGGAGTCGCAGGAGTAAAGCCTCTCGCTGCTGTGGACGTGTTTCTCGTGGATCTTCAGGTTGCTGCGGTTGGCGAAGGTCTGCTCGCAGGTCTCGCAGCGGTAGACGACGTCGGCCTTGACTCCGTGGTACGTGCTTAGCAGGACAGAAGGACGGGCAGGTAAGTTTCTCTTGCAAAAACAGCAAAAGATTTGTGCTACTAGTGCACAAAAACACGGCGTTTGCTGAGGGTGTGAAGTGTCCATGCAGGCATGCATGGTTGTGGTTCTACATCTTTGCATGCATGCATAATACATAAGTTTGACTTTAGTAGCACACCTTGCATTCCTGATACGACATGACTGATATACCTGATATGCTTCAAGTAGCTCCTCTCGTAGTGGAAAGTGCGCTGGCACTTGTTGCACTGGAACTGGGCCTTGGATGTTTTTTTCCTGCTCTCCTTGGACTCTTCTTCGTCTTTGTCCTCCGCATTTCTTGCAGACAGCTGCAGGGCCTCGTCAGAATCTTCATTGTGCGCACCGCCCTCCCAGTCTTCGTCGTTGTCAAATGATGGTATTCTTATCATTGAGGCGTCTCCCTGATGTTTCATTGACTCTTGCTGATCCTCCGCCTCTGCCCCATCCTCCGCGTCAGCCGAGTCCTCGTTGCTGCCTTGACCGTCATTGTAAAAGGTCTGCCTTTGCCTGGTGGTCCGTCTTTGAACGACTTTACGGCCACCTGAGCTCACTTTTCGCTTTTTCCCTTGACTCTCGCCCGACGCCGGTGTCTTCGCCTTCCCTCTTTTGGCTTTGACTTCTATTTCAGGACTCTGTACAGGCTGCTTTTGAGGATTTTTGGGCTGGCGTTTCCTTTTTGCCCCCTGACTCGTCTTGCCATGTAGCTCGTGGGTATCAACCACTGCTGGTTCATAAATTTCTGCAGCGGGATCCTGTACGATGCCAGCCGTCAGCGCCTCCCTGCAGACCTCTGCCAGGTCCTTACAGTCCAAACACTCTGCCACTGCCAGAACATCTCCTATCTTTTCTCTCAACAGCTCAATTTTGCCTGTGTAGACAAACTCCAGAAACTTGGAGAAATGCTCAACGTGCACGGTGGGCAGCAGTATCTTTTCCTGGGCGGCATCCTGAGAGAAGAGGGCAGTCTTGAAGTAGCCGCTCGACGCTGCCAGCATCAGCTTGTGGGCCTGAAACTCTTGCGTGTAGCCTTGATTGTCCACCTGCACTGTGACATCAGTGAGGTGGCCCTCTGTCCTCAGCTGCTGCAGAGAGGCCAAGATGTTTTCATGGTAATTCTTAGAGGTCAGCTGGATGACGTTCACTCCCATGATGCATTGGCGCTGTCGAAATAAAGAAGTATCACCGAATTTGTGAGTAAACACGACGAGCAATGTTTTTGTTACACATCATTTGAGGTGCTTTAAGAAACAGGAAACAATGGAAAGCGCAGCTAACTTCATGCTAGTAGTTTCTCCCTCTAGCGGATAACCTACTTGGCCAATTTAAAACATCATCCCCATCGACAACAAATGTTTTTATTTAAACAGTAAGTTAACTCAGCATTCTGACTAGCGTGAATATTATTTACTGTTGTCGTCTAGGACGAGGAGCGCAACTAACCGTAGCTGCGCAGACTACGCAGTCTGTCTGTGGCTACCGCTACCGTCAGCTAAAAGCGCTCGTTTGAGATATTTTCTCCAACTTTAACAGCGACCAGAGCCCGCGTTAACGTATGGGCCGCCCGCCGCCGCTGCTACTGGTGAAGCAACACTACATTGGATTCATTCGGCACGAAGCGAGTGTACTTACCGTAAGCTCGGTAAAATGGCAGCCCTTCGCAAATCCTTCGTCCCAGCCGAAGCAGGGCATTTCCTGTCGGAGGCCTCTTTCGTCATCCGCTATCCAGGCGGCCGATTGGGAATCGGTTTGCGCTTGTTGTGTCGTATTTACTCGCCGAGCTGTCCGAGCACGGCGACTGATCCGGGATCATTGTTAGCCCGGGCAGTGGTTGCGTTAGCAAAGCGGTAAGGTTGCTCCGGTGAAAAATGGTTTTCCCTGTATTTGAACGTCGCATTTTTTAGTGCGGTGATTACCAGCGAAGCTTGCTAAAAATGTGTTTCGAACGTGTTAATTTTTCCCTTTTCAACTTAAGATAATGTTTTAGTAAAAGCAACTGGAAATGTTTTGTTGCATGTTTGCGTATTTCTTTTCTATTCTCAGCGTTTGTAATGTTACCGTAATGAATCGTCGAATGGAGGGCATGCACTATCGCTATCTGTCCATGCGAGGGCGTCATTGCACAGCCATAGATGATGTATTAGAGTATAAGAGTTGGATTTGACTTTTTTAATTTTTTTTAATTTTTTTAATTATTATTATTACGACGTCTGTATTGTTTTCTTCAACGTTTCTGCATACATATTTATCCATTCTGGCACTACACAGTACCATGCTGCACTCATTAAAGGTTAACCCGCTCTATAAAAAAAAAAAGGCAGTTTATGCCCCTCTGTGACATGGTTTTAGATTTTAGAGCCTGAAGAGTTTCTAAAATTCTAGGAAAAAATAGTCGAAGCAAAGCCAACATGCTAGGGGATTTCACACAATTTATTATTCTGTAAAGCAGCAGGGAGTTTAAAAGGCTCTGTTTGTTAAGTGCTTTTACAAGCAGTGTAGAAAGGAGTAAATCTTAAACATCACACAATTAAAATCTGGAGTGCTGCAAATTATTAAACAATGAGAAAGTCCAAGCAAGTAAAACCAATGTCTTAATGCTCATTACTGTGCCAAAGACTTCATAGAATAAAATTCTTGCCCAACTAGTAATAAACATATTATTGTTCTTTTTATTAGATATATATGAATTGTACAGCATTTTGAGGTCTAGGATCATATAGTATATATCACAGCCAGCTGTGGCTTGTGATATTGTCACAGGATGCCTTTGTCAGATTGAAGATAAAGGCCGAGAAGCAGACCAGAGGTTTCAACATGTCATTGCTGCTTGTGTAATCCGGGGGGGGGGAACAAACATATTCTGCATCCGTGTGATAACAAAAGGTCAGCCACTCATCTCAGAAACCACAGCAGTCTTCCTTCATCGATGGCACTGGTTAACCGTGTTGAAAAATAGATTTAGGGTGTTTTTGCAACTGGTCAAAGGTGGCACAGTTGAGCTGGCGAAACAGACAGACCAAAAACCAAATGGGCTGTCTTGTATGTGTAGTCAGACTTTGAGGTTCTTCCAGGCCTGCTTGTTTGTAGGCTGCGTAGTTGGCAAGCAGACTCATTCGTGGCTGCTCATGCATTGGACTCAAACATGGCTTTGGACATATGATCTCTTCCATTGTGTGGGCTACTCCTCTCTGTCTTGCTGTTGTGATTGATGGACAGCCGTGATGCCCACTGCACATCTGCCCGTCCAAGAAAGAAGGATCACTCCTGTGTCTGAGGTTTCTTCTTTTTTCCCTGTTTAGGATTTTTGAAGTTTTTCCTCACCCACTTTGAGGTTCCAAGGGTCTACATTTGTAGATCATGTAAAGCCTTTTGGGGCATTTTTCTTTGCAAACCTGGCCTATACATATAAAATTTGATTGATTTAATTGATTGTAATTTCATCCCCTGCGGGCACAACAAATGATTTCTCTTGCCTTATGTGCTCTGTTATGGGTAGCCTCCTCCACAGAACCAAAATTGTCCACGCCGACATTCCACGGAAACCCAAACAGCGCGATGACAAAATGTGCACAGCGTGCGAGAAAGAGAGAGAAGCTTAAAAAAAGCAGACGCACAAGATTTAATTTGAGGCACACAAATAGCAATACAAATGAAGACATCCTCATGCGTGCACAGAGAGTAGTCGGGTACGCCACACTTCCATTTGGACACAGTGTGAGAGATAAAGGCTGTCAGCCAATGTTCTTGCAGGACCTCCCTACAGCCTCTCCACCATAATAGACCCGGCGGATGATCTGAAGCAGCGAATGGCGAGCGTCAGAACATTACATGGAAGTGTGGATCACGGCGGTCTAGGAACAACCGCAGCGCTCTCTTTGTGCTTTACCCATGTAACCGAGGAGTGGATGCCAACAGAAAACTGTTCCAAGTCGCTGTCCTGTGTTTCTTTTCTTCCCCCTTCAGTTGCTGGCCACGGTTAACATAAAAAACATGTTTTGTCATTTTTTATTTATGATGCTTTTAGGTTTTCATTTCATTTTTTTTTTTTTTCCGTTTTAAATGCATGGCAGTTCTTTTCTCCTGACACACAGTCTCCTGATTCACAAATGAGATGGCTTCAGCTGTTTTTGGTAAACACGCATAAATCCCCACTCATAATTATGTTGGAGGTTGTGGGGAGGCGGGGGGGGGGGGTTGTGCAGGAGTTAAACGTTGTACGTTTGTGCAGTCATGTCGAGGCCAAGGTTGCCTTTGCCAGGACACACACAAACACACACACACACACATGTGCGCACAGAGCAGTGCAAGACCTACTTGTGCTCTCTCTGCGAAGTTCAGCCCAGCTTCTCTACCCTTTTGTCCTCTTCCTTCCCCTTTTCGTTGGCAGGATGCCACACCACAATCGGCCACTCCAGATTGTTGCCGGAACCCCTGAAACCTCAGAGAAACATTAGCTCACAAGAAACCAATGATTCACAAAAATTGCAGAAGACTCTTCAACCATTGTTGGGAAATAGACTCCGTCTTGGCCCAAAAGGCGGATGAAAAATTGCAGCTTTTGCCAAAGGAAACGGCCTCGTGCGTGACCAGAAGCGAGCGCGTGCGGTCGCAAGGGGAGGTTGAAAACACTTTGTGTGCCATCACGGCGATGCCACTGTCTGTCTGTCTGACTGTCAGATGGCTCGCCGCTGGGTCCTCTGCTGGAATCCTTGCACAATCCATTGTGTGGATGTTAAAATTTGGTATGGACATCTGGAATCGATCGGAGGATGAACCCAAATGACTTCAGTCATATCCTGTCCTTGAGATTATATCTGTTAGTTTCTAGAATAATTTCCAATAACCGCACGTCTGGTGTTATTCATCATCATCTCCTCCATCCCGATAGATCATCAGCCCACGGCCAGACCGGCGGCCCCTCATCTTATTCCTGCCAGATTATCCGTCCCTCACCTCCACCTCATTTATCCTCCACTTTAAACATACTAACACGCTGGGCCACATCACTGGGTACCGGATAAATTGTAAAGGTCTGAAAAGTTGGATAATAAGTGACCTGCAGTTCAAACCACTGCATCCTTGCTTACTCCTACTTGCTTGTCCCGTCATTGAAATGTGCAATGGTGGGACTTTGACGCTGACGTCTTCACTCGCTGGATCTCATCTTGAAATTGAGACTTCTGCCTTGTTCAAAAAAAAAAAAAAAAACTTTCTATCCATTGATGAAAAAGACTGGCAGCATTCAAGAGGTGGAATTACTTTCTGAACGGCCTCTGACTCACCACCTCCAGTCCCAGCGCTCGCCCTCCCTCACCCCCCCCCCCCTTCCTCCACCTTCACTCGTCCTTGCGCATGTTCTGTCTATTGTAACTGTATACAGCGCTCAATGGCTGGCAGACAAACCAGCTCAAGGGCGACTGCCCACTCTTGCCACATTCAGAAATAGACCGGTTTGCCCACTCTTACCAATCGCCTCGGCCACCGAGCCCGTGTGGGTGCGTGTGGACGTTGCCGTGCTCGCACAGAAATAGATCTCACGCTGCCGACTGTGTGAGGGAGGATTCGGGCCCGCCGCCTGCAGCCAGCGGGAGACCATTGGAGAGGGAATTGTTGTTCTGTTGCAAAATAACACGAACAGCGGTGACTCACAACGTCTCTCTCCTTTTTTTTTTTTTTTCACGTTTCTTGGTCATCTGTTTGCGATCGGCGGCGGACGTTAACAGGTGGCGGCACCTACGCAGAGCTCCCCCCAGAGTAGCAAGGCCTCCTCCCCTGATGCCGCTCCACCCTGATTGTGTAGGACTCGACCATCAGCACATTCCTGGAGAGCTGGATTCCCACCTGAAGCAACAATCCCTCTTCCTTCCCTCCCGCCCTTCCTTCCTGCCGCCCTCGTGTCCTCTCCCTTCGCTTCCGCGGATTGCATCACTCGTCTGCCTTCTGGCCTCCGCGGCTCAGACCCTTTAATCACGGGGAGCGCACATACACGAGCTCATGCACGCGCAAAACAAAAGTGAGTGTGCAGATTGCACACGCACACACACATACGCAGTTGTGGGCATGCTCACATGCACTGTGGCCAAGGAGGCACCCGGGTCCAGAGCTTGTATTGGCTTCGTAGCCCGACTTGGAATTTTATGGTTGGTTTGAGCAGAGGATTCTGGAGGCTTTCCAGCTGCCGTCCAAATTCCCTTCTTCTCTCTCTTTCTCTCTCTCTCCCTCTCTGTCTCTCTCTCTCTCGCCATGCCTTTGTTGCTTCCCTTAAGATCTCCTCTAGTTTTTCCTTCCCTCTTCTCCTTCTCCCCCCTCTGCGGTTGCTTCACCCAGTTGGCCCTAAAGGTCAAAAATATCCTGTGGTTTAGGTTTTGATCCCTCTGGCTGGCCCTCCCCTCGTCCTTCCCTTCCTTCCCTTCCCTTCGGTCCCGCTGGCGCTCGCTCAGAAACGCACACGCGTGCGCAGAAAAAAAGCAAACTTGCGCACATCCGCACTAAGTAATTGTTATTTTGAGTGCACGAGGGCCTACGCGTGTTTGCACGTAGAGAGAAGCCTGCAGAAATGCAGCGAGCGATTCGCAGTGGTGCAAAAAAAGTAGGCGTACATCAACAGACACTTTGCACCCTGTGCAAATGTCATACTGACAGCAGAGCAGAACAACGGTGGCACGATGGCGTTAGCGTGCTGGCTAATGTAATCCTGCAGAGGCACTTCCTAATCAGGCATAATACATTGTGGCTGGCTTTCCCGTCTACCTTCCAGTCGCAGTCAATTGTTGGAAAAAAAAGCTGCAGCTGATGAAGTTGTGCCCTTCCGGTCAGTGCACAATACTGTGCACAACGGCAGTGTGCAACCCGGCACGCTGCTCATGTTGCAGGAAGCATGCAATTTTGGAAACAGCTCGTCAGTCAACCGCGCGATATACTTACACTAGAAGCGCATGTGGTGTCTGCATGCCTGCAATTATGCATGGACATTCACTTACACGCGCACACACACACACACACAGATGCACACACACTCACTGAAGGTCACCAGACTGTATGAACAGTGTGAAGACATCACGACTGAGGGAAATAGAAAATATATCTGTTTCTGCGTTGTGCTTTCCGTTGTTCAACCTAAATGTTGGGCCGAGCCTCCGTTCATATGAATGATCCCCTGCCACTCTTCACTCCCTGGCAGTGAAGGGAAGTCACTGGCACAGGCCAGCTTAACCCCGTCCCTCCGGGTTCACCTATTCTGTGGGGTTGTGTAACCTGGAAGAAGTCCAGCACTTGCATAACCACGAGCCGGGCCACAGAGGCGGAAAGGACACCAGTTCAACCGGCCACCCGTCGAAATGTTAGGAGGTTAACGGGAGGAGACATTGTCTCGCCAAATTAACCGTCAGGCGAATTGTGTTTTTTCCAACGATAAGCTACTTCTCCAAAAACCCTCGGATCGGGAGGTTGTGGTGGTAGCTGAGGTAAAGTCAAGTGAAGGAAGGATTGCGTAATGCAGACTAACCGTGACCACAAGCCCCCCTAAGACCAAACGACACCAAAAAACCAATTTGTTTCGAAAAATCTTTAGTCTTTCTGTGCGCACACGCCACTTTTTTCTGCCTTTGCCGACTGGGACTTTAACTTTTAACTTTACATCGCTGCAATCTCTCAGCTGTCCGTGCGGCTCGACGTCTCATCTTGTACTCTGAGCCAGTGGCAGGAGAGTTGCCGCTGCCGCATGAACTGTCTAATTAGAAAGCCTTATGCAACCATACGGGGACTTTCCTCATTAGTTTTTACTACTCCTCTGCACGTATGAGGGCCCCTCGGCATGCCAAACATTCTGCTCCCGCATCTGGCCTCGATCCGACTCAACCACTCCACACCGTGCAGCACCGACTCGGCGAGACCTGAGACTTTTCTTTGGAGCGGCGTCTCGGCCCTGCCGCTTGCTCTCAGGAGCTTGTTGACACAACGACTCAAGGCTGGGTTGTTTTTCAAATATGCAAGCCAGTTGTCAAATATACAGCGTCGGATTAACTTGCGGGGTCGCCACCCAGGACTGTGTTCTCCAGACTCCAGAGTTTCGGATCGTTTTCTTTGGGTTGTCTCCCAGAAGCTGAGGAGACCGCAGACATGAAAATACCTACATGAAATGAAGACCGAACCCCGAACTGCTGAGCCGAGCGCCTCAACCCCGTGTCCTTTTAGCTCCACTGCTTCCTGCCGCATTCTTACAAGTTGAACCTCAATACATACGTTTGCTGTGAATGTAAAAAGACACCTCGTGGGATCAGCGCCGCCACCTCCATTCGTTTGGGATACTTGAAATATTACCGCACGGAGGCTTTGTTTGCCTCCAGATCTCAAACACTTTCCCCGGCGCTGTTCTCTAGGTGGGTGGATTATCGCACAATCCCGGTAATCTCGAGAAACACAGCTCTGCTTTCATGCGCCAACCTCCGCTGTCCTTCAACGTCCCCTTTTGTCCAGAACTGGTGAGGAAAGTTGTCGGCGGCTTCCGAGTTGCGCTGGGCAGGGAATCTAAAGGGCTGTGTGACAACCCGTCTGTGACTGGCACATTCAGTGTGTGAAAAAGACTGCAAGTGAAAGTGTGAGGGAGTTGAGAGGACACTGTCGTTCACGAACACAAAAACTAAAAATGTTCTTTTTCTCTCCATGGCCCAACTACAGTCAAAGCAGTTCGCCCCTCAATTTTTGTCCGTCGAACCGTCCACTAGCAACAGAACTGAGTACGGAAGTGTGCGATCTGGAACTCACTCACTGACTGATGGATCTGTTACTTTCTCATTTCGACATTTTCTGCCTGTTAGTGATTATTCGCAGTCGTTAAGAACAGGAACCCATACCGCCACGGGAAGACAATCCATTGTGTGTGGCTTTTTTTTCTTTTTTTATTAATAAACAATGCAGCATGTTAAAATCTGCAGGACTTGCAGGGCTTGCGTGCACTCTCTCTCTCTCTCACACACACACACACACACACACACACACACACACACACACACACACACACACACACACACATTAAAGAACAAGTCCAGCGGTTTTTTATGTCGTAATCGCTGTGGTCGCGACTCATTTAGGTTTCCTGTTTCGTTGTACTTTCCCCTCGTTCTCCTGTCTCTCTCTCCGTGTGCGGTTGTGTATTCCTGCGGGTGAGGCGGGCCGCCCCCACGTCACACCTGAGGGTTGACCATGAACTATTCAGCAGTGCTGGACATAATAAGGAGGTTTGGTCTCACCTTAGACTAGATAAGCACGAAGCCTTGGCACAATTTTGATATAGGTAGATACAGAGTTTGCCCTGAATGAACAAACAGACAAAAATTACATAGTCACCTTGAAGAATGACCTTCAAGTTGTTTTTCCATCGATGTTCCATCGGATGTGCCATTTATTGTGATTCCGCTTTGGAATGCTGCATTTCACACAGCGTGCCAGTTGGAAGCGTGACACTTCCCTGTGTCTTTGCTACGCCGCCCTCACTTGCTTGCTGTTCCAAAGTACCTGCAGGCCAAGTGACCTTTGTCACCGCTGACAGACGTGCTGTCTTTTTATGACAAATCCTCAATTTTTTTTTTTTTTAGCATTATTCAAACAAATCGGTTTGGATTTTTTGTTTGTAAATGAAACAAACGCGATGAGATGACAAGTCGTGCCAACAGCTCTCTCGCGTGTTTGTGTGTGTGCGCGTGCGTGTGTGTGTGGGGGGGGGGGGGGAGGGTTTTCACATTTGCATAGAGATGTACAAGATAAGGAGAGTGAGGAGGTCACTCTGCCCGTCTCCTGCAGAGTGCAGGGCGTCCCTCACGCCAGGCTGCACAGATCCTGTCAGAGCTGTTGCACACATGTGAGAGCCTCGATAGCACAAAGGAGGAGGCCGACACGGTGTACTTGCAAAAAAAAATAAAATGTGTGTGTATGTGTTTGAAAATTTGTCAGGGTGACCTTAACGCTGCTGCTACTGCCGCTGCAGTGCAAATTAGCACGTTGGAGGAGGCAATCTTGTCTGGGGCGAGTCGCACACCAAGAGCGCCCGAGAGGCAATTTAGCCTTTCGGGCGCTGCTGCACAAAGTAAACACACAACAAGCTTCGCCCTCGCAACCCAGGCCGACGGGAGGCACGCGGACGGCAAGAAAAAAGAAAAAAAAGAAAAAAAACACTCGTGGGTGCACAGGTGGACGGACACAATGATCCGGTTTGCTTCATTAGAGGCAGAGAGGGAGGGAGGGAAACGCCGTGTTCCCAGCGATCCTGTCGCCATGGAAACACAGCAGTATTGTCGCCGGGCGGGGAGGTGTGTGTGTCTATATGTGTGTGTGTGTGTCTCTCTGGCGGGGGTTCTCGTCTGTCAGTCTGTCGCTGCACATTCGCTCATCATCGGGGGACTCACATCAGTGATATTCTGCACCACCAGGCTGTGACTCATGTGCAGTGTTGTCTTCTTTTCTCTCATTCTGTAAGAAAAGGGTGTGGAGTAAATAAACAATGCACAGACAGTTTTTTTTTTTTTTTTTTTTTTTTTTTAGCAAGTTAAAGTTTTGACCTCTTTCCTTTTTCTCTCATGGCATCAATCCCGGGCGGTTATCTCTCGCTCCAGATCGGAGCAGACAGACATTATAGGTACGTGCGCGAGGTAGATTATGGGGCTTTAATTGCGTTTTGCTCTCGCAGATCGGCTCAGGGCGCTTTGTGCCGTTTCCGGCTTATCTGGGCTGCCAGATGTCAAAATCGGAATCCTAATGGAGAGTTGGAGCAACGGCGGCGGCGGCGACGGCAGCCCCGCGTAGAGGGAAAGAAGAGAAGATGTTGGACGCCATGGGGAAAAAAGGAGAAACTCAGAGAAGGATGAAGATGCTCAGGTGGAGTCGATTTCCTTTTGATGCCTCTAACAGGAACACATGCTCTTGCATCCTGAGGCGAATCAACAAGATGTGGGTGACCCACTGAATTTTCTTTTTCTTCTTCTTATCTTACAAACAAGGAAATGTTTGCTCTTCCATCTTGCCTTCGTCCAATAGACAGATAGGCAAAAGTTGTCAAATTTTGGGGGCCTCATGAAGCAACCGGCTTTGAAACAGGAAAGAGGCCTACGACACCAAATCACCACAGAAGAAGACCAGCTTGAAGAAGCTACTGCAGCTTATGCAGAATTGCCACTACTGATGATTATTGATGTTGTGGTGCAAGACCAAAAAAATTGTCCTGGAAGTCTTTTCTATAGTAGCTAAAATGGTCACATGACTGTAAATAAATACAAAATCTGTGTCCATAAACGGACACAATGAAAGTGTGTCGTTAAAGTCCCACAACGCAAAGTTTGGTGTCCGCTGCCACGACATGCGACAGAGCGCCCCCTCTAGCGAATCAATGCAACGCCAGTGACGTTGGGAGGGAGGAGCCTGCGAAGGCTCAACGGTGCATCACTGATGAGCTTCCCGCCTGTAGGTGCTTCCAACCAGGCCGGGTGCTCCCTGGCAACGCGAGCGCTGCACATGTATGACTCATCACGACAGACATGTGGTGGGTTTTCTTAATGCTTGCGCGCACACACAGACACACACATAGAGACACGGTCGCTTATCATCTCAGAAGGGGGGCTTCCCTTCCCCGACGGCTCAACACAAAATTCCAATCGAGGCCGCACAAAAGGGGCAAAAAAAAAAAAGAGAGGCTTTTCGCGTTCCAGCTGGTGGCTGAGTGCCTGTGTGCGCGACCGTGCGTGTGCGTGCATGCGTGCGTGTCTGAAATGAAATGTGTGTGTAGTAACAGCAGAGCCAGAGGACGTGCGAGTGGTAGTGGTGCTGATTTTTCCTGTGGGAGCCACCGTTTGATGAGGGATGACTCATCCGGATGGAGACCCCCGAGGAGGAGTGGCGGGGTTGGTGATTCAGCCTGCATTAGGAGTGTGCGAGTGTGACTGTGTGCGTGCGTGTGTGTGTGTGTGTTTGTGCGTGCGTGCGTGCGCACCCCTCCCTACAAACTCATTTGTATGCGTACAGTTGCTGCGCTCATCCTCAGCGTGTGTCTCCGTGCACATCATCGTGTAAGGTCGGGGGGGTGCGGGGGGAGTGGGTGTGTGGGCGGGATTTTCAGACATATGGGATAATTAGGGATATTTGTGTGTATGCGAGCGTGTGCAAGTGTGTGTCCTGCAGGTAGCCGGTTTGTTTTGATTTTGTTCTGTTTATCCTCTGTTTTGATTTATTTTTCTATTTATCCTCCTGCAGTGAAGAGAGAGTCGGTTTTGTGCATAATCAGAGGAGCGCTGCCGGGGTGTCGCTGACTCCATTAATCCAACAAACACGGGAGCAATCGTCCTCAGCCGCTGAAATAAAGAAGGTGTAGCATAGCGTTCTTGCATCTGTGCATTCGCGCCATTGTGTCTCATTATCTCCTCGTCAGATTGGGTCTGCGTTTTTCAAAAGCGGGCCGAGCAGCAGAGGCGACTTTATCAAAGGTATCGCAGACTCAGAGGGCAAATTGAAATTCCGGCGACACCGAATGTGCAACCCACACACTTTCTTTCTTTTTTCTATTCTATTATTTAGACGTCTTTCGCGGCTGCCGAGAAACATCCCGGACCTTCTGACAGAGTGGCGGCGTTAGGCAATTCATTTTGATCGTCCCTGCGTCTGTAGCTTTTTAATGAGTTCTTCTTCTTCTTCTTCTTCTTCTTCTTCTTCTTCTTCTTCTTCTTCTTCTTCTACTACTCGCCAGAGATGCAACTCCTCTAGAAAATACTTATCCGAGGGACTCGCGCGACGTTGAAAACGTATGAAAAGCGCGTTAAAGATGCATAGCAGCTCGATATGCCGCTGTTAAAAGGAAGTGGGACCCCTTCATCTGCAAGGAAACAAACATGAGGCTTGTTCCGAGGTAACTGAATAAAACCCTAATAAACTGTGCAATAAAATTACAGAGGATTCAATAATTCACCATAACGGCATTGTTAACGCGGTGTTACGAGGTCATACGATGGGACCTACACCACTGCGCTTTGCGCGGTGATTACATGAGCGCGAGGGGAGGCTAATAACAACGCACATGCGCCGACGTGCACCGGGAGGGGGGGGGGGTAATGAGCGATCATCGCGACGCGGCACGGCCGCAGTTAAAGCAGCGCGGCTGCGATCTCTTTACATTAGCGTGATGGATCGGCTGATGTCGGAGGCAGCTATCTGGAGGAGACAACAGTCAGATCATTAATCTTAAGCTGGGCGATGGGGCTGCGAGGGGTGGGAGGCGAGGGGGGCAGTGTGAGCGTTTGTGTGTGCGTGTGTGTGTGTCTTTGATGGGCTGAAAGCGGCTTCTGTTTGTTTACAGCGACACTGATTAGACTCCATGCAAATGCAGAGAACACCGGCGCTGTTTGCTCTCATACACGCGCACGTGAGAGCGCACACGTGACTTTGACTCGATCGGCTCTCCAATGGGTCACCTTGAATTGCACCCATTGGCTGGTGGTGGTGGTGGTGGTGGTGGTGGGGGGGTGGGGCGTGGGGGTGGGGGTGTCATTAAGTTGCATTCGCACCAGCCCAGTTTCATCAAACTTGACCTTGTTCACTCGGATATTCCGCTAGGTTTTCGGGGGAGGTGTGAACGCCCGATTGAACTCTGGGATGAAAATCCGCTAAGCGATCCCTAAAAGGACTCGGTGGTTCACTCGATGGAGTCTCGCCTCTTTCCGATTCCCGGCGTTCCCTCTTGTTTTTGTTTTTCCTCACTAATTCCCCGCTCTGCCTCGGCCTCCTCGTTTATCAAAACAGTATCTCCTCTCTCTTTCTCATTATGTTTTCCCTCTCCTGTCGCTTTCACTCTGTCACACACACACTGAAGCACGCACACACACACACACACACACTGAAGCACACTCACTCCCCCTCCTGCCTCTCTGCTGATGAATGAAGTGGAAAGTTTTTGTGCGGTATCACTGAGCGCGTGCAGTTCCTCCACTCCGTCACCTCCTAAGGCCGTTTAATACACCTCCAAATCCCTCCCGTCCATCATCCTTCTTCTTGTGGCTTAAGTAAAAAAAAAAGCGCCACACACACATTAAAATAAATGCATTTCTCCGGCTTTACTTATCGTGTTTGTTTGCCTGTGAGTGACACGCAGGAACTCGGAGAAAAGCGCTGAGCTTGAGGAAGAAAAATAACGACGTGTCACGGAAACAGCGCAGGCTATTAATTTCCCCACAATCAACGCTGTCACTGGAAACAAGCGCCTATTTAGTAACTGACGTCTGAATGCATCTGTGTTCAGTCGTGTAAAAAAAAAAGTCAAACTCAAAATACAAAACAGTAAAAGTTGTTAATGAGACTGAAGGAAGAAGTAAGCTTGCAGCAGTGTGGTTAAAATAAGTTCCTGGCATCCAAAGGTACCACATCGTCACTATTTATTACAATCATAATTTTTTAAATTCTGGCCTTAATTGGAGCAGCCTTCGGACACCAGCATGTTCACCTTAGTGTTACAGCCTCCTACAATAAAAAAACTTGTATTTAGCTTCCTGCTAATACTTACTGAGGCTTTGCTAGTATCTAGTGAGGCTTCACTCTTGAAAATAATGATATAAACCAAAGAAAATATATATATATATATATAAAAAAGCATAAAATATATAAAACATGAAAGTAACTTTAGTGCTGAGCTAACATGAGCTAACTGATGGACTTGACTAGGCTTACGATCTAGAACAAACCTGCACTGTATGACTTGATGTATACGATAAGTCAAGGTAAGATAAACCATTGTTATAATTGTTACAATTATTAACATTATTGTTTAACAACGGGGAAATTTGCAGTGTATGATAAGTTTACAGAGATGTCTCGTGCATGCAAAAAATCTTGTTTGTGCAAAAACAAACAATATAAACAATCTGTGCAGGATTCAAGGCGCATACTGTATCCAGCACTGTATCCAGTGTATCCAATACACTGACTTCCCCATCGAATGCTGACCTGCTGTCTGTACTGACTGGCTACTGACACTCTGCCGGTACGACCAGCAGCAAGAAAAGGCGGTTTGACACCAACATCGGTTTCGAAACTCTTATTTAACGCAGCTCAGGCGACAAAAGTGAGGCTTCAGTCTCGCTGACCCACTGAGCCCTCTTGGCTTTTTGTCTCGCCGCCGGCCACGTTGGCATGGAAACCTCGGCGGAGCGGGGAACACTGTGGTCGATTGGCAAATAGGTCGCACGGAGCAGAACATGGAAAAAAACAAAAAAAACAAAACAAGTGCTTCTACCTCCCACTGTGTACATCAAATGCAGCGCTGCGAAGGTGAAGCAAGGCCCGACCTTTGAACACCAACTGCAACACAAATCCTCCTGTTCCTGTTGCGACACGTCTCACGATATGACTGACGTGATTGTGCGACTTTCTTCCTTTTTTTTTTTCTTTTTAAATGAAAGAATGGAACCGCAGCCACGCTGACTCAGATTCGGCGATTGATGCGAAACCACGGAGGCACGAGGAAATCTGGGAGCGGCGGCGCAGGGAGCGGGAGAGCCCTGCACGGTGACTCATTAGTGGACACAAAGGGGGAAACACTCGGTAGACAAAAAGCGCAGGAAGTGGGAGAGAAGACGGAAAGATCGCATGAGAGGCGAGAGAAAGCGCTGGGAAAGAGGTCACGACGTCGCATCGCTCAGTGGCGTCACTTTCACAGGCGCCCCCTAGTGGATGGTGGGAGTGGTTTTATTTGCTCGTTGCTTCCCGTCGACGAGTCGCGGCGACCTTGTCAGAAAGAGACAACAAACAAAGACCTGCAAAGGCCGACGTGATGTAATGAAAGCTCATGTTTGCCTCGGAGACGAAGGCAAAGAGAGAGAGAGAGAGAGAGAGAGAGAGAGAGACGCTGCTCTATTCCTGGTTGCAAGTGGTGATAAAGTTGATGCAGAGAGACGTGAGGTCATAGAAGCACACGCTTATCTGTCTAGCTGGCTCATTCACTCACTTACTCAATCATTCATTCATTCACTCACTCATTCATTCACTCACTTACTCTCTCCCTCGCTCGCTCGCTCATCCGGTCTTTTTTCAGTCTTTTTTTTTTTTTTTTTTTTTTGTCTGGCATCCAGTTACATCATTCTTCAGAGAACGGAAGCTCAGATTACAGGAAAGGCAAACACAGCAGCCCCGGGGAGGGGGGGACGTGCGCCAGCAGCGCCTGCCGCACGCTCTCGCCTTACGTAACCAATCAGGATGCCCCGACGACGCACAGTTCTCTCTCT
Source organism: Thamnaconus septentrionalis (assembly GCA_009823395.1). Classification (NCBI taxonomy): domain Eukaryota; kingdom Metazoa; phylum Chordata; class Actinopteri; order Tetraodontiformes; family Monacanthidae; genus Thamnaconus; species Thamnaconus septentrionalis. The sequence continues at coordinate 5,901,288 of CM020519.1, read as the reverse complement.
ATGGATGATGCCGGGAGGAGGAAGGGAGCGGGCAGGGGAGGCGGGGGAGGTGGGGGGGGGGTTGTTGGTGGCGAGGGTTCAGATTTCATCACTCGACTCAACACAACACACAGATCCGGGGGGGCCTGTTTGTGCTGTTGACATTTCGCTGCTCCGCGTCCCGTCCCTCGAGCTGCTGCTGCTGCCGAGGCGGCGATGGCGGCGATGGTGTGTGTTTTACTGAGATGTCACGAGATCGCGGTTGGGGATTCCATTAATATGGTTTTTCTTTTTTTCTTTTTATGTTTTGATGGCGGGCAAAGGTAATTCCTAACCGCGCAGAGCAGCCGTATCGGCCTGCGGGATGCAAATCCCGTCCGAGCGTCGGACGGATTTGCATTTTGATGCGCAGCATAGCTAAATGAGGCAGCGGCGTGTGTGCGTGTGTGTGTGTGTGTGTGTGTGTGTGTGTGTGTGTGTGTGTGTGTGTGTGTGTGCGTGTGTGTGTGTGTGCGTGTGTGTGTGTACGATTAAGTGCAAGATGTCAGGTCTGATGAGGCCACCGTGAGGTCCTGCCCCCCCCCAGCACCTCTTCTTACAATTACCCTCCCACTCACTGCAGACAGGAGAGGCAGGTGTTTTTTATATATGTATGGAAGGGAGGAAGGAAGGAAGGGTGGATGGATGGATGGATGGATGGGTGAGAGCAGTTGTCACCCGCCTGCGGCCTCCCGAGAGCTCTGAGTGACTGACGGCGAGCTGCTCTTATCGATCACTGGCGTGGTGTTGCGGGATGAGTGCCAAACAACACCCCCCCCACCACCACCACACTCGGTTCTGAATTTCGGAACTGCCGTCTTGTGGTGTCCCAGCGCCCCCTGTGAGAGCAGCTTGAATTCAGCCTCCATCTGGAGGAGGAACGTCTTCCTCGTCTTCCCCCTCCTCCGGCTCTGTGTCACCCTCCTGAGTCTCACCCGCTCGCTCTCCATAATGCGATTCAACGAGGTGACAATAATGTGGCTCACATGTGGGAATAAAAAAAACTAAACAGAAAAAAAAACAAAAGCTGCTGGCCATCTGCAAAACACGGCTCCTCAACTCTGGAGGAAAGACAACGGTGAGTTGAGATGTTTGACCATCCAAGCAGAAGAAGGCTCTGCCCCCCTCTTCTTCTTCTTCTTCTTCTTCTTCTTCTTCTTCTTCTTCTTCTTCTTCTTCTTCTTCTTCTTCTTCTCCTCCAGTCAAGATTGCCCAATTGGGGAGCACCAGGCACAGATTGTGCAGGGTCCCAGTAGGCCGGACCGATGTTTGGGGTTGAAATATATGCTCACGGACCACTCTATTAGGAACACCTTGCTAGGTAAGCTTTCACCATGGATGTATTATAAGAACTGGGTACCAGACTGGCATTATGGTGGCGCACCAAATTTTTTCCATTGGCCGCTCAAGGTACTGCAGCAAAAAAAATCCTATTGGGCCGAAAAAGCCTTTTCAGAGGTGAGCAGAGCAGAAGAAGTTGATAATGTGACCTCGTATGGATTCAAACGCCACTTTAACACTGTGAGAGCCATAAAATCCAGTCTGGAGGATTTCGATCACATGGCGTGATGGGCGATTCACGTAACTCGTGCCAAACCGCGCTGCCCCCTGCTGACGCACAATGTCAAGAGATGGAAATCTATGCAAAGCGTAGGCAAATGATGCACGGCGCTCGCGGCTGCCAAGTCCTTCGGGGACGGGCGTCGAAAATCAAAGGCGCACTGGAGGCTCCTCGTCAACTTTCAGTCTTGCGCTGGTTTTTCCCGATGAAAAGCAGTGATGTGGAAGCAGCTGAGAGCCGGAGAGCGTCTGAGTGATGGATTTAATGTTTGGAAGGCAGTTTTTTTCTCAGCAGTTTGGAGAAAATGCCGTCAATTCTTGGCCATCAGCCATCATTTGCTGCAATGCAGCACTCGCCTCGCATGTCATCGCGGAAGGGAAATCGGACGTTTGGCCTCGCCGCTGCCCCCTCTGGTTAATGTTTGAAGCGGAGAAAAACCCGAGACCAGATGAGTTTGAAAGTGCACCTTCGGAAGACGACGTCGGAGTGGCGGTGAATTATTCACCCGGCCTCCAGATTAAAAAGTGATTAATCAGTTCATCCGGGGGCTAAAAACGCATTTTTGGAGGGGGAGGGGGGAGGGGGTGGTTGGAATATTTGACGACAATCTCATTAAGGAGGCCATCAGCAGTTTAATCTCCTCTCCGTCTCGCTCCTCTTTGTCTCCTCGCCGCGCTCCTTTACTCTCTTTTTCTCGCGCTCTCAAATGTGCAAGAGAAGAGCAGTTTCTGCCCCCTCCCCCTCCTGGAACTCCACCACCACCACCACCACCCCCCCGACTCTCGGCGTAATTAGCGGAGAATATGCAAAGCGGATCACAACTCTGAATTTAATAAGTTTCATATTCACAACAAATTAGTTTTTAATTTTTTTTTGCCTCTCTGTCTTGACGGAGGCTTCTCCTCCCCCCACTGTGCAGTTCATTTATGACTTTCACTCGTGTTTAATCGCGCAGCCGCCGCTGGAGCCAACCTCAGAAACAATGAATTCATGTAATAAAGAAAAGGCCGCCCTCAGGCTGAAAGCCTGGCGTTGCGAATACCTCAGAAACTGTTCCCTCTGAAATGGAAAAAAAACACACAAAAAAACTAAATACTATTAATATCAGCAGCTGAAATTTATTTTACTACGTCCATCTGGCAAACACACTCATTAAGTAGAGCTGACGAACTACACACACACACACACACACACACACACACACACACACACACACACACACTCCAGGGTTACCTCCAACTGTTTCTGTTGGTTTGCATGAATTCGTAGCGTGCAAGTGTGTGTTGGTGCTGGTTGGATCTGGACTCATCTGGTCCATCTGCCCATCAGAGTCTCCACATCCTCTCAGGATTAGCAAATGTGAACCCGCATCAACTCTTTTCTCAACAACTGGCATGATACAAATTCATCCAAACCAGGCGTCCATAACCTTTTTGAACCTGAGAGCTACTTTGTGGGTACTGAGTCATACAAATCTGTTTACGACACTCTTCTCAAATAACAGATTTTCTCAGTTAGCCTACAGTGGAAAAAAAAAAGAATGATACTACGTGAAGACAATGATCACGTTATTGAGTTCTCATAATAATCATCAATAATGACATAATGTTGGGTACGGTTGGATAAAATTACATTTTTGACGCAGCTCACCGAGCTGTGCTATTTTTAGAACAGCCCTGCGGGCTACTCATGTGGTCTTTGGGGGTGACTTGGTGTCCGCAGGTGACCCCTGATCCAGACCCTCGTTGTGAAGCTTGCTACCTAATCTGCCTAGCAACATCCGCCCGAGTTGCATCGCCCAAGAAATCCTCACCGTAAAAAAAAACCCCCGAGCAGACTGAAAACATCCAAACAATGCTAATCTCTTTAGCGACAACCCTTAATGCTACTCCCTGCTTTTCCTTCTTCTCAAGGAGAGCTTGCAGCAGTCACTTCCTGTGTTGCTTTTGCGCCCTAATAAGAAAGCTTTGTTTGCTCTCTGATTTCTGGGGGCGACTGAAGACACTTACAAGTGACGCTTGCCGTTTATAGACTTGAAACCTCAGTGGAACCAGCTGCACACATGGACTTAAAAAGGAAACAGATTTAAATCGTCGCTGCCAGTTTTGCCGCTGCTCCTCAAGAAGCCGCATTAAAAACAGGAAGCGTCGCGACTCTGCAGGCTCGCCCTTGTAAAAGCGCAATATTGGGTGTTTATTGGTGCAATGTGAAACAATGGCAGGAAGGCACAAACGCAAGGATGGCATTTTAATTTCACACCCCCATCCCTCCATCCCTCCCGGCCTCCCCCTCCAACAACCTCTCTGGTGCCGCCGCCAAATGCTAATTCTTGCAGCCGTGCACGTTGGCGCACGTGCGCTGCGCCTGCGCGCCTGCACCCTCTCAATTTCCACGGCCGAGGAGGAATTAAATTAGCGGGGAGGGAATCTGTTTAACCTCCCTCTCCCTGAAGTAGCGAGCGAGCGGCGCTTTCTATCTTTTGCTCGTCCGTCCGTCCGACTCGGAGAAGCAAATCCGCCGTGACTTCCAAGAAGGGAATCGATTCGCCGTTCCAAAGTCGAGTCCGGGACCCTGTAATGAGACGTAAGATGTGATTAATGCGTCGGCTAGCGCCAACATTAGCTCCAGCATTTCGCACCAACTGTCGCACTTTAAATCCTGAACTTTAAACTGTAGCATTTTAAATTATTGTATTTTACTACTGTACTTTTGATTTTGATTTTTTTTTTGTACCCAGTGGAGTTACACTCTAAAGTCACAATGACGATAAAGGCTTTCAATTCAATTTCAATTCAATTCAATATTCCCAGTTTGAATGAAACCCAACAGACTTCTGGTCTCAGAGTGAAGCTGCCGGGCCGCCGCTCATCACCATGTTTCCTTCGGCATCACGGGACCTCGTCGCCTCGGTGCAGGTCATGCGCTCCGCATCCTGTCCGGGGGCCGTGACCAACGCAAGTCAAACTTTCACTGAAAGTAAGTTGACGATTGAGGGTGAGCAGGTCAGGTCCCACCTCTTCTCCACTCCGCTGCCCCCCCACCACCACCAGAGCCACCAGCCACATGTTTCCCGCTCACCGCCCCTCCTTGCATCATGTTGTGATCACAGCCACAACAGGAGGAAGACGTAGCGAGACAGCAGCAGGCTGCCGCGCTCAGGGGTCTGAGGTAAAAGCTGCAGGACTTTTACATCAGAACTTGGGGAGACAGGGGAGTGGGAGGGGCGGAGGGGGGGATTGACAGCTGGGCGGGACTAGAGGGGAGGGAGGTGCAAAAACCAGGTTCTGGAGTGGAAATCAGGAGGAAAAACAAAACTTTTATTTTTGTGAGGAGTTTGCATGTTCTGCTTGTGTCTGTGTGGATTCTCTCCGGGTTCTCCGGCTTCCTCCCACAATCCAAAAACATGTGCGGTGAATTGGGAACTCTAAATTGTCCGTAGGTGTGAGTGTGTGTGAGATGGCTGTTTGTCTTTCTACGAGACCCTGCGATGAACTGGCGACTCGTCCAGGGTGTCACCCTGCCTTCGCCCTGTGACAGCTGGGAGAGGCTCCAGCAGACCTCTGCAACCCTGAGTGCAGGAGGAAGCAGGCATAGAAGCTGGATGGATGGATGTTTTGCAGTTCTGTACTCATCGACCGTCATCTCCGCTGGTCGAGTCCAGCAGCGACTTCCCGGGACTTCCTGCTGCTCGACCGCGAGTCTGGATCCATGTGGTGATGAATGGGAACACGCTGGTCTTTTCCTCCATCTCACCCCCCCCCCGACAACCATTAGCAGACAAGCTTCTATGCAGCCCCCCCCACCTCCTCCTCCATCCGTCCGTCCGTCCGTCCGTCTGCTAATGCATTATTAAAGAGCCCGACAGCATCCTCTTCCCGGGGAGACGACATGTGAGGCATGTGAGACGAGCCGCGCACCAGCGCTTCCTGTCTTCCAGTAAGGAGCCGCGTGACCTGCCTGACAGGAAACCATGTGACTCGGCAGACGCCAGACCACCAGGCCCGGCGCGTGGCTTCGATAATTACAGGATGGTTGGGAGGAAGGAAAAAAATATATAGAAAAATAACCCCAAACGTGACTCGATTCCATCACAGCCGACGGACTCGGTTCTGCTTCTTTCTGTCGCCGAGGTCTCGTTTGTACTCGTGGACATACCTGCTCTCGTATAATGACCGGCCTCATTTGGCTGCTCTCCCTGGCCGTATCAAAGGCTTGATTTTTAAAAGGTGTGTGTGTGTGGGGACTGGGGGAGGGGGGTATTTTCCCTCGGTAAAAAAAAGAAATCCTGTCCTTTTCATCTATTGCAAAAGTTGGAGGGATCCGCGTTTGAAGTGCGAGCCAAGAACTCTCAGCGACTGAAAAAAAGAGAGAAAAAAAAGCGCTGATGGGCCTTTGAAGTGGCTTGTTGTGCAGGCACACTTGAGGATTCACTGAACGTTCTGATAGCGTTGTCACATGATGGGGTCGGCGCATGAAAGCCGCCGCCGCTGCAGCTCTGAGGGGCTTCTTTTTCTTTTTCTTTTCTAACCGGCAAAAAGAAAAGATTTCTCTCTTTTTTCGCCGCCGCTGGCTCGGCGCGTTCCCACGACGCCTCGTCCTGGCGTCCCCGTGCTAGCTGCTGCCGCTGCCACCGCCGAGGGCTCCCTCTTTGCAAACGGCGAGCATAAATAAAGCGCGCGGCGTGTTGTGTAGACGGGTTTGGGGGAAATAAAGAGAGGAAGCCTTGCGCTGTGATCAGCCCTCCTCACTCCCCCGACCCAGAGCAGCGCGCACTATACGTTAGCGCGCACCTGCACATGCATGCAAAGTTTGCAACGGGAGAGTGGTAAGAGAGCGCAGTGCAGTGGAAACTCTGAGTCACCAGGCTCTCCTTCTCTCGCCGCTCCGAGTCTAAATCACCAGCGAGGCACTGAGTCACCGCCTCAGTGCCGGGGCTTCCTGTTGCGCTTCGACTGCAGGAGAGAACTTGAGCACGGCTCCGCACTGCGTGTTTGAAGAGTCTCTCTGGTTCCGTCTCGCATGCAAAAAAAAACAACAACAAAAACGTTACGGCAAAGTGTGTCGAGAGCAGGTTGGCATGATGTGTGTGTTCCCACTCTGTGTACATGTGTGTGTGCTTGCCGTTTTATTCCTCGATGGACATTTTCTGCTTTCAGTTTAGCTCCAGTTTAGAGGAGGTTTGAAGTGAGGTTTGCCTCAGGTGAAGGTGAAGGTTGGGGCAAAGCGAGCTTTAGGTTTGCACGCCTCAAAGGAGAATGGAAAATGTGTGAGCGCTAGTGTAAAGTCCTCACAAAGCCGGCAATATCAGCGTGTGTGTGTGTGTGTGTGTTTTGTGTGCGTGTTCTCTTGACAGCGAGACCAAACCTCAGGAGGAAATCCCTTTTCAAAAAGCAATGGAAAGTCGACTAGATGTTGATCCAGGCAGCGCTGCGAGGTGAAGTGCTGCTGCTGCTGCTGCTGCTGCTGCTGCTGCTGCTGCTGCTGCTGCTGCTGCTGCTGCTGCTGCTGAGAGGAGTCGGGCGGAGCTCCGCAAAAACCATCTCAAACCGCTTCAGGGCCTCCAAACGGTGTGAAAAACAACCCAGATGCAAATGTATTCGAGCTTCATGTGGCCTTCGTCGTACGCTTAGTGAGAACGCGGTTGTTGTTGTTGTTTTTTTTTATCTGCGTGCCCCTCCTCCCTTCCAACCTTCACATCGTTATGCATGATAAAGCATTCTTGCAGAAAAAAACCCCACCAGATGCGTTCTCGTGGTGCATCGCAGGAGTTGACATGTCAACACGACCTCGGCCGGCGCAGTCGCGCTGTTTACACAGAGATAATAACGGCTTTTAACATTCTCACCGAATTTGCACGCCTGGCAGCGGCGGTGAGGCTACGCTGACCCCTCGGCGGCCTCTGAGCCGTCCTCTGAGCCGTGGCCGTGGGTTCCTTTTTTATTTTTTAATCTCAACGCCAACGTGGAAATAAGACAATCGGCAGCGTTCGCCAGTAAGCCACTTCCTGGTCTTCCGATGGCGGCGGCTGGTTCTGAATCTTTGTTATGAATCATTGTTCTGACTCAGTCTGCCGCAGATTGAATCTGAATCTGAATCTGAATCCTTTATTGTCATGATACGAGAAAAATTGTGGAAGAAATGATGAAAGCTACTGAGATGAGACCTACAATGAAAAATAAAAAAAAGCCCTGAGTGGAAGAGCTCTGAGCCGCAGCGGTTCGTACGTGCCGTCATCTTGTCGAGATGAAGGATGGAGGAGGGGAAGAGTTGCGGCGGAGGAAATTTTTGGAAGCAAAACGGTGTCGGCGGGTTCACGAGCGCGGCCGTTTCCTCGACGCCGCGGACGCCCGCCCGTCATATTCGTTCGGCCGTGAACGAGAAGTCATCTCAGCCCACCGCCCCCCCTTTTCAAATTGACTTGCAAAAAACAAAAATGAAAAGAAAAGAGAAAACCTGTAGGAGTGATTATTGAGATGGAGACAGGAAGGTGGGTGGCTCTGAAACTGAAACCAGCCCAAGTGGAATCAGATGCACGTTCAGCCAACTGCCATCGGCCCACTGCTGGCTCGCCTGAGAGCCGCTGACCTTTGAGAGTTAGACGGATATGGAAATTGTTGCTTAACAGACTTGCACACACACACACACACACACACACACACACATTGCCGTCACATAAACACGCACAGGCAAACTTTGGCTGCGGTGACTGTGCAAACTACTGAGAGTCTGGATCCAAGAGCGCATACCGGCGCTAATTCTGCCTTGGGTGCGTTGTGTTGTGTTGGGTTGGGTTGTGTTTCGTTGTGTATTGGGAAAGCCGCGACCTTGTTATGATTTGCTGTGTCTAATAGAGAGCAGGAGCAGCCGGAGGAGCAGCAGCCGAGTGTCTCCGGAAGCGGCCTCAGGAAGTGGCCGGCCGCCTCCGATGACTCACCGATGCGCTGATGAGCTTAGCAGCCATCGGTTCCCCCCCAGCCCCCTCTGGGGGTGGGGTGTGGGGCGGGGCCCAGCAGCCCTGCAGACCTGCACTTCTCCACACCCAACAACTCAACCCCCTCCCCTCCGATCCCTCCCCCACCCCCCTTCCTCTCCCTGACAGCAGGCCTGGGGCTTAAATTAGAGCCGTGGCATCGGGCCATGCGGCGAGCAGACAGCAGCCATTCACTCACTGCACTGGAAGCCTGAGTCACATTCATTGACACAGAGGCAGAAGGAGTGGTGAGGGGAGAGGGAAGGGTTTCCACAGTGGAATTTCAAAGTCTTAATGTGCAACAAGGGAAACAGAAAACAGCGCTTTTCATTTTCTCAATGGAAGAAAACACAGATTTTACAGTTTTCCAGCGACCAACTGTGTCCGTGAACTAGCCAGAGATGAGAAGATCCTAGACTTGTAAGCCCTCTACTTGCTCCACTCGTGGTAGAGTGCGTCCTAAATCGATCAGTTCTGGATGCAAGCCCCTCTGTGATGTCACAAAGGGCGTGTCTACTTTGCTGCCCTTCCAATTCCAGCCTGGTGCGTGTTCCTCCACCAGTTTGTTTTTCTGTCTGTCCTTCTTCAGAAACATGCGGAAGGTCCAGCAAAGAAGCGGTTATAGCAGAAAGGCTAAGCTAGGCTGCAAACAGAGGGCTAAATGTGCTGCTTTTCTAGGCCGCTGAGTGCTTAGAGAGTCTAAACGAATGGTTTGGACAAACAAAATTGCAAGTATTAATATCGAGTCTCCTTACTTTCCGAATTACTCTGCTTCTCTTTTTGGAGCATCTTTCCATAAGTCAAACTCCGATGATGTGCGACAGATATCCTGCAAGGAATCTTCAGGTCTCCGCCGTAACGTACGTTGGCGCTATCGCAGCTCCACCATCTGCCGGAACGAAGACAAGGCGACCGGATTATTAAGCCACCCGTCCGTCTGCCCGCCTGCCGTGTAATATCTGATCTTTTTTCCGTCGTTTGTCGTCGCACCTCGAAAAAGTGCCACCGCGTTATCGGCGTGAGAGGAGATTGCTTTGTCTTTTGACACGCTGGCCCGTTTCTCTGACAGTTATTACATCTGATGCTGGGAGGGGTCGCCTCGACATATTACGCGGGTTTCGCGCCGAGCCATCTGTTCGGAGTAATAACACATACCGGATCCGACCGCCGAATGCCACACCCCCCCCCAAAAGTAATTTACGCAGCGACACCTCGGTGACAGACAAACAATGTGCGCAGCATCTGATAGGAGGGCGTCGGGGCGAAGGAGGAAGAATATATATCGTGCAGCGGTAACGTTGACGGGCTTTTCTCCTCTTTTACTACATAAAACAAAAAAAACAAAACCCAAAGCAGATTTTTTTTTAAAAAAAGGAAAGGCTGATCTGGTCTTATCTCGTTCCACCAATCACCGTTCTTAGAGTAGTGATCTTCGCAATTATCGTTTGAGCGGAGTTCCTGTTATCGTCCCGACTCTGATAAATGCTGCCCGTCGACACCGATCAGCTTCATCTCCATGGTCGTCTCAGAAAGGTCGCTAGAGGAGGGGAAAAAAAACAAATTTCCTGATGTTTGTTTTATCAAATAATAAAAAGAAACAAGATGCAACTCATGACAGGGAGGGAGTGTGGATCGGCAGCGGGATGAATACCGACGTCGGCCGCTCGCGGTTCAATCTGACGAGAGAATCTGGTGGAAAACAACGCCCGTTACGTTTCCTGGAGTTGATTCCGGAAGGGGGGACGAGTTTGGCTCAGTACACACACACACACACACACACACACACACACACACACCCAGTTTGCTTCATTATAAAACACTGGGACATGAAGATATGCATCTACGTCCTGCCTTTTTTTTTCAGCCGTTGTTCTTAATTATGTTACGAGGTTGTTGCCAATTTGTGGCCTGTTTCACAGCAGGAGCTGTGTAGACTTTTTCCAGGGCTGCAATAATTACATCACGCTTGTGGTACTTGCATATACAGTGTGTGTGTGTGTGTGTGTGTGTGTGTGTGTGTGTGTGTGTGGGTGGGTGGGTGGTAGGTGAAGGCAAAGCAAGGAGGAGTAATTAGATTTTTAGAGGAAAATGAATTCCACTGAAATTGGAAATGTGGGGCCAGATAACACAATGAGGAGCCGAGTTCTTTTTTATTTATATGAATTTAAATGCATTAGCATTCCTGCAACCTTCAGTGCATTTTTTTTTTGTTTTTTTTTGTAGCATCAAGGCTGCGAGTGCCATGCAATGTACTGCTGAAGATCCACGTGGGGGAACAATCAAGGTCCTGCATTGTGGACATAAGTCACTTTGCAAATGTTTCCAGACAGTAACTTCCAGACATTACACATTTATGTGATTGTACTGATATATTTTGACAAGTGAGAGCTGTTACTAATGTCTGAAAGGTTCAAATGGGAAGTTGATGTCTTCATATTTTCTGATTACTTTATTTTCGTACTTCACAAAAATCACTATCGAGAAAAAAAAAAATCCTTGATGGGTGTAGGAACCTTAACTTCTCACGAAAGAAAATTCTCTTCTCATATCCCCTATTGACACTAAGTCTTAAATAAGTCTGTCAGTGAGTGGCTTTATGACTGGACGTCTGAAAATAGCTTCACCGTGGGACCTTCAAACAAGGTCCTTCCTGAACAACGACAAAACTTTCCCCTTACATACACACGTACACACGTACACACGTACACACACACACACACACACTGACCGTGAGGTCAGCACTTAAGCGCAGACCCTCCTTGTCAGCAGAAAGCTAAAGCTAGCTAAGACGTTACAGTGAGAAGTTGGCAGCGGGGCCGCTCCCATCGTCAGCCTTATCTCCTCCTGATCTTTGCTTCGCTTGCAGAGGTGTCTTGCTCAAAGAGCCGTCCTGTTCTGAGAAGGAGAAAAAAACAAAACCATGAGAATGATGCCGATTAGATCTCAAAACCATCGAACAACTTTACCCTTTGTTTGTGATCCATTGTGTTATCATCCCTTGGCAACATTTAGTCAAGGGCAACCGAAACAAATGCAGCACATCTTGACCGACCGCTGCAGCAGCTCTGCAGGAAGTCGAGGTTTTGATGGCGAGAAGCAAAGGAAACCACTCTTGTTATTTGTATGTCTACATAATGACTTGAAGAAGAAGAAGAAGAAGAAGAAGCAAAAGAAGCAGAGGAAGATCGAAGCTCTATGTTTGATTGCTCTCTTTTGCGGCACATGCATGAAGATAAATACGATGCTGACGTTCCCAGGGTGGATTTTGTAAATGCAAATCTTGCTCAGTGATGAAGAGGATTCGACGCTGATGCCGTTTATTTCATTTATTCATTTTTTTCATGATGGAAAGAAGAAAACAGATGCCACGATACGCAGATGACACAATCATCTCCTAGGCTGCCGAGAAGGTCACGGATTCCTATTCAACCCACCCCCACCCTGATTTTATAACAAAATCATACATGGGTTTATCTGATTTCTGCAGCTCTCAATCTGGCCCCGGCCTAGATTCCCATTTTGACACAGTGGCTCCCCAGTAACAGTAGGGGGCGGTCTGTTGCTGGGGATTTGAGGTTAAACGCGTCTAACTCTGAATTTAACGGCAGTCTGATTGATTGATTGAGACAAAAAGACACATTAGCCTTGTTTACATATCTTCAATCAGATAAAAATCAATCTGATTGGCCTTCAACTAGCGCTCAATGACATTTATCCCCCTCCAAACGGGCCGCATTGCTTCAGAATCCTCCTCGTCCTCCTCTGATTAAACTCGCTGATTCGCTCCGGATGATGGAAGTGGGCCATCATGGCCAAGTCCCGCAGACACACTTTGTTGCATAGTGTGGCCAAAGCAAAGCACGTTATGACGACACCCAGCGATGATTCTTCACTCGAAGCGGGCGTGAAATGCACCTTTAAGGCCGAGTCTTGCACATAAACCCCGTAGCAGTGCAGAGGAGGCTGCCTTCCCAAGAGTCCCAAGCACAGCGACCCTTGTGTGTATTTGAATGTGTGTGTGCGTGTGAGTGTGTCAGTTCAGTGTTTTTTTGTGTGTATTTTATTTTGTGTTTATGTTTGCGGCTCTGTATAATATTCCTTGGGGGATGGGAACAGGTTGCCATGGCAGCAGCTCCAATGTTGCGTTAACTGCTGTGATTTTTGTGTTTGTGTGTGTTTTAGCTTTTGTTTGTGTGTGTGTGTGTGTGTGTGTGTGTGTGTGTGTGTGTGTGCGCTCATTCAGAGGCCAGACAAGGACAATGTGCTCTCATGGTTTTACAGCCATACGAGGTCTGAATCACTCAGAAAATGAACAAAAACACCATTAAAAACCTTGACGTCAATCTTCTTTCAGCAAGACCAACAATGCCGTCACAGTCGGCTGTCACGTCAGAAACTTGCGTTAGTCTGTATCGCAGGTCTTGACTGAAGGCAGCTTACATACATTTCACGGTGAATCACATGCGAATAACACAATATTTGTGTATCCTTGAGACTCTGAACCTGCTGAATATGTGCGATTCGGACATATCCGGCTGCGACCCCCACAGACGTGCCCGTTGTTCCTGTCGACGACAACGAGAAAATGATAACAGATGATAAATAATCTGCCGCAGCGGAACGAAAAACAAAGAAAAAAATAGATCAGTTCCGTCTTTCTCGCACAAAAAAGATGGAAGTCCACCAGATAAACTTCTGTTTTAGGGCTGAAGCTGTTTCATCATGCTTACATTGCTAACAATTTCTTTGGAAACATCTGAAATGCAATTTGCCGCAACAGTTTATCAGATGTTTTTCGAAATTTCGCATCAGTGATAAGCGAGAGAGTGTTTGGATACTTAAATAACTCTGGCCACTAAAGCCACTAAACCTGAAAGAAAGATGATGGTGCCCTTTGTAACATCATGAAAGTGCTGATTTTCGGAACTGTGTGTTTTGGCATGCCGTTCTTTCATGCAAAAAAGTTAATTGAGGATTTTTGTCATTTCCATGCATTTTGATGCATGTTAGTGTAAAAAATATGTCAAGTCAACGTTGAATATCGGATCATTATGCAATATTTGGAAGTCATATGGGCCTTTCATGTCCATTTAGTCCAGTGGTTCTCAAACTTTTTCTGTCACGCCCACCTTGAAGGAAGAAAATTTTTCTTGCTAGAAGCCCCACATTTGACGTGGCTGTGTCTTGAGGGATCCCGATGAACCTGCAAGTGGTCCCATGTCTCTAGGACAAAGTTGACTTTTGACCCCATAGACTTGCATGGCATTAGGGTTTGCGATAAGGCTGGAATTAGGGTTAGGGTTAGGGTTACTGCTGGACTTAGGGTTAGGGTTTTGGGGTTCCTCATGGGCTAGAAGCCCCAAATTTGACGTGGCTGTGTCTTGAGGGATCCCGATGAACCTGCAAGTGGTCCCATGTCTCTAGGACAGAGTTGACTTTTGACCCCATAGACTTACATGGCATTAGGGCAGTGGTTCTCAAACTTTCTCTGTCACGCCCCACCACGCCACCCACTTTGAGAAACACTGATTTAGTCCATTCAGATTTTTGGACTTTTAAGGTTCTATTTTCAGCCTCAAACTCACATTTTCACTCCTATTCTCCAAACTTCTGCCCTCACCGGGTTATTTTTTGCTCAGTCTGTCCGACTCCCCTGCAAACTGTGCGGCGGCTCGGGTGACTCATCGCTCCTTAAATTCCAAGTCTGAATCAGTGTCTTCTTTCCACCAAAAACTCTCACATGCTTGGAAATGTTTTTTTAATTTATTTTTAAATCCCCGTGATGCCTGGGCCCTGATCCGTGCAGGTGCCGCCTGCGCTTGCACAGGAGGAAGACACGAGACAACGAGGCTCTCAGGCCTGTGGAAGTCTCCGAGAGCCCTGATCCTGGATCTGACGTCCGACTATTATTAACCCCTCCACTTATGAGCGGGGTGAGTCACCGCCGCCACAAGTCGTCGCTCAGCTGTCTGACTCCATGAGGGGGGAGAGAGAGAGAGAGAGCGTTCTGAGCCGGGGGTTGGTGGAGATCCTTCCCCTCTGCAGCAGCCTGACCCTTCACTCAGTAGAATGTCTCTCTGATATAAACACCTCCTTCCTCTGGATGCTTGACCCCTCCCTCCACCTCCACCACCAACCCCCCCTGGGCCGCGTCCGCCGGCACGTCATGTGTTAGTTTTGATGTCGTTTGATGTAACGAGGCAGAAAACGCCGTTCGACGCCGGTGTTTATTCGTTTTACTGAATTACGACCTGGGTTTGACCCCACCAACGCTGACAGGATGCTTTCATCTCTCTCTCTTCCTCTTCCAGGCAATTTGTACATTAAGTTAAGTTTTGCACTTCCTGCGCTGCCCCGGAGTGGACACAATGCGGATGAGGGATGTGAGTTATTGAGTCCGGCGCTGGAGCCGCACTGTCTGGAACGTTCTACGCGTCATTTGTCTAAATTCTGCAAAGACAGAGATGCCTCAGTATGAAATGATGCCTTTCGGTTGACATTTCGCTTCTCTTAAGGAAGTCCACAAGCTATTTACAGTAGCGCGTGACAGAGCCTTAATATCATTACTAGCTGTGTTTCCATTGCAGTTTTTTTTTCCCAAAAAAGGAGCAATATAACCAACATTTTGACAAAGTACAATTGCGATTTGCAGATGTTTCTATTGAATTCTTGGGAAAATCTCGTTCCGCGAAACTCCGCTTTGAGGAGGATGGAGGGACAAAACATTTTGCGTTTTGGCCATTTTTCACTTGAAGTGAACTGGTCACATGACCCCTTACGTCCGCTGACGTGTAAATGCGGAAAAAAGTGTTTACATGACACTTTCGCAATATACCTCGATATGGATACGTCTGAAAAAGCACCTCATGAGAGCGTACCAGTTTTTCATTGCGATATTTAGATTTTGCGCAACTCTAGGGGTAATGGAAACATAGCTAGTGTCTTGGAGACAAAAAAAAAGACAACAGAAAATGTGCTTGATGAAGCCGGGTTGCTTTTATTTTGTATTTTTCTGTTGTTCCACTGTTGGTGCACTTGCTTGACACTCACTGACAGACTGGGGACACAAATTATAGTTAGAAAACAGCGGTAATGGGATGTTTGTTTTTCTTCTCTTGTGGAACCCTTTCAGTCCAAAACCATGAAAAGACGGAAACCTCAAGAATTTATGATGCTCCTGTTTATAGATGCGACTGCCGCGTGACCAGTCAGCTTCTTTTGGAAAATGAAGGGGTGAAAAATTGAAAAACGTCCCCCACACGGGGAGCCAAATGTTATCCCCCCTACTCTCCCTCGGCTCCTCCCCCTCTGTCCTCCATCACCATTTTGCATTTAAAGATAAAAATAAAAAAATCAGGCCTTGAGTCCCAAAGTGCCCTGCAGAGCAGAATGTGGCACATGGCACCGAAATAACTTGTTGTTTTTTTCCACGCACTTGAAAATGAGAGCCGCTGCAGCTGTTGCCCGGAACTGAAACGCTCACTCTGGCTCGTAAAAGGAATGAGCATCGTGAGAGATTTTTTTTTTTTTTTAGAATTCTCACGAGCAAACAACAACAAAGCCCAAATCTGTGGGAGCGGAACAGAAGCGAGAGGACAGCTTGTCAGCGTCTGTCACGTTTTTGCCTTTATTTTCGGTGCCGCTCGCTCCCACATGTTTCTGTCCAATCGGTTCCGATCGTCTCGTCCTGCTTCCTGACGGACCAGCTGCTGATTCCCAACAGTTCTCGGTGCCGTCACTTTTAGCCCTCCGACTTCTGTTTTCGGACTCAGTCACGTTCTCCTGCTTCCAACCTTCCGCGGCTGGGCCTCTCAAGCTCTCCACACACACACACACACACACACACACACACACACACACACACACACACACACATCATCTCCTCTCGCTGAATGATCTCATTCCATATGCCTCTGCATCTGAACTGCTGGTGCGTGATTGACTTTCCCGGCCGACGTTCAGGCCCTCGGGCCCACGGCTATAACGCTACTAAATTCTCAACGGAGTCAGCAGGAGCTTCTCTTCTGAGTCTCCACGTGATGCTGGTAAAAGGTCGGCTCTCTGCGGTTCGGCTCTCTTTTGCATATTTTTCCCACTGGAAAACTACTGGAAAAAGCCCTGCTGTGTGATTCCTGCGCAACCCCATGTGGAATTTCTAATCCTTGAAAATCTGTATTTCAGAAAATATCTAATAGAAAATGTAGGAAATTCCAAAAATGAATGAATGAATGAATGAATGAATGAAATCGAAAGTCTTGTAACATCCCAATTTTCAAATCAGCAACATTAGCTGTGTTTCCATCACCCCTTGAATTGCACAAAACCTAAATATTGCAATAAAAAACTGATCATGGAAACACGTAAACTTCTAAAACCCTCTCAAGTTCAATAAAAAGGTTTTGACGCTCTCATGAGGTGGTTTTTCAGGCGTATCCATATATAGAGGTACATCGCAAAAGTGTCATGGAAACACTTTTTTTGCAATGGAAACTCCTGCAAATCGCAATTTTACTTTGTTGAAATTTTACAAATATCGCTTTTATTTTGCCAAAAACTGTAATGGAAATGCATCTAGTGATTATCTCATATATTATACATAAAACCACATATACTCATATATCACTACAAAACCTCTTCAGAAAACACCATATTGAGTAGCCCTCTGTTTACAGTCTGAAGACAAAATGCTAGCTTTTAGCTCCCTGCTAGCGCTGTGTTTGTTTCGGTGTGTAGCGAACACAAATTGACAACAGGATGGGCGCGTTAACTGGCCCGCAAGAGTGTTTTTTGGGGGGGAATTTTGCGCTTTTGGGACACAATTCCAACTCTCTGCGGACGGGGAGATGCTCAGCCACAACCGACTGAGCTACGCACTCGCTCGGAAACATCCCAACGTGGTCGCAGAAGCCAGCTGCTCTCTGACACGGAGGCAGATGAGCTCGGACTGGATTTCTCCCCGCTGGAAATGAGTCACACAGCGTATTAGGGAAATGGGGGGCAAAAAAAAAAAAAAGGTATCTTTGGGGATTATTGCCGAGGGGATTCATGCACAGCTGCGGCGGAAGCTTAGCAGAATCCCTGTTTTGGAGGTCAAAAGGTCGCGCAGAGGCCGGGAACGCAGCCTCGGAGAGCAGAATACATCCTTGTGTTTTTGTAACCTGCAAGGTTTTGTCACATGTCCATGTGTTTGTGTTGTTGTTGTTGTTGTTTTTCTTTTCTCTGCTCTAATAGGTGAGACAATGGCAGTGCTCTTGCTCGGAGGGTTGAATGTCCCGCAGTGTTAGAAAACAAAGTGGTTGCAGAGAAACAACCCAGGCGCAGACAGCGGCGTAACACGCCTCTCAGAAGTGGGATAATAAAAGCATGTGGGTGCAGCCGCATTCTGCCAGCGTGAAGCAGCGTTCTCCCCGAGATGAGAGGCCCTGTGTGTGTCTCTGTGTGCGTGCGTGTGTGTGTGTGTGTGTGTGTGTGTGTGTGTGTGTGTGTGTGTGCAAAACAAAAGTGCATTTCCATGTTTGCGGGGGTTTTATTCAGGCGAAGAAACAAAGACAGAAAGAAAAAGGCAGCATAGATTAGAATGGTGCTCGTACGTGCGTGCACGCAGGCTTGCGCACGGCTGCCGGCACCGAAAGGTTAAATGGAAACACTTCAGTCAGTGTCTGCCAGTGCCAGTCCAGCTGCAGAGCGTTTGGGCAAGAACAATGGAAAAAAAAAGAAAAGAAATAAAAGAACTTCTTTCATCTTTCTTCTTAGCAACATATGACACGACTCTGTCACGGCTTCGAGGATGAAAAAAAACAAAAACAAAAAAAACAGCACGACCACAAGTATGTGCACTATAGTTCCCGGCGCCGCCGCTGCCCAGCTAAGAACTTCGCTCAAACATTGGAAATGCATAAGCGCATAAGCGTATGTATGGAGCTTAAACCAATGATATAATGTCACCGCATGCTTAAACGTCTTAGCGGCTCCAAGCCCTTCCTTTATCCGCCCTTCAACATCCTGTCACCGAGTTTCTCACGTTGCCTCGCTTTGGCTTTGCGCTCACTGTGCTTTCAGCGCCCGTTATGGCACTGTGTTAGAGCCCCTCGTGATGTCACGATAGGCACCGATGATGCCTCTTCCACACTTTCGATGAATCAATCAATCAGTCAACTTTTATTTGTATTTATTTTATTTCTTTTGGCGTCTCAAAGCGCTTCGTACAATCAGAGGAAAACCAGCTATTTATATAAATGTATATATGAATGTAGATGTACAAAGATAAATGTTACAGTGAATTATTATAAATTTAAAGACTTACACGACCAGTCAAATGTTTGGACAATGTCTTTTCTTTCATTCTCATGACTATTGACATTGCAGTGTCTCGCTGGAGGCATCAAAACTACGTATGAACACACATGGAATTAGTACATGGAAGACCCCCCCCCCCCCACACACACACACACACACACACACACACTGGCAGAGCCGCTCTTTGTATCAGCTTAGATTCTAAAACTAAGGGGTTTTTCTTTGCGTCAGGAGATGCGCACATGACGTGCAACAGCAGTGCGAACTGATTGAGTGTGATTAGCTGCGGCGACACCCACCACCGCCCCCAAGGAAGCAGAAACTGGAATGTGAAAAACAAAAAACAGCTTTTACATGATACCATCATGTGATGTGCAATATTTTTTTCTATTTTTCTTTATTGTCACACGCTGAGGCCCTTCAAGAGGCGCAAACGGAATGAAAGTATCCCAGTGAATTACTGCATCTCACTGATTCTTCATTCTTTCTTCCTTGACGCACAACACGTTTACATACATACGTGCATGTGTGTGGTGCTTGCTGGGAGGGAGGAAGGAGGGAGGAGGGAGGAGGGAGGAGGGAATGAGGTGGGTGGGAGGAGGGATTCCCCCCTCACTTTCCCTTGAATGACATTTCAGGGAGGAAACACTTTTTTTTTTCTCCACCAACACAGCACATACAGTAGCTCCACCCCTCCTTCCCCTCCTCCCCCCTAATTACCAGCGTGCCATGCATTTAGATGGGCGGGGGCGGGGCCAGGACGAGGCTGTCGTCACAACTTGACATGTCCACGGTCCACACACACACACACACACACACACACACACACACACACACACACACACCCCAAGCACAGGGGTGGGCAGGGCAGTGCGAGGAGCCAATGGGCTCTTGGGTGTGTGGATGACGTCAGGGGGGCAGGGGATGGGCGGGCTTTGCGCGTGCACGTGCGTGCGGCGTGGAAGTGGCTCCGCCCACCTCTCTCGCCGGGCGGACCGAGCTCGCGAAGCTCCGCTCTCTCTCTCTCTCTCTCTCTCTCTCTCTCTCGCCCTTTGCGCTCCGTACTGGCGCAGTGAGTGAGCGCAGTCGTCGGTGTGAGCAGCGCAGCGCAGCTCGGCCCGGCCTCTCCTCTCCTCCTCTTCCTCCTCCACCACCACCACCACTGACTGGACTAGTTTCCTCCTTCTCTCCCCCCCCTCCTCCACCGCCGCCACCGCCGCCGTCACCACCTCCTCCTCCTCCTCCCTCCTCCAGCCACGTAAGAGAAGCACAGCCCTTGCAAACACGGGGGGGAGAGAGAGGATGTCCTGCTGCTGAATTCGAGGGATAAGGCCTGGGAAAGTCGGCCGGCCGTCCCTTCCTCTCGCGTCCCCAGCGGGCAGACGATTTCAGGACAACCCGGCGCTCAAGCTACCCTACTGGACCGGAACCCGGACCAAACCGAACTGGACTGGACTCCCTCAGCACAAAAGAGCTGCTTAGCTACGGTTTTGCGTTTTCGTTTTCTCCCCCCCTCCATTTCTCCTTCTCTTCCTGCGAAGCGGACGGGGTTTCCTCTCTTTCATGTCATGACAGCCGCCGTGCACGGTTATTCTGCTCCCCGGGAACAAGGCCGTGCACTGACCTGCTACTAGTTAGCCCGTGAAGCTAACTGGTTAGCTCTGCACCTGCTTGCCGTCATTTTCTGCCGAGTATTTATTTCCGTAGCTATTTCAAGCTTCCAAGGTTTTTTTTTTTGTTTTTTTTTTATATTTATTTTTGTCCACCGCTTCCACCTCTTTACATTTTGCCCTCCTTCCCCACCACTGGTGCCACCACGGTGTCCGACAAATTGTTTCCGTTTTATGAAACGTGCCAGGACCGGTTTCTTTTCTCTTTTTTTTGCTCCCTTCTTTCCCTTTTACCGGTGAGATAAGCCAGCAGACAAGCCGTGCTTCGACTTAGCACCGTTCATTCATTGAAAGCAACCTTCTCTTCCCCTCCGGTGTGTGTGTGTAAATCTATTTTTTTTTTCGTCCTCTCTGCTGCACCTTGTGCACGAAAGAAGAAGAAGAAGGGGGAAAAAAAAAAAAAAAAATCAAACAATCGCAGCCGGTCTGTGCAAATGCTTTTTCAATCGAACTGGGACCAGTGACTGCATCGTTTTCGCCTCGGGTTAAACATTTTCCATTCTTTTTTTTTTTTTTTTTTTGTATGGAAAACAAAGGGGAGCAAATGAAGAGTTGAACTCTGCAAACAGTCACACAAGCCTCGTCTTTTGTTGTGCACAGGCTGCAAACGGATCTTCCACTTGGGGGGTAAAACAAAAAGAAGAAGAAGAAGAAGGGGTCCTGCATTAGCTCGGTTTGATTCATCCCCCTCTAGTGAGATTTTCCCTCCCTATAGCAATATACAATTGCGCAGAGCTCCGCACCAAAAGAGGCACCCGGGGAAGGAAACCAGGAGGGAACGAAGGAAGGAAGGAAGGAAGGGAGGGAGGAAGATCCACCTCGCGATTTTGTGGAGTCATCGCCAACACCTTTCCCTCATGAACATACAGAGGTCAAATCCAATTAACATTCACACACGTTATGGCAGATCGCGGCACAAATCGCACGACTTCGACGAGTTGTCTTGCCTGAGGAGCACCGAGTCGAACCAGAGCTTCAGCCCCAACCTCGGCTCGCCCAGCCCGCCGGAGACCCCGGACTCGTCGCACTGTATCTCCCGCATCGGGGACTACCTTTTGTTGGAGCCGCTGGAGGGAGACCACGTTTTCAGAGCTGCACACCTGCACAGCGGCGAGGAGCTGGTGTGTAAGGTCGGTACCACACACGCAGACGTCGTTGCATTTCTGTCTTTTATTTCATTTCTATGCGTTTTGCATTGCACGATTATAAAGGGGGACATTTCGAGGCGAAATTGTGAGGCATTCACTTTGTGCACCTTTTAAAATGTCACCCCCCCACTCCCTATACTGTAAAAGGCTCGTGCTCGGATGACATCAATGGCTAGGGCTATTTCCGTGAGTCCGCGCCATTCAACTTTTTTTCTTTTTTTTTTTCTTCCCCCGTCTCCCCTCCTCGGTAATTGCCTCAATCGTTAACGGCGAGCTGGCACGGCGGCCCTAATGGAAAATGTGAATGAGAGGAGCTTGCGTGGTTTGGGTTGCATGATGTAACACTGACAAAGGAGTGAGTAACCGTGCACACTCTCTCCCCGCTCACCCGAGCCTCCCTTTGCACGGTGCACTCACAATAAATCGTGCTGTGTGTGTGTGTGTGTGTGTGTGTGTGTGTCCCTCCAGAGGCGTGCATTTTATGGATTGAGGTGCACGATCGCCCTGCACCTCTTGGCCCAGATTGTACATGTTTGCACTCTTTCGAGGTGGGGACGGGGGACCACACACACACACACACACACACACACACACACACACACACACACACACACACACACACACTACTCAGCCAGCTGTTCTGACATTGACTCCGAGGCCGACCCTGACACAGTGACGAAACCGTCCTGATGTTTCAAGAACACCCTCGTCCCTCCCCCACCGGCCTCTCTGGTCCGCAACTGACTTTCATGTGATTAGAAAGGGCGGCGGGGTTATCCCAGAGCTGCATTCCAGGCTTTAAGCAGGCTTAAGTGGCTCAATGTATCGAAACAGTAGTTTCATGCATGGCCCCCGTGGTGCTCGAGATGTGACCAATCTAATAACCCCCGCCGCCCCTTCCCGTGGGCTCAGGTTTGGTGGTTTGTTTCGTGCCAAATCGGCGGAACCTTTAGCGCAGACCCGCTTGACCTCGCAGCGCCGGCCGCCGGCTTCGACGCCGCGTCCAATCGATCTCCAACTGTCAGGGGTCGCGCTAGCTTCACTTGTCGCGGTCGCACCCTCCGAGTCTTTGGAGTGTCGGGGGGGGGTTGCGTTTTTATGCAGCGCGAGCGGAGCGGACCTCTCACCTGAGCTGCCTCTGCTCCGAGTCAATTTGGAAAATGCCGCGGTGGAGGTGGAGGTGGTGGAGGAGGTGGAGGTGGCTACAGGGGGACGTTACTATGGAAACAAAAAGAGACACCGCATCCCCCGAGCTGCAGTACAATTCCATACTGTTCGCCAACACAAAGCTATTAGTGTCTGTGCAACCTTACTCCCCTCGCTGGCAGCCGGTAAACACAGGTGTCACGCAGGGCCTCGGCTCCTCGCCTGAATATAGAACAGCTTGTCCCAGTTTGTCGCTCTTGCCTTCACAATGCATTTCAAAAGGTACAGTTTTTCTTTTTAATGCCGACTCTCTCTCTCTCTCTCTCTCTCTCTCTCTCTCTCTCTCTCTCTCTCTCTCTCTCTCTTGTGGCCGCAGGTGTTCGACATCGCCCGGTACCAGGAGTCCCTGGTGGCCTACTTTGCCTTGGGCCAGCACCAGCACATCAACCAGATCCTGGAGATCCTGCTCGGGGAGACCCGGGCCTACGTGTTCTTCGAGAGGAGCTATGGGGACATGCACTCGTTCGTGCGCACCTGCAAGAAGCTGCGGGAGGAGGAGGCGGCGAGGCTCTTCTATCAGATAGCCTCGGCCGTGGCGCACTGCCACGACAATGGACTGGTGCTCCGCGACCTCAAATTGAGGAAGTTTGTCTTCAGGAACGAGGAGAGGTGAGTCACGTCCTATCTGCGGGTTGCGGCCGCGCGTCACTTCTCCGTTTTGGCACTCGTGGGGGGCCGCAAAGTCTCTGCGCCGGTGTAATCTGATGGATGAGGATGCCTTAAATTCAAAGCATACAGCTTTCTTTTTGTCCGCACGCGTTACTTAAGTGGACAAGTTGTGTCTGCAGTGTGTTGACATGCACGCAAAACACGCACACGCCGTGCACGGCACGTTTTTGCACCTGTTGACTTGATACTGGGGGTGGAAATGAACCGGGAACTGGGCCTGACTGATGCTGCACCTCTGTTTAGATCAGCAGGAGAAATCCATGAATTTTCCACAACACATCTGCTGACCCCTGGTGGCGTTTTTCCACTACTACAAGTTTAAAATTCCGGCGTCAGTTTCCTCCGTGGTGCCCCTTTTTCTTTATAAAATCAAATCAAATGAAAAGTCGATATATTGTTCCGCCTCAACCTTCCCGCAGTACCGATTCAGACCGTGCACCTGGATATGAGGGAGACGATCCCGAAGCCTCCCGTCATTAAAGTCGCACCGCGCAGAAACTTAATATCTGCCGCCGGCGCCGTTATCTGGCAGCGTTACGTCATGGCCTGCAGATAACCCTGCAAGAGGGGGAAGTTGAGCCGCGACCTGTCGTCAGCGAGGTTTCGCCGACCTTGACTGTTTCACCAGATGGCTCTGGAGCCCCCCCCTCCCCCTCCCACACCACTTCCATTTAATGATTGATAACAGGTGATTCTTTTTTTTCCCCCACAAGTGATGGACTGTATAACATGCGCAGTCATAAATCCTCTTAACCTCTTTCACTCCGGACTGAACTTTCTGCTAGCTGGCTGGCTGGCTGGCTGCGCTTCCTGGTGCAGGGCTGTCGGCTGCTTCTCGTCCTCTGACCAATTGGAAGTTTGCTTAAAGAGCGATGAGGGGGGAGGTGGAGGGGTCAAAGGTCGGCCCCGAGGACAACCCGATGCAGCTATTCAAACAGCTCTCAGTCAAGCTCATGGGACATTAGCACCAGGGATATTGACACTGAATCGATTATCGATTAATTGTCGATTAAGAATTTTAGCAATTAAATTCAATTAGTCACAATTCATTGAAAGTTTTTTACACTGGTAGTTAATATCATTACAAAAGTGTAGTGGCAGGAAAGAGCAATTCACCTGTAGATACTGTGACGGTCATAATATACCTACAAGAAGTTACTTCTAAACAACTTTAAAAAAAAAAAAAAAAAAAAGTTTGAAATGTGACCCATTAGAAGTCAACGTAAAGTCAGAGGATAAATGTTGAGGGTGTTTTTACTGTTCTCTAATGTAAAAATGGGTCACATTGGACCCTCAACATTATTTAAGGGTTCTCAGAAAGATTGCTGCTTATCAATTAATTGTTAATCGATCGATACGGGTCAGTCGACTAATGATTAATGAATTAATCAATCATTTGCATCCCTAATTACTCACCGTACCCTATCCGATTTTTTAAAACTGGACCTTGGACGTGTGTCTGGACGTGGAAGAGGACAGAAACCAGGTGGTCTCAGGGGGCGGAGCCAGCACCTAGCCGGGGGCGTTGTCACTCCCATGACAGAAGCATTCTATTGTCATTTTTTTCTTCCCAGCACAGACCTTTTTCTTTTTTCTTTGCTTCTGTCATCACCGCCTCCCGGGTGATACGATCACACCTCCGGCCTTTCCGTCTCTCGCGCCATGTGTCCCGGACCTCACACACAGATGGCGGCGCCTAGCACGCACGCGAGTGGAAAAATTTCCCTTTGTCTTCCTCGCCTCCTCAAATCCTGAAGCGGTGGCGTCTCCCGAAAAACAACAACAACCAACAACGTCATTATCGGCTGCCGAGGGTCTTACGGCCGCTGTTGTGGGGGATCTGGCAGAGCAGAGCAGAGCAAATGGGTATTTTTTTTTTTTTTTTTTTGGAGGATTTTTGTGTGTGTGTGTGTGTGTGTGTGTGTGTGTGTGTGTGTGTGTGTGTGTGTGTGTGTGTGTGTGTGTGTGCTCTGGGCTCCGGGCTCCACGTTGGCCTTAATTCAACTGAGCGAAGCGGCTCAGTGCCTTTAATCGAAGACGATCGCTCGCTCTCGGCCTTAATTTAGTTCCGCTTTAGTGGTGCAGGTCCTCCGGAAGACCCAGCTCGCATGCCAGAGTTTTTTCACCTCAGTTGTTCAGGAGTGAAAAGGAACTTCCTCTCCTGTCCGACAGCAGGAAGTTTATCCTGCTCGGTCGGGCTGGGCGCATCCATCTAAATACTGATACCAGAGTGAGTGTTGGTATCTGATCGATACCTGGGTGATGAGATCCATACTTTAGTTGCAGTTTCTCTTCTGGACGTTCTCTTAAAACTCCATCCCTTGTTTGCCTCGTTGACATTGTCGGGATTTCTATGATGTTAAATTCTTGCGTCTTTTATTCTCAAACGCTTGTGTGCAGTGAAAGGAGAATTATTTTATTGTTCTTACGCAGTTAAATTGTTTTGTATTGTAGCAGGTTACACAAAAAAAAAAACGTTTTTGTGCCTAAAATCTTTGTCCTTTGTTTTACCATGATCGTAATGAACTAGCTCAGCGTTTCTCAACTGGTGGGTCACGACCCAAAAGTGGGTCGTGGAGCTGTTTTGATTGGGTTGCGGCTTCGTGGACGGTTTTCAAAATATATATATTCACAAATAAATAAAAAAATCCCTTTATTGTCAATGCAACAGGTGGCTACAACAAAATTGGTTGGGCTTTCTCCCCAGAGTGCAATTAAAAAAAGTCATAAGATTATAAATACAAAACAATTCAACAGAGAATCAGGAAACTGTTAGGATGCACACACACTCACACACTCAAGAGGCCCATGTACATAACTGGCGTATGAGGTGGACTGTAAAATAAATAATAATTAAGCATGTAGAAAAATCTACAGCAACAAAACCATGTGTCCTGCTGCTGATACTCCAGCCGGGGTGCGCTGGGTCAGCCCGGATCCTCCTGGCTCTGCTAAACCCACCGGACTTTGCATTGCCTCCAAAGAGGCCAGAGTGCAGCCAGTGATCTTCTGCGCAGCCGTTATGAACCCCTGCAGGGCATTGTTGTTTTTGGCTGTGCAGCCAGCAAACGAGTCGTGCTCAACCGGTCTCCCTTCTCTTCCTGCGTGTCCCCCGCCCTGCAGGAGCGTGGTGAAGCTGGAGAGCCTGGAGGACACCTACATCCTGGACGGCCGCGACGACTCGCTCTCCGACAAGCACGGCTGCCCGGCCTACGTCAGCCCCGAGATCCTCAACGCCAGCGGCAGCTACTCGGGCAAGGCGGCCGACGTGTGGAGCCTGGGCGTCATGCTCTACACCATCCTGGTGGGCCGCTACCCCTTCCACGACGTGGAGCCCGGCTCGCTCTTCAGCAAGATCCGCCGCGGCCACTTTAACGTGCCCGACGCGCTCACGCCCCGGGCCAAGTGCCTGATCCGCTCGCTGCTGCGCCGCGAGCCCACCGAGCGCCTCACGTCGCGGGAGGTCCTGCTGCACCCGTGGTTCGCCTCGTCGGGGCGGCCGGGCGGGCGGGCGGGGCCGGGGGTCGGGCGGCGCTGGGGTCGTCGCCGCGCCGCGCGGCGGCGGCGCGAGCCGGAGCAGACGGTGCCCGAGGTGAACATGGAGGAGGAGCTGGAGCAGTTCTTCAGCTGAGCCACCAGGAGGGGGAAGAGAAGAAGAGAAGAGAGAAGGAAAAAAAAAAACCCCACCAAGCACAAAAAACGGACAGCTCCTCCGCCACGGTCGGCTCGCCGCAGAGCCCCTCCCCCATGACCCCAGCCCCCGATACCAGTTAGCGTAGAGATTAATAGCCGTCGCCTGTCAGATTGAGGTCCAGTTTTCCATCTTTTTTTCCTTTTTTCATCATTTTGTGGGAAAAAAAACCTCAGCCTGGCTTGACAAATGCTTCACCATGACAAACTTGCGCCTTCGGGGGGATTTTTTTTTTTCCGTAGGGGGGCGTGGCCACCAGACATGCAAGTTGGCAGAAATAATGTAGCAAACGTTGTGTTTTTTCTTTCCTTCCGGCCTCTCTTTGTTTGTTTTTTTCCCAACGTGGTGCTTATTGAAAGTATAAGACATTTTCTCGCCACTTCTTTTGACACTATGGAAAAGCATGACGGGACGGGAGGAGAAAACACAGGAGCCACGAGGACTTTTTGAAGTGAAATGAAAGACGACGACGACGACGCCACACCTTCGTTTTTCCTTTCCTCCGATGTATTTTTCTTTCAATATATATATATGTCTTTTTTTTTTTTCTTCTTCATGGCTTCAGGTGGTAGCAGTGGAAACCACAGACCCAGGGTCAGAGACGCCACCAAGTGGTGTGGTTGAGCGAGTGCGTGACCTGGAATTATTGGTTATTGTTGAAAGCGGCTTAGGATTTTTTTTCTTCCTTTTTTTTTTTCCTTTCTTTGCTCAACATGGTTTACCTCCTCTTCTGTTCTCCTCACGTTCCTCACACCATTGTCACTAAACCCCTGGACTGCCTTGTCTGTGTGCGTCATCCTCCATCATTAAAGCCCTCACCAAGCCATCCTCACTCCCACCACCAGCCTTTTTTCTTCTTCTTCTTTCTTTTTTCTTTTTTTTTTGATAACATCTCCTCCTCCGTTGTATGTTTTCGGTCCCTGTGTGTTGTTACTGCTGCTGTAATATCACTCCCTCAACCTCAAAAAGAAAAAAAAAAAGCTGTTTTTGTTAGTTAGTCTTCTCACACGACATCATGCACTTAACGTGTTGGGTGAATGGAGAATTGAAATGGACAGAGAGAGAGAGAGAGAGAGAATAAAAATTAGCTTCCTTATTTAAATTTATTCTTCGGTTGTAGAAAAGAGAACATCATATATTTAAATTGTAACAGCTATATATATATATAAATATAAATATATATATACAAATAAAGGTAATTATATATATTTAAATTTACATTGCAGGGTTTTTCTTCTGAGATTCCTGTTGGTTTCTTTTTTTTTTTTCATTTTATTATTATTATTATTATTATTTTGGTCTTGTATGATACGTAGGCAATATCCTGACACAGGACAGACGGCACGTCGAGGAGGAGAACGTCTGTCTGACGTTGTAGAAGTCACGCTGTATTTGCGTGCCAGTATTCCGGCATCCCACGCCCTCCCGTCTCCCTCGGTCCCATTTTCCTTTTTCTTTTTTGGTAATCTGGATAACTTGGATATTTTCGGCGGTGTTGCTCCAGCGCTCTCACTCCTCCAGGACCTGGTCTTAATCTCTTTGGTTATTTCTTTTTTTCCCCGCTTTTCTACTGCCTGCGTAGGTTCTGTGAAACGATCATACGGAATGGGTACCAGTGGTTTAGTCGTATATTAAATGTTACTTGAATTTGTGTTTTCTTAACTAGTCATTGGCATGTGCCCCCCATATGAATGCTATAGCCTGCCTAGCAGAGTTGGGGGAGTGGGGGATGGGGGAGGGAGGGAGGGAGGGGGGTGCCTTTTTTCCTTCTTTTTTTTTAAATTAAGATAAAAAACACAACTAAAAACAAAAAAAATCTTAATTTGCTACTGCTCTGGATTGCTTTCCTTTTTATTTTTATTTTTTGCTTTGATTATTTAGTTTTTTTTTCCGGGGGTAAACTGAGATACTGCCCGCTTTTTTTTTTCTTTCTTTTTTTTCAATTTAAGTTGGTGCTGATTTGGTGCTATGTTAAGTCCTTTCTGTTTCACGGAGTGGGGTGGTGCATGGTGGGATATCTGCCTCAGATGTTCTGATTGTATCGTAACAGATTCTGGTGTTTTGTCCAAATTTATTCGGTAAATAAATTGTGAACTGCTTAAAACGGACTTCGCCTTTTTTTTTTTAACCGTCGGAAAAGCTTCAAAATTAAGTTCAGCCATCAAAAAGGAAAAAAAAAAATCTTTATGCTGTTTTAGTCTCCTCCCAGGGGGCGAAATCAGCTCTTTTTTTCCTGCAGCTTTCGGCAATTAGTTGTGTGAGCATGACGTCTGGGATGTGGGACCTTTTTAAAGTTTGACCAAATTTTTTTTTTTTTTTTTAACTCAGCAGTCAGTAATTAAACTCAAGTTCTGCTTGAAGGATTTCGCTTGATAAAGCAACAGACTTATTTTTGCATCCAAAATTAGAGTTTATGTTTTTCTGCTACTTTGCAGCAAAAACAACGAAGAAATAAATAATAATCAAAAAACAAAACAGGCGTTCATTGAGAGGCTGCAGCCGCTGCCGAGGCTCGGACCGACTCCAAATGAGCGCGTAGAAAAATGGCTTTTTGCTCCATCTGAGTCCCGCCGTCAGCCGCCACTTCATCTCCATGATCGCTGCTTCAGCCCAACACACGACAGAACTGTAGTGCTGTGAAGCCAGCTGGCTCTGCTGACCTCATCATGTCTTCAAATCCATCTTAGAAAATCATTTGTGCAAGGACACGTTTGTGTGTGTGGTTGTGTTACAACATCTGTGTGTGTGTGTGTGTGTGTGTGTGTGCCCAGGGCACCCGTCGTGTTCATGCGCAGTAATCCAGGTCGGTCTGTTGCTGCCAAAATGATTTCTCTGTGGGTAAAGGGATTATGTTTTTGTTCACGGAAACAGGAAGTTGGAACACATCATCGTCAAGCCGCCTGAACGCAGCAAAAAGAGGGAAAGAAACTCGCAAAAAAATAAATAAAATTGACATTGAAGGCTTACACAAGGCTGAATTTCCCCTTTTTCGTTTTTGTGCATGTCCTGTTCTTCAGCACAGCGACAGGCAGTGAGGCGAGGTCAGAGGGCAGGTGGTAAACTTTGCTGCCCCCTAGTGGCATCAGTGATGAACACGCACCTGCGCGCACGTAAAAGTGCCACAGTTTTTGGAAAGGAAGCACACAGGACGTCGCTAATTCGGTGTCACGTGTGTTTTTTTTTTTGGCCAAGAAAATTGTCGGGCATTGTGGGTAATCTGGAGCTGCAAGAACAGAGGACTTGGTTTACAGTCGTGTGGTTTTAACAGCAGGCTCGAGACACCTGCAATGTGTCGTGCGTAAGAATTTGGCGAATTTGGCTGTTTTTGTTGTTGCGGACTGTATTTTTTTTTTTTTTTTTTTTTTTTTTTTAAAGCGGAGCCGCATGAATTATTTCAGCTCGCGTACCGCATGCGGTTATGACTCTAATTACAGGCCTTCTGCTGAGAGAACAGCTTCTCCTCCTCCTCCTCTGAAGAAAGTAGTTTACAAACACACTTTATTAACCAAAAACAAACTGGAAATTATACACATTTTTACAAATGCATAAAATGATGAAGAAAATAAAAATAATAATTCATAATAAACAAAACCAATCAAACACAAGCCAAAAATAAAAAATCAATCTTTCAATATCTCAGAAAAAATAATTAATTGTTTGAAACAACAGACAAAACGTTTTTGTGACTGCTGAGAAGCTCTGGAGGTCCTTCGTCGTTTAAAAATTGAAGAAGAAGAAGAAGAAGAAGAAGAAGAAGAAGAAGAAGAAGAAGAAGCGTCTCTGGTAAACAATCCCACTTCTATTTTCGACCCAATGTGACCGTGATAATAAAATGTAGTTTTAGAAGCGGCAATATCCTGCCAGTGTGAGAGATATATAGATATATCTTTCAAGGCTGGCGCGAGCTGGGGCCACTTCCGGCAGACAGCGCGTTTCCTCCTCCTGCTTACTCGCGCAGTTTGTTGACAGGAGTGATTCATCTCGTGTTTACGCAGCGCGCTCGGCGCCGCGCACTTTCACAATCTGTCAGGCTGACGGGGGAGGCTGTTGACATTCACAAACTTTTCTTTTTCCCTTTTCTCCGAGGCGCCTGGCGAAGGAACGAGGAGGAAGAAGAAAATCCTCTCCTTTGGGTCAGAAATGAATAATTGATACGTGCGCGCGGTTGGCTCGCCAGCGCAGGTGAGATCCGGTTAAGTGATGACGACTTCCTGTGTTCGTGTTTTCGACGTTTCATTCCGTCTGTCTGTTCTTGTCGCGGCCTTCTTGCCTGTTAGACAAACCAGGGGTGACTTCCAACTAACTATCTAACTAACCAACCAACTAACTAACTAACTAGCTAACTAGCTAAGCTTTAAGCTAAGCTTTAAAGTCCAATACTGCTTCCAAAACTGATGCTGATGTTCCTCCTATCTGGAAGGGGACAAAGCACTGCCCTCCCAACCCACCCGACCCCTGTGACGTCACAAGGTGGAGCAGTTCCCTGACTTTTCTTGAAGAAAATGTGAATTTTGTAGAATTCACCTTCCTGCCAGGCATTTCCCCTTTTCCTTTTTTTTCAAAAAAAAAATATTGAATTACTTGGCTCCACTAACTTGTCACCAGTTGCTCAGTCAACCCATTCTGCA
This sequence comes from Thamnaconus septentrionalis, assembly GCA_009823395.1. Lineage (NCBI taxonomy): Eukaryota > Metazoa > Chordata > Actinopteri > Tetraodontiformes > Monacanthidae > Thamnaconus > Thamnaconus septentrionalis. The sequence goes on along the minus strand of CM020519.1, from coordinate 5,869,431 downwards.
CCAGAAATAAAGGCATTTTTTTGGCGTCGCGTGGTATATTCGCGGCGGCTCGCACTGCTGGGTTTCTTGTCACATCTCCAGCAAGAATATAAGTAATGTGCCATTCAATTAACCGAGCCTGAGATCAATTTCGATTTTATGTAACCCAGGGGAGCTGTGCTCAAAGTGTTTTTTTTGTTTTTTTTTTTTTTTTTCCAAGTCAGAACTCTGCCAAGCTGCTCCAATTAAGGTTGATGATGGCATGGTTATGTAACCTGTAAAAACAAACCAAAAAAAACAACAAAAACAAACAAACAAAAAAAAACCTGTCCTTCAAACACTGCTGCTATTGTTCCTGCTCTTTGCCAAGCACGCAGGCTTCCTCCCCACCACCAGCGGAGCCTGGAGGCTGTGGAGGTGCTTCAGCGAGCCCGTCCGTCCCTGGGCACGCAGCTACGCACGTGGGCACCCCTGGGTGTTCTGGCAGACGGCAGCGTTTTGTGGCAGCGCACCAAAGAAAACACACAGACAACAGATGGCCTGTGTTGTCTTCCGCCCAGCCATGAGGCTTTCTGTTGGCTCCGGCTCCCCCCAAACCGGCCCCGCTGTCTCTGTAAATCATAGATGGACAAGCAACATAGAGCTGCGCTTTAAAAAAAGAAAAATCAAAATAAAAGAAGATGAAAAAAAAAAAAAAAAACTTAAGATAGTCCTCGGAGGAATAAACTCCAGATAACAGACGCGTTTCACATGTGGTTGTTGCGTCAACTTGTGCTACCAAACGCATCTCTGAAGGGAGCCTCGAGAAGTGGATCATCCTTCGGCCACTAGATGGTGCTCAGTAGCAGATATTGTGAGCGAAAGCCTTTTTTTTTTTTTGGTGATGTCACCAAGGGTATTATTTTAGATGGAAGCTTACACCCAGGGCTTTTCTCCCCCAGTTTTCTGCAGGACCGTGGAGTTTAATGGATAAATAATTTGATGAGGCTCGTTTAAGGGAGAGAGTAATAATAATTTTTTTTGGGGAAAAAAAAACTGGATAAATCTGGATAAATTGCTAAGTAAGAAAGAATCTGAATATTTTGTTCATCCCCAGGGGATATTACCTCAGTAAAATAAGTAACTAACTAAATTAAAGGAGCTCTCAAGTTATTAGAGTCAAACCTTTGAAAAAGGTTTGAACATTGCTTTTGTGTGATCCATTTAGTACATTTCAAAACGTTTTAAGCCGTCAAGTGATGCAGTGATGGCTGTTTACTGTCCAGCAGATACCATCATTCAGACCCCATCGTTAGTTCCTGATTGTTGCATTTAAACTACACAGTACATAATGTACCGCACTGCAGTCACAATGATAAACCTGGTAATTGCGTTTCAGCAAAAAATAATTAAATAAATAAAGGAAGCAGTTCAGCTGTTTGTGTTTTCGTAAACAACGTAATAGACAAACAGCTGAGAGGCTTTCAGTGTGAAAAGACAAAGAGTGTCTCCCTGTTGTTTTGAAGCAGTTCATCTGAGTTCCTTAACTCGAGGCGTCACTCTGAAATGTTTGTTATTTTCCCCCAGCTTTGCCCCAATTATCTGGTCAGTAAACAGCATAATCAGAGCCTCCAGATGACAGACTCAACCTGAGAGTGGTCTTGCATGCCTTCTTCACTTTTCGCCCTAGTTTGTCAATACCCAATTATCCCCTCCAATGCCGCTCCTTCAGACTTAAAATAGCTCTTTTTTTATACGGTGCGCCATCTCTAATTGCAGCGGCTCGGAGTCACAAGACACATTGATCATCCATCACTGGTGCTGAATAGCCTAAAGGTGAGCCCCGCCGCTGGAAGACAACACATTTCAGAAGGTTTTCTTGTGGAGGGCGATGACTTCAAAGTGCATTAGACCCATGCTGGTCCTGTGGTCGGTGGGGATGTTTTCAGGTGGGCTGTAAACTTCTTTTCTTTTCTGTCTTTTTTTTGTTTTTGTTTTTTTAAATCTTTGTTTCATAACCTGAAACATTAATTTAAAACTTCTGTATTACACACAGATCTCTATCCAAGACTCCAGTGGAGCAGCCTGTGCAGTAAGTAAATTATGTTACATCTCACATAATTTATCAATTGAACAACATTGTCAAAGAAAATGACCTATTAGTTCCACTATTAGCTGGCTATTAGCTGGCTAAGCTAGTTTTCCCCTAGCCCTAAAAGCTAACCCTAACCTTTGTAAGAACTTGTTAGCTTCTTTTCAACTTTGTTAGTTACTTACTTTCTCAATTAGCGATTTTTCTAGCTGGCTAGCTCTGTCTTTCTTCATTTTTTGACACACCAGCAGTTTCCAACCGACTGCTGCCAGATGCCGCTTTTATATTTCAAATCACAGGGGTTTTTCTCTGGGAAGTAAAGTTTTATCCGGCAGATAATCAAAGTGAACTCGACAATCTGATCTTCTGTTTGTCTCAACGACCTTTGTGGAGCGACTGTCACTGCAGAATAAATATCATTCGCGAATCTATATAGTGTTTGAGTCAGTCCTGGTGGGCTTGACTTGCCCTCTCCCTCGCACACACACACACACACACACAAAAAAAAGCTCTAAATCATGTGGCTCAGTGAATCTGAGTCTTGACAGAGCCAGATTGCCTGACTGTGCCCTGTGGGAGAGATAATTGGGTGAAACAGGTTGTTTTTGCCTCACGGAGATACATGAGGAGCGGCGGAAGGGAGAAAACAACACGGACTCCTCATTTCAGATAAAACCTCTGAAGCGTGCAGTTCCTCGTGTTTTCTTTCCTTTTCCTTTTTCTTTTTTTTTTTTTTTGTCCGAGCTGAATTTGGGTCTTTTCAATAAGCCTGGCAGGAGACTGGAACATCCTGCACGCCTGCAAATGGCCCGGGGCTATTTTTGCCCATGGGTACAATTTTGCTAAGTGCATGACACACACAAGCTTTGATCAGTGCAGACCGACGCCTGGTTAAACAGAGAAAAACAGGCACGGCCCCTGAAACAGTAGCAAAATTCAAATCTCTTTCATGGATCCTGACAATGGCTCGCCCCGCATTTTCCGAGCCTTTCGAAGAACTAACAGGATCCAAGAACTGTGCAAAATTAATTTCAACAGTGTTTTCTATCAACGGCGTGCGCCTCGAGCCTGCCGGTGAACTTCCCAGAGATGAAAAGTCCATCCTTTAGTCCTCCTGCCTGATTTCGCTTTGTAGGAAATGTTTTTTTTTTTAGCAGGGAGACGAAACCCCGAGTTTTAGCAGGAGGCTGTAAACACAGCGCTAAGCAAGCTGTTTACTGTAGATCGGTTGTGTTTTGTGGACCTCTATTCATGCAAGGTGGCTTTGATGGAGGCTGGGATTTTTTATTTATTTATTTTTAATAGCGTTAGCATCCACCTAAAGTTTTTTCACGGAGACCAGAAAACAGCGATTAAACCCTTTAATATCACTTAGCTAGGTTGTTTTTTCTTTGTTTGTTTGTTTTCTTTTTTAATTGGCAGTCTGACACCAACCGCCCAGAGTGAGCGCCCACGCACCAAAAAAAAAAAACAAGGCCAAGAAAAAAAAACAAAAAACGCCAGACAGCTCCGGCCGACTCGGCTCTAATCACACGTGTTAATTGGGGATTGAGCCGTCGGCCACCTGCGCCACTTTGGGCGCGAGGCTCTGCTGTCGTCTCCGTGGAAATGGTTCCCGTAATTTGTCTCACGGTTGCGAGGGAGCGACCCCGTGCTGCTGCCTGCCGGGAAGTCGGTCAATTTCTGCTGCTTAGTTGAGAGTTGTGACCGCCGCTTTAAACCAACCCTGACCATAAAAACAAGAAAATCAAAATGAACCCTGCTGATGTGCTACTGTGCCTTCGCAGAATTGCGTTTTTTATTCATGAACTTTGATTTTGAAGAAGAAACAGCAACATCAAGTGGTCACATTTCCGAATGCAGCACTCTTTCACTCTCTCTCTCCCCCTCCTGAGCTTGCCAGTGAGCTACAGTGGCCTGTGCACCCAAACCTGGATACCTCGCCCACCTTCTTCTTCTTCATTGGTTTATTTAAAGACTCGTGCAGTCGCCCTTATTATGCTATCACGCAGCAGATTGTCCACACCAGGCTTCCTTGGATATAGCTATATAAGTGCAGTCTATTTACCATTTTATATGAGAACCGTTCAAAGGGTAGGAAAACCAAATTACATTTATTGTACTGCGAGTATATACTTTTATTAATGTATCAATGGGCAGTGTATTAAGCTTTTACCAATTTAAAAATCATAAATCAAGTCAAGTATTACACACTGGGCCTTTAAAGGAGACCGGCGTCGCTTCCTCTTGCTTGCTTTCATCGCCTCAGTTCAATGGCTAACGGCTAGGCCGCTAGCTGTGAAAGGGCGTTGCCTGCCTTGTTCGCGGGCAGGCGGACCTCGGAGATCAGCCAGTCGCCGTCTGACGGGGGAAACATTCTCACATCAAGGGACGTCGCCGAGGTGGGCTTTGATAGTTCCACAGGCCGCAGCGCATAAATGTCATTATGATTTAATTCAGGCCAAGTACCTCCAACCAAAGGCTCTCTTTCTCCCTTTTTTTTATAACAACATTTGCATTTCTGAAAACTTGCTGTGCCAGCTCTGCCGGAATTTAAATCGTGCTCGACTCTATATGCTGCGTTTTTTTTCTTCCCTTTTTACCGCTCCCCTGCTAGAAACCCCTTTTTGAAGATGCCCTGGATGTGCCACGACGAGGGCGCCACTCCGGCGCTAATTGATCTCTTCAAGGCTGAATCATGGCGCTTACTGTATTTTATTTTATTACATTTTATTTATTTATTTAAGGGGGGGGGGGGGATTGTGTCCTGATTGCAGTGGAGAGACTGGGGAACTTGTGGTGATTCATTTCCAGACAGATATGGATTTCATAATGGACAAACTCAGACTCTGTGTCTGCCTTGTTTCCTTCTAATAGCACAAATGTGTTGACTCTCCCCTTTTCTCTAAGTTGGCCCCACAAACGAAGAAGAACCACGGCTGCTGAAATTGAGACAGAATTAAAAGCAATCAGTGAAAGAAATATGTATATATATGTGTGTATATGTATATATATATATATTTTAAATAACACGGGGAAAAAAAAAAGAGATACGCCTTTGTTTTATTGTGTTATGCTTTAGCTTGAATAATCCCTTGCCTTACAAAAGCTCTTTGTCTGTGTGTGGGAGCCACTGTTGCTTTTTACTGTCTGCTGTTTCAGATTTAGGTAGAGGGTCCGGCTCTGGAATTTTTTTTCTCACTCCATTTTTTTTGTTTTTACACCCACAGAGGCAGCATTTATCGCTTCCACTACCTGTGAGGCACCCCCGACCCCTCCGAACCCCCACCAGAAAAAGAATTTTCTTTCCACTGCCCAAATTCAGAGCTACTCAAAAATATGTGAGCTTGTTTTGTTGAGGAACAAAATGTGCGCACACACAAAAGACAAACAAGCGCAGAGGTGCTGTGAGTTTTGGCATGTTGTCAACTCCTGGTATCAAATACAACACAGAGAGACAAAAACAACCCAGCAGCAGTGGCTGCACGACTGTTGAAGGAAACTGTGCCAACTCCAATGATGTGGGAGAAGCATTTGACATCAGTCTAATTTTTTTTTTAGCACGTTCTTCTCCGTCGTGTACACCACCTAACACACCCTCCAGCAGCTCAACGCAACAGTAAGAAGACTCACGGGTTTATACCCCCCGAAGCGTCAACGCTTAGTTGACGCCGAGGTAACCTGTGAGAAAAAACAAAGAAAGATTAGGATCACACAGGAAATTATCAAGGAAACAAGCTGCTGTCTCCAGGTGTTGTTCATCGAGTCCGGTTGCAGGTTTATGGCATTCATTTCCTGTTTTTCTCGCAAGTGAAACGAAGGTGAGTTTGGTGATTCTAACATTTGACTGCGTATGAAGATGGATGGAGCATTTGGTTTCAGAAAGGAGGACAGTGAATTCTAGTGTTTGGCCAGCAGGGGCCGCCAAAAACGGTTGCAAAAAGACTGAAAATAGATACAAAATTCATAACTACAAAATTGAACAGGCTCTAATGTCCATTTTGTCCGATTTGGTGTCACTTAGAATAAACATGGATATAAAACTGTGGGTGTGGCCAGTGGGACCAAATGTAGAATTTTCCTGTTTGAAAACAAAGCGGAAAGTCAAGATGGCGCCGACCAGTAGCAAAGGCCAACCTCAAGTCTTCGGAAACAGGTTCGCAAAACCAATGGGTGACATTATGATGACTCCGCCCATCTTTACACATGGTCAATGGGTCTGACAGGCCACTCACCCCACGCGATAAATTATTTGACATTAAGATGCTTGTCAGACAACATTGTGTGTGTGTGTGTATGTGCGTTTTGATTTCAGAGCTGCTGTCGCTGCATTCTTTGCGAGGTCAACGGGGAGCTAATTCGTACAAATGCGACAAACAGAGGGGCTAATATTTCTTTTTGACCGCGGCGCATCTCGCCCGTGTTTATATGGATTTCCTCAAATTGCGAAAACACGTTTAGCTTATGCCTCGCCGACAGCGCGGACAAACCCACTCTGCAATTTCGTTCATTATCGGACAACAATGGCCCATTGTTGCGGCTGACGTGAAGATGTGTCCCTGTCAAGGCGGCACTCGCCTTCAGTTTAAGCATTCGCTCGTCTCGTCTTTTTTTTTTTTTTTGCTCGTCCTTATTTCAACATGACAGTGAGTCTATCGTTGTTTTTAATTTTGGTAATTGTTTGGAATTTCTTTTCAAAATATATTTCATCTTGTCGCTTTATTTTGAAATTCATTTATTGAATTATCATATCTGTTTTTCATCAGGAAAACACTTGATGAAAAATTTTTTTTGTTGTTTTTAATTTGGGGACCTGGTACTTCAGTCTCGCAGAGCTCTGTCACAAACACACACACACACACACACACACACACACACACACACACACACACACACACACACACACACACGCACGCACCACAGAGAGGCACACCTGGGCCGGACTTTTTGAAATCCCTGCAAAACAGAATTTGACCTGTGATAAGGCCCTGCTATCTGTTCCGCCAAGTGTGACATTTTGATGAAGCGCTGGATGTCTCGGGAGCGGAGAGCACTTTTACACTTTTACACTCGGGGAAGGGGGGGGGTTAATAGTCGCACGTTCGAGTGGCCCTACTATTTTCGAGTAGAGTCTTGACTTTTACAGAATTATACCACTCGCGCGTCGCCGTTATCCATTTTTTCCCACATCTGCTCGCGCGTGTCAAAGACCTTGTCAAATGCCAACTGGAAAAGTTCCCTGAAATATGCAAATGACAACAAGACAAATATTTACACGCAATCATAGGTGTCAGGGGACGCCGTTGTCCCCTCTCCCCCTGGTTTTTTTTTTCTTTCTGCGTTGACTTTGGAAGCGAGAGACGCCTCCACTTCCAACCGCGTGTTTTCACACCGTAAACAGCCTGTTAAGTCGGTGCATAATGTGTGTATCTATGCAACGGGTGAGTGGCACGTCAGTCAAACGCTGCGCCGTACGAGGTGCGCGCTGACGAGTGTACAAGGCCCAACGTGGAAGACGAGCAACAGCAGCATCAAATGGTGACAAAGCAAAATTTATGACTGGTGGGTCACACTAGGTTCACTAAAATGTGACAGAGGGGCCGGAGGAGGAGCAGATGGATGGAGTGTTTTGGTGACCCACCTCATAGGAGAAGTAAATATATCATGAGATATGGAGGAAACATGTTCTTTAATGTCTATTGGAAATGAACAAAGGTGTTACAACAAAATATGTGTCTTTGAAGAGGAAGAGCCCATTGCGCATTGGTCCGACCTCCGATTAGGGTTACTGTTGCGGTAGTTTGCTCACCCCTGCTCTGATGTTTTATATTTGACATCGTGCCTGTCTCGCGTTAGCTTTGGCTATCGATCGCTGTTGGATCGATCCAAACTTCAGTTATGCCGATACCATGGTTGGTATCGTCATCAGATCAATACCAGTGTGGTGACATTCAGTTTCCCCACCAGGGGAATTGCACACGTAGCTCCTCCCCCTCCTGCTCCGCTCTGTTGCTGTGCTGTCGTTATTTCACTCCAGCAAAACCAAAGTCTTTCATTCTCTTTCAGTGCTGGTATCACGTCGATACCAAACTACGCAGCATCAAACATCACACGGTCGCCTCGCAGAATGCGGGCGACTTCAGCGTCGCTTCTGCAAAACGCTTTTCCTCTTATCGGCCCATTCCATCTGAGTGAAGTCACTCTGACGTTAATCCCCGAGTTGATCTCGCGTCTTGCGATACCAGCAGCGATATCGTTGAAACCCCAAGCGGATTCACATTAAGTCTGGGCGTAGCTGGAATGTGACATCACTGAGATGTTTAGGCCCGCCCCTGCGCCAGCAGGTGAGCGATAAGAGATGCCGGTCATTCGAGCTGCCACGCCCGCTCGGGTCCAACAGAGGGGCCGAGTGAGTAGAAAAAAGGGGGCGTGAAAAACACCTGTGTGGGCGTCGCTGTCGGGGAAAACACGCCTCGGATTGATTCCGCATCTAATCGATCGGCTCAGCACAAAAGGAGCAGGACGTGCCGAACTTCTGAGCGAGCGAGTCAATAAAAATGTCTGAGAATCCTGGCTGGGTGGAAACGAAAGAAGAAGAAGAAGAAGAAGAAGTAGAGGAAGGAGGAGGTTATCTGGTAAATTGTGTGGAGGCGGAGCAGATAAGAGCCGACCACCGAATCCTCTCAGCGTTCAAACACTCTGCTGATAACCAAAAGTCAGGCCAGCGCTTGTTTTCACAAATTAAGCGCCGGTTAGTTCTGCAGAGATTTGGCATAGCAGCTTTCTAAAAAAGAGAAAGAGGGAGTGAGAGGCTAAACTGTGTGTTTTGTCTTCTCCAATGGTGCATAATTCCTCTGATTGTGTTCCTGGAAAAGAATAAGTGGCCAGCAGAGCAAAAGCAGTCACCAGCGGAGCTGCAGAGCTGCAGAGCTGCAGAGCTGCGCCGATCAAGATGTTGCTTCCTTTAGATCTATCTGCAACAATCATTTTCAGTCTTGCTTGTGATTTGCAACCGTCTGGATGCAACATGAATGTCAATCTCTCCACTGCACACACACACACACACACACACACACACACGTACACACACTGTAAAAGCAGCCCTCAGTGCTCTGCTTCCTGCAGGAACCCCGGGAATGAATAACAACAGTTGTGCTCTCTGGATTTATCGTCCCCTGCACGGAAATTGCTTTTGACTGCAAAAAAAAAATAAAAAAGGAAAGAAAGAAAGTTGAAACCTCTTGCGATCCGTGCGGAGAATTGACAGAACTATCTTGAAAATCTGCTCTCACGCCAAAAGCTTGAACCCGCTGAACCAGCACCAGCCCCGCACCAGTGGCCCAGTCCCGGGCCTAGGGAACTGAAGGAACTGGAGAACTTCTTCCACTGTCTCCTGCTGCTGCTGCTGTAGTGCAGTTGCGCGCAATGGCGGGTGGGAGGCGCCCTAAGGCCTGTCTCTCTCACTCTCACTTGCTCTTTCAGTGTATGTGTGTGTGTGTGTGTGTGTGTGTGTGTGTGTGTGTGCGTGCGTGTGTGTGTGTTGGCGTGCGCGCGCGCGCGCCAGTGTGTGAGTGCGCGAGCCAAACCAAGTGGAAGGGGAGGAGCAGCGTCGGGAGAAAAGTGGCCACACGGTGCGCCAGCCCCCGTCCGAGCAGCAGCGGCAGTCGCTCGCACTTCTTCTCCCCTCGCATTCCCGGAGCAGCGCGCGCGGAGAGCGGAAGCAACAACCGAGCCGGGAGGCGTCTTTAGCTTGAGAGCCGCCCCGCTAACAAACATTTGGGCGACGTTGCTGGAGCCGCTGCGGAGCTCCGGAAGCTGCGGATCGAGCAGGAGCGCACAGCCGCAGCCGGTGCACCCGCTGCACGTCCGTCGCTCTCTCTCTCTCTCTCTCTCTCTCTCTCTCTTTTATTATTATTTATTCACCACACCACAACGCATTTTTCCCCCGCTGAAATAAAATGCCACGGCGGCATAAAGGCGCAGTCCGCACGTAAAAGCGAAGAGAGCATCGCAGCCACACAGAGGCACCGAGGACGAGCAGCCCCGAGGAGCGGAGGAGCAGCGAGCGGCCGCCGGGGAGGTAAGAGCTCCGGTCGGCGGCGCAGGTGGACGCTGCCCGCCTGCCTGCCTGTCTGCCTGCCGCGCCGCATTTTCACACGTTTCGCCCGTAATGACAACGAGTTTGGCGTTTAGGTTCCTTTTTTTTTTTCCCCTCTCCCCCCCCCTTTTTTTTTTCTTACGAATGGAGACGGACGCGCACGGGCACTTGTTCATTCGTGACTAGAGCGCGCAGACACAGGATCACCAGTTTGGCTGCCGTCCCTCCGCTCAGGACCACAGCCTACCAAGTGCGTGCATGTGTGTGCCTGCCTGCCTGCCTGCGTGCGTGTGCGCCATGCTCTCGATGTGCGCAAGCAGCGCGACAAAAGGAGGAGGGCTCGTGTTGATGATAATAATAAATAAGAATATAAAAACAACAATGGCAATGTTTAAACTTCACGTCTTTGCGGGTTTGCGAGGAATGGTCGGGATTGGATGAGCCGTTGAAAGGTCATCATGGTGACTGACAGGGCTGCAGCTCCTTCAAAACAAGACATGTTATTTTGCCGAGGTTTGCTTTTAATGTACCGCGATAACGCGCGAGCTGCGTCGCGCGTTTGTGCACAACAATTAGCGCCCGTACGCGTTACACTACATAGTTGCGCTCAGCACCCCCTTCCTTCCTTTATTTCATTTACTCACATGTATAACCACTCACTTTTTCGTCATAAATAAACCCATGATTTTGCAAAAATTTATTTAAAAAAATTCTCTCGTGCGCACCTTCCATCATCTGCACGCGCAAATGTCGTCCTCCTCCCTCGTGCTGTGAGTTGCTTCGAGTTCCAGTGTGCTGCCAGACTCCGTCCTGGTGTGGAGAGCCATGTGAAGCTGCTGCTGCTGCTGCTGCTGCCTGGTGAGGCTGCAAGCGACCGGCGTGACATCATGTGGCGCCGAAGCAATCAGTACAGTACGGAAGCATCACGTTCACATCCGGTTCTAATGTAGGAAGGCTGAGCGGAGGGAGCTTGGAGCCAGTGGTTGACATGCAGCTTTTTCCTCTTTGTGTTTGCAGCGATTCACTTGAGTTGCCCGTCAGTCCTGGCAGCCTGCTGGTTTGACTCCCCTCTACTCTCTGACACACTAGCTGCGTTTCCATCACCCCTAAAATTGCGCAAAACCTCAATATCGCAATAAAAAAACACTGGTATTGGAAACGCCTAAACTTGGAAAAACCTCTCAAATATGGCTAAAACGTTTTGACGCTGTCATGAGGTGGTTTCTCAGATGTATTGACATAGAGGCATATCGCAAAAGTGCCATGGAAACACTTTTTTTCCCCGCATTTACACGTCAGCGGACGTGAAACGCGAAATGTTTTGTACCTCCATCCTGCTCAAAGTGAGGTCTCGCGGGGACGAGATTTTACGAGAATTACGGCTGATGCCGGTCCAGGTTCCAGTCGTGTCCCGAACAGGACGGGCTGGCAGGCAGTCGGGCAGGCGGGCGGCTCTGGGCTCCGCCAGGCAAGACCTTCGAGCGGGAGAGTGAAATCCTCCTGATGGAGAGTTTGCACCCCAGCCTTTCAGATTTACTGCCGAGCAGCATTTGCATGCAAATAGTTCAGATTCTGGCTTCCTCAATTCAGTCCGTCGAGCAGCAACGGCACAGCATCATAACTAAGACGACGACGACGACGATGACGATGGTGATGATGATGATGATGGTCGCCAATCGCAATAGCTGTAGATTGCGCGGAGCCCTAGTGAGCGCGTTCTGTGCTGGAGAGCTGTCAGTGTAGGCGCCACTGCCATGGTTAGTCAGATGTCGGATGGATGGACGGACGGACGGAGTTCATCGATCGCTAACAGGAAAGTAGTTTTGCAGCAGCGACGGCGAACTGCTGCAATAACAATAACAACAACAATATCAGCAGGAGCAGCAGCCGTGATTCTTGCGTGGATGGAAGTCACGGTTCCGGAATCGCGAGTGAGGGATGAAAGAAAATTGCTCTTTGTGACACAGCGGCAGCCTCACCGGAGGGACAGTGGACGCTTGGCTGTGGTTACCGTCACCTAGCGCTTAGCATCCGAGCCCGACGCACGATTGGCTGCTGCGCCGTGATGTAAAACCGTCCTAGCTGTCAATGGACAACCGACGGGTTGACTGTAAAGTGTGTGTGTGTGTGTGTGTGTGTGTGTGTGTGTGTGTGTGTGTGGGTGTGGGTGTGGGTGGCTCGGCCGGTCCTGGGTCCTGCTCCTTCGCCTCCCGTCTAAGTAATGTGGTTTCCCCCTCAGTTTGTCACAAGCCTCTTTGCCATAAAACTCAATCAGGGATAATCCCCCCCCCCCCCCCCCCATACATCAAACATGATTTATTTCGGTCGGGGGGTGGGGGGGGGGACCTCTTCGGCCCAAGGAATTCATTTAGAAATTACCCCCGAGGCATTTATCCTATTAGTAAAAGGCCAACTCCTGCTGTTCTGGTCAGCAAATTACAATGCTTTGGCTGCAGGCTGCTGGTGGGTTTTTTTATTTATGTCATGAGAGAGAAAGAGAGCGAGGTGGAGAAAAAAAAACAAAAAACAAACCCTGGAGCCGAGCTGGGTGGAAGGGGGGGGGGGCTGGTAATTTGATTGGTGCGGCTGTGGAGAAGCCAGGAAGTGATGACTCGCTCCACAGTGTGTGTGTGTGTGTGTGTGTGTGTGTGTGTGTTTCTTTTTTCCACTCCTCCCTGCACTCGAGCGAAGCTGCGATCGGCTGCTGCTGGTTGCCGCTGGTGACGGCCTGTAGTTTAAAGGAGTGCAGGGAACTGAAGCGGTGCCAGGACTCTCTCTCTCTCTCTCTCTCTCTCTCTCTCTCTCTCTCTCTCTCTCTCTCTCTCTCTCTCTCACACACACGCTCGCACAGAGCAAACATGACCACAGGAAACCAGGTTCCTCTGTGTTTCCTTCTCGTGTACCACTCAGATCAACACAACGTTGCCTCCAACACCGTCGGGCAACACACTGACACACATGCACGCATGCACGCACACACACACACACACACCACCGCCGTCTCCCTTTGTGGCTGGAAATACATCGCTGCTGTTTATTGGTGCCGCCGCACCAAAGCTCGGCGAAGGCGTTTGAATCGTCGATGGATGTCGACGGTCTGATTTCTGGTGGATCAGCGCGCGTGTGTGTGTGTGTGTGTGTGTGTGTGTGTTTTTAAATAAAAAAAACAAAATACTGTTTGGACTAAAATGGCTTTTACTCAGCATGAAAACAACAAGCGGGAGATTTTTTGTTTTTTGCTTTTTGGTCGAAGCTCTTTAAAAAAACAACAACAAAAAAACAAAAAAACAGCAGCATTTTAAACCATATTTTTCAGTTTTATTTTGAAAAATAAAAAATCAACTTCCACGCCAACTTCGCGGCAGAGCTTCCCTTCAGTTTTTGATTAAGTCAGGTGTCCCGTAATTGTCCTCATGAGGGAAGGATTCATTTGGCCGGGTCGGCACTTTGCATTGTACAACAGCAAGTAAGAAAAAAAAAAGAAAAAGCAGAATAAATCAGTGTGCAAGGAAGAGAAGAAAAAAGGAAATGCATGATCATGAAATAGTTCTGAATAGTGTGTGTCTGTGTGTGTGTGTGTGTGCATTATTATTGTTATCTCCCATTGCAAGCACACAGTTGGAAGCCCGTCTGAAAGCTGCGCCCGGTACATGAAGTTCTGAACATTTAGGATGATTTTTTTTTTTTTTTTTTTTTTTTGCAGCTTTATCTTCAGAACTCTCGTGTTTATTGTGTTCCCGAGGAGAGAAAACGTGTCAACGCGGGATCCTTTTGTCCGCAGGGCCATTCACGCCGGCCCTTTAAAGCTTTTTTCCGGCGGAGTGCCTCCCTCCCCATAGCCGCCGTCTGATGGAGGTCATTGTGAGAAAAAAACCCACTCCGCCTCACCTTTTCTCACGTATCTCCGCACGCACGGTGAGAGGTGCGCACGTCCGCTGAAAAGTGCTGCTCGTGTTTTTTTACAAAGTGACTGAGTGGATCCACTTTAGGAATCACTGCTGCCCCCAGCTGAATTCATTACAGGAAGAAAAAAAAAAAAAAATCCACCTCATAAAATGACAGAAGTGGTTCTGGGAGAGACCTCGTTGACGTGCGTGGCAGTTGTTTCCTTTCCCGGAGTTAAAAACTCCCAGTCACGTTATCTGTGGCCGCCGGCTCCGTGTGAAACAGCACAGCGCCATTTTGTGCAATTTGGGGGTTTTTAGATCCCAATTAAACTGGGTTTTATGTGCCGCAGAGCCTGAGAGGCGAGATTTTGTTTCCTTTGGACTCCATCGGGGGGGGTGGGGTGGTGGTGGTGGTGGTGGTGGGGGGGTTTGCAGCATTTTTGGTAGTGGCTGCTGTGGCTGCGCCTCTTTGCAAGGCACGATATTGAAATCGAGAGCTTTTGTTGTGGTGGAGGTCGTTGTCGTCGCTCGGCCTTGGCGAAAGAGTTTGGTTTGCAGATGTAAAATGTGGCTACGCTTTAATATCCGAGCCTCTGCGCCGCTTCTGCTCGATATTCTCCTCAGTCGCCCCGGACGCTCTCGTTGCTAAAGCGTCCAATTGCTCGTTAACTCAAACGGCTAATCGGCCAATCGCGCGGCAGCCGCTCGGCGCGCTCGGCCGTGCCGGCCTGGTGAGGGCGACCCGGCGGGGTTCAAAGGCGCCGTCGGGAAGGAGGGAGAGAAAAGAGGAAGTGAAGTGACTGCGAACGATGCCGCTCTGCTGTTTGAGTGTTTTCCATCTCATCTGTCGCCATTATCACCGCGTCACTGCAGTCTGCTGCAGACTAAAAAAAAAAAACCGAAAATAATATCCAGTGACGAGCCTTGTTGTCAGGGGGTCAAAGGTCAGACTGGGCAGACTGGGTTGAAAGGCAACGGGGGACCCAGACGGCCACTGTTGAGTGTGTGTGTGTGTGTGTGTGTGTGTGTGTGTGTGTGTGTGTGTGTATCGAACACTCAACAGCCACTTTATTAGGTACCAGCAAGGCGTACCTAATAAAGTGGCCTCTCAGTGTCTTTTTTTTTTTTTTAATGAGCATTATTTTTTTAACGCTTGCGCTCTTTTCCAGCCGTTTGCTATTGATGCGTCCCTCGGCTGAAC
The DNA here is from genome assembly GCA_009823395.1 of Thamnaconus septentrionalis. Taxonomy (NCBI): domain Eukaryota; kingdom Metazoa; phylum Chordata; class Actinopteri; order Tetraodontiformes; family Monacanthidae; genus Thamnaconus; species Thamnaconus septentrionalis. The sequence goes on along the minus strand of CM020519.1, from coordinate 5,854,195 downwards.
CTCCGCTGATGCCACGTTAGCGCTGAAAACATCCTTCTGATGGTTTACTTGTCTTGACCCCCCCACCCCTCCCCCACCCCAATATGCCCTTGCTTCTTAGGTTCATGTAGTTGGTATCGGTTTGTACTGTACGTACATATCAGATTGCTCTCGAATCCGAGGCTGACGGCGAGGCCGAAAACAAAAATCGGGATCGGCTTTCTACGAGCGACGGTGTGAAAATAATTTGAAGCCGCGACATTTTTTTTTTCCCCATTCATTTTTATTTTTTATTTTTTTTACAAATTTTAATTAACAGTCATCAGCGATAGCTGGCTGGCGTTGGGAGTGAAAACACCCACCAGCGGAAGGTGTGAAAGCGCTTCCCGCGGACAGTAAAGGATTTTATTTTTAAGGCCGACTCTGCTGTGTAAAAATCCTTCCTAAAAGTCTCTTTTTGTTCGTTTGAACGGTGCAAATTCCTTTCCCCTTCACCCCCTCCCCCACCCAATCCCCTACTCCCCCAATCATCTGTTTGTTTATATTTACGACAATGTTTATTCATGTCCTCCGCTGATTTATTTATCTATTTATTTATTTTTAATATAATTTATTGCCTGACGCAGCCGCTCTCCTCCGCGCACTGCGGTTATTGTCTCCTGGAGACAGTAAACCCTCCCTGCAGCCCCTTAATGTCTCCGCAGCCCCTGAATATTTAGCCGCCGCCGCGCTGCTGCGCTGCTAATGTGCGGCCAACAGAATCCTGCGATTCGCCCAACCGGTCGCCCGCCGCCGCCGCCACCGCCACCGCCGCCACGGAGCTCTTCAGAGTTCAGTGAGCTATGAAAGGCAAGTCTCTTCAGTCGCCGCCCTCCTGAGCGCACTCGCTCGCTCGCTCGCCCGCTCGCTCGCTGGAGGCCCCCGCTGGTGCGGCTATGCTATCGTATTTCAGTCGTTTCTCCCCGTTTGCAGGCCCGAATGCGTCGCCGCCTGCGAGTCCTGATCCTCCTGCATCGGCCGAGATTAAAGCTGGCGTAAAGCTGGTTTTTTTTTTTTTTTGTTTGTTTTCCCTGATGCTCGCCGTTGAGGTCACAATGGGGAAACTCAGACACTTAAACTGTTTTATAAAGCCTGTTGATAAAGATGTTTCAATTTTTGCCGTTGAGCAACGCAACATTTTTGTGTCGCTTTGCAACAAGCGAGCTCGTCGCTCAAAACAATTCTAATTAGGGCCTGTTTGCACAAGATCGCACCTCCCACAAAAACCAATATCCGAAAAAAAGTATTGTTGTCTCTCCGTTTTCAGCCTCCAGCTAAAACTCCATATATGCGAATGGCAAAACTGATGTTTTGAGTCTTTAACAGGGACAAAAAACCTAGGCATTCTCCAGAGGTGGAGCAAACGCCTGCCTGGGAGAGAGGCATCAATGCCCTTTGTGATGTCACAAAGAAAGTTCACTGACGCACTCCAGGCACATGTCATTGTTTGAAATCTACAAGGAGTTTTTCCTCCGGCGCGTCTCTGCTGTAAAGTTATCGAGGCAACAAAGCACTCAAGGATTCCACAAGGGAATAAAAATAAAAATAAAAAATGTGTGTGTGTACATATATATATATACACATGTATATATATGTTTACACATACCCACACAAGAACGAGAGCAAAGTGCAGGTGCAACAAGAGTGCCAGTACGCTTCACAGTATGAATTGTCATGGTCCTGATTGGTCGCACGCGGCTTCAAGGTTGAAGCCTTCAGAGATGCTGTGTTCCGCAGACTTCACTTTCAACTGGCAGCTGTTAAAATTCCTGTTGCCTTTCTTTGGTCTCCAATCAGTCCGCCCGCTCTGACCTTTGACCCCTCTCTGACATCAACAAGGCGTTCTCCTCCGCACGGATAATATTCCCTTTCTTTGGGGCCGTCCTCTGTAAACCCTAGAGAAGATCCCAGTGGATCAGCAGCCATTGGACATTGCACCTAATAAAGTGGCCAGTGAGTGTTTTTTTTGTTTTTTCACTGTTATTCCGCAGCCGTGCCGCCAACACCAAACCAAGCAGCGGGTCCTCCGGCCATAATTACCACACATAAATGAAATTTTTAATCAACTCTTCACAAAAACACCGACTCCTGGTGGATCTCTTCCCTCTGAAGAGACGGCGGCCGCCAGCCACCCGCCAGCCAGGCGCTCTTTGTTTTCATCACCTCCAATGAGTAAATGTGTGCTGGATTTTCGAGACTGCGAGGCGTCACGTCGGGATTCCCCGCAGTCTGCTGGGCGGCGGCGGAGGCTCCGTGGGGGCATGGTTAAGCTTGTTAGCCCCGTCTGAAGACACCCCAGGTTGGCTTCATGGATATAGAATCTAAAACCAAAAAAAAAATTTCCTGTCATGAAGCTCATTAGCGAGACAAGTACTGCCTGCCCTCATGCAGGCTGATGTCAGGCGCTGCTATCTAGAAGGGTAGTTTTGTTACTGGACAGCCAGAGCTCCCCAGTCTTCTCATTTATGAACTTAAGTCCTTTTAATAACGCAAAATAACACTTTTTTCCCCCACCGTCTATAAATGATATTGAACTGTGGAAACAATGAGCCTACGGAGTCGCAATCTCTTCTCTCAAGATTAGACACTTGACACGGAGGAAAAAGGACTCATGAGTTGATAAGGTTGGGCTGCTGTTATGTTATCATCAGTGGGGGGGGTTTCGGTTAGCTTGGCACATTTGTTTGTTTTTTTTAACTCTGTTGAGTAGGATTGGTAAAACTGGCTCATTGAAATAGACAAAGAGATTGAAGAAGGAGAAGCGTAGCGAGGTTAGCTTAGCTATTCTTAGCTAAATTTAGTTTCTTTTTGTCTCTGTATCTTCTTTTCTTTGTTTTTACCTGCAGCACCTAATTGCTAACTGTTGTTTGGTCACACAAACACCGACGTGTCTGGAAAGTGATTGCGTACGATTGATTCCCAACCTGCTACTCTTCAAAACTAGTCTTTTTTTACTGTCCACATTTCCGCAGCGTCCAAACCAAAATTCTGGCCGCGTCTGCTCTCCGAGAACGTTTTTTCCCAGCGCCAAGGAACAAATTATGCAAATGATCAGAAAACATTTGATTTCGAGCCGGCTCTCCAACTTGTGCCTTTCTAATCGTGCGCAGAACGACACGTCAGTGCCGGCTTCTGTTCGCCCTGCTCGCCGTCTCCTACCTTCACTCTTCTTATTTTTAGAGCTTCAGGGCCTGATTTGATGACGAGCGCCGGCCGCGTTTTTTTTAGGGGAAAAAAAACCCCAAAAAAAAACACGTGCTCTCGCTCGTGAGATGTGACGTGTGCGGTGAATAAATCCCCATTAACGAACCTGTTAGCCTGCGCCACGTAGCGGACGAGCTCCCTAGACTTGCTAGACTTTTGGCTGCATCCCAGCCAGCTAATGCTGTGCTGCATGCTTTAATTTGTGCTGGCACCATATATATATATTTATTTTTTCTATTTTTTTTCTCAGTGCAGGGCAGTGACCGGGGTCATTTATTGTATTTTGTAATTAGCAGATGACATCTGGCAGCGCATAATCTTCTGAAAACAGGCTTTTATTTGCTGACTGCAAAGGTGTTCACCTGCTGTTCAGAAGTGCGCGCGTGTATGAGAAGTAAAATAAATAAATAAATAACTTGTGTGTCGTCGACTCGCCCTGATATCAAAGCGGGCCTCTCGGTGGCCGGTGTCGATAAAGACTCGGATGCACAAAGCGCCGCCTTTTTCCAGCGTCTCCTCGCGTCGCCGACTCGTTGGCCCGGCTTAAAAGGGGGCGCCGCCGTCCGTGGCCAAGCAAATTAACGAGCGTTAAGTCAAAATAGCCCCGGCTTGGACGCACATGAAGGGTGATAACACTTGGCGGCTCTGCCTGTATGTCTCCAACTGCCCTCCTGCGTCTTCAAAGAGCTGCCAATAAAAAAAAAAAAAAGAAGAAAAAAAACACCCCGAGAACGGTGGCGCTAACAAGAGCTAAAGGTGCGCGGATAGCTTTTGTCACCACCTGTTGGCCACCATTAAAACATTCATTTATTTAGATAGTTATTTATTCCAGGACATTTCTTTATCTCCTTCCAGGACCGATGTTTTCATTTTCTGGCCGTTAGCGAGTGTCCGCTAGCTAGCTCCCGGCGGACGCCGCTTCACTTCCGGTTTTCAGAGGAAATGTTTTTATCATATGAAGCCCGGCGCCTCGAGGCAACTCAGCCAATAGCAGGCGTTCGATGGTCTGGCCGGCACAATTAGACTTTAAAAACATGCCGGACCCTCTTTTCTGCTTCCCCTTCTAACCGTCGGTATTGAATCTCCCCCTGGAAAAGGAAAACTGGACCTCTTTGGAAAAAAATAGAATAAAATCTACCTCTCAGTCTGTGGGAGGCGATGCGATGGCAGCCGAGGTTGATTATTAATGGGCGGGTCTCTCTATCTCTCAGGCCCTAATTGGTCTCCGCTGATTGCTAAGCTCTCTGATTAAGAAATTCCATTAAAATGGATGTATCATGCTTCCAAGTGCTTTTCACAGCTGGCTAGCTCCTTCAATCAATTGATAATTACCCAGATGATGTATTGCAAGGTCTCTTTTATTTATTTATTTGTTTAATATTTCCCTCTTTTTTTTGTATTTGTGTAATATCGGTCTTGAGGCAACTTTTTTTGTTTTTCCGCTGATTGCCTTGGAAATGTGACTCGCGCCTGTGTGGCTATTATTGTGACCGTCTGCCTCCTTTTCTCGCGACTTGATTGGTCGGCTGCTGCGTTTAGTCGCCGGGCGAAAAGCTCAGAAAATCAACCGCCGCGCAGGGAAATAAAAGACTCTTGATGGAGTTTGCGTGTTTGAAACAGAAAAGTGAAAGAAATACAGTTTGCTGACGCTCAACGTGTGAATTCATCGCTCAACGTGATCCCAACATCTGTTTGACGAGCTGAGCAACAACTGGGCCTTTAATGCTTGCAAAGCGCGCACCCGGAATTAAATAATCCAATTCTTGCTAATTCATTCCGACTGTGTTTTTTTTTTTTCCTTCAGTTTTAGGCATTATGCGTCACATATTAGCCAATGTTTGTCCTCCGCATTATCTGTTCTACTTACATTTTCTCATTAATGTCATTTGAGTTTTTTTTTTTTAAAGACACAAATTGAGCGTTTGTGTCATTATGGATGTGCGAGTTAACTGGAGGGAGAGGAGAGGCAATATGAATCTATAGGGAGCCAATGAGGTAGCTAATGATTTTTGCTTTGTGCCGAGTTAATGGAAAACATCTTTAATTTCATGGCAAAGTAAATATACCCCCCCGCAGGGTCTCCTCTCATTTTTGACTCGAAAAGTAAATTTGAATGAATTTTTTTCATTCATTTTTTTTTTTTTTTTCCACACCAGAGTCAAAGTATTTTTTTCTCTGTTTGCTCAGACTATTTGGCTTCTTGTTTTTTTAAGGTTTGTGATTTTTCTTTTGCCAGACAATTTTTGACATTTCAATGCGAGTCGACGAGCTGCGGCTTTTTTCCCTTCGCCCGCTCGCATTCGGCCCCGACAGCGGTTTTCCCCATTCTTGCAACCATCATCAAAATATATTTTCTGACTTTTTCTTCAGGGAACAAAGAAACAAGCCCTCATTCGTCCTTGTTTTCTATGTTCGAGTAGAAGAAAAAAAAAGCAGTCAAATTCGTTTTTGTTTTTTTTTTCCTTCTTTCCTGCAGACCACAAAGTGCGATTTGATTTATCGTGAGCCGAGTCAGCAAAACGTGATAAACGAGCCGCGGTAACGTTCACATTTTTGTGTTTCCTCCTCCTCTGCGGCTCCGTCGGCCGACTTGTCAATTCCTTCCCGCTAAAGTGAGATTTCTGCTTTTTATTATTCCAGATTTATTTCCGGAGCGCCTGTTCTGGTGGAAGCGGCTGGTGGATTTTATTTATTTATTTATTTTTTGCTTTTGTTCTCCTCTAATCAACCTCAGTGGCTTCCAGTTCGGTGGGGGAAAAAAATGTTTCTAGAAGGACTTTCAACAGTTCATGGATGTCGTACGTTCACGTCCGTGAATTTCCGGATACAAGGACTCGCAATGAAAAATAAGTGACAGCAGTGACACGGTTGCTATACAGCCGTTGGCCTCACACAGCGGTGTTTCGCTCTGTGAATTTTCAGGGTTGAGCTTCAATCCCATATGTAGGAATAATATTTGTACGTTGCAATAAAGAGAAAAAAAAATACCGGTTGGATGACGTCGTCATCAGTCATTTTCCGGGAGGGAAACGATTTTCACACACAAAAGTCTGAAAATCGTAATTTTAACTTATAAAGGATTTCTGCCGGGTTCCTTTTTTCTTATTTATTTATTTTTTTTTTTAGCTTTCTCTTCTTTCCCATTTTATTTCCACTCTTGCTTGTTTTTTTTCCCCCCCCAGAAAACCAGAATGCCCTTGTCGTCTCTTATTCTTAACAGGAGCAGAGACTCCTTTAACAGGGACACACACACACACACACACACACACACACACACACACACACACACACACACACACACAGAGTGAGGGACGCGGTGACTTCCAAAGGCTGCCACCGCCGAGTCGTCAGCTGACGTCTGTGTTTTTTTCCCCCTCCCTTCTTCTTCTTTTAACCAACACCAGCGCCGTTGTCGCCGCTGACAATGAGGGTCTTTGAAGTGTTTCTCTCCTCGTGCCAGAACAAAAAAAAAAAAAACACCAACCAACCCTCCTCCTCCGCCTCCTCCTCCTCCCCCTCCTCTTTCTTCTCCTCCTCCTCCTCCTCCTCCGTCCTGCAGCCTGCAGCTCGGCCCGGGGAGTGAACGTGGTAATTTTCGTTTTTTATTAATCTGCGTCTCATCCTCCCCAGCTGGAGCCATATGCTTCGGCTCTGACCTTATCCGCCGCTAAATTAGTGCAACGACCCTTTATTTTCCCACCGGACACATGGAGAGTAACACATAGTTCCTCTGGGCGGAGTCATTAGTCTCGTCTCCGGAGTTCCTCACTCCAGCGGCTTTCTCCTGCAGTCGGCCTTAAAGACGTAGCCGCTCCTCTTTATGGTCCATTTTTTTCCCTCTTCTTTCCAAACAGATGGCATCAGGGAGGATATTGGAGGCAGATTTATGAAGCTTTTTCTCATTTTCGCTTTTTCGGGCCCAAAAAAAAAAAAAAAAAAGATGAAATAATAGTAAAAAAAAAAAAATGGAAAAAAAAGAAAATTCTCACCCGCCCGTTATTGTCTCCGCAGGTGCAGCCGGTGCGACTCAAAAGATCTCATTTATCTGTGATGAGCATCCCCGTCCGCTGGAGACCAAAGGTACGGTGAGATATGAAAAGCTCATTATCTCTTGTGTCCCGGTAATCATTTTATTATGCAACAGACGAGCCACACACTGCGCTCGCCCGCTCGCGAGTGAGCGGCGTAATAAAATGTGTCCTTTATAATCTTCACTTTTTTTTTCTTTGTATTTTTTTCTATCTTTTTTTCCCCGGCCCCCCCACCCCCCTTAAAAATGTTGCCTTGACACTGTCATGCTGGTCTGAAATAATTAATCCTGGTCCCTTTTTTTAAAATATATATATAGTTTTGAATTTGATATGACCTCATTTTATAATAAAAAAAATAAATCCCCAGATTTTTAAGTAGTGGAGCTCCCTAGCGGGGGTTCCGCTGCCTCTACGCTGGCCTGGTTTAGCATCGGAATTGATGGTCTGGAAATATTTGATGCACGGCGTCGTTAATTCGCCTCGACTCCTCCGAGCCGCCGAGTTGTTTGTCTGCGTTTCGAGATTTCGCCGGTGATCCACCGGTGGACGGGATTACTCCTGGACGGCGGAGCCCAGGAATGCGCTGAGGAGTCCGAGGGGTCCGAGAGTTCTGGCTCAGCGTCCGTGAAATCAAATTGAATTAATGGGGTGACCCTGCTGCGATGACTGATTAGGACGGCGCTCTGCCTTTTGATTGCAGAGCGAGGTGGCTGGATGGACGCTTGTGTGTGTGTGTGTGTGTGTTCTTTGGATTGGCTTCTCGCTGCGGAGCGCCAGGTGCTAAGTGATTTTTGCGTCTCACAGATCTGTCGGACGCACCTCCAGCATTAAAAGCTCACGGCAACGCTTGCGGACTCGCTAGGCTGTCTGTCCCTTTTTTTTTTGAAGCGGAACATTGGATTTTTAGCGCTAGCTTAGCCTAGGCTGAGCCATAGGTTGTTGGGCTAGCGTGGCCTCGTGTGGTAGCTGTTACTAGCAAAGGCTAGTCAAGCTAGCCGCTCATAAGTGGTGCTGAAATATTTTAATTGTGATCCGTTATGTAAAGACAGCTTTTGTTTTGACTGATGAAATCGTCCATGCTCGTCCAATCGCGTGGCCCGAGTATCGGGATTGGACAAGGAATTAAAGTGGCTTTTAAGAAGGACAGTTGCTGATTTAAAAAAAAAAAAAGTCACTTCCTCTCCTTCCTTTCTATCATCTGATTGTTCTGACAGTGCAACGTAAAGAAAAAAATATTTTGGGTTTGGGTTTTGCAAAGATGGATTTTTAGACTGCAATTACCAGATTAGACTAGAAAAACGTTTGTACTTACTTTTCTTACTTACTTAATGGTATGCATCGGCAACATTTGTTTTTGTTTTTTCCAACCTCTTTTCATTGTGCGACACGGCAGGCAGTTTTGCCGCTGTGCAGATTTCCGCCGCCCGGTCTGTTTATTTTTTTGTAGTTTTAATTTTTTTAGCCGCTGTTGCACAACATGCGTTTAAGTGAAGCAACGGGCTCGCCGAAAGCGCCATTGTTTGCTCACCGCAGGCTCGCCTCTTTGCCGCGTTCAATCTCAAATTGATGTGGCAAATCTGAATCTGCTCAGGCCGTCTGATTTGATGAGAACCCGGCGAGCTCGGAACAAAGGCCGCTCAGAGGAGGCCGTTTACTGGCCTCCGCTGCTTCTCGGCTGGACCTGGAAGCCTTTCGCCGTCGCGGCACAAAGCTGCGCAAAACAGAAATTTCTGCTGCTTTCCCCCAAAACTTTGATTGAATCTCGGCAAACGAGTGCCGGATTTGAACTTTATTTTTGATGTTCTTCATGATGATTTTATCGCTGTAATATTGCACCTATTTCTGTGTATTTAAGAGACGTGCCTCTGCCTACTGAGCTTTTAATCCAGGCTTTTAACAGGGCTGATTGAACTCCCGCTACACCGTCTGCATACCTGATGTGGCTGGATGACAAAATTGTGTAAAGTTGATTTTCAGTCGAGCGTGTCTACCAATTCGTCCCGCCAATGTTCGATTTTGACTTCTGGTGGATTAGAACAGGCATGGGCAACTACCATGTCATATACAGCCCCGCTAAGCTTTTTATTCTGGCCTGCCGAACTTGAAGAAATGATATCAACAGTCACACCCCTGGATCAGGACAAAGACTTTCGGCCGTTACATTCTGCTTTCTGTGGACGTCACTGGAATCTCGAGGTGTTGAAGGTAGAAAAGTTGACTTCTTGACGTCCTGCTCTGCAGCCGCGTTGGTGTGAATCATCTCTGGGAGTATCTAATGGCCTGCGCTCGCCCGCCGGCTATAATGTGTCACCATCTGTCTCCGTGGAGCCATAATGCTCCCAGTGGTTTGTTGATGGTCGACTCTTCTCGCTCCAACAATCTTCCCTGCATTCATCTTCAAAAAAAAGCAAGAAAACTTGCACGGAAGTTAAAAAAAACCCAAAAACAAATATGAATGCAATGTTTTTATTTAAATGTCCTGGAGCAAGAGAAGTCATTTGACTCGACGCAAACTGAAACGGATTTGATTTTCAAAAGCTGCTTTAGTTTCTGTTCATTTCCACAAACTTTCCACAAACTTTTCAAATGACTGGAATCTTGCCACTGTCTTTGCAAACATTCCTTCAGAATAAATATATATATTTTAATTTTGGTCGTCACATCCCCACAAAGCCAAACATTGATTGTGTTTGTTTTGTTTTGTATGATCCCGACTTTGTTTGTAGCACACTTGCGGTGTTATTATCTCGCTAAAACATCACAGCGAGGCTCGACAACAGATACCTTCATCTTTTACGTGTTGCGAGACAGTGGGGGGGGTGCTAAACAAATGGACAAACAAACAAACAACAACCACAACAAAAACCAGGATGATCAAACAAAGCCGATCTCTCCCGGAGCCTTTTCCTGTTTTTCACGTTTTTTCCCCGCCACACCCGGAGAAGCGATGGTCATCGTCGGCCTTGTTTACCCACCGCTGCGCTGTTTGCGTCCCGAGGCCCAACCCCTTCCCCCCCATCCCCTGCCCCCAAATCCTCCACCCCCCCGCCTCTCCCCCCTCCCCCGCCCCTTAACCCCTCAAAGGAGACGTCGGGCCGGAGCTGTCTGCCGAAATCATCCTCAAGGCCTCCGTCGGTAATGACGGATGACAAGCTTCTGCGAGGAGGAAGACACTCGTGCCGGCAGGCCGAGAGCCTCAACTGAGCCTGGAACCCAGGAGAGAGAAGAAGAAGACGAAAGAAGAAGAAGAAGAAGAAGAAGAAGAAGAGCCTCGGGGGGGCTCTGCTGCACCTAATGAGGAAGAAAGCCACATCTCACCTGTTAAAGACTTGGCTAAATTACGACGTAGCGGCTCCTCGCGCTCGGCTAGAATACTAACCGGTGGGAAGTGGTGCAGCAGCAGCTTGGTACGACTGCGCTGGACAAAAAAAACCCTTCAAAATTAACATTTTAGCGACTGACTGGAGGGGAGGTCAGGGTGCAGCCACGTGTAATGGAGTGGCTGCCGGCTATTCACAGCGATTGCGACTCTCTCTCTCTCTCTCTCTCTCTCTCTCTCTTTTTTTTTTAATTAAACAGTCGATCTTTGTTACGGAATAAATCTTTGTCACCTGGAATTAAAACCGAGTAGCGACGTAGTCGAAGGCTACCCCCCCCCCCTCCACACACATAAAAATGGCCTTTCCCGCTAACCCCCCCCCCCCCACCACCACCACCACCCTTGAGCGGGATGTCTGCTGTGGGGGGGTTGTTGGGGGTGGTCCCAATTGTCACGACAATAGGCGGAACGCAAGATGCACGTGCGTCAACAACAGGGGGCGGCGCGGCACAGCGGGCGCTCGCCGCTCTACCTGCCCCTGTTCCTGTCACATGATCGACAGCGAGTGTGTGTGTGTGTGTGTGTGTGTGTGTGATGATTGCAGTGATTAAGACGCCGGCCCCTTGGCCGGAGGAGCGTGGAAACACCGAGAGACAGACGCACAACACACAGCAGGGGGTTGTGGCTGGTTGGAGGGGTGGGAGAGGGGGGTGTTGGTTCCAGCAGCGCCATTGAGACTAAAGCGTGTGAATGGGACACGCCGCCACTTTCAACAAGTGCCATCCTATTTTTCCTTTTTTTTTTTCTGAAGCGCCTTCAGGGACAAAGAAGAACGAAGCTGGTGGACACAGAGAGGAGTTGGAAGACTCACAGTTCAGGTTCCACGATGCTGCAGTTCACACCAGTGGCTGAGTGTTAATAGATTCACCAGCAGTCGTGTCATTAGTCATAATTACTGTCAAATGCATTAAATTGAAATTTGAATGCATATTGGTATTGTGACGGTGTGATTAAAAAAAAAAAAAAAAAATAAAAGAAAGATGTAGTTCCACATCAAAGTTCAGAGCAGGTGAACTGACCCAGAAGGTTTCAAAGTACGACCCCAAGTATGAAAAACGTAAGACAAACCAAAAAAAAAAAAGATTTCAAGCAGCGTGTTTTTTCATCCCAACCCCTCCAGTTGTGTTTTATTGACAGATCCCTGAGCTCTGTCTCTTTTTATCTTTTTTTTCTGAACAACTGCATTGAAAATTAATCACATTTCTCAGTTAGATGTTATAAAAATAACAGAAACAATATTTTTTGGAATCCTCCACCCCCCCAAAAAAACAAACTTATTTGGTTGCATTTTCTGTTTTACACCCGGGGTGAAAAACCCAGACAGTGCGGAAAAACTAAAAAATTATGCCTCAAACTTGTTTATTGTTACAACTAAGCTGTTTGTTCAGGTATGTCATAGGCTGACGTGTATTGAAAGCACATCAGCCAATGACAAGTACGTGTCGATAGCAGCCCTCCCATGTTTAAGTATTTTACTGAAACATGATTGGATAAGAATGACCAGAGGTGTAGTGAAGGTGTAGAATAGTTTGAAACATCCGTCGCTCTGTCTACTAGTCCATCCATCCATCAGTCAAGCCGGAATCATCCATCCATCCATCCTTCATCCATCATCCATCCATCCAGCTTTCATTCATCTGTCCATCCATCCATCATCCATCCATCAATCCTTAATCATCCATCCATCCATCCAGCTTTCATTCATCTGTCCATCCATCCATCCATCATCATCCATCCATCATCTGTCATCCATCCATCCATCCATCCATCGTCTGTCTGTCTGTCTGTCTGTCCATTCAGTCCTATCAGCTACGGCCTTGTCTTCTCCCCACCACCCATACTTCTCCTCCTCCTCTTCCTCTTCCTCCCTCCTCCTCCTCCTCCGACAGCCATCGGCCGATGATCCTCAGTTTCAGTTTTTTCGGACGGCCAAACATCTCCTGCTGTCATGTCAGCCGTCTTATTTAAGGAGCTTCTCCACCTGAGCGTCGCGCCACCGGCGCCCTCTCATGCGAGCGATGCTGTATTGATTTTTGTACCGGGTGTCTGCGCGCCGGCTCGCTGAGAGGCAACATCGCCGCGACCTCCATACATCAGCGCTCAGCCGCCCGTCGCCCGTCGCCGATGATGCCGAGGTGTCCGGTTTCACTCTGATGTCTTGGCCGAGGGGCCGAGCTGCTGCTGCTGCTGCTGCTGCTGCTGCTGCTGCTCCGCCGCCGAGTTCAAGGTAATTTAATCCTCTCTCAACATTACAACGTATTCTATTACGTTGCTTAAACTGCCAAAAGGCGGCCCACACGATACATTATTTAACATGCAAGCTTCAGATTAAAGACCAGTTTTTTTTTTCTTGTCTCCGTGTGGCAGACGGAACTTTTAGAAGAAACATTTGGGAGTTTTTTATCCCTCTTTCGTAGCTGCTTCCTGTCCGTGAGGGTGACTTTGTGAGGTCGGTCGGTCGGTCGGTCGGTCGGTTGCTGCCGCTGTCAGACAGACTTGAAAAGAAGTCATTTCCACGGTCCGGTGTGAGCGCTGCTTTATGAACCCTGAGCTCTGAAAGGAACCGAATGTTCCCTGACTGAAATTAATTTTTTTCCCCCGTTCCCCTTATCAAAGAATTCCGAAGCAGTCAAAAGCTGCGCGCCGGAAATGTACTCTCCATTGATTGCAACTGTATATATATATATGAGTATATGTATGTATATACATACGTTTATATTCATATATGTATGTATATATGTATACATGTATGTTTATATGTGTGTATACATGGATATACAGTATATATATGTATATATACTGTATATCTGTGTATATGTGTACTGTATATATGTATGTATATACATATATGTATATACACATATATACACACATAAATATGTGTATATATGTGTGTGTGTACATACTGTATATATATCACTCATATATATATATATATATATGTGTATATATATGTATATATGTATATATACATATATATATATATATACACACATTTTTTCCCTTTACCTGCCTTCCTGATGTTGATATGAGCCTTAACGGCCGTCTGCTGAGTGCATTGGGTGTTTTATGACATTTTCCACCGTGGAGCCGCACTGTGACTGAGGTCGCAGTGAACCCTGAGTCCGTGTGTCTGGGCCGAGTTTTGGACGAGGTCACCTAAACCGAACGGCATTTTCAGCGTAGAAATGAACTTCTCCCTATTCTTGCTTTTTTTTTCTCCTCTCGGTCCTTTTACCCGCTGATGCTTTTGTAGGATTTCATAGCGGTTATTGTCGTCGTAAAAATGACGCTGCTGAGAACATGAGGGATCGCTGCCTGCGTGCAGAAATTACTGTTTTCTCCTCGTTGCGCATCAACGCTCGAGTGCACTTGAATGTTGAGCAGGAAAAAGAAAATATCGGTTCTTCATTTTCACTTTTCGCCTCTCACTTTTTCCCCTCCTGGCCATCTCTGAGCCGCCAGCTGCGCATCTGCCGCTCACACAAGCTTCTTCTTTTTTTTTTTTTTTGAAAAATTTTTTTTTTTCAAACGACCCTCGTGCCGTTTTTACGGGCCGGTCACATGTGTAGTGCACATGTCGGGGCGTTCTATAGGGCAGCCTCTGTAAATTCCTGCGCCGTATGATTTCCTCCTCTTTGAAAGCGAGAAGTGGTTTGTCGGCTGGGCCGAGCGGTGCTGCTTTGTCCGATTGATTCTACAAAAAAGAATTCGTGTCGGATGTGCGAGCTGAGGGAAAATCAAAAGGAGCTGAAGAAGAACGAGCACTTCCCTTCTTCTCTCTCTCTCTGTGTGTGTGCACGATGACCTTCCGCAGAAAATAAAGCCGACTTTTTTTTTCGTGTCTTTTTTTTGCAGTTTGCGCAACTTTTGACGAGGCTGCCCACGGAGGCTGCTCAAAAACACGCGCTGGGCGGCAACACGCTGATGCTGCTGTCAATCAGGCTGCGACCTGCTGCTTCCTCCTCGCCGCTTTTTCTCTTCTTTCTCCCCCGCACTTCGCTCCGCTTGGCCGTCTGCTCTCCGTGGTTAGAAAACCCACCAGCCGGGATGAATGAGGCCCGAGCAGACGGAGCCGTGCTGATCGGCGGTCGACTCGATGCTGAGGGGAGGGATGCACACTGCAGTTTTGAAAAAAAAAAAAAATTCTCTCCCCTCCCACTTTTTCCACGGCTGAGCGAGCCCGCCGATGTAAGCGGCGCCGTCACCTTTAATTGCTGCGAATGTGATCCGGATGTGAGGGTTTTTTTATGTAGTGTTTTCAGAAGCACTTTCCCCCCCCCATCGTCGGGCTTCGTGTGCTGTTAGGCAGCTTTGTCCGCGTTCCACGACTGGGCGCGGGATCAACCCTAAAGCGGCCGCATTCCAACTCTTACTCGAGAGATAAATCGTTTGGCAGAGGTCGCAGTTAATGGGCCGCTGCCGTGGCTGCACTGTTGAGCTGCAAACCTAGCGGACGTATGGAAAGAAGGGCCTTTTTGCTCTCTGCCGCTTGTCAATAAAGCTTCTTCTGAAAGCTGGAAGAAATGAACTTCGAATGTGAATACTGAAAATAGCTAAACGCAGTTTTAGTGCATTTGGAAAAACAAACGTTGCTTATTAGAGAAGTAATGGAATGATAACGGACGATTTTGACATTAGCCTGCTAAACGCTAACTGGGATTTACTGTACGCCATAATAACCACATCACCGGACATATTGGTGATTGCTAATATACCTTCTATATCCTGGCCTGCTTGAAGGACGTGTAGTGTTCAACTATGACCCCTAGTGGCGATATTTTTTTTTTGTAATCACCGATGACTCGAAGGATTTCGGATGAGCTTAGCCTGTCTGGCTGATCCAGAGCTAAGCTAGCTAGAATCTTTTCCTGTCGCATAAGGTTATATCGATGCTTCTGTTCTTACTGTAAATGTTGACAACTGGTTAAAATCTCTTCGGATGTATTTTTCATTCCGATGTCGCCTCGATGTTCCCACTAAACAAACCGAGCCGAGAATAATGCGGCTTCTCAGCCGGCGTTGGCACGTTTGTTTAACTTCCGTGTTTAACGTCGTTCGGTACAAGGAAATATTTTTTAGAACCGCTCCAATAAAAGGAGCCGCTCGCTCACTCACTCAGTCACTCACTCACCATTCTTCCGGCACTCGGCATTGTGAAGCATATTAAGCACTGCACTCTGGGTGAGATTATGCAGGGAAATATCTGATGGAGATAGGAAGCAGAAGGAGGGAGTGGAGGTAGAGAGGAGAGGAGAGAGAGGAGAGGAGGGAGGGAAATGAACCAACAAATTAGAATCTGCGGATACGCTCAACGCGCGACTCGCGCTCCACAATTTGCTTTTAAGAATTTCTTTGGCGGCGGAAGTCGGAGTTCGCGTCTCCATTTTTATCGCGTGAGACGGAGGAAGAGAGGGAGGAAAGTTTGGATTCCCTCGCTTCACCCCCCCCCAAATATTATCATTTTTCTCATCCCCGTGGCAAAGAACATGGAGGAACTTTTTCACAGTCAGAAATTCCACTTCGCTCTCGTCTCCGGGGAATTACGTTTTCTCTCTCTCTCTCTCTCTCTCCTCCGTTCCCTCTCGCCGCGAGTGATTTCAAGCACATCCCCAACCAGGAGCCAACAGGGTCACAAACCTGTGAACCTCACATCCTTACCCCTCCCAGCCCCCACCTCCTCACATTCCTACTTCACTATAAAAAAGCCTCATGCGGTTTTTATTTCATATCTTGCAGCAAGAGCGGCTGAAAAGGGGGTCCTGTTGTTGTGGGTTATGGGGGGTGGATGGGGGGGTCAAAGAAAAAAGAAATAAAAATCAATAGTCATTACAAGTTGAGTTGGAGGAGAGACAGCGGGTGGGAGGGAGGTGTCTGTCTGTCTGTCTGTCTGACTGACTGACTGACTGACTGACTGACTGGTTGGAGGCGGCCTCGTCAGTCTGACCCTGGCTGACGGCTGTCATCTCCCTTAATTGCTTTGCTAATATCGTCCCCACTTAGTCTGGATGTGGGTCAGCGAGGCCCCGCCGCTGGAGCTGACTGGAGGCCCTCCCTCCTCTTCCTCCTCTCTTCCTTCTCCTCCTCGTCCTCCCTGCCCTCTCTTCTTTTCTTCGACTCCTTGCGGTTTGAAAAAAAACAACCAAATAAACAAAGCGAGAGAACCTGCGGCTGCTGTTCAGGTTTGGATGAATCCAGTCGTCTGCCGCCTCACACGAGGCTTCTTTTTTTTTTTTTTTTTGAAAGAAAATTTTTTTTTTCAAACGACCTCGTGGCCGTTTTTTACGGGCCGGGGTCACATGTGTAGTGCACATGTCGGGGCGTTCTATAGGGCAGCCTCTGTAAATTCCCTGGCGCCTGCATGATTTCTCCTCTCTTTGGCGAGAAGTGGTTTGCCCGGCTGAAAGAGCGGTGCTGCTTTGTCCCGCATTGATTCTACAAAAAAGAATTCGTATCGGATGTGCGAGCTGAGGGAAAATCAAAAGGAGCTGAAGAAGAACGAGCACCTCCTTCTTCTCTCTCTCTCTCTGTGTGTGTGCACGATGACCTTCCGCAGAAAATAAAGCCGACTTTTTTTTCGTGTCTTTTTTTTTTTAGTTATGCGCGAACTTTTGACGCAGGCTGCCCATCGTGGAGGCTGCTCAAAAACACGCGCTGGGCGGCAACACGCTGATGCTGCTGTCAATCAGGCTGCGACCTGCTGCTTCCTCCTCGCCGCTTTTTCTCTTCTTTCTCCTCCACACTTCGCCTCCGCTTACCGCTCTGCTCTCGCGGTTTAGAAAACCCACCAGCCGGGATGAATGAGGCCCGAGCAGGCGGAGCCGTGCTGATCGGCGGTCGACTCGATGCTGAGGGGAGGGATGCACACTGCAGTTTTGAAAAAAAAAAAGAAATTCTCCTCCCACTTTTCCACGGCTGACGAGCCCGCCGATGTAAGCGCGCCTGGCCACCTTTAATTGCTGCGAATGTGATCCGGATGTGAGGGTTTTTATGTAGTGTTTTCAGAAGCACTTTCCCCCATCGCCGGGCTTAGTGTGCTGTTAGGCAGCTTTGTCCGCTGCTCCACCACTGGTAGCGCTGGATCAACCCCTAAAGCGGCCGCATTCCAACTCTTACCGAGAGATAAATCGCTTGGCAGAGGTCGCAGTTAATGGGCCGCTGCCGTGGCTGCACTGTTGAGCTGCAAACCTAGCGGACGTATGGAAAGCGGGCCTGCTCTCTGCTTCGCTTTGTCAATAAAGCTTCTTCTGAAAGCTGGAAGAAATGAACTTCGAATGTGAATACTGAAAATAGCTAAACGCAGTTTTAGTGTACTTGGAAAACAAACGCTGCTTATTAGAGAGAAGTAGCTGAATGATAACGACTCCATTTTGACATTAGTCTGCTAAACGCTAACTGGGATTTACTGTACGCGATAATAACCACATCACCGGACATATTGGTGATTGCTAATATACCTTCTATATCCTGGCCTGCTTGAAGGACGTGTAGTGTTCAACTATGACCCCTAGTGGCTTAGTATTTTTTTTTTTGTGGCGAATCAATTTACGACCTGGCGATACTGGATGAGCTTAGCCTGTCTGGCTGATCCAGAGCTAAGCTTGGCTAGAATCTTTTCCTGTCGCATAAGGTTACATCGATGCTTAAGTTCTTACTTCGTAAATGTTGACAACTGGTTAAAATCTCTTCGGATGTATTTTTCATTCCGATGTCGCCGATGTTCCCACTCAAAACAAACCGGAAAGCCGAGAATAATGCGGCTTCTCAGCCGGGCGTTGGCATCGCTTTGTTTGCAACCTCCGTGTTTAACGTCGTTCGCATAAGGAAATATTATTTTTAGAACCGCTCCAATAAAGGCGAGCTGCTCACCACCACTCAGTCACCACTCACCATTCTTCCGGCACTCGGCACAGTGAAGCATATTAAGCACTGCACTCTGGGTGAGATTATGCAGGAAACATCTGATGGAGATAGGGAAGCAGGAAGGAGGGGAGTGGAGGTAGAGAGGAGAGAGAGAGGAGAGGAGGGAGGAAATGAAACAACAAATTGCCAGAATCTGCGGAGCCGCTCAACGCGACTGCTAGGCCCCACAATTTGTTTTTAAGAATTTCTTTAAGGCGCGGAAGTCGGAGTTCGCGCTTCCATTTTATCATGTTGAGATTTGAGGAAGAGAGGGAGGAAAAAGTTTGATTCCCCGCTTCACCCTCCCAAATATTATCATTTTTCTCATCCTGCGGGCAAAGAACATGGAGGAACTTTTTCACAGTCAGAAATTCTACTTCGCCTTGGCTCCTGGGAATTACGCTTTCTCTCTCTCTCTCTCTCTCTCTCCGCCGCTCCTCTCGGGCCATGAAAGGATTTCAAGCTAATATCCTCAACCAGGAGCCAACAGGGTCACAAAACTTGTGAACCTCACATCCTCATTTCCTCCCAGCCCCCACCTCCTCACATCTTACTTCACTATAAAAAGCTCTCATAGCGGCTTTTTTATTTCATACATCTTGCAGCAAGAGCGGCTGGAAAAGGGGGTCCTATGGCTGTGGGTTATGGGGGTGGATGGGGGGGCTAAAGAAAAAGAAATAAAAAATCAATAGTCATTACAAGTTGAGTTGAGGAGATACAGCGGGTGGGAGGTGTCTGTCTGTCTGTCTGTCTGACTGACTGACTGACTGACTGACTGACTGGTTGGAGCGCCTTCGTCAGTCTGACCCTGGCTGGACGGCCGTCATCTCCCTTAATTGCTTTGCCAATACTGTCCCCACTTAGTCTGGATGTGGGCTGGGCTGAGGGCCCGCTTGGAGCTGGACTGGAGGCCTCCTCCTCCTCTTCCTCCTCTTCCTTCTCCTCCGTCCCTCCTGCCCTCTTCTCTTTCTTCGACTTGCGGTTTGAAAACAACCAAATAAACAAAACGAGAACCCGCGGCTGCTGTTCAGGTTTGGATGAATCCAGTCGGCCCGCTTTTTCTTTTTCTTTCGCGCTCTCTCGCCGGGCTGGTAGATAATCGCTGGTGTCTGGGGCTTCCATCTCCGAGGAGTGAAATAGGTTTTGCCGGAATTAACCTTTATATTTCCTCAGGTGATGCGCAAAACGCTTTTTCTTTCTTCGCCGACCCGTTCTCTTCTCCTGCTCTTTTGCACCAGCCGCAGATCTTCGGCACGAGCGGGAGGCTTTTAAAAAAAAAAAAGGGGAAAAATTGCCTGTGTGTGTTTGTGTTTTTTTTTTTAAAGATAATTACGACAATCGTAAATAATTTATTTTTTTTTTTGTTTCTCCTCCACTGGATGCCACTTCTTTACGCTTAGGAGAATATTTTTCAGCTCACAGCCGGGATTAGGCCTCCTCTGTAGACGAACGCTGCTAAAATTGTGTTTGGAGAACGTATATGGCAGGAAAAACCCTCCGCTAATTAAAGAGCAGGAGAGTAGCCGAGCCGATTGTAGCGGGTTGATGTTTAAATAGCGCCAGCGGAAGAATGTGTCGGCATGAAATGGAGCGGAGACGCAGGCACGGGTACATAGATCCGCCTCCAGTATATAGGACATCTTGGTTATCTGAGAGTAAATAGTTTTCTGTGTGTTTTTTTTTCTCGTAATAGAAACCGCCGCCATGATTGCATTGAAAGTGCAGCTCTAGGGCGCTGTTGAGTCCCTGTTGTCCCTGGAGCCCGATGAATACAAGGGTTGTGTCAGGAAGGACGTCTGACTAAAAACCAAAGCAACATCTCACAGGGAAAGCTTCCAAGCAGGAGCAGCCGGAAGGACTTTGTGACTGAACTTTTCTCTGGGTTTTGTGTTTGTTTGTTTTCAGGCTCACATCAGAGCCGGTAGGCGAGAAAGGATGTGAGCTCCAGCGAGGCATTGGGAGAGCACTCAGGTGGTCTGAATGTGACGATGGAAAAATGTTTCTCAGGGTGACGCCGAATCAGCAGGGCAGGTTCCTTCAACATCGCCAGTTTAATTGTAGCAATCAATTATGCTTATTGATGCAACAATAAACAACACATCTGTGTTTATCGTAGAATTACTTCATCGTATCATTTGTTATTATCATCATCACTATTTTTCCCTGGCTGTGCGCTTTCTACCACTTCAGGTGCTGCTGAACCTTACACACTGGGCCTTTAAAGAGAAAAACGGCAACAAAATAAGTAATGCGGCTTTATATGAAAAGTTTCCCAACTTGATTTGGAGCTGCTTGTAAAGCCTGAAACAGAAACAACAACAACCAAAGCTCACCCTCACCTCAGTTTCAGCACTTATAGTTATTTTATTTCGGGGGCTAAATGGGTTTGCAAGCAGAGAACATTTCAGGTTAAAAACCTAATTTTATTTTTCCTTTTTTGTTTTTTATTCTTTCATTTTGTCACGCAGCGTCTGCCAGCGTTGTGTTTCAGAGTTGTCGGCACGGCGGGAGCTGCTGCAGGCTGGATATTACCAGCATGTCGGCAATGAAGCGCAGCCCAGCTGATTTCCAGCCGTAGGCGGAGGGCAAAATCCAAAATTTGTCATTTCGCCTCCCGACTGTCATGCTTCCCGTCGTTTGTCGTCCGGGACGAGTTGCATGTTCATAAACTGCGCAGGTCTGGGCCAGCGCCTTTATTTTATTCATGTACAACTGGTCGTGTGCAACACAGCAGCGGGTCACTCGGTGGCGTCTGAAGTAGACGGAGGACGGAGCTGGCACCTGAAATGAATCATCCTACAGCGGCGGCGGGAAGTGTATCAGTCGGTTCGTTAAGTTACTTACATTCACGTCGGGGGCTTATGGGTGGCGAGTGAGCCGAGCGAGGATGAGGGACGGGAGGCTCGTAATTGTGTCAGCCGGCGGGGTTTCGCCGGTCAGGTCGCCCTCCTCTCCACTCCCGACCCCCCCACCACCACCACCACTACCACCACCCTCCCTTGGTTTAATGGAGCGTGCAGGGCCGAGTACCGCTGCGTAGGGGCCGCCATGGAACAATCAGCCCCGGAGGTGGAGGAGGTGGAGCAGCCGGGAACGCATTAGAGGACGGACCGGTCCTCGTCGGTGTGTATTTTTTCCCACCTCTCCCCCGTTTTAAAAAAAAAAAAATTATATTATTATTATTATTATTATTATTATTATTATTATTATTATTATTATTATTATTAGTTATTTATTATTATTTGAAATAAAGCTTTTATGTAAGAGGCTGACTGGGGCTGCTCGACGAGTTCACCGTCCCTCTGTTGCTGGTTGCGAGGAATAACCGGAGAGGAGAGGAGAATGAACCAACAAATTAGAATCTGCGGATCACGCTCAACGCACGACTCGCGCTCACAATTTGCTTTTAAAATTTCTTTGGCGGCGGAAGTTGGAGTTTCGCGTCTCCATTTTTATCAGCAGTGAGACGGAGGAAGAGAGGGAGGAAAGTTTGGATTCCTCGCTTCCCCCTCCCAAATATTATCATTTTCTCATCCCGTGGCAAAGAACATG
The DNA here is from genome assembly GCA_009823395.1 of Thamnaconus septentrionalis. Taxonomy (NCBI): domain Eukaryota; kingdom Metazoa; phylum Chordata; class Actinopteri; order Tetraodontiformes; family Monacanthidae; genus Thamnaconus; species Thamnaconus septentrionalis. The sequence continues at coordinate 5,832,109 of CM020519.1, read as the reverse complement.
GAGGAACTTTTCACAGTCAGAAATTCCACTTCGCTCTCGTCTCTGGGAATTCGTTTCTCTCTCTCTCTCTCTCTCTCCTCCGTTCCCTCTACTCCGCTTGAGTGATTTCAAGCACATCCCCAACCAGGAGCCAACAGGGTCACAAACCTGTGAACCTCACATCCTTACCCTCCCAGCCCCCACCTCCTCACATTCCTACTTCACTATAAAAAGCCTCATGCGGTTTTTATTTCATATCTTGCAGCAAGAGCGGCTGAAAAGGGGTCCTGTTGTTGTGGGTTATGGGGGTGGATGGGGGTCAAAAGAAAAAAGAAATAAAAATCAATAGTCATTACAAGTTGAGTTGGAGGAGAGACAGCGGTGGGAGGGAGGTGTCTGTCTGTCTGTCTGACTGACTGACTGACTGACTGACTGGTTGGAGGCGGCCTCGTCAGTCTGACCCTGGCTGACGGCTGTCATCTCCCTTAATTGCTTTGCTAATATCGTCCCCACTTAGTCTGGATGTGGGTCAGCGAGGCCCCGCCGCTGGAGCTGACTGGAGGCCTCCTCCCTCCTCTTCCTCCTCTTCCTTCTCCTCCTCGTCCTCCCTGCCCTCTCTTCTCTTTCTTCGACTCCTTGCGGTTTGAAAAAACAACCAAATAAACAAAACGAGAGAACCTGCGGCTGCTGTTCAGGTTTGGATGAATCCAGTCGGCCCGTTTTTCTTTTTCTTTTCTCGCTCTCTCTCGCCGGCTGGTAGATAATCGCTGGTGCTCCGCGCTCTATTCCGAGGAGTGGAAATAGGTTTTGCCGGAATTAACCTTTATATTTCCCTCAGGTGATGCGCAAAACGCTTTTTCTTTCTTCGCTCGACCCGTCTTCTCCTGCTCTTTGCACCAGCGCAGATCTTCGGTAACGAGCGGGAGGCTTTTAAAAAAAAAAAAGGGGGAAAAAATTGCCTGTGTGTGTTTGTGTTTTTTTTTTAAAAAGATAATTACGACAATCAAATAATTTATTTTTTTTGTTTCTCCTCCACTGGATGCCACTTTGGCGCGTTAGAGAATATTTTTTCAGCTCACAGCCGGGATTAGGCCTCTCCTCTGTAGACGAACGCTGCTAAAATTGTGTTTGGAGAACGAAGGCGGCAGAAAAAAAAACCCCTCCGCTAATTAAAGAGCAGGAGAGTAGCCGAGCGATTGTAGCGGGTTGATGTTTAAATAGCGTCAGCGGAAGAATGTGTCGGCATGAAATGGAGCGGAGACGTGCGTCGGTACATAGATCCGTCGGTATATAGACATCTTGGTTATCTGAGAGTAAATAGTTTTCTGTGTGTTTTTTTTTTCTCGTAATAGAAACCGCCAGATTGCATTGAAAGTGCAGCCTCTAGGGGGCGCTGCTTGAGTCGTCCCCGTTGTCCCTGAGCCCGGATGAATACAAGGGTTGTGTCAGGAAGGACGTCTGACTAAAAAACCAAAGCAAACATCCGCAGTGGCGCCCCCCGCAGGGAGCAGCCGGAAGGACTTTGTGCCTGAACTTTTCTCTGGGTTTTGTGTTTGTTTGTTTTCAGGCTCACATCAGAGCCGGTATGAGAAAGGATGTGAGCTCCAGCGAGGCATTGGGAGACACTGGGGTGGTCTGAACAGGACGATGGAAAAATGTTTTCAGGGTGACGTCAAACCAGCAGGGCAGGTTCCTTCAACACGTCAGTTTAATTGTAGCAATCAATTATGCGATTGATGCAACAATAAACACATCTGTGTTTATCGTAATCATTTACCGGTATCATTTGTTATTATTATCATCATTATTTTTCCCTGGCTGTGCGCTTTCTTACCACTAGGTGCTGCTGAACCTTCCACACTGGGCCTTTAAAGAGAAAACGGCAACAAAATAAGTAATGCGGCTTTATGTGAAAGTTTCCTAACTTGATTTGGAGCTGCTTTGTAAAGCCTGAAACAGAAACAACAACCAAAGCTCACCTCACCTCAGTTTGTGCACTTATAGTTATTTTATTTCGGGGCTAAATGGGTTTGCAGCAGAGAACATTTCTCAGGTTAAAAAAACCCAATTTTATTTTCCTTTTTTTGTTTTTTTATTCTTTCATTTTTGTCACGCAGCGTCTGCCAGCGTTGTGTTTCAGAGCGTCGGCACGGCGGAGCTGCTGCAGGCTGGATATTACCAGCATGTCGGCAATGAAGCGCAGCTCCAGCTGATTTCCAGCCGTAGGCGGGGAGGGGAAAAAAAAGAAAAATCCAAAAATTCTGTCATTTCGCCCCGACTGTCATGCTTCCTGTCGTTTGTCGTCCGGGACGAGTTGCATGTCTATAAACCGCGCAGGTCCGGGCCAGCGCCTTTATTTATTCATGTACAACTGGCTGTAGTAACACAGCAGCGGGTCACTCTCGGTGGCTGTCTGAAGTAGACGGAGGACGGAGCCGGCACCTGGAAATGAATCATCCCACAGCGGCGGCGGGAAGCAGTGATTGGTCGCAGCTCCGCCGTTGTTTACATCCACGTCGGGGGCTTATGGGTGGCGAGTGAGCCGAGCGAGGATGAGGGACGGGAGGCTCGTAATTGTGTCAGCCGGCGGGGGTTTCGCCGGTCAGGTCGCCCTCCTCTCCACTCCCGACCCCCCCACCACCACCACCACCACCACCACCCTCCCTTGGTTTAATGGAGCGTGCAGGGGCCGAGTACCGCTGCGTAGGGGCCGCCATGGAACAATCAGCCCCGGAGGTGGAGGAGGTGGAGCAGCCGGGGAACGCATTAGAGGACGGACCGGTCCTCGTCGGTGTGTATTTTTTTCCCACCTCTCCCCCGTTTTAAAAAAAATAAAATAAATTATTATTATTATTATTATTATTATTATTATTATTATTATTATTATTATTATATTATTATTATTATTATTATTATTATTATTATTTAAATACAAAGCTTTTATGTAAGAGGCTACGGCGGGCTCTCTGCTGGGACAGATTTAACCCCCCCCCCTCTGTTGCTGTGTGACTGGAGGATGTAACCGACCTCGACGTCCACGGTTCAGCGCACTTCCTGGTTTGGCAGCAGCATCTCCCCCTCAGCTCTCTGAGCGCCGGGTTGGAGGAGCGGGACTTTTGAGGACGAGTTGCCTTCTCGCAAAAAATAAAAATAAAAATAAGATAAAAAAATGCCTGCCTAGCAGCTGGTGGTTTTCAAATAGACGGACGACGATGATTCGAGATTGATGCCACAACTTGATGCCCTTTTGTATGAGCAGCTCAGGGGCCACCACACCACCTGTTGCTCTTTTAAAATTGAGATAGATCCCCTTCCTGTCCTGCACAGGTAGTTCAGTAGCTGAGCTTGCCTCAATAAATTCAACTGTTGAATGAGAAACATTGACTGTTATACTTTTTATTATTATTATTATTTTTCTTTAGCTAATTTTCTTTAAAAATAGGGAAATAATATCTTGTTCTTGCTCTACCAAATGCCAAAATCATGACCCGAGAGTTGTTAAGCAGCTGTCTGGCTGCGCACACACGTGTTTTCCTTCCACTGTCTTGTCGGAGGCTCTTCTCCGTGGCTAAAGGCCTCGAAGGTGCAGCTGTCACCCAAACTGTTTTTTTCTTTTCTTTTCTTTTCTTTTTTTGGGGAGCTGGATGTTGGAAGGTGATTAGAAGCAGACCCTCTGGGTTCCACTGCAGCAGCAGCAACATCGTCCAGGCTTTTGGCACTAATGAGCCTTCGACTCTTGAAACTTGACGCCGGAATGTTTTTCTTTGTGCGGAATCCCAAATAGTTTCCCTCAAACCCCACTGCTTCTAATTATTATTTTTTAAATTTTATTTATAAAGATATTCTTTCTGCTGATCCTGAACGGGATGATTCTAATCCGTCTTCATGTCATGTCACACCAAAAAAAAGATGCTAACGCTGGTTCAACCCTGTGTCCCTGTGCAAGGATAAAAGTGCGAATACGAGCAGTCAGCCACTCAAGTCTTGATTGAAATTTTTTTTTCCTTTTTTTTAGCACTTACTTTACGCCCGGTAGATGAAGGAACGCGAAAGGTTTCCATGATCCCCCGAGTTCCCCTCAAGTGCCACTACAATCATGATAATGAGCGAAACGTCTCCATTATTCAGCGAACGGCCTTGAATTTGCGGCGAAGACGTTCAAACCCCCCCCCACCCCCTTTTTTTTCTTTTCTTTTTTTTTAATAACTCTGTTGAGCCATTAACTTCTCCACATTTCCGTCGGACAGATTTTTCCGTTTATGGCCAAATACCTGCAGAGACGTCGCAGACAACGGCGACGGTCCCCATCGGCCTCAGACGCACTTTGTGTTAAGTGCTGATTAGCATGTCCCCGACTCAGGTCCCTGCAAGGAGAATGGCACATTAAGTTAATATTGGTGTGATGAGGATGTGGACGGGCATGATTGCGGCCACTTTGTATCACCCGCTTTGAAAATATCTCTGAATTGCGGTTATACTTTTAAATTTTTTTTGGCTTAAACTTTAGGTTTTGGGATGTTGGTACAAAGACCCATTTGCTGACAAGATGGTACGATATAGAGACAATAAGACAGGCTGTTATTGTCCCGATGGGGGGGGGGGTTGTCTGACGAGAAAATTGTTGTTTGTGTACCAAGACGCTGCGATTCGGTTGCGGATCGATACAAAAATGAAACGATTTCACCGAACCCAATGAGGAAAACTTCTCGGTCTCCGAGCGATGCATTGCACTGATTGTACCGTCTCCAACCAAAAGTCAGCAGCTGGTCGTTGAGGACTTGAAGAGTTTAAAGCCTCGCAGCAAAGAAAAACTCGTCTTCTCGGCCAGGATTTCACCCACGATATCTGACCCGAGATCTCTGGAATCTCCTCAGACGGCCAACAAACACAGTGCTCTGGTGTTCTGGTGTGTTTTGGTGGGATTAGTGTGTGTATATATTTATATATATATATTCTGAAACTGCTTGTTTAAGACTCTGGTTGAGAAGATTGCGGCCCTGTGTGTGTCCGCCTCTCAGACTCTGACTATCTCTGGAGCACCATCTGCCGCTCGCCGACTGACTGACTGTGGCTTGGTTGGCTGTTCCGCCCGGTGTGCGCCCCCACTCCCACCCTCCTGCCCCCCCCCTTAAGAGCCACTCAGGTGTGTATAAAACAATCTGATAGGGGGACGTCGACACGAGGAAACTCGCAAATGCTGAATTTGCGAGTCAGATTTCCGCCTCCGGCAACCCGGCGTGGCGGTAAATAGATTTTCAAGATGAGCCGGTTGAGTGGCGTCCTCTTTGCCATGCGGGGCCGCAGCCTGGCGGCGGTGGCGGTGAGATGGTGGGGGGGGGTAAGAGAGGGTAGAGGGGCGACCACGCAGGGGAGATGATGACAGGGCTATATTAGGATGATCTTTCTGTTGCTTTTCAAATGGCTTTGCTTATTTCTCGGAGAGCTGGCGGCTCCGCTGTGCTCTGCTCCGCTCTGCTTTGCGGGTGGCAGACACTCACCTGCAGTCGACTCCCAGTTATCACGTCTGACATCAGCTATTGACTCCCGTCGGTCGGCTGGCGACTGCAATCAAAGCGCCGTATTTCTCTTTTGCGGCCCAGAAAAAGCGAAATGCTGCTCGCGAATGTTTTCTCTGCCCCTTCGCTTCTCGCAGTGAAACTCCCGAGAAAAAGCTCAGGGATGAAATATGATATGAATTCACTTTCAATAATAATAATGATGATACCAGGTAAGGTCATCACCTCACACAAAAGGGAAATCGACATGAGCCGTTAGCCTTCATGCTCTCTGGGCGTCTTGTCGCCACAGAATAAAGGAGTGTTGAAGCAACGTCATGGTCACAGGAGTGGTTTCACACTTCAAACCAGATAGGAAAGAGAAATTACCCCCCTGCCAACAAGACCTGCGTTCCTACTGCTGGAGATGGAAACGCCACGGTTGGCTAGTTGCTGTTAACGGCATTTAAAAGCATTGAAATGACCGACCATGAAGATGTAAATAGTTTATTTTTCCTTCCTTTCTTGCTTAACAAATTGTTTATTTTATTTTATTTATTTTTTTAATTCTTTTTAATTTACATATTTTTTTCTCTTGTGCTACATGTTGCTGTAATTATCTAAATCTCCCCCAATGTGGGATAAATAGACATTCTAATTCTAAAAGGCCGTTTTCAGATCGTCGCTTTGTTTTAAAACCGAGCAGAACAGTTTGCCATGATTACTCATCTAATAAAAACCAAAACAAAAAAAAAAAACAACTCCAGAAAACAGCAAGTGTCCAAAAACGCTACTTTACGACGGCTGTGATTGAAGTGGCTGCTGTCTGTCTTCCGTGATGATCTCACCCTCCGCCGGCAAACACTCAGCTCGGCATTTCGCAAAATAAGCCGTGTAGATGACAGAGAAGATACCGTCCTTCTCTCTCTCTCTCCCTCTCTCTCTCTCTCTCTCTCTCTCTTCCTTTTTTGCTTTTTCTTTTTTGCAGACTGACCGGACGAAAAAGACAAAACGCTCCCCCCATCTCGCTCACATCCGTTCTGCTTTTCCCTCCAACGTTCTTCACAAATCCTACCAGCCGACGGGAGGATCCGTAGAGAGCGAGCGAGAGAGAAAGAGTGAGAAACTAAACGCCAGGAACTGTTACATAATTAATTACCGCCGTCACATTATAGCTTATAGCCTTGATAAGGCGGCAGCAGCAGTCTGCAGACGCCCTCCACCGCCGCTGCTGCTCCCTTGCTCGGAGCCGAAGCGGCACTTTAGCTTCCCCACGGTTGCGATTCGATATGAGATTCACTCGACAATTTCCAGTTTATTACTGCTGTGTCCAGGTATTCCCTGATAAGATTAACCAATCTCTATGAATCATTGCTGGAGAGCCTTTCGCAGGCATCCGTCGGTCAGCAGCCAAGCACTCTCGTCCGCACGCGCTTGTTCAACATCAGGGGGCGTATGGCAATGCCACCCTGCCCCCCCCCCCCACTCCCAAACCCCCAACACTCCCCCAAAAAAAAACATAGATACATAGTCAACGTGCTCCAACTTTCCCTGAAAGATCGAACAACCCTTCTTCTTTCTCTCTCTCTCGTTCTGTCTTTTTAATCAAGTCCGGCTTTTAATTATTTCATTATCTGGTCTCTGACCCTGTTTTAACCTATCATGAAGCAGCGCCGACATCAGGGAGCCGCGATTCCTGCTATTGTTCTTTCTCCTGCCGCTGCTGCTTCTTCTTCTTCTTCTTCTTCTTCTGGGCTTGGGAGGCGTCGCAGCTCTTTCAGAGGGCGACATTTGCTTCACAATAACACTTGTGGTAATTGCAGGTGTTGACTTTGACGGATGGCCGGCCGGCCGGGGCTGGCCCGCCCACCCCCTCGCTGCTTGCTAGCTTGCGCGGCGTTGACACCGGCAGGAAAAAAAAAGAAAAAGCAGATGAATTATGTATGTGGCGCCATGGAAACAAACTAATCAATATAATATGTCCACCTTTCACTATTGAGCAACGGCCGAGCAGCGCTCGGGCAAATACAGCGGACGCCGCTAATGGTGTTAGCGCTGCAGCCGGTCCCCTCAGCAAACAGCGGCGCCGGGGCCGTGAGGAGGCGGAGTCTGTTCATCTGCTGTAATCCACTGCCAGGTCGGCCGACGGCGAGGTATCAAATATGCGTCGGTGTTTTACAAGGTGCCGGCCTTGTTGTCTCCGTCGGCCGCTCCTCCTGGCTTTGTGCGGCTAATCCCGGTGGGGGCTTTTGAGACAGGCGTTTTTATGCGAAGCCAGCGTGGGCTGTCGAGGCTGTGATACGGATAAACTGCCCTCGATCGATGCGCTGCCACGCTCAACCTTTTCCCCCTTGAAAAAGGTCGGAGCCGGCCTCCGAGTCTCTCGGCTCTTCATTGTTTAGCGAGCGGCAGCGTGACGGCTACACGTGTCCGTTAGCGCGGCCGTCACACCGCGGCTACTTCCTGTCTGTTTGGTTTTATGTTTTGTTTTGTTTCGGGTTTTTTTTAGGGTGGAAATTGTGGTCTCACCGCTTGCTCTGTGAGTTAGCCTTGCTGGTTTTTCAGTTCAGTTCAGTTTCAGTTGATTCAGTTACAACCCGATTGCAGGCAAACGCAAACACAAAGAGTCTGGCAGTCGATGTCGGCTGCCACTAATTTCTCTGCAACCGGATCGTGACTCATAAACTGAGCTGCGTATTGAACTGCAGGTGTTAGCGCTAGCATCTTTAGCGCTTAGAATGTTGTCTGTTGTTTGTCTTGTCCGCCTGCTAATAAATCCACCTCTTGCTGGCCGTGATCTGCTCCACACACACTCTTCCCCAGCAGGCTGGATGGTTCCAGCGTCCTTGACTGGTTGGCAGCGTGCCCTCCTCCCCGACACCCCCCTCGCCTCTCCCAACCCTGCCCCCCCACCGTGCATTTTTGAATCCCTACACTCTGCCTGATGGCAAAGGCAATTACTGGAGATTGTTTTTTCCCCTTTGTTGTTTGTTCGGGCGCCTCTCTGTCTTCCTTGAAGAGAACAGTTTTCTTCTACGCCGTCGCCTCCTTTATTTTCGTGACCACGAACACAAAGATGAAGGCGGGCTCCTCCGGCGAGGGCGGAGATTGATGGGGGCGGAAGTCATGAGGAGGGAAGCAGGCGAGCAGACCCAACCGTTCGCGCAGTCACACATCAGAAAGGCAAATAAGAAAGTCGCAAATCATTCTGAAATCTAATCTCCTGACGGATCTCGCAGCCCCCGGTGTCGCTCTTTCCACTTTATCCATTGTTTTTTTTCATTTATCATTCCGGTTTATATTCTCTTCTCATTCCATTCCGTGGAGCTGCCCCACAGGTGGAGAAACAGCCTCGACCTGCCGTCACATCCCATCTTGTTGCGTTAGAAGAATATTTTATTGTTCCAGTCCTAAAATATGGTGACCTAAAATATTTTTTAGCCTTCTAATTAAAACTGCATCACACAGCAAATAAAACTAAACCGCTTCTAACTTTTGTGTCATCATCAACATCAACATCACCATGATCATCGTGCACAATCTCAAACCGTCTCGTCTTGATAAGTCATGCACAATCTCAAGCATCATCATCATCATCATCATCATCATCATCATCTCAATGCAGCCCGATGGTGGGAATTAGTGGCTTGGTCAGCAGTGGAAGAGTGACCTTGGTGCTGGGAGGAAATAAACCTTCCATCGTAAGATGAGGAAAATAATCTTCAGTGGCTCTCAGCGGCGGCGGCACTTTGCAAAAGCGACGAGCTTCAGCGACGCTGGTGTAGGAGTGATGCGCTCATGCTCTAGCTTTTTTTCTCCTCCCCTCCTCTTTCAAAGGCAGCCTCTGACTCTCGGAGGCGCATTTCGTTTTCTTTACTGTGTTTTTTTTTTTGCAAGCCTGCCCGCCGCTGCTGCTCCCCTTGCTCGGGCCGAGCGGCACTTTAGCTTCCCCACGGTTGCGATTCGATATGAGATTCACTCGACAATTTCCAGTTTATTACTGCTGTGTCCAGGTATTCCTGATAAGATTAACCAATCTCTATGAATCATTGCTGGAGAGCCTTTCGCAGGCGTCCGTCGGTCAGCAGCCAAGCACTCTCGTCCGCACGCTTGTTGTTCAACATCAGGGGGCGTATGGCAATGCCACCCTGCCCCCCCACTCCCAAACCCCAACACACCCCCCAAAAAAATAGATACATAGTCAACGTGTTCCAACTTTCCCTGAAAGATCGAACAACCCTTCTTCTTTCTCTCTCTCTCGTTCTGTCTTTTTAATCAAGTCCGGCTTTTAATTATTTCATTATCTGGTCTCTGACCCTGTTTTAACCTATCATGAAGCAGCGCCGACATCAGGGAGCCGCGATTCCTGCTATTGTTCTTTCTCCTGCCGCTGCTGCTTCTTCTTCTTCTTCTTCTTCTTCTTCTTCTGGGATTGGGAGGCGTCGCAGCTCTTTCAGAGGGCGACATTTGCTTCACAATAACACTTGTGGTAATTGCAGGTGTTGACTTTGACGGCTGGCCGGCCGGCCGGGGCTGGCCCGCCCACCCCCTCGCTGCTTGCTAGCTTGCGCGGCGTTGACACCGGCAGGAAAAAAAAAGAAAAAGCAGATGAATTATGTATGTGGCGCCATGGAAACAAGCTAATCAATATAATATGTCCACCTTTCACTATTGAGCAAACGGCGAGCAGCGCTCGGCAAATACAGCGGACGCCGCTAATGGTGTTAGCGCTGCAGCCGTCCCCTCAGCAAACAGCGCGCGCCGGGGCCGTGAGGAGGCGGAGTCTGTTCATCTGCTGTAATCCACTGCCAGGTCGGCCGACGGCGAGGTATCAAATATGCGTCGGTGTTTTACAAGGTGCCGGCCTTGTTGTCTCCGTCGGCCGCTCCTCCTGGCTTTGTGCGGCTAATCCCGGTGGGGGCTTTTGAGACAGGCGTTTTTATGCGCCAGCGTGGGCTGTCGAGGCTGTGATACGGATAAACTGCCCTCGATCGATGCGCTGCCACGCTCAACCTTTTCCCCCTTGAAAAAGGTCGGAGCCGGCCTCCGAGTCTCTCGGCTCTTCATTGTTTAGCGAGCGGCAGCGTGACGGCTACACGTGTCCGTTAGCGCGGCCGTCACGCCGCGGCTACTTCCTGTCTGTTTGGTTTTATGTTTTGTTTTGTTTCGGGTTTTTTTTAGGGTGGAAATTGTGGTCTCACCGCTTGCTCTGTGAGTTAGCCTTGCTAGTTAGCAGTTCAGTTCAGTTTCAGTTGATTCAGTTACAACCCGATTGCAGGCAAACGCAAACACAAAGAGTCTGGCAGTCGATGTCGGCTGCCACTAATTTCTCTGCAACCGGATCGTGACTCATAAACTGAGCTGCGTATTGAACTGCAGGTGTTAGCGCTAGCATCTTTAGCGCTTAGAATGTTGTCTGTTGTTTGTCTTGTCCGCCTGCTAATAAATCCACCTCTTGCTGGCCGTGATCTGCTCCACACACACTCTTCCCCCAGCAGGCTGGATGGTTCCAGCGTCCTTGACTGGTTGGCAGCGTGCCCTCCTCCCCCGACACCCCCCCCCCTCCCGCCTCTCCCAACCCTGCCCCCCCCCACCGTGCATTTTTGAATCCCCTACACTCTGCCTGATGGCAAAGGCAATTACTGGAGATTGTTTTTTCCCCCTTTGTTGTTTGTTCGGCGCCTCTCTGTCTTCCTTGAAGAGAACAGTTTTCTTCTCGCCGCCGTCGCCTCCTTTATTTTCGTGACACGAACACAAAGATGAAGACGGGGCTCCTCCGGCGAGGACGGAGATTGATGGGAGCGGAAGTCATGAGGAGGGAAACGCGGGCGAGCAGACCCAACCGTTCGCGCAGTCACACATCAGAAAGGCAAATAAGAAAGTCGCAAATCATTCTGAAATCTAATCTCCTGACGGATCTCGCAGCCCCGGTGTCGCTCTTTCCACTTTATCCATTGTTTTTTTCATTTATCATTCCGGTTTATATTCTCTTCTCATTCCATTCCGTGGAGCTGCCCCACAGGTGGAGAAACAGCCTCGACCTGCCGTCACACATCCCATCTTGTTGCGTTAGAAGAATATTTTATTGTTCCAGTCCCTAAAATATGGTGACCTAAAAATATTTTTTAGCCTTCTAATTAAAACTGCATCACACAGCAAATAAAACTAAACCGCTTCTAACTTTTGTGTCATCATCAACATCAACATCACCATGATCATCGTGCACAATCTCAAACCGTCTCGTCTTCGTCGTCATGCACAATCTCAAGCATCATCATCATCATCATCATCATCATCATCATCATCATCTCAATGCAGCCCGATGGTGGAATTAGTGGCTTGGTCAGCAGTGGAAGAGTGACCTTGGTGCTGGGAGGAAATAAACCTTCCCATCGTAAGATGAGGAAAATAATCTTCAGTGGCTCTCAGCGGCGGCGGCACTTTGCAAAACGACGAGCTTCAGCGACGCTGGTGTAGGAGTGATGCGCTCATGCTCTAGCTTTTTTTTCTCCTCCCCTCCTCTTTTCAAAGGCAGCCTCTGACTCTCGGAGCGCATTTTCGTTTTTCTTTTACTGTGTTTTTTTTTTTTTAAAGCCTGCCAGGCTTTACCGGGTTAAAGGTTCGGCCTATAAAATCGGCCACCTCTCCGCCGCCGAGACACATCAAAAAAAACAAAAAAAAACAACCAACCCAGAAGCCTCTCCTCTTATCTCTGTTGACTGTAATAAAGCAGAAGGTTCCCACACAGCCGTTATTTCTTCTCTTCTGCTTCTGGAGAGAGAAAGAGAGAGAGAGAGAGAGAGAGAGAGAGAGAGAGAATCAATATCATCTCTTCTCATTCTTTGAGTGTCAAGAGAGCGATGGCCAAAAGTTTTTGCAGACGCAGACACACACACACACACACACACACACGCACAGACACACACACACACACACAGACCATCCGAGCCCCGCTGCTGCCAACTCCCGCTTATTGATATTTATTTGACTCGCAGCCGCCTCAGATATTTTAAAGAGGCGACTCGCAGGAATCAAGACGTCACTCTGCGAGATGTTCAGCAGGTTGGCAGCAGCAGCAGCAGCAGCAGCAGCAGCAGCAGCAGCAGCACTCAGCGTGACGCTCAGCCCAGCCGAGCGTGACGTGCACTCACCTCGGGTCGGCCCGTCCACGTCAGACACCTGGCAGGCGGTGTTCTCGCACCGTCAACAGGTTGTCGCTGCCGCCGTGCTTTCTTTAGACGTGGCATAAAACCAAAGGGATTAAAACGATTGAATATCGAGCGCTGGTGAAAGCTGCGGCTTTAATTAAGCGTCTGCATCTTTCTGTTTCCCTTCTCGGCCAGAGGGGGAAAAGGCCACATCGGTTTTCTGGTTGGCTGACTCAAACTGCCGTCCCACTGATTTGACCACTTAGCTGAATTTGTCAGCGTTTTATTTGTCAGTTCTGCAGGCTTCAGCGAAGACCCGCCCCTGCCGCCATCTGATTGGGTTAGAGGCGTTGGAGGAGCAGTGGCCAATCAATGGCAAGCGCAGTCTTTGCTGACTTTCTGCTGCAGTGAAAATAAATCCAGTTTTCTGTCCATTGACTGTCAAAGCCGAAGTGCACAAAACTTGCATTCTGTCTTTTGGCCACCAGGGGTCGCCAACTGTGGTTGCAGAAAGATTAGAAAAAAATTGGTAAAAAAGGCAAGTTCATACCTGCACAAGCTGGTTTAGTCCAATAACCTGGAAGAGTAAAGTGGGTGTGGCTACAGTGTAGTCGCCTATTGTCGTCCACCAACCTCTCGGCTTCATAGCGGTTCTTTCGCACAATGACTCCGCCCACCTTCATGTACAGTCATTGGTTCTGTCACACACCTGATGCCAGTGCGTGTTGTTGTGATAATTGAGCGTTTGATGCAACATCCAGCCACACTGCGTTAAAACACACACACACACACACACACACAAACACACTGTGTGTGTACAACACGTTGTGTTCAGGTTCCTCCGACCATCATCGCATTTTGCAATTTTTTTTTTTTTTTTGCCTCCGTCGGCGGCATGGCGCTGTGATGTGACAGCGGCTCCATTACCTCCTGACGTATCGCGACGCGCAACACTATTGAACGTGTCATCGGCGTGATGGACGGGGGCGTGTTAGCGCATCCCGCCTGTCGGGGGGGAGTGGAGGGGTGTATTTGGGAGGGCGGGGGGGGGGGACAAAAAAAAGGCATCGCTCAACGCAGTATCTCGCGTCCCTCACGCTGTATTAGATGACAAAATGGAAGCGGCGGCCGTCCTGATGCGCCGCTGATGTTGGAGCCCGATAGCACAAATTTTTATTTGCAGGAGTGTGACACCAGCGAGCTCGCTAGCACCACCTCTGCCGCTCGCCGCCGGTGGAAGGGACGGAGAAATGGAGACCGAGTTGTTTTTTTTGGTTTTTCTTTAAATGATATTTTTGTCTTTTTTCCAAAGCAGCCTGGACGACTGGACTGGACTTTGACCTCAAATATGTGAAAAATAAATTTGCGGAGGACTTTTTTTCTCTCTTGGCCTCCAACTTCAACTGTTGGGTCGCGACCCCAAAGTGGGTCGCGGAGCTGTTTTGATCGGGTCGCGGCTTCGTGACAGAGAAAATGTTGGGCTTTTATTTTGCAGGACGCACAATTCAATTCAACAATTTCAATTATGTATTTAGTAGATGTAATAGAAAGTGGACTTGCATTTTTATCATTGTGGAATAGATTTGGGTCACGACTTCATGATAAGGAAAGAAAATTACGTTTAGAGCCACCGCTCTAAAGATTTCATTCGTTTCCATCAGAGTTGCCGGTTCTTGGTTTCCGACCCGCCGCTCCTTCATCTGCAGCGACGCCTCAGGACTCGAATCCTGAAACCCTGCTGCTGCTGCTGCTGAATAGCGTTGATTCTCTCAGCTGCATCTTTTAAATGCAACGACGTGGATCTGCTTTGATGCTTTACTGTCTGCCGTGTGTCATCTGCTCAGCACCACAGCTCTAATCTAGGGATTATATGATAATTAGCATCTTTTTTTTTCCCCCCTTCACAGTTTGTAACACTTCCTGTTTACCCCATTTTCAGCCCAACGTGTCTCAGAAATTCAATGAAAAAAAAAAAATCTGCAATCTAAAAGAGATTCCCTGGCCGCCAATGCATCATCCCACAGCGTGCGTAGCCGCAGCGGCTAAAGCTAAAACGCAGTCATGTTTACTTTACGGTGATGGATGAGCTCGGTGGAGGCGGGTCGAACACTCGCACACGCAATTAGATTAGTGTTGGAATGGGGCCGCTCGGAGATTCCGATGGGACGATAACCTTAACAGGGCGGTTTCGCCCAGAAATCAAATCTAGCCCATTTGCGACTCGCCACCATGTTGGCCGAGGCTGCGCCGGTGACATTTTCCTGCTCTCTCTCGCATAGCACACACACACACACACACACACACACACACACACACACACACGCTTTGATGTTTACAGTAGCGCAGCTGCCGATGGAGCAGCGGTGGTTGGATTCTAATTGCGCGTAATATATTTAATGCCACGTCCCTGAAGGCTCGGTGTCGTTCACAAGCGGCTGCTGATCCGCTGCCGTGACTGCAGGGTTTCCCAGAAACAGGGAAAAAAGATATCCAGTGAAGCGGCAGTGGCGTTGCCGTTGATGTCAGGGAGTCAAAGGTCAGACTGGGCCGCTCGCAAAGCCTCAGCAGAAGCAGTTGAAGAACCCTGCAAATGTGTCTCAGCGCCCCAGCGGCCGCTTTATGAGGCAGCTGGGAAGCAGCCAGTGGCCAGCCAGTGGCCAGCCAGTGGCCAGCCAGTGGCCAGCCAGTGTCCAGCCAGTGGCCAGCCAGTGGCCAGCCAGTGGCCAGCCAGTCGCCCGTCCTCCAGGCTGCTGCCGCCGCTGACGCGGAGCCCTGGCGGGGAGGTGAATTCAGAGCGTTGAGAAAAAAAAAACCCCGCGGAGCTTAATTGCACCCTCGGCTCGATGGAGAGCTCGTACTTACAATCCGTGTCGTGCGCGCGTGCACGTGCGCACAAGAAAGGCTTTCAGCCGCCGGAGAGGCGTGCGGCGCCCGCCGAGGGTTCTCTACGGCGCCGCGCATTTATTCCACTTGTAAAGCAATCATTTCCAGCCAGTCTCCCCTCCCCCGACCCTCCCACCCTGTGTCACTTCCCGCCCCGCCGCCGCCGCCGCCGCCCCCTGCCGTCGCTGCTGCTGCTGACTCAGCTCGCCGCCGCGCCGCCAGTGGCTCCCTCAACCGAGACGTTATTGATTCGCCCTACGCCGCCTGTTTTTCGGGAAAAAAATAAAAAGGGGGTGGGACGAGGGGAAATGTTTCCAAATCCTCTCAAGCCGGGACACGAGTTTTAGCATCGCCACACGCACACACACACACACACACACACACACACACACACACACAGGCATTGGATTTATAAAAGGAAGGGATGCTTGAACGCAAACGGTCGGTTGCAGGTTCCGTTGGCCAACATCGACCGCTGATCTCCGCCGGGTCGGGGGGGCGGGGGGGGGGGCCGCCCACCTCACCTTGTCTTGGACCAATCGCGGCTGGTGGGATTGCAGGGGCGGAGTCAGGGAGCTACATCATCGTCACTTCGTCCGGATCAAACTTCAGAGCTCTCAAAGTTGTTTATCTGAATAGTGTGTGCGCGTGTGCGTGTGTGCGCGCGTGTGTGTGTGTGTGTGTGTGTGTGTGTGTGTGTGTGTGTTTGTGCCACGGGCTGAAATCAATGTCCTGGTGCAGAACAAAGAGACGGCGCCCCCGACTGCACCAAGGTGGAGCCCTGAATAATTTATCTGTTGCCCTTCCGCCGTGGACAAATCGTCAGTGTGTTCTCACTTCATCAAACTGCGGCTCAGCTCATGTTTTTTTTTCCACCTTCTCCTTCTCCTCCTTCTCCTTCTCTCCTTCTTCTTCTTCTGCGGCGCAAAAAACAAACCCAGGTGTTTTTTTTCCCTCTTGTTTTTCTAGAGTTGTGTACAAAACTGTGAAAGGAAGCCGATCTGTTTTTATTTGAATCCCTCCCCCCTCCTCCCCCCCACTCCCCAACCCTCTACTTCATGGGAGAATTTACCCAGCATGCCCTGCTTCTCAGCTGTGCCCCGTCGTTGAACCTGCGGCGGTGGTTGCTTCATTCCCACGCCGCCTCCCGTTTCTCCCAGGAAGACGCTGCTTTTCCCCCCCAAGGATGAAGCATTTTATATATAAATACATAAATATCTAAAAATATACATATATATGTATATATATATATATATATATAAATGTCAATGTAGTTCTGGGCTCCTGCAGAATTCACACAGCGGTGGTTTTACTATAATTAGTGTGTGTGTGAGAGTTGTGGAGCTCCTGCTCACCACTTCCTTCTCCGTCCTTTGTGTTTATTCCTCTAATATCGAAGCCTCTTGTATCCGTGCGTGAGCGATAAAATCCCAGCGGATCCGCAATCTTTTGCGCTCCACACCTCCTCTGTTCCCTCACACAGACACACACACTTCCTTCCTCCTGCTTCCCCCGGCGTCTGGCTCCTCTCTGTTTTCCAATCTCCTGCGACCGTGTCTGGCTGCTCGCGCCTGACTGACAGCTCTCGCTTTGCCCGGGTATCCGTGGTGACGACCCAGAGGCCTCCGCCGGGGGAACCCGGACCTGTCAGCACTCGGCGAATCCTGCAACCAGAGATGGATGGCCGCGAGCCGTCTGTGCCTCCGGCCCCCGAGCTGCGTGCTGCTCATCCTCGTTCCACAAAAAAAACAAAAAAAACACACCTATTGTTGGCAGCCTTTGCACTGCAGGGGATCGGCAAAAAAAAAAAAGATGGAAAAAAACATTCAGCTAAACGTTGTTTGTTTAGTTGGAAGACTGGAGAGCAAAGTGGGAAAAAAAAGCAGAATTGGGGTTTTGGGCTGAGTACCGTTTAGAATGTTTTGATACGATGTCAAGTTTGATACCGAGGTTTCCAAACGGGTTCGATGACAATACTTTCATTTTTGTTTTCGAAACCAATTTGTTTCGATTTTTATCAAAACCAATTTGAACAATGACAATACATGGCTGCCATTGCAGACACACAAATCTGTTCTCTCCATTCTGCCGCTGAATCAAATTTCACATTTTCTTCCAAAACCAGTTTGTTTCTTTTCCGTGCTTTGGCTCAAATGTTGCATTTTGCTGTATTTCGATCCACTGTAATGAGGTAGAGCCACTTTGGAGTCTTTGGCGTAAGGCTAATTTTCACTTTAGCGCGAGAGTCTTTTGTGTGTGAGAGCAAATCTGCAGCAACTTTTAGATGTTAACACCTGTGAAGGAACTCTTTATTGGCGAGATTTACTGTCTTGGATATCCGAACTTTGCGCCAACAGATGATACATTTTTGCGGTGTTCCATCGGAATCGGACGTTGCAAATCTCTCAAAGTTCGGTACCAAGCCGTTATGTGGGAGGTTCTGGGGTTCAAAAAGAGAAAACTAAATAAATCAGGGTGGTGGTTTGGTCCCATGTGGCTGCGGGGTCTCTGGCGACAGGCACCTGCTGAGTTATTATCAGCAGCGTCGGCAGGAGGTCCAGATTCATGTTGCACATTTTGAAAAAGCAGCAGCTGGTTCCGCTGATCTCCTCGCCGTCCGCGCCAGCGCCCCACCCCCCCGACAGCGGATCGGGTGTCCGCCCACGTCAGGTGCCCGTCTGGGGAGGGGATTGGGGGGGAAGGGAGGTGACGGCGACATGTCTGACAGCCCTTCAGGTGCCGTGAGTGCAGCGAGACGGGAGGAGGACGAGGCGCCGTTTATCGTGATCTCTCAGCCGGCTAACGAGAGCGTTTCAGCTTCTCCCGAGAACTCCTTTTTCTTTTTTGAAATTATAGTCGTTCATTCATCTCGCGGCCGCTCGCTCGCTCGCTGGCTCGACCCTCAGCAGCTAGCGCGCCGGATGCCTGCCATGGGAAAAAAAAAAGGGAGGAACTAAATTAATGGTGAAGGATCTGCGGGATTAAGGTATTTGGCTTCAAGACGTCGGCACTCATTTGATCCTTAACATTTAAAGATGGACATGATCTGCTTTTTCTCACGGCTTTTTTCCCCGTGATTTTCTGCTTGTTCGTCTCCTTTTTCTGTCTTTTTTTTTTTTTTTTTCAAACCGCCTCTGGAGAAACGGGAGGATGGAGAACGAAGGCCGAAAACCTTAATTTGTGAAATTAATCCTCTCCGTGAGCGCTCATGTTAATACGGGAGAGATTTACGGCTCGACTTTGCGCGACGTGCTGACGACCGGAATTCAGAGGCGGCAGCTGCTAACTGGTTGGAATACTGTGAAACCACGCCAGTGCAAATTAGCTTTACGTTTTTATTAATATCTCTCTGCCAAACTCTTACCAGCCTCATCAGCTTTCATTGGTCGACTAATTGAGTTGTAAGATGCCTGTTGCTGCTATTTGGACAAAATCCAAACTGGAAAAAAACATTAATAATGAATAAAAATATGAATATTAAGAAAAGTATCTTTTCAAAAGGCTACAAAAACACTTCAAACAGGAATGCGTCATACTGCAATGTTTTTTTTTTATCAATCCAATACCCAGTAATTCAACAGCCAGTATAGTTGATACCAGAACTGATATTTTTGTACCAGACCTTTTTATAAAAGTAACACACTTATGTCGGCGGGGACAAAAAACTTTTTTTATCCCATCCGATAAGCAATTGTCTGCAATGCTTTCCAAAAATATGTGCTTAACCTTCTAATACTGGCAAGAACTACAAAGGCTGCGGTCTTCAGCTCGAGTGTCATCAGCTCCCTCGGTGCTGCTCACAGCGGCCCATCGCTCCATTACATCCACACAGCCGACGCACACACACACACGCACACACACGCACGCAGCACTTTTACGACCAAACAGCCTCCGTCCGCCGTGCGCTGCTGGTTGACCTTCATGTGCGCAGCCTACAAACACACACTTAAGTTGGGTAGAAACATGTTGCAAAGACGCGCTGGATGGCTGTCAGGGGAGGAGAAGAGATGGAAAAAAAAAAAGGCTTCCAAGAAGAAGAAGACGGAGGAGGAAGTGAATGAAAGTGCCCGTTCTGTGTTTCAGTGACGCATCAAACTGCTCAGTGACCGTGATGTGACCCGACTCCATGCAGACGGGCTCCGTGGGGGGGCGAGAGGTTGGTCGGGGAGCAGGGTTACCGGGAGGTGAACTTGAATGTGTGATTGTAGTAGCAAATGTGTGTGTGTGTGTGTGTGTGTGTGTGTGTGTGTCCGCGTGTTGCCTGGTCCCGTTACCGACGGGTAGCCTTGCACTCTGTTTGACCCCGGCTGTGGGTAAAACACCAGCGCCGCTGCTAACGCTAACAGCTACCGGCCTCCGCAGCGGGACCCATGACTATTTAATGATGGCTGCTGCTGCTGTTGCTGCTGCCGCCGCCGTGGACTCCCAGGGTGCCTCTTCTTCCTCCTCCTCCGCCGCCTCCTCCTCCTCCTCCTCCTCCGACTGGCCAGCCGGTGTGTGTTTTCACTCGGCTCCAGAGGACAAACAATTACCCCCGCCGCTATACAAGAATGAGTTTTGACAGGGCCGACGTGGGACAGTCTGCGCGCCGCCGCTGGAGCATGATATGTGATTGTCGTCGTCTTAATTGAGGGGAAACACACTGTCGCGGAAAAAACACGTTTTTTTTTTCTTCATCCTCCTCCTCCTCCTCCTCGTCCTGCTCTGTGGCTCCAAATAGATTTAGCTCGTTTTTTCTTCCTCGCTCCAGTAGAAAAGAAATAAATGGTCCTCGCTCTCTTCCCTTTCTCATACATTTTAAATACAACTTAGGAAAAAAAAAATCCTTTTTTTTTTTTAAGAACGACCGGTGCTGAATTTCCGTCTACGAGGCACAAAGAGCGGCTGCAACGGGAACCTCAGTTTTCTGGCGGTAACAGCAAAGACATTGAAAGGGAACGACACACAGTTGAATCATCGTGATGCTAACTGAAGCCTTTAGTTTGGACATTTGGACAATAAAAAGCAATGAATGCAGAAGTAATTTCCGCTGATTGACACAGTGACTGAATTAGCCAGAGAGTCTGAACTGAGTCTGAACATGGAGGACATTGACGGGTGTTAGCCGCTAGCTAGCAGCTGGTGTTGACAACTTTCATTCAGAAAAATATAGGACCATGACCATCACAGGTCAGTGGCTCGCCAGTAGTGGGAAATCATCACTTAAAAGAGCGTTTCAAAAAAAGTATATGGTTCACATGTTGCCTGCAGCTACGTAGATTACGGTTTTAAACGCAAACGCTACGGAAACGAACATGAGTTTGCATCCAAAATAAATTTACGTTCAAATTGTCAAATACGAGACAGTTCTGTATTTTAAGGGACGGTTGGCAACGCTGCTAGCAGCCGGCGAGACGCTGCTGCGGCGCCCCAGAGCGGAAGCTAGCAGCCGCTTAGACTCGTCCCCACCTGCACCTGATTCACATGAATAAATTATCTTCAACATCTCGTC
Organism: Thamnaconus septentrionalis; assembly: GCA_009823395.1. NCBI lineage: Eukaryota > Metazoa > Chordata > Actinopteri > Tetraodontiformes > Monacanthidae > Thamnaconus > Thamnaconus septentrionalis. The sequence continues at coordinate 5,811,113 of CM020519.1, read as the reverse complement.
TTTAAGTGCACCGTGGACCACGAGTGGGCAGCGCACGCTGTCCTACAAGTGGAGACGTGTGCTGAGCCGAGCTGTTTGCTCTCCGCTAGCTTGAAGGGTCTGTTAGCACTTAGTTTTGTGGATTTTTTTTTTGTAGGGCAGCTATTTAATTTGACAGTTTTTTTTAGACTTTAGTTGAAAACCTCGGTGGTGTCTTTCACTTAGAATTTCTTTTGCGACAAATTTACCTCGGACGTGGACTTCACCGCGTCGACGTGCCTCTGTAGCATTTAGTTGCCGCTTTGTGTCGACAAGCAATTGAACTTTTCAGACGAATCGGATCAGAAGTGCGCCTGGTCGGGTTTTGTTGCACTCGCTCGGTTCCTTTGCTTCTTGCCATCTTCACTTTTTCTCACTGAAAACATCTTTCTCTTTTTTTTTTTTTTGTTCGTTTTTTTGTGGGAATCTCTTGTCTCGTTGTCCTAGGTGTAAATACTGAGTTTGATGCGGGCGAACACACTGGGCAGACAGACACAGACAAACAAACAGGAGCAGCTGCACTCGGGAGAGAATTTCGATCCCTTTCAGATCCGGAAGGGCGACGTTGCGAGCCGTCGTCGGAGCCTCCGAGGTGCCGGATCCTACAAGAGGAAAAAAAAACAGAACCTGACAAGCCATTGTCTCTCCCTAAGCCACGGTAATTCATCAGCACTCCAAGCAGCTCTGGCTGATTGCGTTTTCGACAGAGCAATCTCCTCCGTGTCATAGAGAATTTGGCTTTCATGGCGGGCCGGAACTTTGGAGACCCAAGACAAAAGGACGGCGGAGACGAACGAACGCAGAGTTTCGCCTTCGCTGGGGAGTGGCGTGAGGGTTGGGGGAAGGGGGTGGGGGGGGGGGCAGTTTGCAAATTGAAAATTGCATGTGTGTGTGTGGGGGGGGGGGGGGTTGTGTACTTGTGCGAAAGCGACAGTGAGTGTTTTCGCCTCTCCAGATATGATGGGAGTTTTTTTTTTTCCATCTGCCCGAATCCCTCAAACTTCGTTTCTTTCATCATCTGAGATATTCATAAACCGTAGCAAAAATATTGGACAACCTTTCATGCGGCTGGCTTTCTTTTGACACACACACACACAGACACACATACATAAAAAGAGGGCTACTCTTATTCATTTGCCACCTTTGTTGGTCTCAGTACTCGCTTCCCATTCAAACTGCAGCCAATTCTTAATGACCTAAATAATGCCTCTGAGCTTCAGCGACATGAATGACAAATGGCTTTTTTTTCTTCTTTTTCAGTAATTAAATATTTTTTGCTCACGTGTGCGCACGGTTGTTGTGGGGGGGAAAAAATAATGAGCGCGCTCGAGGGAGGCGACAGCGCCGCGGCTTTCTAAATGTCACCGTGTTGCAAAAAAAAAAAAAAAGATTTAAATCACCGTTTCCACAGGAGAAAAAAAAGCTGCAACTGCGAGCGGCCGATAGCTTTAAGTATTCAGATTAGCCGCAGCCGGGATAATATCTCACTGTCATTTAGAGGAATGACCGGAGAGAGGCGGGGGGGGGCGGGGGGGGGCTAGCCTAGCGCTAACGGCCTGAGGGTGTCCGGCTCGCTAGCGCAGCCAACTGGCTGTTTTTCCCGACCCCGCTCTGAGGATTTTATCCTTCGACACGCAGGGCGATAAAACCTTTCAAACGTCATTTAAAACTCTGATGCTGTTGCTCAAGCCCCGGAAGTCAACAGCACAACGATTGCCCAAGACGTGCAATAGAAGAAGTATCGGTATCGACGCTGGCATCAAGCATCTGCTGATGACCGAAAAATGTAGCCTGCTGGCAGCAGCATCGGTTCATTAGCAGGAAAAATACAGGCGCCTAATTCAAATCTAAATAATTCACTTCTTTACATACTGTAGCGTGTTCTTTCCTGAGGTGTTGTCACGCGCAGTGCGCCAGCGTGTGATCAGACACTCGCAGGTTGAGGTTGTTTTCAATCTGTTTTGATTGGTTCTCCCGTTTGAGTTCTAAATATAATCTGAAAACGTTTGCAGCCGCTGCTGCTGCTGCTACTGCTGCTGCTGCTGCTGCTGCTGCTGCTGCTGCTGCTGCTGCTGCTGCGGCTGCGGCTGTGTGTTTCTATCTAAGTTTAAATTAGCATTTCTCTTGAAAGACGTTCTAATGCGTCGCTTTAAATGCATAGTTTGCGGCATGGGGTTCGCACAACACCACAACATTAATTCCCCCTGCCCCCCCACCACCACCAATAATCATCACAATGGAAATAGCCGCGCAGATGTATATATCGGAATCAGCGTGAGCACTTAGCAATCGGGAAGTTGATCATCAGGTTTGCAGTGACAGTGGTGGGATTTCAGAAAACAGGAAGTGCCGCACGCGCGACGCGTTTCAACTGCAAATTAACGTTGTTGTCTGCTTTCACTTCCCCTGCATCCCCCTTTCCCTCGGATAGAAAGGCATGAGCGCCATCTATTAGCCGCTGGCCCCTCCCCCGGCCGGCGGGGAAATAAAGAGGCTCTTAAAGGGGAGATTTTCAGCCGAAATGCCCCATTGAACACAGGTGTATTAGCCGAGTCTGCTCCCGACTACTGTGTAATGTCTCCCAATTATTGCCACCATGTGACAGGATATAGAGTAGTCTCTCCCTCTCTCTCTCTCTCTCCCTCCCTCTGTCTCGTGCACGTGCCCGTTGGTTCTCAGCCCGGCCCAGTTCTGCTGGTCAGACCCGGGAAGAGAAACTGAACCCTCCCTCCGTCAGGAGCGCCTCTAAATCGTCCTTAATGCATTTTTTATTTACTGTAGTTCCCTGACAGCTGGCGGCTCTCTGGGTGTTTTTCTCTTTTTTTTTTTTTTTTTGATTTCTTAATACGCGAGTCGTCCTAATTTTTTTTCCATTTGAGGCGGTAATCGGCTGGGGATGCGGCGCCACTCAAGGCTGCAGCCGTGCAGCCCTGACGCTGCCAGCGTCGCTGATTGAATTTTTCCCTTATTATTGCGTTATTTCCCTGAAGCTGGCTCGAGGCTGTGTGCTGTGTTACATGCGTATAGACTTTATTATGGGAGCTCACCAACCCCCCCCCCCCCACCGCCACCGCCACCGCCACTTTATCCCCAAAGCTCCGCCCCTCGTCGCATTTCAGCCCCTCTCAGCACTTCCTCATAATTAGTTGAATAAACGAATCATTTTTTTTCTGCGGCGCGCGGCGCTGACTCAGCGTTGTTGTGTGCTTCTTTTTTTTTTTCTCTCTCTCTCCTCGTCGTCCGCGCGCTCTCTTTCGTAACATCGCGGAGAGGAAAATTCAAGCGACCGTATGGATCTGTCATGTGTCAACAACAAACAAATCGCAAATCCCCAACAAACAGACTGCAAACAGTCGGAAATGTTTGCCGGATGTGTGTGTTGTGTGTTTTTTTTTTTTGTTATTTTTTTTCTTGTGTTGCGACACAAAATCACAGCAAAGAGGCGAAACCAACTTCACGCGCGATATCAAATTTTCCGGACCGATGTGGACTTTTCAGACGTAGCGGAGAGCCGATAAATTGCATTGTTGCATCTTCTGTACGTTTGAGTCTGCGCTTGATCCTTTCAGTATTTTCCGTCGCACTGGCAATAGGGGGCGCTGTTTCCACCCAGTGGAACCCCAGAATGGAGCCTTGCACTGTGACTGATTCAGAAAAACACTGGAAATGAAGTTTTAAACTGACAGGATGTTAAATTAGCTTTTATTTTTTCTTGAAAGAACAACACATAAAAGCTCACATCAAACCCAATAACCAGCCTGATGTAATCCGTCGAGGTTCAGCGCTAAGATGAAATAACGTCTGCGTTGGTGGGAGGGGCGGTGGGGGTGGGGATGGGGTGGGGTAAAAAAAAATTAAATTCAATAAAAAAGACTGGCGCTCACCTTCCTTCGGAGACTCGGGTGTGATCTTTGCCCGAAAAAAGAGAAAAAAAAAACCTTCTGAGAAAAGAAAGAACAGAGGTGGATGCAAATGAGGGGGGGTCAGGCTGTTTAATACATGGTAATTACACTCCAGCGTGGCGCTGAAGGTCACCTTTTTCGGCGGCGTCCGCCGGTTTATCTGTGCGGGCCGAGGCGCCTCGGTGGAAATGGAAAAAGTACCGAGTCCATTTAGTGCTTTAACCCCCCTGGGTGGAGGAGGGGAAGGGGTGTGTGTGTGTGTGTGTGTGTGTGTGTGTGTGTGTGTGTGTGTGGGGGGGGTGGCCTGCAGTTCCGGTTCGTTCCTGTTCTGGCTGCTTTGATCCGACTTGTGTGAGTGAGCGAACATCTGGACGCCGTGTGGCTTTTTCATGGCAACAAAATGACAAAAAAAGAAAATACATTTTTTTTCTGCCTGCTGTTCAATGACCCACATTGTGCTCGTTTTCAAATCTTCACCTTGTCAACATGGCAACAGCATGTTTAGCCCTCTGTTTGCGGCCTCACCACCAAACAATTCTCCGTTTTACCGACATAGATCAATCTGGGTTTTTTTAATCATCCCTTGTCCCTGCTTTGCATGAGTAGCACTGCATCGACAGAACGTTTAGCACATTAAGCCACCTGTTTACAGCCTCCTGCTAAAATGCTAAGGGTTAGCATCCTGCTAAAATGCTAAGATTTAGCTTCCTGCTAAAGGGGACCAAAACAGGGGGCACAGCCGACACCCTGCTGGGGCTGTTGTCATAAAGGGAGTTGATTTCCAGTGTAGTTTGTGTTCAGCTCACAATTTCTGCAAAGTGTAGCAAGCAAAAGAAACTAAAGGACAGACTTTTCTCACTTCTGGGGAGTTTATTATTTACTTTAGGTGAAAAAAAAACCCAATGAATTTTTGCAAAGGAATAAACAGTCATTCGTGTTAAGATTCCTGTGTGCGTCAAACACTTCCAGTTCACCGTGATTCTGCCTTCTTGTTGACAGCAGGAGGCTGTTTTACAAAGCAAAATGATGTTAAGCGTAACAAGACGGCGGCGGCGGCGGCGGCACTGCTACCCGGTGTTACAGTCTCATCCCGCAATCTCATCCGTCTCAGGCAGACAATGGATTCGGCTCGGTTACGACCCCTCGCTGCCGAGAAAAGTGCTGAAAATGAACGCCGCTTCCCTTTTATGTGCGACTCACTACCGGCGGCGGCAGGATGAGGTGTTGTCGTCACTTCGGAGTCTTTTAGAATCAGCAGCTTCCCAAAACTCGTAACTCAGGTTTACGTCTGCAGCACTTTACTTTTTTTTTTTTTTTTGTTAGCCGCATTTTTACTAAGCTATGCATCCCCGGTATGTTGCTTTTCATTTCTGCGACATTGCACTAGTAAAGTGCGGTTTTCTGAAAGCATTCCCTTTAGAAAGAATTCTCCAAAACTCACTGCCTAAAGTGACTTATAAACCTTTTTGTGTAATGAGGTTTTTTTTACAAGAATTTTCTCAAAGAAAGGAGCTAGCGCTAGCTAGCTTGCACAGTCGTTCTATATCGTTGCTGTCGCCTCATCGCAACAAAGCTACAGTGCGTGAAAGTTTCACTGGTTCAGTTATGACATTGCTGGTGATTGGTTGTAATAAAGAAAAACAATACTAGAACAGAACAGAACATCGTTAATTCCCATTTTCACAAGATAAACAGGTTAAAACAGCAACACTGGAACTGTTGCGCATGTCCCTGAGGCAGTAGTAACAAAACGAACCAACAAACAGACATAAGATGCAAGGTGCCTAAGAAAGAGACACTAAATGTTGTAGTTAAGCAACATATATACACACACAATGAACTGGACTTGACCCTAAGTGATTCCACAGATATAAACAGAGACCATGGAGTCGGTCAGGGTCGGGCTACAGCGAGTCACCTGCTCTTCTGCAGCGATAAAACAAACTTTGTAGCCGTGCAGTCGACCCCCAGAGGTGCCCGGCCCGGCCAGGGATATGCACAGCTGCGAGCGTTTATGATGCTCTGCTGAACAACTGATGCTTCTCCTGTGAATCCGACCACGTCGGGTCGCTTCACATTCAGCTAAAACCCGGCGCGAGCGTGTTCCGCATCCATATGTGCGTCCGCCCGAGTGCCCTCGAGTGCATCCGTGCGTTCATACGCGCGATGTGCGACCCCCCAACCCTCACCCACACACCCACTCCTACTTATATTGGCTGTATGTGTGTGTGTGTGTGTGTGACATTTAAGCTTAAGTGGCTGCACGCTTGTGGACATGTTACGATGTATGGTTGTTAAAATCGCTGCATCCTTGTGCGCCCAGCGGTAATGGTGTGTGCGCTCTCGTTCATTCCATTCCCGAGTGTGTGTGTGTGTGTGTGTGTGTCTGAGGGCAGTCCAGAGAAAGTGTGTCGTCGTCGGGGGAGGTGGTACTCGCTCCCCCTCTCCCCCCGGCTGGTCTTTTCAGTGGAGTGAAACGGCGGCGCTGCTGACAAATAGCTGGAGCCACAGCTCACGCTCTCTCTCTCTCTCTCTCTTTATTGACAGAATTGGCTACACACCCACACACACACACGTTTTGTCGCGCTGCAACACGGCGGTTCACACATTCCGGCAGACTGCGGGCAGCAGAGGTTGCAACATTCACTAAGGGGGACGAAGGAGAAGGGGAAAAAAAAAAATCTCCGCTGCTTAAGTATTGGGGGCCTTGCAGATTCCTCTCGAGATCGGCGAGGCAGGAAATGACACGCGTCGATAAGAGCCGTCAATAGATTTTCATGAAGCATTTCAAAGCTTCAAGAATATTGCACGGGAGAATTGTGGATATAAAAGAAGAGGAGTCACCCAGTTCGCAAAAGAGCGGTTGTTTTTTTCTTTGTCTCTGTTTTGCTAATGGAGCTAATGCGCTAAATGTCGGATGGAATCGTGTCATTGAAATAACCTTTAGGTCACGTGATCGGGTGACCTGCAACAGACTAACAGGGTTCCTCTTTGCCGTGGACAGCTGGCCGACAGGCACAATTACAACCAATTTGCAGCGCATCCTGAAATCCTCTCTGCTTTTACCTGTTAGCCACGTAGCGCCGCTAGTTTCTTTCTATTCAGGTCCTGACACTTCAATTGACCAATCAGATGCCTAAGGAGAGACCAGAGCTGACAGTCCCGGATTAAAAACATATATATATATACACGTGATTACCAGTGAAATTAGAGGATGCTAATGCATAAGCTAATGCTTTGGCTACCTCATACATAAGGAGCTAGCGCTAACTAGCTTGTGCAGAGACATTCATTATCGTAGCTATCGGGGGGGGATATGTAGCATCTTCTCAGGGCCGACCACTCACTGTTTGTCCTCTGGCTGGTTTTTCATAAACTCCCCGGAACTCGACAATCATGTGAAACAGCGTGTGAGGTTTAAATACTGCGAGGAGCAGAAAATAATAATTACCGGTGCGGGAAAACAGAAAACATGACCTAATTGTTTGCGTGGGCGATAACCCTTCGCTCCGCAACTCCGGAATCCTGCGCGTTCATCCGTAATAAACCCCCGCAAACCGACTTTGTCTTATTTTTTTCTCTCTCTGTCTATTTTCTCTTTTTTTTTCCCCTCCTCAGCCAGCTGGAACCCGAGTGGAGCAGCCGCCCGCCCGCCTGCCTCTGTTTGGCCGCCGCCGCCACTTCATCAAACCTTTTGGCGCTTTCTGCTGGAGGGTCCCGAATTGACATGCTGGAATAAGTAGGTGCCTTGGCCGCCAGTCGTCTCTCTCTCTCTCTCTCATGTCCACGTCCGGAGAATCTCCCAGCTAGAGAAACCCAAAAGGGTTTTTTTTTTTTTGTTTGTTTTTTTTCTTTTTTCTTTTCTGGGCTCTAATTTGCCTCAATCACTAGATGGCGATGAAGTGTGTAGTTGGCGTAATGACTGTCGCTCTAGTTTGCTGGTTTTGCGAGGGTAAAAAAAACAAAGAATTTAGTCTGGACCGAGAGTCTGGAGGAAACGACCTCAGCGTTGTGTTTGCGGGGTGTTACGTCCAAACTGGTCGTTGTCTGATCGATTCGCGTAAGGAGCGCCGCCTGCTGACCAATCGACGGCGCCTGTTTGCGTTCGGCGAAGATTGCTAACGGCCGTTTGGGTTGATCCGCGCAACCGACCGACCGACAACCGACTCTTCTCTGATTCGTTCACGTGTGATGGACGGATCTCAGTGCTCGTCCCTGAAGCAGCGAGAAGCCAAATAAAACAAAAACCTACTGTAACAAGCCACTAGAATCCAGATGAGGTGGGAAAACAGCTCAAAAAGCTTTTGTGAACCAATAATAAAAATACAGTAAAACGCGGCGCTTCGTTCACTTCATGTTGGTAAAATTAACGTTGAAGGTTAAAGTCAAGGAACTCCGGCAGCTGAAAAACACATTAAAGGTGTTGTTGCCTTGACAAATCGTTTTGCCGGTGCGTCGTCTTGTTTGTCAGGGCTGTTGTTTGTGGAGGCTTTGCGGAGAAACACTGAGTGCATCTCAGTCGCTGGTTTAACTCAGCCAGCGATCTTCACCACTCGGAGCTCTGCGAACGCTCCTTCTGCAGTCAACTGCCAATTTTCAGCCACGTCCATCGGCAGATGGTCGGCAGAAAACGCCCAAGGCGAGGCCCCGGTGCATTCTGGGAAGGCGGCGTTTGGAGCAAAATTTACATTAGACTCCCTGTAAACAAACACTGCTGGAAACTCTGCATTGGTTTTAACAATGTTGTGGAAATCAACAGGAATTAATGTGTTTTTTCTTTCTTAGTGGTTTCAATTTTAAACTGGCTGGCAAAAAACTTTCAATTCTCCAGAAATCAGCAAATTTAGCCCTCTGTTTACCACCTCCTGCAAAAAAAAAAAAACAAACTATTTTTTTTCCCTTGCTGAGTCGGTAAGGTGTCAGAGGCGGTAAACCGACACTCAACTGCGTTGTCACTGACCCCCGCCAGTGGAATCCCTGCCCTTTGTGACATCACAAAGGGTTGATTTCTGGACCTTACGCTGATCATCACTGAGGGAGGATGTTGTAGTTTTCGCCGGCGCCTCGGTTCATGTCTGCATGCGATGCTTTGTGCACGTGCACGTGCACACACGGCGTCTGACACCGAGTGCCTGAACGTCTTTGGCACCTTTTCGACGGCGCTGCATCGGAAAGAGACAATTGATTTTTCTCACATTTCGCGGCTCGAAGACGCAAAGGCGGCGGCGGCAGCCGTCGCTCGCTGCGTTCCAGGCGAGACCTCTTTGCCGGGAGAGAGAGAGAGAGAGAGAGAGAGAGAGAGAGAGAGAAGAAGAAGAAGAAGAAACAAGGGGGGAGAGGAGAGGAGGCTCGAGCGGGTGAGTGAGTTTTGTGCGGCGGCTCTTTAGAGTTTCCCTGGTGAGTTGGCTGGCAGCTTGTTTGCCAGCAGTAGCAGCGGGAGAAGGAGGAAGAGGAGGAGGAAGAGGTGGAGAGGATCGGGAGGAGGGGGGGGTAGGCAAGAGACAAGGGAGGAGAGAGAAGAGGAGGAGAGGAGAGATGGCGATAAGACCCTTCAGAGGCGGACAAAAGGCGAAATTAACAACTCCGTTGTGCGTGTGTGTGTGCGTGTGTGTGCGTGCGTGTGCGTGTGTGTGTGTGTGTGTGTGTGTTGCCCACGGTCTCCTCCGCTCGTCGTCGTCGCCGGCTAATGAACTCCGATGTTCTGCTCCGTCTACACTTCACGCTCCATCGATCGTCCAAACCAGACCCGTCCACGGCCCCCCCCCTCCCTCTCCCCTCCTTCCCACCACCATTTTCTGGTCTGGTGTTCATGCCACCCCCCGCTTTATCTTGTTCCATTCATTTGGCTAATTTGATATCTGGACTTGATAGCGGCGGCTCCGTGTTGTTTCCACATCCCTCCCACTCCCTCCCCCACACATGACCAAACCCGCCCCCGGACCCGCCCTCCCCTCCCCTCCCCTCCCACCCGCCTCCTCTCCCTTTCAGAGTGTCGATAATGAAATCAGGCTCCAGCCCTCCATCTGTATTAGCGGCATTTGTGGGTCTAAGAGAGACTAACAGGCTGCTAATTCTCTGCCTCTGATTCATTAAACTGACAGACATTTGCATAATTTAGTTGCCTGCTTTTTTCTCACTCTCGCTCTCTCGCTCTCTCTCACTCTCGCTCTCTCACTCTCTCGCTCTCTCGCTCGCTCGCTGCCGCCCCTACCCGCAACCAAAAAGTTTTTTGTTTTTTTCCTCTTCTCTCGCCTCGCTCAGACGGCTCAGGCTCGTGCCGCCCGGATGCAATTGAAAGCTGTCAGCGCAAATGGCTTGTTTGATCAGATTTGAATATTTGTTGGAAGATCTGTGCGGGAATTACAGAAATATTCCCCCTTAAATGGCGTTGATCTGCCAGACGCCGCAGTTTGGCTGTTTGATTTTTTTTTTTATGCTTCTTCTTCCTCTTTTTTTTCTTCCCCTGACAAGTTACACTAATTCTTTTTGTGTTGCGCATCTTCCAATGTGTGTGTGTGTGTGTGTGTCGCTATCGCACCTTGGGAGCTACACACTGCTGCTGCTGCTGCTGCTCCTTCTCGCCGGATCTCGGAGTCTATACATAACCACACAGACGGCTCGGCCCGGGATTCGCACCTCCCCCTCCGCCCCCTCCCCTCACCTCCACTCCCCCCCCCCCCTCCCAGCACACAGGTGCTCCATTAACCTTGCAGGCGAGCGGCGTCGCCGAGGCAGCTTCATTACCTTCAGCATGATTAGCTCGACACCGGACTGTTGCTTTGAGGCGTCTCCGTCTCTCTCCCCTCCTCCTCCCTCCCTCCTCCCTCTCTCACACACACACACACACATGCACACTCCCCCCCACCTCCCTCCTCCCCCAGCTCCTATTGTCAGAGGGCAGCCGCAATGTAGTCATGCTTTTCACTATAGATAAGTGGCCTTGTGACGGAATGAGATGCTCTGTGTGTGTCTGTGTGTGTGTGTGTGTGTGTGTGTGTGTGCGTGTGTGTGTGTGTGCGCCACGCTCCCTCCGCCTCCATGCATTAATGAAGAGATGCAGCACCAGGTGCCCTCTGTGAGAAAGAGACAAGCAGGGAGCCCAGAAGTGGAGACGAGTGAAAGGGGTGGAGGGAGGAGGGGGAGGGGAGGGGAGGGGAAGGGAAGGGGTGGGGGTGACGGGGGGGAGAGGGAGGGCGAGGGGGGGGGATTGGTAATAGGTTTTGGCACTTTTTTTCTTTCACGGCCTTCTTTCTCCTAATGGCACGTCGGTCTCGCTGGGATTATCCCGCCGGCGCGCTGCGTGACACTCGGGCTTTTTAGGACTTAACGCAAATATGTTCTGTTGCGACTCGCCTTTTTTTTTTTTTAGCACAGAAACTGCGTTTTTTTTTGTTGTTGTTTTTTTTTAGACAATTTAAAGCAAATTTTTTTCTTTCTCTCTTTCTAATCGCAGCAGCCATTGCTAAAGCAACGTTAACAGGCAGGCGGGAGTTTTTGCACCTCACTCTACGCACCGTGTGTGCGTCTACGTAGAGCAGGGCTGGGCCAACGTTTTGACTGGCGTTGGCCACAATGGGTTTGAACATTTGACAGAGGAGCAGGAGCAGATGGATGAGGTGTTTAGGTGACCCACCGCATCGGAGGAAAAAAAATATATCATGGGATATTTAGAAATGCAAAGTCACCACAAAATATGTGCCCACAGTATTTAGCTCTTTATTGAAATGACTCTTAAAACACTTAAAAATGGATGAAATACAGCAAATTTTTTTTTGACTTACTGACTATTAATCTAATTTCTTCGAGTTCGGGGGCCGTATTAAGAAGCTTAACGTCTACATATGGCCTGACTTAGACGATACAAATTGGCCGACTATCGTCTCTGTAAGTGGCTTCCGTCAGCCCACAGCGTCGCCTACTGGCCCGGCATGCACACTGCAGGCTCGGCGGTACCTTCGGCCTGCCAGGTGCGACCTTAACCGTTACCTCACTGTGCACGCAGACCAGGTGGTGGAGGAACCGGCGGGTGTTGCGAGGTGAAGGTGTCGGGAGAGGAGCGGTGGGGAAACGGTGGTTTTTGCAGCCTTTGTGGAAGCGAGGAGGAGGAAACAGGAGCGACTCACCGGCGGCGGTGTCTCCCATCCTCCCAGGAGTCAAAGTGTGAATGGGTGGCGGCTGCACTGACACATCTAGTGCAAAATCCTTGCTGTCTTCTGCAATAATTAATAGGCGGATAATGAAAAGTCAAGTCGGTTTTAAAGGTCACTTTTTTAAAAAATGGCAATATTTTGTTTAACTGTGAACAAGCACAATAGAAAGATTTTTTTTTCCATTTTTTTAAGTGTTTGCTAAAACTGAAATACAACGTTCTTGAAATCAGCCCTTTGTGATGTCACCAATGGCGCTGTACCTGTCACTAGCCTATTCAATGTTAACTCCGTCCTCTGAGACCTCCTCCCTGTTGTTCTCCGCTCTAAACATGTGGCAACTGAGCATCAGCGTTAGTAGTGCTTCTGAGCAGCCAGCCATTTTTTTTGTAGTAGGCTGAAAACAGAAGGCTATTTTTTTTTTGAGATGTAGATGATTAAGCACCTCGGGCTGCTCGGCTGCAGCCAGGGATGGAGCATTAAAGACCTGGAAACGGGTCGTAACGTGGGACCTTTTTTTTTTTATACGCCTGGACTGGCAGCACAATGGAAGAAGCAGGAGCTGTGGCCTACTTGAGTGTTCTGGATTGGCCGTTTGAGCGAGTGTTTCGGTCCACTTTTATTAAAAAAACAGAGGGTCCAGAAGAAGAAGAAGAAGAAGAAGAAGAAGAAAGAAGGCTGCTCTCTCTCGGGAAACCCCGTCGGCATTTTTATTTCTTCATTTTAAACAATGCCTGCAACTGATTGCTCAGCCATTCGCTCTCTTTTCCGTCTCCTCGATGTTTCCTTTCTTTCTCCCTGGCAACCCCAAACATTTACCTCCACATCAGTGCAAACACACACACACACACACACACACACACACACACACACACACTCGATTTACTTTTCTTCCTCCATGTCCACCCTCAAAGTCCACCCTCCGTCCTCTGTGACCTACAGAACCCGGACCCGGAACCTTCTCAGAACATCATCCTTCACATGTTTTCTCCCCTGCGGATGCAGCCCCCCCCACCCCCCCTCTTCCCCTCTGTGAACCAGGCTCCTCCACAGGCTCTCCCGTCCCCCTGCTTCTTCCTCTGCGTGAATTCCACCGCCGTTGGTTCCCGCTCGCTCAACGTAAACACTCCCACTTAATTCGGCGGCGGGCGAGCGAGCGAGCGAGAGGCGGCGCTTGGTTTATTTATGAGCAGGCGGCCGCCGAGTCATCCATTCACTTCAGATTCCCACAAAGCGCCGCCACCGCCTCCCCGCTGCAGATACTGTTTTCCTCCACGCGCCCTTTTGAATTAAGCATACGCGCTGGTTTTTCATTATTCATATTAAGCGCGCATAATAATAATAATGATACCCCGGCCTGCGCTAGTTGTGGTAGCTGTAGTCCGTGTTTTCCTATGGGAGGAACACGTGAGAGTTTGATGGTTGGAATTTGGCGCGAATGGGAAGTCGTCATGGATCCTGAACGACTTCTCGCGCCGTATCGCAACATAGATGAAGTGTTTCGGGGCCGTTTGCAGAGACAGATTTTTTTGAAACAGCACATTTTTGAAAACGTTCTCAACGGACTAAATATTTCTGTCTTTTCAGAGAAACCCGTCTTTGTGTAAACGGGGCCTTCAGAGATGATGAAGGTTTCTCGTCTTGCAAGCCAAATTATTAGACCCGCTAACAGTCGCCGTTAAAGCGCAAGTGAGAAATCTGAGCTAAAGAGCCTTTTTAAAGAGAGATCTGGGAAGCTAGCGTAACGCCCCACCTGAATCCGTGCTAGCTAGCTCGGCTCTTAGCACTCGGCTAATGCGGCGGAGGATGTTGAGCGAGGCCGCAGGAGGAGGAGCAGGAAGAAAAGAGGAGAGCAGCGGCAGCGGCGAGCGAGCGAGAGCTTCGGCTGCATTCAGCAGCAGCTTCAGCATTAATTGCACTCAATGAAAAGAGGAGAGAAAGGCAAACTCAAAGCTGCGAACGCAGCAGGAAGGAAACATCGGCCCGTTAAAGTGCAGCCATGGAAAACAACGAAAAAAAATAGACTTCTAGAAGAAAACTGCTGCAGTTCCCTTGTTGTGTGTTTTATTCTGCACTTACCGTAATTTCCGGACAATAAAGCGCACCTGAATATAAGCCGCAGCAGCTAAATTTAGGGGAAAAAACAAATGTGTACATATACAAGCCGCACTGGACTATAAGCCACAGGTGTTTGGTCAGGAAACGGGTCCGCGGAACGGATCGGTTCGGCGGCTGCGAGCCTGCGACTCTGGACTCGCACCGCGGATCCTGTTTGCGGGGTCCCGCTGGTCACCTCGGTTAATTGGTATGGAGTCGGACTCGAGGCAGCGACGCACCGGAGCTCACAAAGACAGATCGACTGCCTTTAACTTAAAAGCTGCATCATAAGCAATTCTTCGTTTGTTTTCCACAATGAGGATTTGTGCATGAAAATTTCCTTTGCGCAAACTGTCTTGCACTCGTTCTGTATTTGGTTCCACTTTTGCTTTCGTTGTTCGCGCGAACTGCCTGTCTCACTCTTTCCCGAGCCCACCCAAAAATCCATAGTTGAGAAGGTCCCCTAGTGGCCGTTAGCTGTAAAAAACCATAGATTAGCCGCACCGTTGTATAAGCCGCAGGGTTCCAAGCAAGGGAAAAAAGTAGCGGTTTATAGTCCGGAAATGACGGTACTTTTGAAATATTTGAGAACTTTGATAGCTTTTTATTTCTTTTTCTTCTTCTTCTTTTGCCGCCCACCGCCACGTTTTTGATCGCCAAGTGCAAACAGACAGTAAAAGCCGCACGTGGCCAGCTTCCTGCTTACACACTTCAGTGCGGGTTATTAAGTATAATGTAGTGGGAACTTTATGGACTCGGCAAAATCTTGAAAATAAAAGTTTGCGTGCTGGCCTGCGTTTTTTTTTTTTTTTTTTTTTTTTTTTATGAACCAGGGTTCGTCTTGATATGTGTAAACAAAAGTTTTCTGAAAGTCTTCGCCTGCCAAGGAATTTTTTCCGAAAACCTTTGAGGCCTGTTTGACTGTGAACACAAAAGGCCAAACGTCAAAGAGGAAGCAAAGTTTGTGGAAATCAAAATAAACAAAAATAAAAATGCAGCTGCTGAATCTGACTTTGGGTCAATACCAGGTGCTTTTATTTACTCAGGAGAGCGCGAGTGTGAGCGCCACAAGGACAGACCGAGATGCGGGTGTACATATATATTTTCTTCTTTTTTTTTTGCAGTGGTGGGAAAAAAAAAAAAACGGCCCAAAAAAAATGGTCTGCGTTCAGTTTCTCAGTTCGGGGTGAAAAACGAGGCCTTAAAACAATCATCTGCGCGACTCATCCATGCCCAGGCTCGACTCGCTTCCCCCCACATTACTTATTTAGCGGCACTTTAAAGGAAGAAAGCGAGTTGACGGGGAGGATGGGGGGAGGACGAGGGAGGAGGAGGGAGGGCGAGACCCTTCGAGATGGAATCAAGTCAATAACGGAGGAGGAGGAGGAGGAGGAAGAGGAGGAGGACGATGATGCGGTGGCGGTGG
Source organism: Thamnaconus septentrionalis (assembly GCA_009823395.1). Taxonomy (NCBI): domain Eukaryota; kingdom Metazoa; phylum Chordata; class Actinopteri; order Tetraodontiformes; family Monacanthidae; genus Thamnaconus; species Thamnaconus septentrionalis. Next base: position 5,795,523 of record CM020519.1, on the reverse strand, counting down.
CTCAGTTAAGCGAAGGTCAAGCTGCCGGGGTCGCCGTGTAATCCGGGCGCGCCGACACATTTGGCGAGGGTCGAAGGTGGAGGAGTTGTCCCCCCCCCCCCTCAATATTCTCCCGCCCAGTCGCACCCTTTTCCGAATCGATGTGACCGCGGGGGGATGAGGAGAGCCACGGCGCCGGCGTAATGAAATTCTGCCGTCCTGCTGGATCCACGTTGTGAGGAGAGCAGCTTCTGATGCATTGAGCGCTCATGAAAGAGGACACACGATAAGGAGCCTGCAGGAGCCAAGAGGAGGAGGAGCAGCAGCAGGAGGAGGAGGAGGAGGGTGTGTGTGTGTGTGTTTTTTTCTCTGTGTGTGTGTGTGTGTGTGTGTGTGTGTGTGTGTGCCAGCAAGGGCCCCGACTTTGCGCAACCTAATCATGATTCCCCTCCTTTATCTGAGTGCAGACCAACTGTCCAGGCCTATACATCACCGCTGTCCCACCACACACACACACACACACACACACACACACACACACACACACACACACACACACACACAGAGACGCAGCGTTCTTCCACACGGCCGCGTGCGTATCAGCCGCCGACACTCTGGCAACGTATTAAAAAGAGGGATGTCGGCTGCTCGCTGTTATTGCCAGGAAAGTGATTTAGCGGCGGCGGCGGCGGCGCCCGCGCGCCCTCCGTATTGATTAAAGCACATGCGTGTGTGTGTGCGTGCGCGCGTGTGCAAGTGTCTCACCTCTCCCCCATCTCCCCTGGCTTTTTTCCCCCCTTTCATTTTCCCTCTCTCTCGCCGCCCTTCCTCCACCTTTTATCTTTCACTTCCCGTCTCGACGTCTCTGATGTCGCCCAACAACTTCCAGCAGCTTCTGCTGCTGCTGCTGCTGCCGCTGCTGCTGCTGCTGCCTCCTCGGCACTCGGCGTCAGACTAGTGTATGTGCATGAGGGGTGGAGGTGGAGGGGCATGAAGAGCAGAATCAGCGAGACAAAGGGGGGTGGGGTGTGAAAGGGAGGAGAAATCAAACAACAAGACAGAGTTGGTTTTCCCTCTGAGGCGGTGCTGCGTCACTGCATTTGACTTCCTTCATTCACTGTTGCAACGGTAACGGAAGGGACACGTTTAAAGAAAATGGGTTTTTCTTCTCTGTTCGTCAACTTTGCACTGTAATAAATGAGAATGTGGTGGAATTTGGCCTTTAGCCGTGTGTCTGTGTGATGTTACCGCTGGACATCTAGAAATATTAACGCATCGTCCCAGTGACACTTTCCCATCAAAATGCGTCCCGAGTCACAGATTTTTGTATGGAGCATTTCAATATTTTAAGCGCGTCGCCGTGCAAAGTAACGCCGTGTACAAAACGCTCAGCGACAGGATTTGCACATGGCGGGCAGATGTACTCGAGGCTTCGGAGAAACCAGCACAATTCACAAGAACTGAGATTTTAAAAATGAAATACGAGGGGGGGAATCTTCTCTGCTCGCAGTGCTTAAAACCACGCCAGGCTCTGAGGAAAGGCGACAATGGCAGCAAATATTTTGTTTGCACTGACTCTTCGCTGCAAACACAAACTAAAGCTTGGCAAACTCTACCAGCCTCAGACGTGGACTTTCCTGACACAACTTTGCAAAGTTTTGCTTACTTTTGAATTTTTTGAAAAATTTCACTTGAGAAACCTGTTGACGAAGTTTGCTGACGGGCGTAAAAAAACAAAACATAACAGATGGGGAACGAGTCCAGGGGAACTTTTCCCCCTCTCTTCGTGCTCTTCACTCGCTCCTCTTATTGCTGCTGTCAGCCGCCTCTTTATTTGTTCATTCCTCCTCCTCCGGCCGCCGTCTCCGGGTCGTTCGTCTACCGCGCTCCAAACGCTCCTCGGAGGCCCCCGAGATGCTGCGCCACTCACCACACAGCTCACAAAGGCCCCACGGATATGAAGCCCCGGTTGAAGACAGAGGCTTCAATCTGCTGTGTGTGTGTGTGTGTGTGTGTGAGAGAGAGAGAGAGAGAGAGAGAGAGAGAGAGAGAGAGAGAGAGAGAGAGAGAGAGAGGGGTTGAAACAAGATCAGTCAAAGGACATGCTCTATTTTCTTGTTTCTTTAACACAAAGGTCAGAATGATGATGATGATGGTTGTGGTGGTGATGATGACGATGATGATGATGATGGTGAAGATAATGATAATCATGACTATGACACCAATGGTGATGGTGATGATCATGTGATGATGATGATAATGATGATAATTATGATGATGATGACGATGATGACAGTGACAATGATGATGACGACGACGATTATGATGAAGTTGGTGGCGATGATGATGATGATGATGATGATGATGATGACGGTGGTGATGATGGCGATGATACCAATGGTGATCGTGATGATCACGTGATGATGATGATGATGATGATGATGATGACGGTGAGGATGGTGATGATGACGATTATGATGATGATGATGATGATGATGATGATGAAGATGATGGTGGTGGTGGTGGTGGTGATGATGAGGATGGTGACAATGATAATGATAATGATGATGACGACGATGACGGTGATGATGGTGATGATGAGGATGATGATGCCCGGGGCCACTGAGCCGAAGTCACTCTGCCTTCTGCCCTTTTGGAAAGGTTGAGATTTGTGGAGATTAATATGCTGCTGGATCACGTCGGGGGATTTCTGGCTGCTCTGAGCCGGCCTGGACACACAGCAGCCGTCAGCGGTGACAGGGGACTGGAGCAGATGGCCGGGTTTAATCAGGGAGAAAGCAGTTGTGCCTGTGAGTGTGCGTGCGCGCGTGCACGAGTGTGTGTGTGTGTGTGTGTGTGTGTGTGTGTGTGTGTGTGTACCTGGCTTTATTTTAGTATTTGCATGACTTTGACTGGGGAAATTTTTTGGTGCCTGCGCTTCAGAAATGCCTTCAGATTGTGTGTGTGTGTGTGTGTGTGTGTGTGTTTGTGTGCACTTGTCTGTGCTTGTGTATGTGTGTGTGTGTGTGTGTGTGTGTATGAGAGGGAATGTTGGAAGGCCGACTTGGACAAAGTTGCTGCTGTGGTGTCGCCCGCTGAGTCGCTGTCACGAAACATAATGGAAAGCAGTGGAAGCGGCCGAGTGGAGGAATCTGGTTCGCCGGCCACATGAACTGTGTTAGGTTCCGAGATTCCGAGTGCCATCGACCCTGCGAGGGAGGAAAAAATGAAAATAAAAAAATAAATAAATAAAAGAGGCCTTTGATTCATTAGACGTTTCCCCCATTTGACTGGAATCTATAAACTCCTCCACTTAGGCAGAGAAAACATCTCCTTCGTCTTGCTGTCTTGCGCACTTTCTAAATCCCACAACATTCAATTTTGTGTGTATATATATATATATATATATATATATATATATGTATGTATTTTTTTTTTTTTTTACACCATTACACTCAGGGGAAAAAATGGAATTCATTAAGAGCCATTTCTTCTGAGATGAGCTTGTGTATGATTACACGGGGGGGAGAAACGCTCGGCTATTATCGAGTCTGCTTGCTCATTTACTTGTAATCTCGCTCTACATTTGTCGCTACAGTCGACCGGGCGTCGCTAGAAGAGGCGGTGGCTGCGTGCGTACGTGCGTGTCCTCACCCGTCCTTCTCTCACTTGCAAAGGAATGTGGCTAAACGCGGCCTCGAAAGCCTGGAGAGGCGACTGAGAGCTCCAGTAGCCCTCCTTGCTTAAGCTATTGGGAAAGCTAATGGGAAAAGCTGTGTTGTTGGTTTTGCTCTGTGAGCAGTGAGTCTTTTTTTTTTTTTTCCTCGCCTCTGGCGAGCATCTCTGACCCTGCTTTTCAGAGAATACATTCATGTAGGAGCTAATAAAGCGAGCGCAGCGTGAGCCGGCACTTCCTGCCTGGACGACGACTCGGCGGCAACATTTTAATGAGCGCGTTTAATCGTTTCTACTCCGGGAACTTTGACGTCGGTGGAATTTAATCACCTTTTTTAAGAGGCGACAATGCAAAGCGATGCTTCGTGCGGCTGCCCATGGTGCAAGAAAAGAGAAAAAAAAAATCCCTGTTTTTCCAGGAGCAGCGTAATGTATTCGGTGCTTAGCTAGTTAGTTCATTTTGCTCGCCTCTGGTCGGGGTGCAGGCTCAAGAGGCCGGAGCGTCGCTCAGAGCGAAGCAGGAGTTGGAAGGGGTTAAAAAGTGTTGCTCAAGGGCTCCCGAAGCGACGTCCTGCACGCCAGGGAGTTTAAACGTCACACCGCTGGGGGGTGAAGGCCACGGGCGGAGTCCTACGAGGTCGACGCCGCTCGCTAATGTATGGAAGCCGTGGTTGTATTTACTTTTCTGCAACAGAGATTGGCGAAGACCGTCCTTGCTCGCTTCTGATTGGCCGCTGTACTTGCTTCCAGCCTTCTGCGGTTCTACAATTCCATTTGTCATTTATCCAAAGCGACGCACAACCCAAACAAGAGTTTAGCCTGGAGGGAAAATCCTTGGCTAGAGCAACAACGTGCTTCAAGTGTGATCGGCTGCAGGTGCTGCCACCTAGTGCCAGGATTTTGTGTGTGTGTGTTTTTCTTTTCTCTTTTTTGTCTTCTCAACATAAACACAATCAAAACAACAATTCAACGTCAGTATCAACGACAACGCTCAACATTCAACAGCGTTCAATGTTAATAATCTTGATCCCAAAAACCAAAACCCCTAATCCAATCAGAGGCCAGTGAGGGCGGGTCTTTGCGTTAAAGAACAAGGCTGTACTGTAGCCAGGGGGCGAAGCCTTGGTCAAAGACCTGCTGGGGTTAAGGGTGGCGTCTCCATGGCAACGGTGATGATTTGTCACCAGTCCGAGTCGCCGCCGTTCAGGACGGCGCCACCTGCTGCGGCGGCGCTCCGCTGCGCTAGGAACCTCCTCCTCCTCCACCGCCGTAAATCACTGTCACCGCGGCCCAGGCTCTCTCTCTCCCCCCGCTACCGTTTTATCCTCCTTATCTTTTATTTTCTGGCTCCCTGCTTGTCGACGCTTTTTTCTGCTGTTGTGCGTCGTCTCCTGGGGGCCTCCTGCACGCCCAGCCGCCTGCTTTTGAAAGGGATGGATGCTTTTAGTCCCCCCTCCCGCTCCCCCACTATCGGTAATCCCCGCCCACCGTGCACTTCGATAATTAAGTCCTACCTGCGGGTAGTTATACATGTTATATACACGCAGTACCCCACAGAGTGGGTGTAAATACAGTGAGTCATGCAACAATTTGGTAATTGGCGTGCTGATTTTTCTGGCCAAGTCATGACTGTGATGCTGCTGGTTTCACCAAAATTACAAATACTACTGCTGCAGTAACAATACTGCTTCCATACTGCTTTTTCGGTAATATTGCAAAGATGACCGAAACTGCTCTGATAGTGCCACCATTTCCAGTACCACAACGATACACTGACCATACTTGTGTGGAGACCAGCTTCACGTGTCCAAAAAACAGAAAGGAAGTTGAATTTTTCAAATGATGAATAAAAAAAAACTCCAAGCTGCCTTTTTTCTTCCTCACAGTCCAAACTACTAACTGATAAACAGAGTCCAGCACCTTCAGGCTTGAAGTGTAAGAGCGCGTCCTGTCGGAAAAAGTACCAGGATGTGACATAAACCAGGCTCCCCTTGAATTCTTGAAAAGGGGAAAAATCCGCTATCGCATTATCTGGGGTTGAAATAATCCCAGTCCCTTTGTTACCCTCTGGGTTTCTTCCTCATTCAGACATTATTTTTTTTTAACTTTTTTGCAGCTCAGGAACAACAGCTTGTTTACAGTTTTTCCCCTTGGATATGCCCTAATTTTGCTTGGCTCACAACCTTCCCGGAGCGTCCTTCTGCTCAACGTGCATTTCGTCAACCGTGCGTGTCGGACAGAAGGGTTGCACTTGTACCGCCTGGTAGAAGTAGAAGTAGAAGAAGTAGGTGTAGAAGTAGTTGACCTTCATATTGTGCTAAAAAAAAAAAAAAAAAGCCAGTCTTTACTCTAAATTAGTGCGGACAAGTGTTCATATTGATCTTTTCATATCGGAACTGACGCTTAAATGAACAGCAGGTATCGGGAATATCGACATTTGAGTATTGAGCTGCACAGAAAGCTGCTTTTCTTTCTTCCTGCCGCCCATTGCTTTTGTGCGTGTGCGTGTGTGTGTGTGTGTGTGCGCCATTATCGGCTCTTCTTCTTCTTTTAACGTCTCGCCATAATGTGAGATCAGAGAATGTTTTTTTCTGCAGAAGGATGCAGCCGAGTTGGAAACCGTGACAGCTGCCGCGGGGCCACCAAAGCGTGCCGGTGTGATTGGCGTCTGGAAATCCGCAGCTTCACCGCGGTGCGACAAAAGGGAGAAGAAAACGTCCCTACGAGTGGAAATGGTGCCGCGCGCTAGCTGCCGAGTTGTTGTTTTTTTTTTGCCTTATTTACTGTTTTCCTTCTGCAGCTTTGCTTTCCTGCCGTCGTGATATAGTGGCATTTGGTTCGGAAGGCGTTTGTTTTAATTAACTCGGCAGTCGTGGGCGGTGGCGGCGGCGGCTTCGGCGGCGGCGGCCGTTTCCTCTCCGTTGCTCTGCTTAATCGCACGCCAAACACACTCTGGGAGCGACAGCGTCGGCCGTAGCAGTCTCTCATAACACTCTCACACCATCGCAGCTTCACTTGCATGTCAGAGCTGAAAATGCCTGGGTGGGGAGAATGTTGGTGGGCCGGTGGCGGAGGGGGTCTGTTTGTTTTCCTCGCCACGCGAGAATAGGAGAATTACGGCGAACATGTGGCCTGGGACGCTGTGCATGGTGTCGCATCCACAGACATGCAGCCGGCTGTGTGTTCGTACAGTTTTCGACCCCGTTTTTTTTTTTTTTTTGGCTCGGTATTTGAGCCGTGCAGCTGAACCGGAGTTGGACCAGATTTCAACTGGGCGGGCAGTGTCGCCTGCGCAGTGCACTGGGAAGAGCGAGCGCCAGTGTATTTGATCTTGACTGGTGCTGATCATTTCTGACATGTCACAGCGACCAGCAGATTCCCGCAGCATTCAGCGCTTTGATGACACGACGCTGTTCGCTAATGGTCCGATCCATTCAGTTCAGGTCATTTATAGCCGTGCTAACGTTAGCTGACAAATGAATAGCGTTAAAAATGGCTAGACTCCATCCAGGAGGCCGTGCCAAGGGGTAGCAGAAAACTCCTCACTAGCTTTGTTTCTAGCAAACAAGCGTGGGCCACGGAGCTCTCAAATGAATCTTTATTGACAAGTCGAGGCAGGCAGGAGTGAGTTGCAATCAAACCACAAGATTTCTAAAACCCCCACAGTGCATGTCCAGCCTTGGGAGGAAGTTTTATCTATTAATGCGAGGCCCTAAATAAATAATGCACACTGAGGAGCAGTTGTCAGCGGTGCAGGTTTAAGTCGAAACATAATCCTCCTTATCTCCCCCAGTTTTTTTTATTCCTCCTCTTGTTGCCGCCCCGCAAATCAGCCTCTCTCGCGCTTCATTTCCATCTCGGAGATTTTTGGCCTATGGTTATGAAATGAAAGGGAGGTGGTGGCGGCGGTGATGGGAAAAGTGTCACAACTCAGTGTTTCATCCATCAAGGTGTCAGATTAATATACAAAGTGCCGTCTGCGACTGTCATCCGCTCGGCTGGCGTCGAGGGAATTCTAATAGGCAGATGGAGATAAGGCCAGGTGGGTGGGGGGGGTTGGGGTTTGGTCAGATTAGCGCTATTGGCCTTGGCCTTGGAACGCACACATGGTTCAGGTTGAGCTGCCTGCCTTGTCATTCACAGTAGTCCCTCAGCCTTGGTCAAATCCGGCCAAACATCCACGATAAACTCCACATTTGGAGAATTTTCTTAGCTGCAACATCCAACAAGAACACCCCAGATAAACTACACATTTGGAGAATTTTCTTTGCTTGTACGTCCGACGGGTTCATTTAAAAATCATCTTTGCCATCGCGGCGCCTCACCTGAGTCATCGCCGCTTCAGAATGGCCACCAATCTTAACCGAAATGCAGAGAAGCGCTAATTGTTTTTCAGACGCCGCTCGGATTAATTGCGACTTTTCACAAAAAAAAACAATGCCAACAAATAGGTTGTTAGTCGTTACCATGCCAGCAGACAGCTGCGGTCGCCGCTCCGCTACTTATCCTTGAAGAAGGCTGCCTCTCTCTCTCTCTCTCTCTCCCACTCTGCGACTCCTCCCTTCCTCGAACACCCGCTCTCACTTCGAGTGCGCGTGCCGGCGGAAATATACATCGCAAATAACAAGGTTGTTGAGAACGCAGGAACAGCGGCGGCTTTTCATTTTAATAGCTGCGCCGTGGCTTGTGAAGTGAAGTAGGCGATGGCGGAGCGAAGAATGGCCAGACTGGAAACGGTTTCCCTGCTCCTGCCCTCAGGGCGTGGAGCTCCGTAACTCCCGCGACGACTCTCCACAAAAGGCCTTTTTTTCTATTCCTTTTTTTTTTTCAAACCTGCTCTTTTTCTTTACTCGCCATTCAGCATCACTTTGGGCTCGTCTGCTGCACATCCTGCTGAATGAACGCAAACATACGACGGAATCTCTTTGTTTCTGAAGAGTTGACTGGTCCTTTTGAGATTTGCCTTCTTTTTTTTTGGTATCGGCTGATAGCAGTGCTAAAAAAATGCGTGTAGCGTGTGTTTGTATGCACACGTTAACAAGGCTCACCCGTTCCGTGGGTTGATTTATCGGTTGGTTGATGAATCGAATACCCGATATTTGACATTTTGGCCTGATTGATTTGGCAGATACCTGCCTGATGATGGCTTAAAAGGTTGGCTTTGTGACGTCACAGTCTGTTTACCCATCAGAACAGAGAGATTCCTCACAATATTTTTTCCCCATTGTTGTTGTTTTAATTGAAAAAAAAAAAAGACAAACACCAACAATTCGTTGTGTGTCAGCTCGACAAATATTGGCGCCGCCCAATAAAGGAAGCTCATATCGAGCCGATGGCTAGTTCCACTGGGGGGGGGTAAACATTCCAGCCAAGGAGCAGAGCTGGAGGGAAAGTCAAGAGACTGCGGCGGCTGCGAGTTGCCTGCCCCGGGGCTATTTTCTGCACCGACAGTATGTTCTATTATTTAGACACGACGTCGTGTCCCGTGGTCGTCCTCGGAGGAGAAAGCGAAGCGCAAAAATGATTGGACGCCGCCCCCTTTTGTATCGACTGGGCCACGACGCTTGTGAACAGGCGAGACACGTGACGGTCAATTATTAGGACTGTTTGTGCGTGAGCGTGTGTGTGTGTGTGTGTGTGTGTGTGTGTGTGTGTGTGTGTGTGTGTGTGTGTGTGTGTGTGAGATGCAGCCGTTGTGTTGCGCTCGCCTCCCACAGGGCCTGTCATTTACGGCGGTATCATGTCCTCGTAAAGTTGCGGCGTGCCGACTCTGCTGATGGATGAATTGATCATTAGCGCCAGGATCGCGAGTGTAGCAGGTGGCACCTCCCAAGTGTGTGTGTGTGTGTGTGTGTGTGTTGTAGAGAGAGAGAGAGATAGAGGGAGAGAGAGAGAGAGAGAGAGAGTGGGAGAGAGAGAGAGAGGCAAAGTGTGGTGAAAGCTGGCCCGTCTCTGGGTCAATAGAAGTAAACACAACCAGAGATTGGAAATGGAGCCGTCCCTCTCGGGGAGTATCTTTGGCTGAGGAGGAGGAGGAAGAAGAAGAGGGGGAACAGGAGGAGGAGGAGGGGAAGGAGGAGGAGTATCGAGCGCCGGGTTAGCAGAATGTGCCAGCGAAAGCAAACATTGCGCCCGACAACAGAAGTTTGACACGCCAGCCTCAGCCTGATCCCGTCCTTAGCGCCCTGCTCTCCATGTCGCAGCTGCACACACACAGACACACACACACACACACACACATACACACACACACACGCGCGCACTTAGCCCGCTATCTTGTTTCGCTAGCGCTCTTCCATCCATCTGTTCCATTCCCCCACTCTCCGTCGGCGTCTGTCTGCAGCCTTGCCTGTATTCCCGCGCGGCTTTGTTAGCGCGGCGCTGTCACGCAGCCCGACATGCCGTGCGCCGCCTCGGAGTGACAGATGCTGTTCTTCAGGGGTGCGCGTCTCTCGTTCCCACCTGTCAGGCAACTTTTTATTTTGGCTAATCACTCCACTGCCGAGCGAGAACGAGGGGAAATCGTCGGCGGTTCTCCCACGACGCTGCCCACAAGTTAACGCACGGAAACACATACGTCGTCTTTATGATAATCGCTCCGGGGTCATGTTGACGGCAGACAGTTAACAAAAGCCGCTGACAAGACGAGTTGCCATTGATTGTCTTTTCTTTTTTTCTTGTGAAGTGACGATAGAAGCAACAAGTCCGAGAGAGAGCTTTCTGTTTTCCTTCCTCGTGCTGATCACTAGAAAGCAGACCGCTATTGACCAGGAAGTGCAGGAGGCGAGGTGGTCTGGATACGACTTGGTCACATAGTTAGCTCGTTAGCCAGCCTGCCATGGGCTTCAACATTAATGTCAACGTTAACTGGCTCAACACGCACCTGAACATTTGCGTTAAGGCACTCACCGAGCTAGATAACGAGCGCGGTGCATCTCTCCGGGGTAACTTCAGCTAAGACAGTTAGCTTGTTATTGAGCTGAGTGTGTACTTACAGTAAATAGCGAGGAAGATAACAAGCTAAGTGTCTTAGCACGGCAGGCCCCAGAGAGATGTTGAGCTTCTTATCTTGCTCGCGCTGGTCTGTGACGTTTGTTAAAGTAAGTCACGTCGCTAGCGATTCAATTACGTCAATTACGTTGTTATCTAGCTACTTTTCTTACCGTGCTTGCTGTTCATTTGAAAATGATCTTAGTGTTTTCTTATTAGTAGCCTGACCTGCAGCAGGCTGTACATATTTTCTCAACTGAGGTACTCGGTTAGTTAGCTAGCACAAGGCCAAAAGCGACCTCCTGCTAAATCTGAAGCCTGACAGCTGAGTAACCGCTACACCAGGGGTTGCCAGTGTGGTGCCCGTGGGCACCAGGTCACCCCCAAGGACCACATGAGTAGCCCGCAGGCCCAAACTCCATGAGCTGCGTCTAAAACTCAATTTTATCCAACCTTGTTAAGTCACTGTTGATAATTATTGAGAACTCATTAACTTGATGAAGTGTCTTCACATAGATGAGCATCATTAATAATAATATTTAACAGAGAGGTTTTTATTTCAGGAGAGTGTAGCAAACTGGTTGCCCTTCATATGACTCAGGACTCATGAAGTAGCTCTCGGTGCCAAAAGGGTTGGTGTCTCCTGCGCTAAACAGTGCGCGGTCGATGATATTGTCATTCCATCAATTGCCTCCGTAATTGATTTGTCAGCCGTCAACAGTGGTCGCCAGTCGCCAGTCGATGACGGCAGCAGCGGTCCTCGGCCTCGGCCTGGCTGTGAAGCTCGGCAGGCGGGCAGGTGCCCCGTTTCAAGCTAGTGAAAGTTGAGTAGCTCTCATTTGCACCCGCGTCAGGAACACGGAGGGTGCAGCGCCCTGATTGTGACGCATCAGCAGTTCCAGATTATCTGAGTCAAACACAAACACACGCGCACACACAGACTCACACAGACACACACTCTCTGCCTTGTCTGCGGCTGACTGCTTTTAGCTTATGATGTGACTGACAGCACAATGGAGATGCCAGTCATCCAGCTCATTAGCTTTGATTGCTGACATCGTCTTTCTCACTCCTCCGTCTCCTTTGGCTCCTCGGTACGCTCTGCAAAAAAAAAAAAAAAAAACGGGTTGTGTGTACAAATATGTATATTTCTTCATTACTAGTTTTGGGGGGCTCCTCGGGAGATCAGATATTTTATTTATTTATTTATTTATTCATTCAATCGTCAAGACTTTCATCTTTTTCGCGCAAGCGGTTCCCAGCCATCGGGGTTATTTTAAGAAAAGCCCGAGTCAGAAAATAGAAGTCAGTGGTGGGAAAAGTCTCGTACCTTTCAGATAACATTATTAAACACGCAGAGGGGGAATTGCGGGGGCTGCGAGAAGAAGAACAAGGAAAAAAAAAAGCTCATTAACTGCAGCCTGGGACGCGGCGGAAATGCCAAGCTCGGTTTCCTGGCGACATCGTGGAAAAGATTCTGGTGGGCACTGAGGTTTTTCACCCTGAACCCAGAAAGACTGTTGCTTTGTCCGGGGGAGGGCGGGAGGTTTGACACCTGACTTTGCTGGGTGCACCGGTAAAGCGTGGAGATCTTTATTGGCACCAGCGAGCGAAAGAGTGGGGGGGGGGGTGCGAAGTGTCACTGTCCATCTGATGCATTCAGCTTTTTATCGGCTCTGGCACTCGTCCGCAGGTGCGTCCGCTGTTGTTTTCCACAGCAGCCCGAGAGCGAAAATCTATTTTATCACCTGCTCATACTTACCCCGGCTAAAACACAGAGCACGCGCTAACACACGTACGCACTCTCAGGCCTCGGGGTTGATGCAAGCCAACGCGCTGGGAGGCTCGAAGGCACCGCTGACTTTGAACGAGTTTGCGAAGGGAATCCGAGTCTCTGTGTGAGTGTGCGTTTTTTGGGTTTGTTGTTGTGTTTTTTTTTTTTCACCGAGGACTCGGCGGGGAGCGGAGTGGAAGTGTTGTCGGGTGCGCGGTGCAAAGACAACAGGACTTGAGGGATTATCACATGACGGGATTCCGAAACAAACAGCTGCACGCTTGATCTTGTTTGCAGGACTGAAAATGACTTTTGTCAATGTTTTTTTATTTCAATTATTTTTTATTTTATTTTATTTTTTGTGGCTTGCTTTGCCAGACGTATGTGTTCCGTGAAGGGTGCAATAACACCAAGTACCCGCCGGTGTATCATAAAATACGGCGAGCGCCTAAACAGAAGGTACCGACGTGCTGCTGCAGAGTTCCTGGATGTTTTGTGCTTTAATTTTAAATGGATCCATAAATATTGTTCAAAAAATGTTCTTTGCTGGCTGGAAGGTGATTTCCAGTTGATCAATGATTTAGAGGGAAACATCAGGCTTTTTATATTGAACCCATCAAATATTTAAAGTCAAAGGCTGTTGGGAACGGCTTTGATATTCATGGAATACGATGATCCCGTTCCCGATGATTTCCCGGTGTCCGTCTGGGAAAAGGATTCTTCCCTTCCCTCAGATTCAGGAAGAGAGGAGATAAATAAAAACAGGTAGAGTTTGTCGATTCAAAATCCACCAATCAGATTCCTCATCTGATTTGTGGCCTCTTGCTTTTGCTGCCATTAAGCCCTCCTAAAACTCCTCAAGGTGACGGGGGATCGGTCCGGTTATGAGAGCAGCTGGAATTCAGGTTCCAATTTAGATGAGGACCTTCAGCAACATTTGTCGCATCAGTCGCTTCTTTCAAGCATTTCTTTTTTTTTAATTATTATTTTCCAATAATTCCAACCATAACAGGAAGTTGAAATGTTTCTGAAGTGGATGCGTTGCTGTGATGTAGAGTGTGAGTGATGTTTTAAAGGGACACGTCATCCAAAATTGAACCCTTTTGTTTTTTTCTCATCACCGCTTGGCGAGCGGAGGATGAGGTGAGTATCTTTCCAATCTGCAAAATTCCTTCTGGAGTTTCACAAATAGAATTCCAACTCCATACACTGCCTCCTGTGGCCAAGTACGCAAACAACACGACATCACCCCCCCACCCCTTCGGTGTGTGTTCATCCACTGTAGCTGCCCAGTCTCCCAGTTATTTGTGTATTTATTTATTTTTTGAATGCTTCCTGTTGCTCGGTATTTAGTCCCATCCAGGAGCTTCACCGCCTTCTTTGTGTCGCCTGTTCAGTGCAGCAAGCGTGCACCCACTCCTCATCTGGAGCAGATTGACCAAACAAAGAACCAGCACGCTTGTTTGTTTATTCATGTATTTATTTATTTGCTCATTCGGATGCAAACGGCTTTTGTGCCACCCCCCTGACTGTCCGACTGTTGCGGCGATAAAGTCGCTTCTCTGGTTTTTAGGGTTTTTTTTTTTTTTGTAGCCGGGAATTTTCTCTGCGCTTTTATTTTTTTCCCCCTCCGCCGTGTGGAGCCGCAGCGATAAGGGAATATTAGCTGGCATTAAGTCTGCCATTGTTCCGCCGGACTAGCACCTTGTTATTCTCTCCTGCTAAAATATTTTGCAGATAATACGAGCTCGCTCTATTGTGGAAGTGGAGGTTATTAAAAAAAGGGGGGAATGGGGGAGGGGGGGAGTGGGTAGAGCGTGTGTGTGTGTGTGTGTGTGTGTGTGTGTGTGTGTGTGTGTGTGTGTGCTTGTGTGTGCATGCGCCCTTCGGAGATGTACAGGCTGTCTCTTTAACAAACGGCCGGATCAAGCGGCGCTCTAGTCGAGGAGTTGAGACATTAAAATGTGACGACGGTGGAAAGAAAGAACACACAAAAAAAAAAATCCACATGAACTCATAATGAAATGTTTCGGCCGGGATTGTGAAAGAGCGACCGTGGACGCCGGGTGCTCCAAGCGTATCGGCTGCATCAAAGTCTTCTCGAGTTCCCGATGTTCCAGCAGAAACACGGCCGTTGACTCGTAGTTTAAACTCCTTTCACACACTCCTGGGAACACACGCACACACACACACACACACACACACACACACACACACACACACACACACTGGTATTTTTTTTACGGCCTGTGCTCCTCCATAAGGCAGCGTGACAGACCCGGGCGTGCAAAATAAGGAGCTATCATCCGCGTGGTTGTTGGCTCAGGGGGGCTGAGGGAAGGCTTGGGGTGGGGGCTGGATTTTTTTAGTTGTTATTTATTTATTTTGTGCGCTATCGAGGTCTCGGGCGAGGAGGAGCTCGCCTACTTTCTCTCTCTCTCCCCCTCCGCTGATGGATTTCTGTGCTCAGATCCAGCAACGCTTTGATTTCTGATATAATGTAGCGCGATGCGGCGCTCGCCGCTACACCGAGAAGCGCCGCGCTGATGTAACTCCTCCTCAGAGTTTCCCACAGTATCGCACTTGGCTTCGTGGTGATAGAGGTGTGAGAAAAAGTTTTTTTTCATTTTTTTTTTCTTCTTTTGGTTGGTTCACGGCAGGGTGTCGGATGGAATGAAATAATCTAATATGAGCTACATCATTAAAGGTCCGTGTCAAGTATCTCTTGTTAGAGGGAATTAATCAAAGGGGATTTCTGAATGTTTTTTTTGGTGCTGTTCCTTTTGTAGCGATAAAGTTTTTTTTTTATTTTCAAAAATGTGCAAAGTAACAGTTCAACTGCTGCAACTAGCGTGAGGACTAAAAATAGGGAATAAGTATCCCTGAAGCTAGCTAGCTAGCTGGTAACCGTAACATTAGCATCCTGGCTAACTTGGCTACACTAACGTGCAATTCAACTCGGCTAAGCACCTCATCCCCTCTCCAGCAAGAAGGTTGTGGGTTTGATTCCCACACCTTTGTTGAATGTTGCTTGCTGTCTCTTTCGAACCCTTCCATACATGACATAGGCAGCAGGTGGCGCACTGCAGACCCCAGCGGCTGATGATTTATCCAACAGACGGACGAACGTGCGGGAGACGCTGCCCTTCGCCGCCTGAGACCGCCCTCGGAATACAAAAAAAAGAAAAAATCCTGAAATGCCCTTCAAGGCCGATGTGATTGGATTAAGCAGCCATTAGATGTATGAGACGAGCTGTAATTGCCAGGCTATTTATCTATGCAGATGAATGAGTTTTGACCGCAAGGTCGCCGCTCCTCCACCTCGAGTCACATGACCGCCTCCTCGCGGCCGCCTGGCACTGACATTGTCTCTTCAGGGTTTTTTTTTTTTTATTTTAATTTTTTTAAAAATATCTTTATTATTATTTTTATGGGGCCGTTAACCGTCACCCCACCCACCCCTCCCTCCTCGCCCCGTTTAACGGCCGTGGGAGTTGGAATTAGCGGCGACAAATGAGCTGCATTGTGCTGCTGTCGTCGGGACGGAGTGAGAGAGCAGGTGTTCGAGCCGCTTCCACCTTCACCATCCGTGTTTTCCTCCTGCGTTCGCTCTCGTTCTTTGTAGTCACTCGGGTTGTTTTTTTTTTTTTTCAAGTCTTTATTTTTCTTTTCCAGCAAAATGTTGAGCCTCCCCTCGCCCAGCCCTCTGGAGACCTTTCAGTCCCTGAAGTATCACCAAAGCATCAGTTAGCTAAAACCTAGCTAACCAGCATCAGCTAGTTAAAACCAGGAGTTTTGGCAGGAGGCTGTAAACAAAGGGCTAATCATTGCTGAACAACAATGTTTTATTGTTGGCGGACTCCGGCCGCCGCATGCTCGTTTGTACCTGCAGCGCAGTACTGAGCGCTGGCGGTGGTGTCGCTCGTTGTTTACATCCTGCTGAAAACAGAGAAGAAGAACGGCTTCTTCTCTGAAAATGTTCGAAAACTCCGGCCCAAAGTTTCTGACGTTAAGGAATATTTCATCGAAAATGAAGCAGCGAAACACGTTAGTTACAAACTCTGTGAAGCTCAGCTAGCATTCCATGGTAGCAGTACGGCGATACTCAAACACCGTAAACGCCGACACCCCGCAGTGGCTGTATCGTCACGCACCGCAGAGAGGAGTTCACAAATAACGTCGAAGGCAGAGACTTCGTTGTTATGTTTTAAACTACACGCTTATTTGTTCATTTATCATCACCCTATGACGCAAGTACAAAATAAGTTTTTTCGCACGACGGAAAAACCATCGAACAAGCTTGGATTAGCGAACGGTAGTTCTCTGAGGTAAATGCGTACTTTACGGCGGTAATTAGTGAATCACAGCCCCTCTCAATGCTACCGTTTATATTGATTTGTATCTTTCACTTGTCTGTGGTATTAATTCGATATTTAAGTTGTAAGAATTTTGTTAAAGGTATTTAACTCTGATAAACATTGCATAAAACCTTTAAATCGTGAATGAATATACCTATGATATTTTACGTTGAGCAATATAACAGCTATATCACAGATACATGCTTTGTGTGTCATTATTTTCATATATATATGTTTTAAAAAAACAACAACATGCTATCAGCGTACAACAGTAAAACACAGATGTAAAGATATAAGCAAGTTCGGTTAGACAGAAGTCCAAAGTAGGTGATGAAAATAAAGAAGATAATCGTGACTAATTGAGTATTTGAAAAAATAATTGATAGATTAGTTGACAACAAAAATAATCGTTAGTTGCAGCCCTACACAACAGCAAAACCTCCCACTGCCTGACTGACCTTTGCCCTCCCCCCTCTCCTCCTCTTCCTATTCCTCCTCCTCCCCCTGCTCCTCTTCCTCCTCCTTCCCCTACACAGGTCGGCCCCTCTAGTTCCCTCCCAGACGACGAGGACGCGATGTCGCGCCACCACCACCGCTTCGAGAGGGACTACCGGGGTCCCTGGGAGCGGAGGGACGTCCGGCCCTCGGGCCTCCACAACGGGGGAGCCAATCACAGCTGTGCCTCCGCCGTGGTCAACGGCAACAACCGGCCGGGACTCCTGCCGCTGCCCGTCATCCCCTCGCTGCTGCCCACCCCGCCCGTCACCGTCGCCACCACGTCCAGCAGCGACATCGCCGCCAAGCGAGGCATCACAGCCACGACCTCGGCAAAGGTCAGAGTTCTGAGCCGAATGGTCCTCACGCGTTCCCAACTCCCTATATATTGAGTTATAAGTAGCTAACTATATAGTGCACTCATTAGCCAAAAAAATAAAACAATTAATAATTAAAAGTGTCCTGTCAAAAGGTGGTGATAAATTAATTGATAATTGAGTATATGAATCAATTTACACACACGTGCATTTTTCATTTCATTTTTTTTTTTTTAGAATCCTCCTTGCCTTTTCTACCTTTGGGTCAGTGTGAGCACAATGCATGATGGGATATGTTGCCGGGTTAGTGACCATCGGTTATACACTGACACTGCTACAGAACAACGTGGCCCCGACATAGTGTTCTATGTAGTGAGTGAGAGGGCGATTTTGGACACAGCTCACCTTTTTTGAAAGTTATCTTGTCACCTGACGCATTTCTGAGACATCTCCCAGGAACCCCAGATACAAAAAAAAAAAAAAAAATCCTGAATTCCCTTCTAAAAAAAAAACCCCAAGAATTCCGGTCAAATGAACATTCGGCTGTGTTTCACAGTGGAATGGACTCTCCGGCCAAGTCGTGACTCTGTGATCGCTTGGCCGTGCCTTGAAGGATAAGAAGAAGAAGAAGCCCCCACCCCCCCCCCCCCAGTACCCCTCTCCTCCTCCGTCCTTCCTTCCCTCCTCTGGCTGCCTTCCTCCTGGCTGCCTCTCACTCAAACCTTCCTGGTCTTTTGGTCTTCTGCGTCTTCATGCTTCAACCATCTCAGCTGCTCCTCGCAATGCTCTCTGACTTTCTCTCTCTCCCGCCAGCTCTGCCCCTGATACACCCCCGAACCGCCCTGCCAAGTCGTCCTCACTTCCATCTCCACCCCCCCCCCCCTCCGCTGGCTGCCAAATGGCAGGTTGTGCAGAGTGTTTTGCTTCCTTTTAGTCGTTTTCTCCTTTCATTATGTTAAGAAACGACCTCAGACGGCCGCTGCCGCTGCTCCTGTCAGGAGTCGATGGACTCGACTTCGACTTGGCCTCCGAGTGAACACGGGCCTTAAAACTGGCAGACGGACATGGTTTTAAGCGACACCAAAACATGAACACTAATGCTTCTGGGTTTTTTTATTCTTAAAAAATCAAGCAAAATCTCGACCGATGGAACGTCTGTGTTCGTGTTAAATCCCGATGCAGATGGATGCGTGTTTACTGGAAAATTATTTTTTTCTTTTTTTGTTTCCGACGTCGTCTCCTCTGTGACTTTTAGTCCAAATCAGGCTGAGTGTTTTGCGAACATAGTGATTGTTTGTTTTTTTTTCCTTTTCCTGTTGGAGCAGTTTATGGCCAAATGTTGAAAGGATTTTGACATTTCATACGTTTATTTTTTTGCTATTTCGTTAAATGTCAATGGTAATGTTGCACAGGCGTTCAAGATTCCAAATTCTTTATTGTCATTTTTTCCCCCACAACACAAACAATCAAGACACAGTGCATCGTTTAAACAAATAAATATAAAATAAAAAACAGCTGCAGCTTTCACCTGGATTAACCTCCATTTGTGAGAGATGTTGTGCAAATAGGAAAAACGAAAGTCCTCGAATTGGCCCTAATTTTGCCATAAATTTCAAAATATACTTTCTATAATATTCTGTCTGTGTCTTTGTATTAAGGTCAATGCTATATCAGACTTTTTTTTTTAACCCCTGTGTGTTGATCATACATGGTCTTCGGGGAATGAAGTTGCTCTCGCTCCCGCTTTGAAAGGCCGACCTCCCCGTCGACGCAGCGGCAGAATAATTGTGCGCATTCAAAGCAATAAATCAGCTCCACACTGTGTTTCACAAACACTTCTTTTTCCGCCCTTTAGCTCTAGTTTTATAACCCTGCGCTTGCGTAACGTTCATAAGCCTCCACACACCTGCATGTTGCCACTTTTATGGTAATGTAGGCAGACTTTAAAATGCATTATCCTATCTGGCTAAAAGAAAAAAAGATAACCAATCAGAAAATAGCTTGTAAATCCTCCCTTGGTCATTTGAGCAAATGGCAAAATCGTCTAGCAGTGTATCATTTCTGCGCATTTCAGATTGTGTGGAGGGTCTTGTGTGTGTGTGTGTGTGTGTGTGTGTGTGTGTGTGTGTGTGTGTGTGTGTGTGGAGGGGGGCAGTTTGAAAACGTATGAGCTGTTTCATCGGGGTTTTTTTTTGTAGCTTTTTTTTTTTTTTTTTTCTTTTTGCAGTCCGCCCCCTCGTCCGTGGGCTTTGTTAGCGAGGTGACGCTAGGCAGCCTCTGAAGAGAAGCTGCATTTTTACATTCCAGCCTTTCTCTCCTCTTCCTCCACCTCCTCCTCCTCCTCTTCTTCCTCCTCCTCCTCTTTCTACTCCTTCTCCCGCTCCTCCTTCTCTTCCTCCTCCTCCATCCTTCATTTGCTTCACTGAGAACTTGGGTGGATTTTTTTTTTTTTTGGCGTTTTCTTAATTTTTTTGCAGCTCTGTCAGCTCCTCTCTCTCCTCTCTCTCTCATTTCTCCTCTCTCTCCTCTCTCGGAGGTAAACAATGCCTGTGTGATAGCGTGCTGCCGCCGCGGCTGCCATCGGACTGGAACGCACTCACTGCCTCGCTGGCTGGCAGACGCATTAAATGCGCTGTGGCACCGTGTCCGGCCTTCCCCTCTTTTTTGTGCTGCTGTATAATTACACAGGACTCGGCAGCAGCGGCAGCGGCAGCAGCAGCAGCAGCGGCAGCAGCAGCAGCGGCCGGCCGACGGTCCCCGGCCAGCAGCAGAGTCTTTGTCATCATCAAGCGGCTGCCAGCAGCATTTGGCTGCAGCGTGAATGTGGGATTGTTTTGTTTTCAAGGTGCGCACAGATGAGACGAAGCTCCGCCCACTACTGATGCACTGCTGGGAATTTTATTTTTGGCCAGTTTATCTGAAATGGCATGCGGGTCGAGAGTTTTTTATTTATTTATTTTTTTTTGGCTTTGACTTTTGTTTTACGTGTTTGACTGATGATTGTTGATGAGTTGAGGCAGAACTTAAAGGCCCAGTGTGTAAAATTTGGCTTGATTTATGATTTTTACGGTGCTAAAAGCTCCCCAAAATGATGCGACTTCGCCCTTGGCGCTGCCTGCTTCTCTCTCGTTCCCGACTCGGTTTGGCCCCCGAGGACTGGCAGTCACTGGTGGGCGGGGCTAAAAAAAAAAAAAAAAAAAAAGCTCTTTGGCTCTTTACCTCTTCGTCTCTCTCCGTCTCGTGCTGTCATCTCTGATCAGAGCCGTTGGAGGGTCACAGAGCTGCGGACGCGTCGCTAAAGAAGCTTGACAGGCTGTTATTGATCTTCTCTCTCTCTCTCCCCTGACAACTGGGCGTCCCAGACGGGGACGCTGAGCCAATAACCTGCTGTTGTTGCCGTTGCTGCTGCTGTTGTTGTTGTTGTTGTTTGTATTTGCGCCGCACGCTGACCAGCTGCTCTCAGAGCGACTGTTTCTGTTTCTAGCAGCGCCCGACTCGCACACAGGATTTTTTTCTTTCTTTCTTTCTCTTTTTCCTCTACACCCGTGTTGTGTTGTGTTGTGTGTTGTGTGTTTTGTGTTGCGATGCAACACGTGTGCTGAGAAGCGGGAGCAACATCCAGCCTCCTGTTGAGCCGCTCATTGGTTTTTTCCACCTGTTTTTAACGATTGTTTTCTCTCTTTTTGTGTGTAATCACTGAACACAGCAACAGGCAAATAAATAAATAAACAAAGTTAATAACTAAGACTGTCCGCCGCTGATAAACAGGGTCTTCAACAAACGCGATCTCCAGCTTCGCTCCTTTGCCTTTAAAGCTCATTAATATCGGGAGTTCCTTTTGTTTGTTTGTTTGTTTGTTTGTTTTTCAGCTGAATAAAACAAAGGGACTTCATGTCTGTGGGAGTCCGACCCCATAGTAACTAGATAAACGCCGTCGCTCCGCTTGTAATTATCTCATCGTGCAGGGAGGAAAATTGAGTGTCGCCGAGGTCGTCAGGGTCGCCGTCAGCGGATTTTTCTTCTCTGTTTTTTTTACCTTTAAGAAATCTGATTGCAAACACCTGCAGGACTTTAATCCTCGGTGCCACTGTTTGTTCCTCTGGCAAATCCCTCAATCCAAAGTGTTTGTTGATGGAAAGTTAAAAGAGGTTAAAGGTCCTTAATTATCTAGAACTACTGATTACACGCAAATTATATTTATTACAGCTTGTTTTCTGCGCTTTAGTCTGCCGATAAACTCATGACACAGAGTTGCTTGGTCCCGCCACCGAAACGCTTATCCCTTTGTGATGTCACATAGGGTACCAGACCTCGCCCTGGTCGTCGGTTCCGGCCCTTTTGAAACCGCTGTAGGGTAAAAGTTCAAAACCCCAGCAGCAGGCTGCAAACAGAGGGCTAACCAAACCCTGCCACTGCTCCGAAGAGGTTGTTGGACAGTTTATCATGCAAGGCCGCTCCCAAAAGGAAAAGCCAAAGATGAAAAGTTTGAAAAGATCTGAGACGGAAATCCAAAGAGGTGCGAGGTGAAGTTCAGCAGGTTGTATAGAGGTGGGAGGGAGGAGGCGGGACTTTGATGTCAGAGAGTGCTTTTGATGCAAAAAAACAGTGCCAGTAACATTTTTTTTCCCAGAGGTGGGCGGGATTAGACTGTTGGACAAAGTGGTCTTAAATGTGAGCGTTTTACTTCTTACAAAGTCCACCTGCAGGAAGTTGCTAAAACATTGAACTCGGGAAAAGAGGTGAATGAAAGAGGCCAGGTGGGAAAAACCAGAGGCTCCAGTTAGCCTGTAACTCCAGCTAGCCAGTGACCCCAGTTAGCCAGTGACTCCATTAGCCAGTGACCCCAGTTAGCCAGTGACTCCAGTTAGCCTGCACCAATATTCGTCCTTTCTTTTTAGTTTTTTTTCTGCTCAGCAATTAAAAAAACAAAGCCACCCGAGCCAGCTAGACTGTAAGCGTGGAAATGCCGCGTGCTAGCCTCCGTGGGAACCATGCGACGCTAAATTATCGGAAATTACACGTGTACCGTTCACGCTACGAATCAGGTGTGAAAGTCCCCGTGAACGCGCGGCTTCAGCCGCCATAGATGAAGTGTTTTGATCTCCCCGGCTGATGTTGGCTGAAAGGAACCCCTGCTGCCGGCTCCGAATTCAAAAGCTCTATTTTTTCCCCACCCGCCGAAGCTAAATGAAGCGTCGAGCGGCTGCGGCGGCGGCGTCGAGCACCTCCCCACCACGGGGATGGCGTGGTGTGACACATCGGCCCACCTGCTAGATGTATTTTCCTTTTAACAATAAGTGGCTCCTCCATACGTGGCCCGTTAAGCTTTTAATCCCGGCCCGCCGAACTTGAAGAAATGATATTAACAGTCAGTAAAATAGCATAAAAATAGTCATTTTCATCAATTTTTTTTACTGTTTTAAGAGTCATTTCAATAAAGAGCTAAATACCGTGGGGCTTCAAAAACACAAATTCTTCGGGAAAAAGTGAAATAGTTGTCTTTCCACGAGAAACTTCTCCACCGCTTCAAGTTTGAGTTTTTTTTTTTTTTTTGAGTTTGCCACCATCCCAAATACCAGCGAGGCCAATCAATAGCGCTTGTCTTGAAACAAAAAGAAAAAGAAAAAAAAACCCTGCACATTGTGCCTTTTGGGTTATTGATGGTGGATTGAAGTGGACCACATACTGTGGCGGCACAATGTGGCGTCCAGGGAGCAGCGGGTGACCCGGCCTCACTCTGACACAATCAGAAAAGTAAGAAAACACTCTCTGGATGATTTATTTATTTATTATATATATACAGTGTTCTCACCCCCCCACACCTCCTTTTCTCCTGCTGTTTTTTTCTTTTTGTTTCGACGCGGACAAGAAAATAAATGAAAAATGATATTTTGGCAGCTGCCTCAGACGTCAACTGCGCTGACACTTGTTGAACAGTTATTCTTCTGTTTTCATACAAAGCCTTTATTCTCCCGGCACCCCCACTTTTTCTTTTTTGTTACTGCTCACCACGACGTCTGTAGAGGCCGCGGCGACATTTTCTAATCCAAGTAACCACTCCAGAGTTTCACACAGGGAAATGATTCAGCCGAATTGTATGCCTATTATTCACTATTGTTTTAAAAAAAATAAAGAAAAAATTTGTTTTTTGGCTGTTTTGTCCAAATGAATGTCAGAAATTTGAAGATATGAGAAAAACTGGACCACACCGAGTCTTGCAGACAATTTCTGATCTTAATAACTAAGTTTGTTAGTATCAACTCTCTTACGGATTAGAAAATCTTGACCTAGATCTGAATCTCGCGACTAACGAAAAGTTTAGCTTAGTATAGCTCAGACGTGCTGGACCAGGATTCACTGTACTTGACTGGAATCACATGATGGTGACGCTGGTCTCTGAGGTACCGGTGGATATTTTGCTGTTAGTATTGAAATAGCAATGCCAACACCGCAACCGCAAGTATTGAAATGTTAAGTTTACTTTGAACTATGTTTGCAAATCTTTTTCCCGCTGTGAAACCCCGGAGTGGTTCCGTGCATCGGAAAGCATCACCAGGGCCTCCGTAGACATCCAGGTTAATTGGTTCAGCTTTGTGTGACCTATCCCTTCCCCCTGCTTGAGGCAATCAAGGAAGCGACTTCATGTCCTTTTTTTAAAAACCCGGTTGACTTTGTGATTAAGATGAACGAGGGAGGGAAGAGAGAGAGAGAAAAAAATGAAGGTGCACGGCGGGGGAGCTGCTGCACGTGGAGGAGAAAGAAGTGAGGCGGCTGTCCGGCGGGGCGCATTGTTGCTCATTGCTTTTGGAAGCAGCTTTTCTAGTTGTTTATCAAACAGCAAGAGTAAGAAAGGGAAAGAGAGAGGGTGAAGATAGGAACCGGACATTTTCAAAGGAGACTCGCTCAAAGAAAACTGCGCTGCCAGCGCCGCTGGAAGCCCAGTGATTGCCTCGCAGCGTGACGTCACCGCAGTTTTCCTCTGATGATGATGATGATGATGATGATGATGACGACGGAGCTGCTGCTGCTTCTGCCGGGAAAGATTATTCAAGTGGATTTACGTTTTAATCACCAAACAAAGTCTTGATAAAAAAAAAGAGAACTAGACGTCTCTAGAGGGCGATGCTGCTGCTGCTGCTGCTGCTGCTTTTGTCGCCAATTTTTAAAAATCGGAGGAATAAAAATAATGATCGGGTATAAATTCTCCAACTGGTACCCGAAATAATAAATAGTAGATTGTTGGGTTGTTGTTTTTTTAATTCACCCCCCCCCCACCGGGTGTTTCTTGAACCAGGACGGTAAGTAATAGCAGTGGTGTGATTTATGAGCCTCTGCGCTGTGTTGTCACAGCGTCGGACTCCTTTTTTGTCATTTTTCATTTGCATTTGCAGAGAAAATATTGCGAAATCCACCTCTGACCGGTGCAATTTCTCAGCACCAAGCCAGATCAGCCCATTATAAATACCCCCCATACACACACACACACACACACGCGCGCCCACACTACCTGGGCTTTCATCCATTATCCATACTTGACTGTGCAAAAGCTAAAAAGTCTCCATTTGCAGGTGAGCTACACGCTCCGCCAGTTATGCAATTTTAAATAGACGGAAGACGAGAGGTCTTTTTCTTTTTTTGTTTTATGTAAAGTGGTTAAGTAGTTCAACTTGTCTGACCATATTTTAGACCTCAGCCTATTATTTATTTTTTTTTTTTTCTTTTGACGCCGAGCAGAGAGAAAGAGCTGTCAGCTCCCCCGGCCAAAATGTCACTCTGGATGTTGACGGCCCTGAGAGGTTTATTCGCAGGCCTGCCCTCGAGTGTGAGAAATGCCACCGGTGGGAGATGAAAAAAATAAAATAAATGAAATAAATGCCACTCCTCCTTTTTGCTCATCTGAATTCTTATCTCGCTGAGAAATCAGGGGTTTTTTGTTGTTTTTTTTTGGAAAAAATGAATCCCAACGCAGCACCACCAACCCTGCAAAGCAGCTGAATAGGTTAGATTTTTTTTTCTTTTTCATCCTGAACTCTGGGTGAACCGTCTTGGAAAAAAAAAAAAATCTTGCATCCGAATGGCTTCCCGGAGAGCACGACCAATCGATGAGGAGGCCGCAGCGGAAGCAGGGCTCATTTGGGACAAAAAGGAGCGAGTTGATGGTGATCGCAGGCAATTCTGTCACCGCCAGACAACATCTCCCTGTTTGAGAGGGAGGAGAGAACAACTGCGGGGAATCTGCTTTGGCTCTGGCGAGAGCTCGGGCAGCGCCTCGGTGTCAAAGGTCGCAGACCTTTGCAATAATCGGAAGCGCTGCACCAAACTTGGACTGAAGAAATAATGGGATTAATCTGACTGAAGAAGGTTTTTTTTTTAAGGGTCCTTCAAAGTGTATGGGTGGATCGAATCTCCTGCGCTGGCCCTTTATAAGATCGCAAATATTTAAAAGCCAATGAAATCTGTTTTATTTTTCTGTACTTATTTATTAGAATGCCGTTTTTCTACTGCAAAGATTTTTCTTGCGTATGTCTTGTACACACTGCAACCCTGAGTTCAGGAGGAAGTGGGTTGTGTGGATGGATGGATGGATGTATGGATGGATGGATGGATGGATGGATGGATGGATGGATGATGATGGATGGATGGATGGATGGATGGATGGATGGATGATGATGGATGGATGGATGGATGGATGGATGGATGGATGGATGGATGGATGATGATGGATGTATGGATGGATGGATGGATGGATGGATGGATGATGATGGATGGATGGATGGATGGATGATGGATGGATGATGATGGATGGATGGATGGATGGATGGATGGATGATTTGGATGGATGGATGGATGATGGATGGATGGATGGATGGATTCCTCGTTCAGGCTTCAGATTTTCTGTTTTCTACACAGATTCTCGTTTTATCGGCCAATTCTGCCTGGACTCTCATATCAGTTGCCCAGTGAGTTGCTTTAAATGGATCCTGTTATGAAGAACATCTACAACATGTCTTTTTGCTACTTTTACTAGCACGCTAGCTAACACATAGAGGTTGAGAAATGGCAACTTGTGCATTAAATGGGATCTCTGACCTGACATGAACCTTTTTGCATTTTGGTCGCCTTTCGACCTAACATAGTAACACCTCTGCAGAATTTTTTTTTTTTTTAAATGTCTCACTGCATGAGAGCTAGTTAGCATGTCCCCCGTTAGCTGCTGAGCGTCTGCTTCTTCCGCTCTGCCATCAGCCGGGCGTTCGTTCCCTCCAATCTTTCGCCTCCCGATAAACACCGGCGCGATGTTTGCGGACAAAGAAAACAAACAAGCACGGCGCGCGAGAAATCTACATCAGAGCAATCGGGGGGAATTAGCGCAGCTCGAGGGGATTAAGGCGTTAAGATGATACGCGGGGAAACCTTGCGAGTGTAGCCGCACTTGTGTGTTTACAAGGAGCCCGTTAGCTCAGGATATCAGAGCGCCGCGGCGAAGAAGCCGCAATACTAGACAGACAGACGGACAGACGGACGGACGGAGGAGCGAGACAAAAAAAAGCCAAACAGGCAAACAGACAGACAGACAGACGGACGGGCAGCTCTGCACTGTCAAGCTGTCAGCCGAGGAGCCGTCGTCAAAAAGGCAACTGTCAGCCTCTCGTTTTCTTCTTTGTTATCGGCATTTTAAATCAGACGGACGGCCGAGCTGTGGAGACGCCGACCCGACGGCGCATTTATCGGGAATCTGGCACCGGGGCAGCACAAAAAAGAAAAGAAAAAGAAGTCATGGCCGTTGTCTTTCATCGGCGGCGGCGGCGGCAGGAATAAGGATGGCGGCCGCTTTTATGTGACGACAGAGGAAGAAAAATGGCTTTTAGATTTTGGGTGAAGGCTCGCGATAACAGCCGCTGCCACTATCTCGCCTCCGTCCTGCTGATCGGAGCCCTGCAGAGGATAGAGGAGAGGTTACACCAGAGAGCCTCGCGCTGCCCTGACGCCCCCTCTTCCCCAAACCCCGCCCTCGTCTCCCGAGATCTCGAACGACCTTTCGCACAATGGAAGCACAGCAATGTTTATCCGTTGTTATTCGGCAAATTCTTGGCTCTCTGTTCCTCGTGCGTCCGTCATTTGTGGATTTCAGTCCTCCCCTTGATGGATGTGGATGGAGAAGCAGGGGCAGGTATTGTTCTAAAAACAACAACAGGCTCATCGGAGGTCCCGGCCTCCTTGTGGAGAGCAGAGCTCTGGCAGGAGATGTGAAAATGGCCCAGAGGAGGAATTGGATCTATTTTAAAAAGAATTCCTGTCGTGTTTATTGTGTGTGTGTGTGTGTGTGTGTGTGTGTGTGTGTGTGTGTGTGTGTGTGTGTGTGTGTGTGGGAGGGTGAGTGGGAAGTGTAAAAAGCAGCTGCCTCACGCTGTTCATCCGCGGCCGGCTCCAGACCGATGGGCCCGATGACTCGCTCTAATAACTCAGTCATCGGACTCGGGTTCCGCGTTTCCTTTCTGCTTGCTGAAAGATGAGATGCGGCCACGTGGGCGTGGCTGCACTGGGAACCTCGAGGCTGAAATTGCGCCTAATGGAGCCGCGTTAGTGAGGGATGAATAAGTTTGTTTGAAGTGATGCCAAGAGGGAGGGGTGGCGTGGGACCCGCCGCGACCTTCTTCCTGTGAGGCTACGGCGCTAACTGCTGCGCTAACTAACTAGCTTGGCGTGTGAAGCTGCGTGGGACTCCCGGCAGAACGACCCCAGCTTCGGAATTGAACCCGCCACCTTCGTGTGGCAGTGAGCCGCCTCAGAGGGAGAAGAGATAAAATATTGCGATAAATTTTGTTAGATCAGAACCCCGAGTTGGAGGAGGTGGAAGCATTGGCAAATATTACTCCTGAAGTCATGGAAAAAGTCGGAGAAAAAGAAACTTCTGCAGAAAAATGTACGTATGACGCTCAGATTGATTGAGCAATTTTACCCTAGTGGTGGAATTGTGGAAGCGCGGCCCACGAACTGAGGGACGTCATCTTGCAGACTGAGGTTGTGTTTACAAAGGCCAGGTTTGTTTGTTTGTTTGTGTGTTTTTTTTTACAGCGGAAAAAAAATTAGGATCCCAATTCAGTTTCCATGAAAGCGTCAGTCGGAGAAAGTTCCTCCTCCACCTCATCGCCCTCCGTTTTTTTTTTTTTTTTTTATCTCCCTCCATCATCACGCTTCGATTATTGTTTCCATCTCCTTCCTCGGCCGTCTCTTACCTCCCCCAAGCCGCCGCCCACCCATCCACCTCGAGACTGCCGCCCCTTTGAGCCACTTCAAATCACTCCCCTCGTCTCCGCCGAGCCGAGGAATCCTCGTTCCCTCAGTCTGAGCGAACTTGTGTGAAATTGGACCGCTGATCCGTCGGCGGCGCGAGCGGCAGAGATTTAATGTGGGATAGCGACCGCCGCCGCTGCCGCCGCCGCCGCCGCCGTCGACAGCTGTTCCGGGACGCTGACGGATCACAGGAGGCTCTCCGCGACTATCGGGATGTTCTTGGTTTAAAAAAAAAAGAAGAAAAAAATCCCTCTTAGCCGGCGTCCTGGAGAAGCGTTGGGTCTGATTCGCTCGGTTGGCCAAAGTGTCAAAGGTCGCGGTGGCAGATCCCCAGGTGATTCCGAGCGGCTGTCTTATTTACTTTTTTTTTGCGATGATCATTTGTCATCTCTTTGGTGCTGCGGTCCTGTCGCTTGTGTTCGGCCTCATGAGAGGGTGACGGGGGGTCGGGGTCAGAGGTCAAAGTCATTCTGCGACAAAGATTTCACCTGCTGGTGGTTGAACCTTATCAGACTGAGCAGCTTTACACTTTGTTCCAGACGGCTGCAGCTCAATTTCTGCTTCTTTTATTTTCATGGTGAGAAAGTGATGTATCAGTTTGTAGCCACATCTTTTAAAAAATAAGTTACGTTAAATTACATTAAATTAATTAAAATGAAATTCAAAATTCAAGCCTTGATTAAAGGAAACGATCTCTGGTTTTCCGACCTTCAAACATTGAAACGATCGTGCGAATTCAGAATCGAAAGCGAAACTCATCATCGTTCGAACTCAACCGGGCCTAAACCAAAATGTTTCCACAGCGATATAGATTTTGTCTTGGCTCTCATCTGCGATGCGTCTCCAGCTTCTGGCAGTTTGTTTAATCTTATTCCTAAATATTCATTTTCTCCTATAGGGTGTTTGATAAGACTTTATCTCCAAGGATCTCCAATTAAAGTAGACTTGAATGTATTTTTTTCCCTCCACTATGCTTTTTAATTTTTTTTTTTAATTTCACAGACTTTATACCAGCTCCCAGTGATCGTGGCCAATAATGAAGCTTTATAAGTCTTTTGGCTTTACGTTCCGCCCCCCACCACCCCTTTTCTTTTTCTGCCATTACGGATTATTTATAAGCCCGGAGCTCGACTCTTTGCCCCGTTTGTCCAAGGCTGAACAAATTGATGCCGAACAAATCTGCAAATAAGTGGCTCGGCTCTCCCACGCATTCATTTCTAAGTCCTCCTAAACACAAACACCTTGCAGGAGGCTGAGCCGAGGCTGCCAGTCGTTTGTTTTGAGTTTTTTTTTTTTCTCTCCGCAGCGGAGGAATTAAAAGGAGAAGAAGAAGGAAAAAAACTTCCCTTCCTCCTCCTCTACGGCGCCGCCCCGTCCTCTCGCCTATTGTCTGTCCTGCTCGGCCGCTGCAGAATAAAGAGCGGTGGCATTTAAAAAGGTCCACATGTGAAGGAGGGTTGACATTCAGAGCGCCGCCACCCTTAAGGTTAACTCGCCACCGAGGGGCCCCGCCGGCGGGGAATGCGGGATTTATAAAGCGTCCGTCACGTCGCGCCGAATATTGGATGAAAAAGGTAGGCGGGGCTGAGAAAAGAGGAGTCGCCTGAGTTTTTTTTATGATGTGCTGCATCAAGCGTCCTGCAGTGAGTTTGCGAGCCAGTCAGACGAGACAACAGGAAGCGGACGCTTGATGAAGCTGCCTGGGGCCGCAGCTCAACGGACACATTTCACTCGGAGAAGAAGGTGGACGGCAGCTCGGCCCTTCTGCCTTCAAACGTTTCCTGCTCCATTTAATAAGGCTCCTCACGCAGCGCATGAGAGGCGAGTTGGGGGGCGGGGGGGGGATATATATGTATATGTGTATATATGTAGTCTCAAACCTTACTGCTTTATCACTTTGGCCAGTACCTTTTGTTTTTTTTGGCCGACGTGATGCAAAAGTTCCTCAACATTCAGTTAATGAGGAACTTTTGATGCTCATTAAAACTTCTCCTAAACTCTCTTCGTCTCCTTCCACTGCTGCTGCTGCTGTTTATATCCAACAGACATCTAATATACATGTCGACCAACCTTCCTTTTTTTTTTTTGTTTTGCTGCATCAAGGCCTAAAGCCTGCATTAATCCACCTCTACCACCCCCCAAAAAAAAATTAAATCACAAATAAAAATCCAGCAAGCATTATGACGCCGGCTCTTCTCCGCTGTGTTTTCTCCCCCATTATTCATCCCCCCCCCGGTTCATTACTTAAGTATTGTTCGTTTGATTTGCGGCCCGTTTGCTTTGGGCTGCAGTTCGCCGGCGCGCTCAAGGGGGATTCCGCGGCCCCGACATTTCAATAGCGCATGCATAAATGAAATATTTTGACTCTCTGCAATTCTAATGGGCACTTGAGGGGTGACTGAGTCACACAGCGTTTCGACCTCAACTGGGGCGAACAAATCACCCACGGCGCGCGGCCGGCGCCATGCACGGAGACGGCAGTTTCTCGCGCTCGTGATGTCTCGTTGCAGCACCGCGGCGAGAAAATAAAAGTGCTGGATTTTGTGGACAAATGAAATATTCAGTTTCCCCAAAACTTGTGGACAGTAACTGGACAGGAGGTCTCGAGAAAGAATGCAAGAACCTTGCAAAATAAATAAATATCTTTGCCTTTTTCATAAGAATTTTGAGGCTCGCGGTTGTTATAGTATCGCTCTCGAGATCTGTGTAAATAATTTAAACATCCGACCCGCTGGTCGTAATGTTCTATTCTCGAGACGTGTAACTAATTTTATGAGGCAAGATTTGAATGACTGATTTTTTAAAACTCGAAGCGGCGTTGACGTCTCTGAAAAACAACTTCCTGTTCGGAGGCAGGAAAAACAAATCCGAGCTCTCGTGCGTGTTTTCGACAGCGACGACATTTATTGCTCCTCGCGCATGAATTACAAAACATTTGTTTTTAGCCTTTAAGCTGTAAATCGTCTCGCCCGTCCCCGCAGGGTGTGCGGATACTTTGGGGTTGCGCCCTGAGTGAATTAAGGCCGCCTGCCACCGGTTGAATTTAGAGGTCGAACCTCCGTCGCCGTCGATCCCCCCTAATCCTGGTTTACGGGCAGCCGCTCGGCCGTAAAGCCCAATCACCGCGTTAGGAGCTAAATCAGCTGCTGACCACCGGAATCGACCGCCGACCCCCCGACCCCCCCACCCTTCCCCCTCCTCGGTGCCGTGCATCATCTACGGAGGCCACACGGCTTGTTTTCCTTTGTTTTAATAACAGCCGCCCACAACGCTGGCCGTAATCTGATTAGATACTTGAGGGAAATAACTCGCTGATCGCGTTGAAGAGGATAATGTCCCGATTCAAATTAGCCAGCAAATGGTGGCGGAAGAATAAATTGTTGCTTTCGCTTGGGTCTTCTTGGAGTCTGAGCAACCGGAAGAGGGGGAATGAACGGCCAGTTGAGGTCACATGACTCGTGACGAGGGGCCCAGACGGCGGGCGGGAAGCCTGTGCTACGCTAGCTTAGCTATAAGGAAACTGGATGTTTCCTTATAGCTTGTTTGTGTTACACACAAACATGCTATTATACACATCGGGATTTCAACGCCGGCTGTGTCTTGAGGGATCCCGATGAACCTGCAAGTGGCCCCATGTCTCAAGGACAAAGTTGACCTTTGACCCCATAGACTTGCATGGCATTAACCAACAATGTGGAAACTTTTTATTTTTGCTTCGTTCGTGTTTTGCGTTTTATCTTTATTGTCGTGTGTTTTTCCATTGACGATCTTGGGGACTGTATTAAAAACTCTTCTTAGCCTCTTGGCTGGAGCGAATGACGCCTTCCCTTGTGTGTTTCCGCTGTGTCCAAAAAGAAATAACCAAAAAGAAAAGCCCACACATCGGCATAATGTGGGAAGTGACATCGTTAGCAAACAAGCTATTAGATGATAATGACTAAATGTGACTTATCAGCAAGATTAAAACTCCAGCCGTCAATTTCAAGTCCGTAATCATATTGTGATGCATTTTCCAATTTATTGCGACTGTTGTGACAGCATGTGATGCCGGAGGCTCTGCGGGTCCCTTCGCTTCACTGCAATATGTTGGTTGGCGTCCTCCAGGGCGCTAGCTGCACCCTAATGGACTGGATTTAATTTGCCCCCCCCACACACCCGCCACACTCTCGTGTTCCAGCGGTGGCCCGAACTCGCTCAGCGTCGACATCGACTTTAAACTTATTTCCAGCAAACACAAAACAAACCAATTTCACTGTAATCAATCAATGCCAGTGTCACGACTTTATTAGATGGAGTAATTGCTTTATAATTGCCCCGGCGCTCAAGTGGCACGATTCTTTTACGGACAGCGGTGATTATGTCTTAAATTGCCAGACAGGTGAGCAAGTCGCTTGGATGCCTTCCTGTGTGTGTGTGTGTGTGTGTGTGTGTGTGTGTGAACGCAGCATCGAGCTCTCACCTCTCTCCACCACCATGTCCTTGTACATGATTGATTTTCAAAGGCCGATACCAATATTCAGAAAGCAGGTCAGACGTTGAACAACAGTTATGATCGATATTTTAATATTAATCATGTTGTTACCTGTAATCAAATTGTTAATGTTGGACCCCTACCAAGATCAGATATTGATGTATGGGGAAAAAAGGATTTTTGGCCGATACCTTAGTGCCAATGTAACTATTCTGCATCCCTCATAATAGTAATAATATCTACTGAAAAGCACCGAACATTTATTTTCGTAAAATGTTAAAATCATATTTTTGCGGCGGAGTATAAAGTAATTTAATTCACGAGTAAAAAAAAAAGAAAAAAAATACCCTCATCTTAATTAAAATGTATCTCATGGTTACAAAAAATGTTTTTTTTTATTTCATTTTATGAAATAAAAGTAGTGGGGCACTTAGCAGCAGCTGCTTGAAAAAAAACAAATTTGCAAACACTCGCAGACACAAGGCCTAATTGTATATAATTATTATATTTATTTTAAAAAAAAATGTTATTTACTTGCGCAGTTTTTGGCTTGATTCCTGTAAACAAAATCAACCCAGTGAACCCATTCAGTGAACCAACCGACTGATTAATTGGTCTTTCCTTAGTAGGCGCGGCCCTGAAACAAATAAATAATAAATATCAACCCCCCCCCGCTTTACAATGTTTTCTTTTTCTTTTTTAACTGTTCTTGGAATTCTTCCAACTTCCATCTCAATTAAGGAGCTGATTTATTTATTTTATTTTATTTTGGGTGTGGGAGGGGGGCAGCTCTTTGCGCAGTCCCGCCGCATCTCCGCCGTCTCCTCGCTCCCCTTCACCCAGCGCACGTCATCTGGGCGCCGAGAGCGAGAGAACACGCTCAAGGTCAGACGGAAGCTGGAACCATTTCATCATGAGGTATTATGGAGGAAGTGTCCCGCCTCGGAGTGGGGGGGGTGGGGCAATAAATATTGTCAAACACGAGCCAAGTGCGCTAAGTATGCAGAGCCGGCCCGTGTTATTTTTAGAAGGAGGGTGTTGGGGGGGGCGGGGGTGGGGGGGTGTTACTGAGGACTTTTTTTTTCTGCTGCGCTGTTTAAAATTTTTTCCGTGGAACTACGAGCGATTCCTCCTCGACCGCCATCGGGATTTGAGCGATCGTCCGCGCTGGTATTCGCTGGCGTGATTTAGCGCCGCTGAAAAAAAAAAAAAAAGAAAAATTAAAATCTGGCAACAGGCTCGACGGGAGCGGTTATCACGACGGGGGGAACCTGTGTCCTGCCAGCAGGGACGTTACATTTCATTAACTGAAAGGAGAATTTATGATTCCCGACTGCGAGTTGTCGAGTCGGTTGTCGCGGATCGCAAATCTCACTGTAGGCTAAACAGGCTTCCTCCTCTTCTGCTGAATAGGAAACAACACAAGCACTGTCCGCTGATCAAACTGGTCAAACTGCGGCGCCGAGCAAACCTTTGTAAAACTTCACAATGTGAGTTTGTCGCAAGACTGAGAGGTTTTGATTGAAGCAACGTTGCTGCTGATGCTGCTGCGTACAAATTTTTGTGCACTTAACATTGTGAATCTCAGCAGTTGGCGAGATTCGAAGATGCACAAATCAGCTTCAGAAAAGGTGAGAAATGTGGCTTTGCTTAAAGCTTTGCTAGCATTGCTAGCATCGTAATACTCCTGAAATGTTTCCTGAAGTACTTGCTTGGTGTAGTGTTTTGGCTACTTAAAATGTGTTTAACATTGTGTTTCTTGGTATTGAAATTAGCTTCTTTCGTGGTGAACATCGATGTGAACGCACATATAGTAGCAGTAGCGTGCTACATCATATATGGGCATGGAAAGTGGTTTTGATATTTCCCGCAGCTACTTATTTCGTGACCCAGAATCCAGCTATTAGCGCTGAGATCTGCACTTAAACCACAGAGTCTCCAATTAAAGACGAGCAATTATCACTTATAAGCTGTCATTACTTTTTATTTATTTAAAAAAAAAAAACCCTACCAAGTCTGAGTATTTAAAACCTTTCCCACTGTATCATACTCGGGAACATTTTCAGGCCCCTCCATATTAATGGCATGGCGGCTACTGTGCCTCAACTTTTTTTTTTTTTCTTTTGTAATTTGCAGTCTAGGAAAGTCGTTTCCTCTGCGCTGGAGTTTGAAGCTGGCATTTTGAAAAGGCCAGTCAAACCGAGAGAGAAAAAAACCCCCAAAACTCTGCCGCTGTTTCCGTCTCCTCTTGTTCGCCCCTTTGCATAAATGTTCCACCCAATCATGTCCGAGCCCCTTTATTTTAATACAACGTGCCAGCGGAAGATCTGAGCTGAGCTCTCATTATCTGACCCCCACAACCCCCCGCCCCCTTTCCAAAAAAAAAAAAAAAAATGGGAGTGGAGGGTGGGCCAAAAAAAGAAGTCCTTCTGCTGAAGGCGCCTACTTAAAATTTATTGTGGTCAGAGGGGAAGAAAACATTAATATTTATGAGGCGGGAACACGGAGGAGGAGAAGAAATGTAGTAGTTGTTCTAATTCAAATCCTTTAAATGTGTATTGAGCGAATGAGGGAGGGAATTGTCGGGGGGAGGAGGAGGAGAGGAGGATGTGACCGGAAAGCTCTCGGTGTGTGACCGGCATATTTTCCCGCTAAATGAGACATGTTAAATGATGTGCCGGGGGTGAAAATGGCTCTTTTCACCCAGTACACACTGTTCCGATCATCACAGATAAGCGAGCTGGAAGGCCAGGGACCTAATTTAAGGGCTATTTACCATACGGCCGACTTTCAACCCCAGCGACTCCGGTGAGGAGAGCAGAGGAGAGCAGAGGAGAGGAGAGGAGAGGAACCTGAGAGAGGAGGAAAAAGATTTCAGCCTGGCAGCAGCAGCAGCGATTCAATATCTTCTAGAGTTTGTAAGAGAAAAAGTGGGGGTGTCAATTAATAATTCATCCCGCTCGTCTTTTTCGATCCTGTAGCTGTAGATGTTTTAGAGAAGCTCCTCCTCCTCCTCCTTCTCCTCCTCCTCCTCCTCGGCGTTGGGAAAAAATAAGTCAATACGGGAGGAGCGGAGCAGCTTTGATCACAGACAAAGAAGCGGGACGTGATTAATTCCTGCGCACATCATCCCACAGCGGCCGCTTCACCCTCGACCGGCTCATCGGACCCGTGCGGGCGTTTCTGTCTCGCTCTCCGTCTCTCGGCTTCATTCCTTTAACGGCAGTCGTAATCCCAGATGAGAACTTAAGCAGGATTTTTGTCTTGAGAAAGCCGAATGATTGCTGTCACCTCTCGGCGTCTTTCGGCAGCTCGGCAGAGCAGCCGAGCTGGTAACAATGCATCCGGGACAATGAGCTCTCGGTCGTTTTTTTTTTTTTTTTTTTTTTTTCCTCCCTCGTATTTTTTTTTCTCCAAAAAAAAGAAAAGAAATATGTCTCGCTAACGCCCACTACCATCGGATTTTAATCGTATTCATGGGGAATCGCTACAGCCTTTCGTCGCTATGAGGTCACACAACTGTGCAGGTGGATAAGAGGAGGATTCAGGATTCATAGACATATATATGTGTGTGTTTTACATATATATATATATATATATATATATATATATATATATATATATATATATATATATATATATATATATATATTTTCCATCTGGATACTTTCACTTTTAAAAAGCTTCAGCATATGTTAATATCCTTCCTGGACTGCCGCATACCTGCTTTGTGTCTTTATCCATTTAACCTGGAATATCTGCTCACACTTTTTCCGTCTTTCCGTGAATGTTGCAGCTCAAATCTCCAACTGGCTGCCCTCATTGTGTTTCCAGTTGGAGAAAATAAAATGAACAAATCGCACCAATGGCCCAGTTCCTCTTTCTTTATGGAGAAGTTTCAAACAGTCTGTGTGCTTCCTGTTTGACCGTTAGCCATCTGTTGCTGAAGCTCCTCAGCGGCTGAAGCAAACATTCGTCCACTGAGAAAAAAAAACAAAAAAACTTTCACCCTGTTTTGTTTTGTTATTGTTTGGCTTCAGAGTTCCAACCAGTCTCAGTACAACTACTTTAGCCAGGAGCTAGCACAGTGGTTCTCAATTGTGGTATCTCATATTGTCTACAGCTTGTCTTAGCTAGCTCCTTCTCAGTGGCCGTTTTCTGTGTGTCTTTGTGGCTCCTTACAACAGCACTACAGCATCTTGCTCTCGTACCTCCAGCCTCTCAACGCTTTAAGAGGGAGAGCTGACAGGTTATAGACTTCCCCGAGGTTTTAAGACGAAAACAACACAACGCTCCTCCCGCCTTAGCTTAACAAGACGGATGAGAGTCCAGCCAACGTGTGAGGCTGCGGTTGTTGCCGCGGCGGCCACGGCCATCTGTAACACTTTTCAGAGCACCTGTCAGATTCACTCCATTCAATAGCACATTGATTGCGTTTACAAAGCACCTTTTTAGTTGCCCTGACGGCTAAAACGCTTTTACGCCTCGTAGTAAACAATCGATTGCCCGTTGACGGCGACCCGCTGGAGGCGCAGCAGCAATTTCATGTCTGGTATCTTTTCTTAAGGGAAAGTTGATGAATAGACAGGAGGTGCGACACCGATTTGACTTTCATACCCCGTCTGGCTGTTTTTTTGGAGGGAGGTATTAGTCGAGCCGTTGCTTATCGCACCCGGCTGTTTGTCGACTTTTGATGCGTCTCCCCATCGATGCAGAAGGTTACCGGCTAAAAGCAGATTCGGTGAATACGGTTGGCTGGGTCGGGTTTCATTTTTCCGTTCGTAGGAAAACTTCACTGATATCAGGGGACTGAACCACTGAAACGCTCCCCGTGAAGAGCTGGAGGTCACTGAGGGACCTTCTCTGAGGAGTCGTCCCGATGTTTTACTCTACTTCTCGAGTGAGCTGAAGTTGTAAAAGAGAGCTTTCTAATAGCCGCGAGTTCTCAAGCTCCTCGCGCCGAGCTAATTTCGCAATTAAAGCCGCGGCGGTTATTGAAGATAGTAAAGTTTATTTGACAGTCGCAGAGTGGAGAGACGGCGGGCAACCTTTGACTCCGCCCCCTTGCCCAACAGGCTGTCGGATCCCCCCCAATGAGGCTCCACCGTCGGCTTTGAGGGGATTAAAAATCACAGCGTCCTTTTTTCTCTTTCTTTTTTCCCCCCTTTTGTTTCCGCCCCCAAATATATATGGCCTCATTTTGTCGGCGTTAATGACCTCATTTAAAGGAGCCTAATGACTCTTCGCTAGCGTCCGGCCGCGGTCAGGAGATTTTCACGACTTTCTCCCCGAAGCTCGGAACGTTGTACATCTCCATTAATAGTCCGTCTCGGCTCTGGGGGAATGCAGCAACCTATTTATTGTCTTTTTTTTTTTTTCCCCCTCCCCTCCTTCGTGATATTCACACAATGCCACTGCTAGCTTGCCTCCCGCTCGACGATTACAGGTTACGAGGTCGGCTCCCGTTTCAGAAGTGCGATTTATCTCACGTCGGTTATATAGATGTTTGTGCTTTGTGCATTTTTAACACAGCCAGGGGGCCGGGGGAGGGGGAGGGTGGGCGTGAGGAAGGTGTAATGGATTGCAAATGCCTGAAAAAAAAAGAAAAAAAAAGTTAGCATCTATTTGATCAGCGGTTTATAAGTGTGTCTGCTCTTTTTTTCCCCCTTCCTTTCTTTGGTTCATCGCTGGCTGGCTTTTATAGTCTCCGACAGCTGAATTGAGTCCCGCAAAGGTCACGGAAATGGTAATGAGAGAAAAAGAAGGTGAAAAATAGGAAAGGGAAAATCCATTTAAATTTAACTCAAAATAACTGAAAAATTTAAAAGGAAAAATATTGTACCACAGTGATGTACCTGCTGTTTTGTGTGTGACTCGGGCCTTCAGACACAGATAATTTCAAAAAAAGAAACATTTTTTACTTTTTTTTAAAGGAAAGGGCCAGGGGGGGGGGGCTTCTGGCGTCAGCTCGGATCGATGCGTTCAAGCGCTCCCTGTTCTAAGCGCCATTATGCGCAGCACTTACGTCAGAAAAAGGAGGATGTCAAAGCGCAACGCCGCCCAAAATACTGGGCAGGAAATCAATGGGCCGCCTGATTGGAGGCAGGCAGTTGAAAGCTGACAGCTCAATAAGCTGCAGATAGAAGACGCGACCCTAACACCCCCACCCACCCCCCAACCTTTTATATTCAGTTTTTTATTTATTTATGTTTGTATTTCTATCCGAGGGCTCGAACCCGCAGCGGTGGCAGCGGTGGTGGTGGTGGTGGTGAAGCGGCGCAGGTGCTGCCTCCTGGAAGAAGCAGGAGCCTTAAAAAAAAAAAAAAAAAGCCGATCTCCTGTGGCCCCATTATCTCTTCCTGACATGGGGGAGAGAAGGAGTTGCGGGTGGGGGTGGGGGGGGGTGAAGCACACCTGCGGTCGAGCGCAGAGACCCACAACATCTCCTCGCAGACGACGCCGTGGCAAATTGTTTCAACAGGATTTAAAGCCCCCCCACCCCCCAAACCCCCTGGTCTGCAAACACTCTCAGTTCTCCCAGTGTTTTCCAACAAAGAACTCTGTGACCATCATGTCAGTGAACGCCGCCGAACATGAGAATAGCTCAATCAATGAGTCAGTGCTTGATTGAACAATTGATTGACTTACTAAATTTTTTTTCCAATATGAATAATCAACAAAATCAAATATAAAGAGACAATAACAACAAACAGCAGCATCTGGATGTTACGTATTTCATGTCTGAAAGAAGTCGGAAGACGTAGAAAGTGTATTTTGATTTACATTTTTTTTTTTTCGTGATTTAAATTTATACACATTCGTGCAATGTAAATACTCAACTGAGCTCACCCACCAACACCCCCAGACTTCCATTGGTTTTAGCAGGAGGCTGAATGAACCCAGGCTGGGTTACTGAATGGCGTGAACAAAAGCCCAAGTATGATAAAAAATAAAAAATAAAAATTCTTTTCTTCTTTTATTTTTGTGAAGCTGCTCCACTGGATCTGAAAATGGGATCGATTTCAGTGATGTCGCCTGTGACTTGTGGCAAAACTGAGAACACATAGTGAGATAAAACTTGCTGTTTGCCTTCAGTCATGCGAACGCGTCGTTATTGTTACATTTTATTCAACTTTTTGCTTTTGTATTCATCAAATTATTGAGATTAGAGGATAATACTCTAAGATTAATTAGTTAAATAAAATTGGGATTTACATACAACTTACTTTTTTTGAGTCATTAATAATGCAAAGTCCAGGATTTTAACAGTTAAAGTGGATTTTTTTTTTAAACAGGGGCCTTTCGGGGGAAAATTTAGCGGCTCATCTTTACCGTCTGTTGCCGTCGTTTGCGTCACGCGGCAGCCGTAGCGAGAGGTCAAGGTAGCGGCGCAGAGGTGGCGGCCGACGTTGCTCCCGGCCGTGAATCACACCCATGTGACCTGGCGGGGCAGAGGATGACGAGGCCGAGTTGTGACGCCCTGTCAACACCTATCGGGCCGCGGAGCCGCTGCTGCTGCCGCTGCTGCTGCTGCTGCTGCTGCTAACAGACCCGACGGTTGCTAAGCTACTTCAGCGGCGCCTCGTCACCTCATGCCTGCCGTGGTGAATAAACAAAGGTTGTCGGTGACGTTTGATCTGGCCGTGAGCCATTGTTAACCGAGCACTAATGGCCTCTGTTTTTGCATTTTATTGATCAGTGGGCGTACAGAGTGCGTAGAGAAACGGCGTGACACCCACCTCTGGTGCTCATCTGCATCTCAGTTTGTGTTGTTATAAAGCCATTAATTGTCTGACTCGTGAATATTCATGCCGCGTTCTGACTGCGCTCTTGAAGCTGAGCTCTCTTTACAACTCTGTCGCTGTTAGCGTTAGCGTACGTCTGACTGGGTCAGAAATTTAATCATATTAAAAACAAAGGTGATTTCAAAATCATTTTCACAATTTACGTACCTGTAATATACAGGACGGCACGTTGGGCTGTTGACACAGCGCCTCCACCTGGCTCACTGTAGGACTGCATGTGCTCTGGTCGCCTTCGCGGCAACGTCTCCCGGAAACAAGCCTGTCTGATTCCTTTCTGAACTATTTTCTCTTCCTTAGGTCAGGTCGTTTTTTTTTGTGTTTTTTTTGTTGTTTTTTTTTGCCTTTGCTGCCAGTAGCAGCTCTAGCTAGCTTCTTGTAGCCGGGTAACAGGTGTGTTGCAAATCCAGGTGTGCTCCTGTCAGAAGGTGCCGGGCAGGCAACCAAAGTCGTTTTTGTTGCTTGCTAGGCTAGCGAGGTGCCAGTGAACTCAGTGGCGCCATTCACCTTTTTTAAAAGTCAGTATTAAAAAAAAAAATAAAATTAAAATGTATCATTTTAACGTGTAAAAACGACACCGCGCAACTTTAATAGAGGGAATTAATGCTGTCCCTCTAAGAGGCATTTCAGGAATCTGTTGTCAAAACAAAATTAATGTATGCACACTCAGGTCTGACGACTGAAAGTCTTTAGTTATTTTTTGTGGCGCCCAGTCTGATAAAGCTGTTGTGCTTATTGGTCGAAAAGCAGGGAGAGAGAACAAACACATGCCAGATAGCTTGAGGTAGTCCGTTTTTGGGGGGTTTTTTTCTGTTGTTTTTTTAAATGTGCATAATGCAGCTGAGAGCTCAGCACGCTATTGATTTTTTTTAATCTCTTGATGTGCTTAATCTATTTATAGCTAGAGAGAGAGAAAAACGCTTTAAAACCTGGCACATGGATGCTGCACCGTTTACAGATGAATGCCAGTGTTTTTCTGTTGTTCTTGTTTTTTCAAGGATTATTTCTCTTTGCAACAAGATTTCAGCTCCACAATATTTCCGTGCACTTTTTGTTTGTCTGAATATATTCTTTTCTTTGCACACTTCTGGACACTTTCTGAGTCTCCATGTGCCCAAAAACCAGGCACATGGAGACATCAAGCGGCCCCTCCCCCTCCTCTTCCTCCGCCTTCTCCTCCTTAGCTTCTGCCTCCTCCTCCTGCTCCTCCGCCGCCTCCTCCTCCTCCTCCTCCTCCTGCAGAGGAATCCTCATTTAACTTGTAAATCGCGGCTTTTCCACGCCGGCCAAGCGGACCTTGAAATCGCTGCTGCCACGTTGCATTGGAAAGCGGCGTTAAACGGTCTGCGATACCCAGCGACACTGCGCTCATTCATTCATTCCTCCGTTCATTCACGCGGCGGCTTGAGCGACGGCCCCAAGCGGCCGGCTGGACGGACGGCCGGACAGACGGAGGGACGGCGGGACGGAGGGAGAGAAAAGAGAAAAGCCCCCCGAGCTGCCGCTGACTCACGCCGAGGCCTGTTTATCCACCTGCCGAGGCCTCGTTCATGGCTGCTCCTCAGCAGAGACTCCCTGAGCCAGCGGCCGTGTGTGTGTGTGTGTGTGTGTGTGTGTGTGTGTGTGTGTGTTCTTACCCCAAGCCGTGCACTGTGAGGATACCCCAATACCCCCTGATGCGTGTGTGTGTGTGTGTGCATGAACATGCATGTTTGTGTGTGTATTAGTGTGTGTGTGTGTTATTGCATGTGTTTGTGTGCATGAGCGTGCATGTTTATTTGTGTGTTAGTGTGTGTGTGTGTGTGTGTGTGTGTGTGTGTGTGCGTGCAGAACTCGCCCTGACCACTTCATCTGCTGGGATAAACCTCTCTTTGAGTCCCCGGAGCTCCCGGGGTGGTGGGTGTGTGTGTGTGTGGGGGGGTGAACTCAGCGGCATCCACTCATCATTTTTCCACTGTGTGGTGTTTACACTGAAAAAAAAAAAGCCTCCCCCTCCGCCTTGCAGAGTCGGCCATTTCAAATTGCGCGTCTATTTTGGTTGTCCTGCGAGCCGATCGTTCCGCCCGCCGCCTGCCGCCTGCCGCCTGCCGCAGCTCCTCGTCAGATGTCGTTGATGCGGTGAATAAAAATACCGGCCTGCAACTCGAACCCTCGGCCGGGTCGTTAGTCATTTTACGGATACGTGTTCTTCTAATTTGACGGAATGCAAATTCAGCCGTGCCTCCTCTTAATGCTGGGTATTTTTAGCCCCCTCCTGGTGTAAGGCGATAGGCGCGGCGCCACCAGCTGGTGGATCCATCGCTGACCTCGCATCACTTATTGCAGCCTGATGCACCCCCACCACCCCACCCCCCACGCCTCTCTGTATTTGCAACTTTTCATCAACCCCTGCATTCGTTGCCTGATGAGTGTCGCCGCCCTGCAGGTGCTCGGATGGCGTAACGGCTCAATAATCTTGCACTGGTGTCAGCTTCAGGCAGCTTTTAAAAGGCTGGGTTTTTTTTTTTTTGTTGGACTCTTTTTATTTTATTTGATTTTTTTCCCCGGCACAGCATGGGTTGTTATCCTGAATTCTGACAGTCTCTGTT
Organism: Thamnaconus septentrionalis; assembly: GCA_009823395.1. Classification (NCBI taxonomy): domain Eukaryota; kingdom Metazoa; phylum Chordata; class Actinopteri; order Tetraodontiformes; family Monacanthidae; genus Thamnaconus; species Thamnaconus septentrionalis. The sequence goes on along the minus strand of CM020519.1, from coordinate 5,751,779 downwards.
TTGTTTTAGTTGTTTTTTCCCCTTCTGGCCCCAGTTGACTAAAGGCTCATTCCCGTTTTTTCCACCCCCCCCCACCACCACCACTGTCTGAATGACAACAGGAGGCTCGCTGGGATCCCAGCATCCATCTAACTGCCTGTCGGGCTCCGCTAGTTTCTTCTTTTCTTTTCTTCTTTTTTTTTATCTTTTCTGTTTGCATCGCCGGATAAGTGTCAGTTCATCCTTCAAGACTTTCAAGAGTTCACCCTTGACCGCCGACGCTCCCGCTGCCTTTTTTTCGTCTCCGATAGATGAATTCAGTCGAGCGGGAAATCCTTTATCAGAAAATACAAAAAAAAAAAAAAAAACTAAAATGAAAAATTTTTCATTTTCAAACGAACCCCCCACCCCCCTCTCCCAACCCCCCCACCGAGAGGGCAGGAAGTGTTTGACACCCACCGCGTTTGCTCGTCTGCAGTGGATCCGCTGGATCTGAATCATCTGTGGACTCCACAGCCAATCAGATTCCTTGATGGACAAAGAGGCGGGAGGTGCTGGAGATTCAGGTTAAGGTGTGGTGAAGGCGAGCAGAAGACAACTAGACCTAAAAAAAAAAAAAAAAGCTTTGCTTAAACACAGAATATGGAACAAGCAACGAAATAAAAAAAAAAAATACTACACAATCGGTAACTTAACATTTCACAAATGCAAAATCAAATTTCAAGTTAAAAAAAAAAATAAAAAAAATAAATAAATAAATAAAAATAATAATTGTAAACCTTTTTTTATTTGCAGCCGTCTCATTTAAATTCAACAGTCACTTAAAATAACAACAATAAATAAATTAAGTAATAATGACGTGCCAAAATACCAGCAGAGCATTCTGGGATTTGTAGTATTAGCGGTACACATGCTGTATAACACCGGCGGGCCAACTCCAGCACTGTATTGGCCTCGTTGGCCAAATATAATGACACTGGGGCCAAATTTGGTCTGCAGGCCGGAGTTTGACACCTATGTTCTGTTAGCTGTGAATAACAAGAACCAGTAGATATCAGAATTAGATATTATTTTTGTCAGCTTGAGCCAAATTTTGTTTTTATCAGCTCAAAATAAAAACAAGCCGTGAAACATCAAATATCACCCCCCCCCCACGTTTGCCGCGGATCAGTCTGCTGGAAATACGTGAACAAAAGGTTTATTAGTTACCTTCCAAATATTGCCGCCTTCCTTTATTCCTCCCTTCCTTCCTTCCAGACGCCTCCTCGGGCCTGTGGCGCCAGATCAATAGACGAGATAATTAGGAGCATTTTCCGAAATGCTGTTTTTTCGTGCGACGCTCTAAGCTGCCATGAAGCGAAACGAGGCGACCAGACGGACGGAGAAACTGAAGATGCGCTGAGTTTCTTGAAACGGGGACACATTTCTTTTTAGCGAGGTGCAGCTAATAAAGGGGCCGCAGAACGCACGTTCCCAGCCCTCAGCTTGTCGTCGTCAACATCCCGCGCTACGCTGCGCGCCGCGTGGCCTCATCGCCGCTTAGCCCAAATAATTCTCATTCGGCTTGTTGGGGTTTTTGCAGACTGAGAAAAATAAATAAATAAATAGCCTCCGCAGCTTCGGGGGAGTCATTTTTCAAAACACAAACTCTTCCAAGTAGGCGGACATTATATTATAGCATTTTGACATTTTTGTGTAACATTTTATTTTTTTGACATCAACTGAAAAACAAAAATACTGTATTTATTTCTCCCAAGCCTCTCAGTATTTTTTGCTCATCCAGAGTGGTTGTTTGCTTGCTCTTGTTTTTGTTTTTTTTTTGTTGTTTTTTTTTGCACCGTTTCCAATAAAAATGCATCTAAAAAAGAAAATTCAATGTTTCCCTCTGTACAAAATGGCCGCGTGGCCCGTTCAACTTTCAGCCAGACGTGCACTCTTGGCTCCACACTGACACACACACACACACACACAGACACACGTGCACTAAAGAGCCCGACTTGTCTGACTGTTGCTCTCCCGGAGCTACAGAGACGTCTCTGGCTCGGCCAGCCGAGCTGCTCTGACAGGTAGTTGTGGATATTCTGCTCCCTGGACGCTCGCCGCACATCAGGCAGGGTCACGGCCCGTGAAAGACCCCCCTCCCCTCGCCCTCCTCGCCCTCCTCGCCCCTCCTCACCAGCCCTCCCTGGCCGGTGCCAGGCGAGGGCAACCGGGGCCGCTGAGGAAGCCCCGCACATCCAAACGCCGGTCGGCCTCGAGCGGAAAGACAAAGGAAAAGAAAGACTAAGTGGGAGGGGGGGTGAGATATGGGTGAGGTGGGGGTGTTGACGCAGTTTTGTGGGGGGGCACAAGCTGCAACCTCGGCGCACTCACGGGATATTAGGCGCAGCTTCCAGCGCCGCTCCTCCTCCGATGAAGCCTGTCGGCCTCGCCCTCCATCACGCCTGTCTTTCCTGGAGCCGAGCCGTCAGGGGAGGGAGGGGGAGGGTGAGTGTGTGTCTGTGTGTGTGGGGTGGTTGAAGATGGGGAGGTTGTTTTGGCTGGAATTTCACTGGATGTGAAGCCGGGTTCCCCTTCAATGGTTCAGTGGTCCAGCAGCTGGAAGAAACAACAACACACAAAACAAAGTCGGATATTTATTTATTTAAATCTGCTGCTACAGTCGCTCGCTAGCTGCTAAATTTTGCTTTGTGCGTCGCCTCATATTTGCCTTGCGGCCTGTCGGAGGTCGATGTTAAGTGTTGGCGCCCGCGACCATCATCTGTGTGTCTGTGTTGTTTGTCTTTTCAGTCTTTCAGTCTTTCAGTCCTTCTTCTTCTTGCACCGTCTGTCACTTTTCAACAATCAACCCGGACTGACGGCTGACGGGTTGTTGTTTTGTGTTTTTTCGTTTGTGTGTGTGTGTGTGTGTGTGTGTGTGTTCGCTGCACACAGCAACAGTGTCTGTGGCTCCAGACAGATAGCCGCTTGATTTTTTTGGGAGGCTTAAATCAACACAAACCCTATTTGTGCTGGTCATCTCAGTTTTATCTCCAGGAGAACGTTACCCATGCCATGGCTACGCTAACTAGCTTAGCCGCCTGGCAACAATGTGGGCGGATCGGCCAAAGGCTGCCACACACAATGACCTTGGCCCGAGTTCTGAGACGGGGAGCTGTTAATAAAGACGCTCAGCAGCGGGCCGACAGCCGGTGGTGAGTGGGCGGGACCAGCTGCTGCCAACAGCCAATGAGACGTGAGCTGAGGCAGCAGCTCTCAAGCCAAAGCCAAGCTACAGAGCAAAAGAGGAGTTTGAAAATTCCTTCTCCTTTAATTTCATCACACATTCACCTGGAAAATACACAAAAAACAACAACCTTGAAACATCAATTATTATTTTTATTTTTATCATTTTATTTATCTCACTGGAAACAGGAACAAAAAAAATTGACAGAAGACGCAAGAATTCTTTCATTGCAAGCTTCCTGTCTTTCATCGTCCGAATGTGGAATTGCACTGATTAGTCATCAAGTAATGGTTCTGTGTTTGTTCTCTAATCGCCATAATGTTTTGAATACAACAATAATATTGACAGCCAGTTTCTGTTTTTAATGGGATTTTTTTCCTCTTTTTCTTCACTGTTGCCGACTGCAGCAGTTGGGTCTGAACGCGACTGATTCGCCGACAGGCACATGACATGTAACAAACTGTGTTACGTTTTTTTGTTGTTGTTTTTTCTCGCATTTTGCCGAACAAAACTGGTTCAGACCGGATCGCCGTCCGATTTTTTAATTTTTTTTTTCTAAAATGTCGCTTGGATTTCCGAGTCCAGCGAGTGCGACGGCTCGCATTGTCCGACGCGTCCAACCGATAGATTCATCAACTCGCTTTTCAATGTTTCGCATTAGGGGAACATTGAATAAAAATAATAATAATTAAAAAAAAAATACCCCTACCCCCTCCCCCCATCCCCGTTACCTCGAATGCTCCCTGCCTTCCTCGCCGCCGCGCCTCAATGCGCCCGTCCGTTTCGCCACTTTCATTTTTTAAGATGGCTGCCAAAGCTGAGGGGGGGAAGTGGGTAGGGGATTGGGGGCGAGGGGGGTAAAAAAAAGGAAAAAAAAAAAATGGAAAAAAAAAGACAGAAAAGATGGCGCGCTTGGTCTCTTTTGTGAGTGTGTGAGTTGCTCCGCTGTGTCCCGCTCTAATAGATTGGACACAGCCGCCGCCGCCGCTAGGCTGCTGCGTCTCCGGCGCCATTATGAGCCGAAGCCCCAGAACAAATCCAGCGCATATTTAGGTTGTCGGCGCGTTGTCATGGAAAAGAGATACCGCCGCCGCCGCCACCGCCGCACTGTAAGTAGACGAGCACGCCGCTTGAAAGGAAGCCTTAGCTTTTTTGTTCCCCCCCCCCTTTTTACTGGACTTCTCTTCCCAGTTGCTCAGTTCGTTCGCTCTCAGGACGGGACAGGAGTCGATACGGGGCGAGAGTTAGTTGAAATTTTTATATATTTTATTATAATAATTTATATATACATATATATATATATATATATATATATATATATATATATATATATATATATATATATATATATATATATATATATATATATATATATATATATATATATATATATATATATATATATATATATATATATATATATATATATATATATATATATATATATATATATATATATATATATATATATATATTGCATTTGCCCCCTTTTTTAATTTTCGGAAAAGAAGGAGGGATAGCAATAAAGGGCAAGCAAGCCGTGCTAGGCGGTGACACACGGCTGGTTGATGGATGACTTTGTCTCCCTCTGCTTCTCCTCTTTCACCTCCGCGACACGTCCGGAATGTATTCTAGGAGGACAATGTGACAGTCGGAGGCTCTTCTGCCTTTAAAAGCTCGGCTGGAATTTCGTAAAGGACTTTTTATGAGGATGGTTTGAATAATTGTGCACCTCACAGAGAGACGCAGATAATGAACATGTCATCTTTTGTCGGCAGATTATGTCTCTAAGAAAGTTTGAATATAATCAACCTTGATTCAAAAATAATAATAATCGTCATAATAATGCTAACGGCATTCTGTCTTAAAATGCAGATCAGTCGCTGGAAAAATCACGAGAAGACAAAAACAGGAAGTCGGAAGCCTGCTGGGGCAATTTGCACAAAACACATTTTTATTTTTAATTCGGATGATGTGGGAAAAACTCAGATCAATCAACCTTGATAACTACGGAGACCTGCAGATGCTGCCCTCCTCTGATCACAGCTTCCACGTGCACGGTGCGTTACACGGTGATTGCGACATGCATGCACTGTGGCAGATGTCAGCGTTTGCACGGAGCCAAAAAGAAAAAAAAAAAGGCGCTGATATGCAGGTTGGAAGCGAGCGACTGTCTCCAGCGGCCCGCCGGTGGAGGACACGTCTATATTGGGGGCCCTAATGCCCTGTGATTTCATCTCCCGCTGCTCAGTGCAGCCGGTCTGACGTCTCTTCTGCAGCAGCCGTCAGTTTGAGGAGGAGGAGGGAAAAAAAATCCTCCCTCTCTCGACCTCGGCTGCGTGTTCTTATGCGTGTCTCATCTGCTTGGCCCCCCTGAAGGTGTGCTGGCGTAGCGGTAGCAGCGGCTTTGGCTTGAGATTTGGACAAACTTGCTTCGCTTCCGACCTTCCTCACGATGCCGACCTGCAAAAATTAAGACTGGAAACCCTTCAATTAGCCTCCGACACAGAAATTCAAGCTGTTTTATTTGCTTTTTAGGTCTTTTTTAGCGATGGACTGGGGTGGAGCATTTTGCAAAAGATGCGTATACTCACAGTGCACTCAAATAAACCAGCAAAGAAGAAGGTAGATGAGGTTTTGCGTGCGTAAGCAACCGTAGTTTACTGGCAAACTCGGGAGAGGGAAGGTAAGCGAATGAGCGCTGCAATCTAAAATCTGACCACTAGATTGCAGAACTTTACACTCTGTACCTGTTTTTTTGGGGCGGTGGTTCTGTTTCGCCGACTCCGATTCCGAAGAAGACGTCTGCTGCCCGGTGATAATGCGCCGGCCGGCGGAGGAGGGAACTCGAAAATTGGGGGGAAGAGCAAATATAACTGGCAGCAGTTGTTCGGGGACTGGGTGTTCTGACTGTCAACCTGCAGGCAGGCAGGCAGGCAGGCAGTGAGGAGTCTGCAGACTTCATCAGCATTCTGTCTGAAGCCGCCTAGCTGGTGGGGCTCATATATTGTCTCCTACTTTGCCTTGTGTGCGCGTCTGTGTGCGTGCGTGCACACGCACGTGCACGCTCCCGCTCCCCGTGTCTGTACATCCTGTATCCGACCATGATCATTTCCATGTCGGTATTTCTCGTTGCCGAGCTTTGCTGATGGGCTGTCTGCGTGATGGGAACTGACTGGCAACCTTTAGTGTGCGTGTGTGTGTGTGTGTGTGTGTGCGCGCGCGTGCGTGCATGCAAAGAAACTGATCCAATCTGGTCTTAACAGGACTGGAAGTTTCTTCCGTTTCTGCTCCTCAGCAGAGCCTCCGCTGACAGTTGGAGACGTTTCAATTTTTCCCTCCAACTCTCATTTTAAAAAGCAGAAGAAGGATTTTTTTTTTTAATGACTTGTTGGTGACGTCTTGTTTGGAGGTTGAGTTTGGTTTTTAAACGTGTGGGCGTCCTTAAAAAACAAGGAGGACGAGGTGGCGGCGGGACAAAAGGGAGAAGTGGGAGCGGTCTGAGCGGACAAATGAGTTTGGTCTTTAGGAAGGGAAGGTAAAGCACAGCTGGAGAGCAATTCAGTGAAAGCGCAGAGAGCGTAGGAGGACGAGGAAGAGGAGGAGGAGGAGGAGGAGAAAACAACAACAACTACAACAAAAACAGCGGCGCTCGTTAAAACAAACAGCTCGGCGGAGGTCTGGGCTGGAGCGGCGATCGGAGCCAAACGCTCCACTCCCGTCTCGTCCGAGAGTCGACGGCTCGAGCCAGGAATGGAAAAAAAAAAAAAAAATGGCAACCATGACAGACCATCTTTGCCCCCCTATCCCAATCCAAAAAACCTCAACTTCACTCCTTCGCCCCCTCTGTTCACCTTCCGCTTCTCTCCCCCGTCGCTGTTTGTTCTCGGCCTGCGGCTGCGACTGTCGGTTCGGCTCCTTCACGGTTTCATCGTCGAACGAACCAGCGGCTGACGATGACGCAGGAGGAGGAGGAAGAGGAGGAGGAAGAGGAAGGCGCTCGTTAACTAGGAAAAGCAGTGCGATGCGTTCAATTTTTTAAAAGAAATAAAAAGAAATCCGCCTGGAAGCCACCTGTGGTTGAACACCGTGGGTCTGATTTGGAAAGACTCACAGAGTCACACGAAGGAATCACATTGTTTTTATTTGTCGTTTTTTGTCCTGTGCTAGCGGTTCGGCTCCGCCCCCTAACCGCCGCCTTCCCCTTCTCGGGGGTTTGGCATCTTGTTGGAATGCTCGGCCCCCGTCCTTGATCAAGTGCCCCCCAATCCAGGTGGGATAATGGGATGAAGGGATCAGATGGAGGACCAGGTCTTTTCTATTAACTCAGGAGGCTGAGGGGGGGGGGGGGCTTGGATGGCTAGATAGCCAGAGGGCCCATATTGCGCGGCGGCTCCGGCCGGCGGTTGACCCACCGCATTTTCATCAGCCCGATGGCTGATAGCGTCTCAAACTCCCGGCCGTTGGTAGTTTGCCGAGGACCAGAGAAAGCAAATAACAATCTGGATTTTGGCTCTGCGATGGATGTCTGGCTTCTCCTCTCCTCACTTTGACTCCCCACTTTCCCTCCCCTCCCCTCCCCCTGCCACCGCCACCGCCACAGCTGCCATTACCACAAACGCACAATTCTCAATTCCTGTTTGCTCGACCGCAAACCCTGTTATCTCCCTCCACTGTACACAATGTTTAATTCATCACAAAATGAAGACGTACACAGTCTCTTGGGGGGTTCTGCGTGCGTTGGGGGGGTGTAGAATTTGAATATAGGCCACGCTGGAATGTTAATTGTTACTGGAGCGAGTGCGAGCGAGGGAATACGCTAACCCAGTGTGTCTCAACTGGTGGGTTGCGACCCAAACACCGAGGGTATTTTTTGATTGTGTTGCATCTTCATGAGCAGTTTGCCTTTTATTATATATGTACATAAACATACATATATTTACAGAGAAAATGTTTGGCATTTATTTTGCAGGACACAAAATTCAATTCAATATATTTTCAACAATTTATTTACTAGACATGATAGAAAGTGCCCAAGTGTTTTTATTTTAGTGGAATAAATTTGGGTCCAGACTTGATGATGTGGGTCCTGAGGCTCCACCATTGGGAACCACTGCGCTCATCCTTCTCCCTCAGCCCGCACAGGCTCGGACAGGAGTCCTGGCCTCACCGCTGTCTAGTTCTTTTTTTAACCTCTTTTCATCACTTTTTACACTTTGTTGCTCACTGATGTTGTTTTTTTTTTTTTTTTCTGTCTTTCTCTCTGGCAGGTCTCTGGTCTCTCGCCCGGCGACGGCCAGACCCCGGGGCTGCTGCTGGCTCCGGGCGTGAGGTGGGGACAGACGCCCATTAACCAGCTCACGCCGTGGGACACGGAGGAGCCGCCCGCCAAGCAGCACCGGGACGGCGAGCCCTCCGGTAAACCACAACATCATCATCATCGCGCGCGGCAGCCGCCGCCGCATTTTATGCATTCCGTCCGCCGCCCTGTTGGCAGCAGATGAATACATGCATGTTGTTCACACACGCGCGCTTGTGTTTGTGTGTCCAGTCTCTGTTGTGTTGCCCTACATCGTCCCCAACAGCGCACACACGCTTTACACGCTGTACAATATTGTGCATCAATTAACAGCTTGAATACATTATGATAATTTTTTCTTTTTACAAAAAGCAAATTATTCTGGGGGGAAAAAAGCGCGTCATTCATGCTCCTTGAGTGGAAGCGTCAGCGCCAGCCTGCAGTCGCTCCCCGGACTCCTCCTCCCCGTCGTCGTGTCGCCCAGCAGAAGTGATTAAGTCCTAAACCTGTGCGTCCCTTAAAGGGCCAGTACGCCAACTAAAGTTGACCTTTTCCAGTTCGTCAGATCATGTAACAGGACTTATGCCATAATAACGTAAAATTAGTGTTGTGTCTGTATTTTGTGCGTCTCCGGCAAGCGCACATATGGCAAATGAATGAATGAATCAAAAGCAGATCATCAGAGATCAGTCGAGCGGGAGGTGAGTCACTAGGAAGACTTTCGTTTTTCCGAGGGAAAAAGTCGAGTTTTCTTCTTTATTTTTTTCTTCGTCTCCCGCGGCGCCGCTGCTGTTCAGCCGAAACCCACCTGCTGTGCACGAGGAGGGGGGAGTTGTGTGGGGACGGGTGGCGCTGAATGGGAGACGGCCGTCCTGAAGCTGCGTGCGAACGATCCGGCCGCCCCCCAGCAGAGCGAGACACCGACCGCCGCGTTCGACACTCAATTCCGGAGGAAGAGCGTCGCATATGGACCGCAGTGCGTGCCGCATCTCCGAGCTTCAAGTGGCCGTTTTTTTTGGTTTTTTGCAGCGACGCCAGCAGACTCTCCACACTCGACTGAGCCGCGCTGCCAGAATGAAAAAAAAAAATCTCTGCCAACTGTGCCAGAATTAATCAACGGCTTCCGCTCGAGGAAGCCGTCCTATCTGTTAAAAGACAGTTTGTCTTTTGGATGGGAGGGAAGAAGGAGGGGGATTGGTTCCCACCAAAGTTTGTCTCCGCAGAAATAGCTCTGGTGTAATTGGAGCCTCGGCGCCACAGCGTGTAACACTGACTGTGATCCATATAACGGAATAAAACCACACGCAGACGCGTTTGCACGTCTGTGAAGTCGCACAAAGTAGGATGATTTCCTGACAGCGAGCATTTAAGTTTGCATAAAGGGCAACTCTGTCATTTGTGATGTCACAAAGGGCGCCGATACCTCCCCCAACGTAGCGACCACACCCCCCCGGCCAGATGTTGCTGACTCCGCCCTCTGTGAGCGCCTCATTTTTGTTCCATTAAAAAAAGTTGAAAAGTTTTTAGCAGGAAGCTAAACGTGAGGCTAATTAACCTGGGAAAATCTGGAAATTGGAATGGATGGGAGATTGAAAGTTGGTGGTCACGGCTTTAATCGATGGCCATTGTTGGGTCAATTTATTTTTTTAATAAAATGTTCTCCCAGGTTCACACATAATGCGTTTTACCCTCCGAAACACTTACAACACGCTTTAAAAGCACCACGCACGTCACATCCTTCCAAAAAAAGAAAGAAAAATAATGTGAAAAATCTTTCTCTGAAACTTTTAAAATGAGAAATGATTAAACCATCATCCGTTTGATTCCAATCCATTCATCAAGATGAGCGACCAAAAGGAAGGAAATGAAAGAGTCTCGGTTCCGATTAGCTGGCTGACATGTGAATAATGAAGGGAACTGGCCTCCTCTTAACGCTCCTCTGTTCCCGCCGCCGTCCTCCATTCCCCCCCGCCCCCCACCCTCCTCGCCGTCTGTCTTTATCTTGCCCTCCCTCTTCATCACTCTCTGTCCAGACTATTTTATCTAGCGCCGCCGCTATCATGAATAATGTGCCCCCCTCTTTCTTCTTTTCTTCCGTCACTTTTCTTTAGCTTTTCCTGCACGCTGTGATTTAGCCTTTGCCCCCCCCCCCCGTGCTGTATTTGGAGCGAAGTGGGCCGGTGACGGGTGGGTGGGTGGTGGGTGGAGGTGGAGCTGAGGTCTAGCAGACGGCGGTGTTCTGGCCCCCGATATGCAAAGCGTGAACATCCCGACACCTCGGGGATCGACTGGTTTTGGATGGAACAAACAGAGACACACACGCACGCACGCACACACACACAGACACACACTCCTTCACACCTTCACACCTTTGATACTGATTCCACCGCAAAGAAAAAGAAACCCGTCGGTGTCGGCGAGGAGAGGAACCAATTCAACCTCGTGCCAAAGTCAAGAGCTCGGCTCATGATTTTACACCAGCGAGAAATTGTGACGAAAACTTTATTAGGAGACAAAGTTCCGTGGCTTGTTAATATAAACTGCTGATCATCCGATCACATGGTAGCGACTGGTTTGGCGTTAATCCGCGTTGACGTGGGCGAAGACGACTTTCTGAAAGTTCACATTTGGGACTAGAAACATCACACCTGATTGTCTCCTCCTCCTCCTCCACCCGTAGGCCCGGCCTGGGCGGCGCCGGTGGCGGCGGCGGTCAGCCAGCCCAGCCTCCTGCCGCACACCTACACCCTGCAGCCGTCCTACAGCCACAGCGTCACCGCCCAGTCGCCCATCATCGGAGTCACGCCCTCCATCCAGGCGCCGGCGCCCCCGCAGCACCCGCTCATGACGGCCCACTTCCAGCTGACCTCGCCGTCCGCCCAGCAGCCGCCCTCCATGGTGCTCAGCCTGCCCGGCCAGGCCGCGTACCCTTCCGCTCAGCCCGCCGTGGCCCAGGCCAACCAGGTGGTGCACGCCAGCGCGCGCGCCGTGATGGGCAACGGCCACCTGGCCTCCCACCCGGCCCTCATCCAGCCTCCCACGATGCCCCTGACCAACGGCCAGGCGGCGGCAGCGGCCGTGGCGGCGGCGCAGGCGCAGGCGCAGGCCCGCCCACTGCCGGCGCCGTGGACGGCCAGGACGCTCCCAACGGCCTGCAGATGCTGCGGACGGTGGGGATGGGGAAGTACGAGTTCAGCGACCCGGGACACCCCAAAGGTAAGCTCCGCCCTCCGCACCCCGACCCCCTGCACAGGTGGACGCTGCATTGTTTTTTGTCTTTAGGTGGTGACCACGCCCCCAATATGGCGGCACCTTTCATTTCAGTGGAGTTGCATGATTGATTCGAGCCCCCAGGATCCAATGCGGCGGTACTTTCATTTCAATATAGTTGCTCACCCAGCGCGTAAGCCGAAAAGTTGTCTATGGAACCGCCCAGGCCGGTCTAATAAGAGAAGTCTTATTGCGGTCTATGACGGTAAAAATGCTTTTTAGTTGCAGTACCTCGAATGGCCACTTGGACAAATCACAGTGGCGCCTGATTGGAAGTCTGGTATCCTGCTCTCGTCACGCACCCCTGGTGTAGATGGTACAGATCTCACGGCTGCTAGCTTTGAAAGGTTAAATCAGAGCTGCTCTGCTCCGCTCCGCCGGGTTGAGGCGTCCGCTATTAAATCATCGCTCTCTCAGCTCCCCTTCCAGCTTCCCGTGACCTCCTCTCATGTCTTGGACCTGAGCTGGAATGAAGTTCTCCTCGTTCCTCTGCCTCAGCCTCCGTTCTGTGTACCAGAGGCGCTCTGTACGCCAGCGCTCGTAAACAAGGCTGCAAACACTCGGAGGTGGGAGCCGTTAAAAACGCAAACTCGCTACCTTCCCCCTCCAAAAAGAAAACGATTCACTCAAAAAAAAGCGGCTCCAAGGTTGCCGAGGACGGAGGTGCAACTGCCGCGCTGGTGTGCCCAGAACAGATTGTACTGATCTCACCCCAAAGAAACGTTACACCGTTGTTGCCTGGAAAACTGATGGAAGGTGTCAAGTTCATATTTTCTCGCCCTCGTTTCCCCTCGTAATCGGCCGAAAGCCTCTTCAGCCGGCGCCGGCCGTTGTTTTTTGTAGGCGCCTCGTAGCCCCGCCGGCCCAGTCGCTCCTTCAAGCCGACGTCCGCCAGCCGTAAATTAGTGTTTGGTTTCACCTTGGAGTTTACGACGCAGGGCAGCCGCAGAAACAGATGTTCTCAATTCCCCCGGCCAATTTTCGCATTTAATGAAGCCACTAATTTAGCCGCGCATTGTTTTTCTTAATTCCTCGACTCAATTTGATCAATCGGATCCGCGCAAATGAACTTGTAGATTGCGCCAGAAGCAATTATTCCGACGTGCCTGCGCTACATTCGGAATGAGGCTGCAGGTCGGGGCAGAGGGATTGTTTTTTGATGGGCGAGAAGACTCGGCAGTCCTCCGCCGCCGCCCGCCGCCATGCATCACGTGCACGTCAAAGGTTTATTCGCTTCCTGCGGACGTGAATGCTGGAGCTTTTTTTTGCACGTTTGCAGTTTTTCAGGGTTGTTTTTTTTTTTTTTTTGCACACAGATCTGTTTTTTTTTTTTTTTTAGGCAAATCTGCAGCGAAGTTGTCGGTTGGTTGTGTCGTTTCACTTTGAGAGCTTCTGTGTTAGAAAGGCGCAAGGTAAGGCAAAAAAGGACAGAAAAGAAGAAAAAGAAAACACACACACAACCTCCTCCAGTCTCAATTTCGAGATGTCGCACTCTGCAGGAATCGCTCTGCGCTGAATGACGTGAAGGGCGAAACACCGACCCTCCCGGAGTTGACTGGGTTTCTGCCTCACTTCCACGTCTCCTCTGAAAAATATTTTTCTTTGGCTGCGGGGCACTGAGTAGAAGCGTGTTGTTAATGTACCGTAGCAAGGACAGCGTGGACAGAACGTGTGACGGCGGCGACCGGGGAAAGAAAAAAAGAAAACCCGGAGTCCGTAACGCCTCCTCAGCTGTTTCCTTCCACTCGTTACTGCTGCCATTACAGCAGCAGCAGCAGTAGCCATTACCGCGCAGGCCCCGCCTGCTCCCACTCTGATTGGCTCCATCCGTCTGTCCGAGACGCTGCGGATCTTCGACCTTGCAGCCGTCGACCTCTCTGCTTTCCCAACCTGCTCGTCACGGTGCATTTTTTTTTTCTACTAATTGACGAGTAAACACTCAATTTATTTTTTATCTGACTCTGCAGTGCTGGACTGGAATTCTGTTCTGTTGTTTTCTGAGGATTTGTTTTTCTCCCCAACCGTCAGACTCCCTCTGCTTCTGTAGTTGCAGATATTTTGGTCAAAAAAACATGACTGAATGCAGGGATGTCGCTGTGGCAAATGCTAGCTGTCGTGCTAACTGTACGGGTAGCTAGCTCACGGCCGATTGGTCATCTTCCTAGCCGTGAGACCAGGAGTGGGCAAACTTTTTGACTTTTTTTTTTACAATGGATTGTAAAATTTGACAAAAGGGAGTTTTGGTGACCCACCTCATAGGAGGAAAAAATATATCATTGGATATGTAGCAAACATGTGCTTTAATTTCTATTGAAAATGACAAAAGTGTAAACACAAAATCTTTGTCTTTGAATAAAAATGACTCCTAAAACAGTGGAAAAATGGATGAAATGTGGCTATTTTATGACTTTCTTACTATTAATACAATTTCTTCAAGTTCGGCAGGCCAGATTAAGAAGCTTATCGGGCCGCATATGGCCCCCAGGCCGTAGTTTTCCCACGCCTGCGCTAGACCCAACATGATCACAAGTGTTTCTGTGTTTGCACAGACAGCTGAAGACTTTTTTGAGATGTGCAGCGATCGTGCATCTCTCTCAGCGCTACGTAAACACGTTGGCTTGCACACATTAGCAGGACACATTATTTGCAAGCGATTTATCTTCCGGTTTCTGTGACAGATCTGCGGAATTATGTCCTATTTTTTTTCATTTCAACATAAAAAAATACAGATTTGATTTTATATTTATTGCAGAATTTTAAAAGACAGGAACCGTGGGATGTGGTGATTAAATTCGGGAGCTACGGCCAAAAACAGGGATGGTGGTGGGGGGCTGAAGAAACAACTCTGCTGCCACTGACTGACACGTTGCGAGTATCAAAAGCGAATCGGGGCGCGTTTGACTCGTTTTTTCGGTTTATTTCCGGCGCAGTGCGGGGCGATGTTTGCTCGGCGCGGCGAAATCCTGATTATGCGTCTCACATGAGAGGGCTGTCTGGAGTGATTATCGGACTAACCGTTTAAACACTAAAGCGGCGCTGCTTACGTGCCCGAGCCACAGCTTTCAGAATGAAGAAGTAGTAGAAATAGAAGAAGGAGGAGGATGAGGAGGAGAAAAAAAAAACTTTGTGGACACAACGATGCTAATCGCTACTGTGACGCGGAGGCTTCTGGGCCTTTTTTCTTTTCTTTTCTTTTTTTTTTTAATGGCAGAAGGTCTGAAATCTCCGCTGAGCTGACGGAGCTCTTCCTCCTTAATCCAGCGGCACTGGGGGGGCCTCGCACTGGTGCGAGGGTGCGTGCGTGCGCGCACGTGCACAGATGAGTCGGCGTGTGACAACGTGGATGTTTTGTCAGATGTCAGCCTTAAAGCCAAACGCCGCGGCGACAGGAATCACACTCCGTGTTTGATTTGGCTTTCGCCTTCAAAACGGAGCAATTTGTTCGCCGCTCTGCATCAGCGAGCACATCAGCAACTGTTTGGCACCGACTCTTCCTGCTCTCACTCTTCCCACTGCCTCCTTCAGTTTATGTGTATATATATATATATATATACATATATGGTTATATATTATATATATGTATACATATATATATATATATATGTGTGTATATATATATATGTGTGTATATATATATATATGTGTATATATATATACACATACATATATATATATATAAACATATATATATATATATATATATATATATAACACATATATGTGTGTGTGTGCGTGTGTGTGCTGGCTGTTTGCTCACTGTTTACAGTTTACAGTACTTACTTACCGTAGCTTCTCGCCTTGGACGGGGCTCTCAGATTTCGCCGGAAGCCTCGACCTCGTCACCCGCTGCGATGTGCCAGTCAGCCCAGCTGTGGTAATCTGCCCCGCCAGCTTCCTCCACGCACAGCAGGGGGCGCTGCATTACACCTGCCTGTCAAACAGCCCACTCCTCCCCCGCGACGCTACCTTGTTAGCCGCCTCCCCCGTCTTTGTTGTTGTTGTTATTTCCCTGCCGGCTGCAAATAAGATGCCGTTTAGCTTCATTTTTTCTCTCCTTTTTTTCACTTCAATTATCGTTCCACATCTTTAGCAGAAGCAGCAGCAGCGACGGCAGCAACACCATGTGACGGAGCTCATTAACCAAAAGGAAAAAAACAGTGGGGGCGGGGGTGAGCAGGAGAGAGAGAGAGCGACGAGGTGCAGAAGTCGGTGTGAGTGTCTATTGACCAGGCGGCTCAGATCGATTGGTGCCCTGATGAATATCTGGCCGGAAGAGCCGCTGCCAATGCTCAGCGGAGAGTTGTCGACGTGACCGGGGTTAGCAAGGGTTTCAGTTTAACATGCATGCACAGTTTAACACATCTAAGCCCATTTTTTTATTTTTACCCTTGGTCAGTTATAGAAAATTTGATTTCAACTTAATTGAAATTCCACTTCAGAAAGTATTTACTCGGTTTCAAACATTATTGCTTCTACATTTACGTAGTACCCACTCACTCTAAAGTTCAGAGATGATGCTTCTCATTTTAATTACAGTAATTGTTTCATTTCACCAAATATAAAAGCGACGAAACAATATCGGCCTTCTCAAAATACAAATGACCCCTTACAAGAGTGCTCGACTGCTGCTCTTGTAAATACCACATGAATCGGCCAGAGTAGATATACTCTGTTTGAAAATAGATTTTTGTTGGGTTTATTTGTGTTTTTTACTGGCCAAATTCCACAATTTCACCACCATCGCATGGGCTGCCAGACTCGACTGGGGCTGGGGCTGAGACTTGTGACCAGACACTCGTCTGTGTAGCTTCTGTGTCCGGCACTAAGCGGCCTTGTGTCCGCCCAGGACAGGAAGTTCATCTTCTAGTCAGCATGCATCAGCCATCACCTGGGGGACCAGAGCTGCTCCTGAGCTGCTGCTGCTGCTTCTGCTGCTGGATGCAATTAAGGTGTCTTGCTGAGTTACAATCCACATGTTAGCTCCTGCAAGAGGGGAGCAGCCAAGGCCCTTTTCATCAGCGCCATCAAACTTTAACCCCAGCAGAATTTTATTTTTATTTTTTTATTTATTTTGCTTGTATGCCAGGAAGAGCACTAGAACATGCAGCACTGCTGATCAATCCAGATATATGAAACAGGTAGCTGCTCCGTTAGCTTAGCGTTGTGCTATTCCGTCCTGTATCTCCATCGCTTGTGTGATGACATTTGCAGATGACACCTCAGTGTGTAGGGCCACGTGTGCTCCTGTCTTGTAGTGCAGAACCCAGTGTGAAAATAGTCCCCAGTTTTAAGAATCCCAACGGTCCCTAAGTTGGCCCAACCTGAGCAAGCTGAGTAACTTGTTGCCTCTCAGCACCCTGTGTGTTTTCCGGGCTGCTCCACGGCCTATCAAAAGGCTCCACCGAGGCTCATAAAGTCCGCTGGGTAGGATGATCATCGTCTGCCGCCTCCGCCTTCTTCTGCTCCACTCAAGGATATTGCTGACAGCCTCGCAGCAAAGCCAGTTACAAATGGCTCCTCTCAGCGAGGACTCAGTCAACTTGACCTCCTGCCCTCTAAGAGGCGCCAATAGTCTCTTATAAACAGTTTGTTCCCCTGAAGCAGTCGGACTCTCCATAAACTCATCTACTAACCGGCTTTACATTTGGATTTGAGGGTGAACGTTTCCACGGACTATCCATTAGCAGTGTAACACCGTGCATTTAAAGTGCATTTCAATTTATTTCTTTTTCACCTGTCTTCATACCTTTTAGGCCTGTCGGATTGTGTATTTGATGCTGTGCTGAGTAGTGTGTTCAGACACCAGCGGGGCCGACCACTCATAATTCCACTGTATCTGGAGTACAGTGACAATAAAGGCGTCTTATCTTACTGCTGTCCACTTGCATATTGCCTTTTCGCTCCAGTTGCATTAGCATATAAATAGTAGCGCGCCGTGTGGCTCACGGCAGTGTGTGTGTGTTTGTGTGTTTTTGGGTTGTTGAGTGCTTGTGCAAGAAAAGCCGCTTCTTGATTTCTAGAATATTATATTAGAGGTGTGTTTATTGGCTTCTAATTTAAAGGACACAGTCCTTAAGATTTTGTAGCATCTAGTCACAAACAACATCCACGAGTCCAAGGGTGCTGGGCAGGCGACCAAAAGCTATGTCGTTCAATACCAGGCCAATCGGGGGCGCTATGTCAGTGGGAGTGTCGTCATTCTCCTGATTACAACTCAATGAAATGGAAGCATTATTTTGAAGCTATCATTTTAAGGAGTTAAAATAAGGTAGTGTTGCTTTAAGTTTTTGGCGCGTCGGGCCTAAAGGGTTGTCTAGGTTGCGCATCCTTTAGCTTAATGTTATTTTATGGACTACCACATAGTAAAAAAAAATACTATAACATCAGTAATTCCTGAATAATAATTTCCATACACTAAGAAATAAAACCAATTCCCAACATGCCGCCTGGGAACCAGCGACTGGGGAATAAGCGCTTGGTAAATTAAATAAAAGTCACAGCAGCGTTGCGCAGCACGCGATTATCTCTCGGGATTAGCCGGAGCAGGACCCAGGTTATTACCAGTCCAAAAACAGGCTTAACGTGAAACTGGTGGGAGGAGAAGAAGAAGAAGAAGAAGAAGAAGAAGAAGAAGAAGAAAAAACACCACACACGCACATGCAAGTGTTTTCTTTTACCCAGCCATAACATTTAGCTAAGTCGAGGTTCTTCTCTTCCAGTGACCGGAGGCCTGCAAATTATTAATGAGGTCCAAACTGGAGGCGGACTGAGTTTGCACAGGTGGTCGACTTGATTGGTCAGGAGCGACGCTAATGAGTTAGCTCGACACTCCCAGTCAATACAGGGTTTGTGCAAAGGAGCTGTTAAAAAATCTATAATTATTATAAAATGTGGCAGTTGCGCGCAGGTGTGTGTGTGTGTGTGTGTCTGAGGCGCCGTGACAACGTCTGTTCCAGCAGCTCAGAAGTGGTCGGGGGGCCGAGGGGGGAGGGAACCCCTCCCGTCGTCCTTTATCTCCATCGTTATGGTGTTTTTAAAGGAGGAATGCATGGAGCCCCTTCAGGAGCTCCATGCATTACCTCACCTCCTCCCTCACCCCTCCCTTCCTCCCTCCTCCCTCCCGCCGCCTCCCTCCGCGCTCGCAGTTAATATGGGGGACGGCGGAGAGGAGCTCATTAAGATTGATCATGGCGCCGTCCGCCTCCTCCGCGCGCGGAGCGGCGCCGGCTCCATTAATCATCCGGACTTCAAGTCTTTCGCCGCGTGCACGACGTTTTTCGCCGGGAACCCCCACGCGTCTTCCGTGCGGTGCACGAGCACCATCACATATGCAGCGGTGTAGCAAGGAGTGGGGGGGGGGGCTCCATGCCACGTTAGAGCGGCCTCCCCCTCTTCCTCCCCCTCTCCCTCCCCCCTCCTCCTCACTCCACTTTTGTTCCTGCTCTCCGCTTTAATCTTCCCTCTCCTGCTCTCTCTCTCTCCCTCTATCACATCCAGGTGTCTCCTTGCTCGCCCACTCGCACTACCACTACAAGCCCTCCTCTCTCTCTCTCTCTCTCTCTCTCTCTCTCTCTCTCTCTCTCTCTCTCTCCTCCTTCCCACCTGCCACCTGTATTTAAACTCTGCTCAGCCGAGTTTATTACCTGCCTCCGTTATTTCTTTCTCCTCTCCCTGCGCTCCTCTGCTCTTCATAAAAGTGCTCTATAAAGTTTTAAAAAGTACGGCGAGGAAAAAAAAAAAAATCAGGGGGGGAAAAAAAAATCTGCCCTCGCTAATGAACAGCTGGATGGAAGTTTAATGGCGCTATTTAAAGATAATGTGTGCGAAAATGTCCAGTCGCTGTGACTGTTTTTTTCCTGTTATAAAGCAGGTTGAGAGAACTGTTTCACTGTTTAATGTTTGTTTTTTTAAAATCTATTTTTAATGCACAGAAATGGGACATAAAAACAATTTAAACAGAAACGGGTTAAATTGGAGCAACAAATTTTGTTGGGTGAGTAGTTTAAACGTCCAAGCGCTCACTGGCCTGATTGTAAAATCAATCAAACGGTTCAAGCTGCCGACTCAGCCAACTGGGAGACAATTAATAGTCAAAAAATGTTGCAGATCGCGGGTTGTGTAGTTTTTATAGTTCATATAAACTTCTTTTACACAACAGGGGTGCCCAACTTAAGTTGTGCATGCGGTGTTCACCGTTTTAGCCCGTTTTTGACATTTAAGCAGCGCCTGTTCGAGCGCTGTAGGCTGAAATTCCAATTTTTCTCAGGCGTCGCTTTCCCCCGCAGTGTGCTTGCCGCCCCGTCTTGGCAGGGGAGTCCTCACCTTTGACATTGGCCGGCCAGATTAAGACTCTAATAAAGTTGAAGCCAAGCCGCGGGGCAGATTCCCCGTCGCTCTGTGTTTCACACCGCAGAGGTTGACACATGGACCATTTGAAATCACAGTGGACACAAATCTGGAGGGGGTGGAAGAAAAAACACAAAAAGTCTGCGACTGCTAACAAAAATTAGCAGTTAAAAAAAAGACTGACTGCTAAAAAAGTTAGCAGCCGAGTGAGCCATCAAGTTAGCAGACAACTTAGCAATCAAGTTGTACGTCGAGTTAACAGAAAAGTTATCAATCAAGTTAGCAGTGAAGTTAGCTGTCAAGATAGCATTCAAGTTAGCAACGAAGTTAGCAGTCAAATTATCAATAGGAAAGGCAGCTAGCTTAGCTCCACTTTCTCCAAACTAGCCAGCCACACTGCCCGGGTGTGTCCACATTCACCGACCTCTTTGTCTCTCTGAGGTTGCGGCAGGCGAGGAACGGGCACAATGCAAACGGCGCACTGGCGCAAAATTTGACATTTTTCACGCAGGCTTTGTCAGCGCTGAGGCGGTAGCGGTCGCGGATGATTGAGCGTGAGTCGCAGCGAAGGGGAACCTCTGTTCTTCTTTCTACCAGCGGTTAGAAAGAGAACCACCTCCCGTCTCGCGCGGCGCTATCCGTTGCTGCGATGTAATGTGACGCCGCCACTGAACATCGCTCGCCGTCGGTTGAGCGGCGGCGGCCGCGCCTTTTAGCGCCTCAGACGCCTCCCGTCACATCCGACTCGACAGGCTTTAATTGCCACCAGTCAGATGTTGCCGTGTCATTTCGAGCATCAGGCAGTGGCGGTGGGGGGGGGGTGCGGGGAAAGGAGGGAGGGAGCAGTAATACATTATCAACGAAGCCGAGTGTAAACACAGCAGATGCTGCCTCCGCAAAGCCGCTCGCTCGATACTGGATGTTTTTCCCGCTAATGAGACGCCGCTATCACAACGGGGGGAGGGAGCGGAGCAGGAGCTGTCGTCCAAACGCAGCAGCACATCCAAGCGCCGTCATTGGCGCCACCGTCAGAGCACCTCAGCGTAAAAAAAAACAGAAAAAGTTTCAGCACTTATTTGCTTCGCTGGTGTTTGCAAACCAAGCCCCAACTTTTTTTCTCCCCCCCGTCGGAGAGGAACTTTTAAATGCATGCGAACGTGTCTTATAAATATTAATAAGCAGGACCAGACATTAGCCAGGAGCCCCCCTAAGCCCAAACACACACACACACACACACACACACACATACCTCCCCTCCCCTTCCCTCTTCAGCTCATTATGCCGATGACTTAGAGCAAACCCAAACCTGCTTGGAGCAGCGAGATGTTTAATTTCTCTTTTGACTCAGACAAACGACAACGGTGGGAATTGCAATCAAGACGTCTTGCCGTTCGCCGTGTGGTTGGGGTCGCCTGGAGCCTGCAGAGACGGATATACTGAAACAAAACAGCAATATCCTTCTCCCGCCCCTCTCCCCACATTATTTTTTTAAAAGCAGCGTCATCGTCGTCCTCTCTGCAGATACGGATGTTGTTCTCAGTGTGGGGCTGCACACAGGGATGAGAAGCATTGACATGAAGGGAGGTAGCAAGTGTAGCAGGACTGCCAGTGACTCAAGGGCCACATTGCCTGATGAGGATGGCTTTGTTGTTGGGGAAAAATGAGGAACAATCAGGAACTTTGTCACTTTTTTATTTAACGTGACCCGTTTCTGATTTTTAGAACCATAAGTCTTTCACGTCGTTTGTGAAGACAAAAAACAAAAAAAAAAGTGTGGCTCCACACTGGTCCACTCCGCTCTAACGGTGCAGACACACAAAATCTGGCGTCAAGTTGACAAGGAGGAGAAAAAGTGGGAGACGTGGTCGCGGATACAGCGCAGCGAGCCGAACGACCAGCCGCCGCCGCCGCCGCCGCCGCCGCCGGCCAAATTAGCATAATCGCAACTCCACGTCGACTTTATGCAAAGGGAGGAAGCGACCGACTCAAACCGGATCACCGAACTCGGATCAAACTGTCAAACTAGTGGCTGCTTCCACCTCACAGGGACTCACAGGGAAGACAACACTTCCCCAGCCAGTGCAGCGACTTCGCTGGGGTCATGTGACATGTGTGGCTAGTGTTTGTGTGTGTGTGTGTGTGTGTGCGGTTGTTGTTGTGTGAGGTCAGCTGGGACGAAGGCGAAACCCGCCGAGGTATTCGCCACCCGCCATGGCCAGCGCCGCGCTCGTAAACACGGCGACGGGCGCAAGTAAGACGACCCGCCGCAGCGAAGCCGCACCACTTTCAGAGGACTCGGCAGCGCCTCGGCTTTCCCAGACTTCAAATGGAAGCGTCCGACGAGGAGGAGGAGGAGGGGGAAGAGGAGGAGGAGAATGAGGGTGCGAAGTAGGAGGAAGAGGAGGGGGGGTTTGAGGCTTTTGCCAAACTTTTAATGAGAGCTCTTAAAAGAAGTTTCACGTATGCACTTTAACCACAATCAAAGGTCACAGATAATGACGAGCCAAGCGTCTTAATCCCGAAATTGCACCAGATGCATGTGTGTGTGTGTGTGTGTGTGTGTGCGTGTGTGTGTGTGTGTGTGTGTGTGTGTGTGTGTGTGTGTGTGTGTGTTGCGTCTGCAGGTCCATCTCAGCCGGTGCTTCCCCCACCAGCAAAACAGGCTGCTACAAATTCAGCAGGGAACAGGTGGTGCAGGGATCAGGAGCAAAATGGAAAGAAATTATTTTTGTTTTTAAAAGTGAAACAATAATAATAATAATAACAATAATAATAATAATAATAGTAATAATAATAATAATAATGACAATAATAATAAGACAGAAATGATTCTCAAACAATTTCAGCTGCGCGTCTGGCGGAAGTTAGAACGAGGTTGTGCCAGCAGGTGAATATCGACCTTTCGTTGTGAGACTTTTTGCGTCAAAAGTGTCGAAACTTTATTGTTCTGTCCATCAAACGAACCAAATTTGCCGCCGTCTGCCTCCTCTGTATCGGAGCGTCTCAAACCTTTGACTTTTAAATTTTGCCCAGCTTGGTGGCTCTCACTCGACCTGAATTGTGTGTTTTTTCCTGCCAATGTAACACAATTCCCACCGGACTTCTTGAACCACTTTTCAGCCGAAGAAAAAAAACCCAAAAAGCAAAAGAAAAAAAAAAAACATTGCGTTCAGCCGCCTCACCTTATGTTTGGCTGTGCCCTCGGGGTACTGAATCTTGCAATGCGGATGCAGCAGATGGAAATATTCACTCATTTAACTGGAATCATAAAGCTGGACGGTTTTCAAAAAGTCGTCCTGAAATTGCAAACGTGGAATCGCTCGATTGCTCGACTTTTTTTTTTTCCCCTCCCTTCGCTGTACGAGCGGTAATGTCGACAGAGCGCCATTTGGTTGGAGTGCCGCCGGCGTGGTGGCGAGAGCCGCGCTGAGGAACAAAACAACAAAAAAACGGGCTTTGACGACTTCATTTGTCAAGTTGTCGAGTCGCGGTCGGAAAGTTTCTAAAAGACGACAAACAGGGTTTGTTTTTGAGTTTGCCGCCCGCGGTTCTTTCTGCCGAGTTCTCGCCAGGTGAACGAAAGCTCCAGACTCTGGATGATGAAATAGCGAAAGCTGCCTGGCTGCGGCGAGAGAGAGAGAGTAAGAAAGAAAGGGGGGGAAAAAAAGATATTTGTTACAGCCGCGATGTTACGCTTTGAGGTCAAATCTCATTTTCAGCCGCCGCCTGCGGGGAAAAAGCAGCTCCTCCTCCTCCTCTTCCTCCTCCTCCTCCTCTTCCTCCTCCTCCCCCTCTTCCTTCTCCTTCTCCTCCTCCGACTCTGCCGCTGCCGCAACATTCCCGCATTTGTTTGCTCCGCTTTTTCCACTTGTGATGCACTCTCAGCCCGTCGCGCCGACTGCTTTAAATTAAAAAAGAAAAAAACGAAAAAGACATTCGACCTTCTGAAGGTGGAGAGGAAGTGCTGGACGTCCAGATTGATTCATTTTGAACCAAATTGGCTCTTTTTCCTTTCTTTTCTTTTTTTTTCTTACAGGGTTTGAGTCCTTGCACTGAGTCACCTGAAGGAGTGGACTGGCAATTTTAATTAAAGGGGAAAAAAAATAAGAGGACGGAAGATGGCGGGGGTGGGGGGTGGGGGGAGGGGGGGGGAGTCACACAGCAGCTAACTTCCAATCAAATCCCCTCCAGCGTTCGCAGTGTGTTATCGGCGGCAGCCAGCAACTCCTCCTTGTTATTGGGACGCTTCTCCGCTGACATTGTCGCGGAAGAATAGAGCGCACACGTGTGTAGGTGTGCGTGTGTGTGCGTGTGTGTGTGTGTGTGTGTGTGTGTGTGTGTGTGTGTTATGCCGCCACACAGTTCCAGTGTTTGAGAAAATGTGAAATGCCGAAATGCCTCGGGGAGCTCTGACCACCACGGTTTGTTTTTATTTTATTTTATTATTTTTCTTTATTGTAACAATTTTGCGGCAACAAACTGGCATGTCTGCTGGCACCAGGGCAGCCGAGCCAATCTGCAGGATGAACTGAACTTGACAGCAACGTCTGGATTCTCCACTCGCCTCATATTTGCCCATCGAGTTTAACGGCTGATTAATCCGAAAAACCTCATCAGTCTGAATCGACCGCTCCTGGAATTCCTAATAATAAACCTCGTATTGCAGAAATCCTCTCAGCGAACCGTCCAATCAGAGGCTTTTGCCGTCTAAAATAAATAAATAAATAAATAAACATTTTCTGGGCCGCTCTGGAAAAATATAGAAATTTAAATGGGTCAGACAAACAGTCACAAGATGCAGAAAATATTTCCAATGATTTACCGCTTTAGCAGCTCCTCCGCTAATGGAGCGAGGGAACTTCCTCCCGCCGCCGCCGCCACTTCTCCGAGGCTGAGCAGCTGCCGCTCGCTCGCCGCCATGTCATTGGGCCGCTCATTTCACTAATTAATTTGCATTTAATGGTTTAATGGATGGGTTTTAGCGTCTCATCACATCTCATTAGGCCACCTTTCGTTCCTCACTCCGCCACCACCACCACCACCACCACCTACTTTATTTTGGAAAGTGTAAATTTCCTGTCGAATGGATTCCAACTTTAGTTTGACTTTATTTCCTCCCCTGCAGAAGTTAACTAGCGAGCCGAGGCGGCCTAGCCGTCGGTTAAGCAGTTTAGCTCAGTGTACATTGACGTTTTTGAGCCATGGCACATTTTTGAAATTGAAAAAATCCCATTGTACACCACCAACTAAAAACACACGAGTGTGCCGCGGCACAGTGGTTGAAAAACAGGTTCAGGTTCATTTTTTTCTTTGACTTTTAGCTCACGAGAACAAAATAAATCATTTGGATCAGACGCGGTTGGCAATTGGCCTGGACTGACCTGTGATCGTATGGAAGCTGGAACCAAACGTGCACACACACACACACACACACACACACCAATTTGCTCAAACTGGTCCGCATTAACAATGACTCTGATGGAAAAATACAAGAACAGAGAGTGCTGTGTGCTGCGTTCTTGTTCTGGAGTTTGTGCTGTAATACTTTAGCCTTCACATTCCTGCAAGTAAAAAAAAAAAAAAAAAAGCCCACAGCTTTTTAAATATTCAGACAAAAGTGGGGAAGAGAAACTTGCCAGGAAGCTATAAAGGGACCACACAATCTCCATTGTACTCTCCTCTCTCTCTCTCTCTCCCTCCCTCTCTCTCTCTCACACACACACACACACACACATATGTTTCCAGGAATCAATTTTTTTTTCTTTTTTTCCAACCCGCCTTTGCTCAAGTGTTGTTGGATCTTGCTAACAATTAGTTCCAGGCTATTACCCTGCACTAGACTTTTTATCCCCTCTACCCCCCCACTCCTCCTGCTTCTTCCGGGCAACTGGCGTTGGCGCCAGCTCGGCTTCCCTGTCGCGCTACCTGACAGGGTGACACTTATCAGCACGTACACTATTATGTCTGCGCGGCCTAATTAGGGTGCCGTGTTAGAGCAAATGCTGTCAGATGTGAGAAAGACGTCTGAGCGCCTCTCGTTACCTTGAGACAGTGTAATTGGGGGAGGGGGTGGAAAACAAGCCGTCCTCGCTTTGGTTTACTCTGTTTGTGTCGCTCCATTTCAAATTGATGTAGGTGGAAAACTTTAAGTGAAAATATATATATTGACTTATTTTGAAACAGAGGCAGCGTTCTAGCTGTGTTGCAGTCGGCGCCCGATGAAAAGATGCATGCTCACGATTCATTGGCTTTATTTCGAGGGGCCACTTGAAGAAAAATGAAGCTTAGAAAAAACACTTTTTTTTTTTGCACAGATTTAACTCAGGCAAATATGTTTTGTGCATAGGTGAAGTCAATAGGAAATACTTAGCAAGATGACTTGAGAGCAGCAGTCTTCATGAAGAGCTGCTAGTTTGCCCTCCGCTAATACTTTTGTTTTTTGTTAGCATTTTTGTATTTAGCTTCTGGCCAAACCTGCACTAATACAAATATAGTAATCAACATACAAATGCAACACCTAGATACATATTTAAAAAATCTCCGTATTGAATCTGTATTCGATGTATGTATAGAATCTGTAATGCAACAACGTAGACAAACTGGTGCACATATTGCTGGTGTTTGTATGACGTGCACGTCTTTGGGCTGTGCGAAGGAGAAAGGTGGGACTTGAACCCGCAACCGCCCCGTGGAGACAGCGCTAGCCTCTCGCTCTGTTCTTCCTCCTCCGTGACCTGTCATAATTATTCTACTCCTCGCTAAAGCCAAACATCGAAGGTCAGCGGCTGGTTCGAGCTCGCGGCAGAGTTCCTGAAGCAAAAAGAAAAGGGGAAAAAAATCAAAGCAAAATTCCTTCCGTTTATTCATTTGTTTTTGTCTAAACAGGAGCGTAAACTCTGGCCTTGCAAAAAAAAAAGAAATAAAAAAAAAAGAACAAAAACCTTTGCCGATAGCGGTGTCAGCGTGGGTGCAGAGCGTTTGAGCTGCCGTGTCGTTAAAAGGCAGCGCAGGATGTAAATTTTAACCTCAGAGGTCCGACTGGCTGCTTCTGCAGATGCCGGTCGTTCACAGCTCCAGTCTTTCAACAAAAGACTGAAACGGGTTTGGATTTTATTTCTGTCCGAGGGGGCGGCAGAAGACTCCTGACGAGGAGCAGAGATACCAGTCGGAGTTCACCTCCTTCCTCCCTCCTCCTTCCTAATCCCTCCTTCCTCCTCCTCCTTCTTCTTTTATCCTTCCTCCTTCCTCATTCCACCCATCTTCTACCACTTTACCTTCCTCCTTCCTCTTTCTCCATCCTCCTCCCCTCCTTCCTCCTCCCTCCTCCCTCCTCCCTCCTCCCTCCTGCTGAGGAAGCAGAGCAGCCGATCTCTTTGACTTCCTGTCACGGCTGCAGTCGACCGCTGAGACGCTCCCTCTGCTCGTGTTCCGCGTCCTCTGGCCTTGTTCTAGTACTCGCCTCGACTTTGTCGCGCTCCGTCCGGGAAACGTGTGTGTGTTGGTGTCAGCGCGTTGTGTGTGTGTCAGTGTGTGTGTGCGCGCTTCCCTACAAGTACATCCAAGCCCAGCGGCCCCTGAGAGAATGTCAGGGGTTCTGAGTGCAGAAGGTGCCAATTCCTGCCACTTCGGGGCCTTTTTCTCCAGGAGCCTATTGGAGGTGAACAACAAAAGACCCCTGAAGGCGTCTCCGAGGGGTCCACATTCCCTCTTAACCCCCTCCCCCACCCCGTGTTTTTTTTTTTTATTTCCCTTCCTCCTTCCTCCTTGTCTCCGCCCTCCTCCTCGGGCCAGCTCGGCCTCTTTCCGCAGCTCTAGCTGCCTCTTCTACGGCTGAAGCAGCAGCAGCAGCAGCAGCAGCAGCAGCTTCCTTCTCCCCAATAAAGTTGAATTGAGGCCACGGCGAGACGACCGCAGGGGCGTCAAGGATTCCCGACGTGTGGCGCCTGCTGATTGGCTGCTGCGAGCGCGCATGACCGTTTCGTCGGAGTGAGCAAAAGATGGCGGAGGATTTTTTCGGAGGTACGTTCAGACGAGAGGCGGTCCGGGCCCCCCCGAAACAGGCCGGGTTGCGACGGGATGCGTCTGGCCTGTGTTAAGGCGCCCTTTTGTGTTCCTGGATGAGGGTTCTGATGGCGCCCGTGACATTTTGCACCCGGGCAGGCCTGACATTTAGCCTCGCCGCCGTCTGAAATGGGTCGACCTGAACTGCAAACGGCCGAGTTCAAGTTCAGCCTCCTCTGTGGGGACAGTTGTCCTTTGGCGTTCCGTCGCTGGCGACAAACGTTGAAAAATAATTGGGTTGCTTGGGTTTCACGCGTTGCATTTCCTTTTTTTTTTTGCAATATCCATCTTGAACAGTTAAAATATATATTTTTTACAAAACATTTTGGAAAGGCAGCCTACATTTATTGTTGCATTTAATAATGGAGATGATAATTATATAGATTTTTAGAAACTGATAAATTTAAACATAAAACGCTGTCTGTCAATGGACACATGGAAACTTTAAATATTTTAATATTTTTGGATTTAGAATTAAGATTTGTCGTCTAAGTTAAGGGAAATTAGTTGGTCATAAAAATGTATTAATTATTTCATGATAATCTTATAATGCACTCTTTCCAGTATAACTATTGGTAGATTTGTTGTGACTGAATTCTTTAGTTTTTTCGATTTGAAAAAAAAAAAAAATCCATTAAAAAAATATATATATGCATATCACAATAAAAGTTCTAATAATTTCATATATATAATATAATTAAAACTACAACTAAATATACATACTAAAATGCAAATTTAAATCCGCAAAGTTGTCAAAAAAAATTAAAATGTCTTTATTCTTTATGTCCTCATTTTCTTTCCCCATTAGTTTCAATGGCGTTCACCGCAGAAACGGTGACGGCCTTCTTGACTAAAACCATAGATTTGTTTAGAACACAATTCCGTTTTTTTAAATCTCTAGTTGATGCAGGTTCTGTTCATGTATTCTCCTTTTTTCCAAGTTAATATGTGAGGAAGGTGAATGCACCGCGGTGGTGCATTGAAGGTGTAGTCATAAAGTTGACAAAGGAGGAAAATTCTGCTTTCCTCCGGTCATCATCATCATCATCATATCTGCCTGCTGCTCGATCCCAAGCTGTGGCGAAAAAACACGTCAACCTGCAAACCATTTCTCATTATAAACTCTGTTTAAATGGCTTTTATGATTGATGCGCTGCTCCAAATGGAAATACATTTCATGAAACTTTCTGATATTATATCGTAATGTTTAAGGCCCACTGTCTGTTCTCTGTAGGGGGAAAAATATGCAGCTTATTATCCCGCTGCCTTGAACTTGAGAGCATTTTTTTTTTTTTTTTTTTAGTTCCTTCTAATTTTGTTTTCAATGACTTAGTAAAACATAATAATATCATTATAATAATTTGTTATTTTGTTTCATCACTGGACTTAAACATTTTTCTATACCGAAATAAATGTTATATATATATACATATATATATATATATATATATATATATATATATATATATATATATATATATATATATATATATATATATATATATATACATATATATGTTATTTTATTGTTTAGTAAATGTTCACTTCTTTTGCATTACATTTACATCTTGGTGACACAAATTTAATATTTTCAACAGATACGCCCTGCCCCTTTTCTTTTTTTTTAATTATTCTTATTTTTAAATTTGTGCAGGACAAAATCGAAGAAAGAGTTTATTCCATTTTTTTGTACCTAGAATTGTTCCAAGAAAGAAAAAGAAAAAAAAAAAAATTAACAAAGATCTGTGATTTTATTATGTTGCTGCTTAGGTATCTTCTCAAAACTTTAGTTTCACAAAGTAGTGTTTTTAATTTAGCTCTGCTGCTTCAGTCCCCGTGTGTGCCTTTTTTTCCCCTGTTTCAGTAGAACTCGCTTTGTTGTGTTTCTCAGTCTGAGGGGAAAAATACATCCATCATAGCAGATTGTTACAGAGCTATTGATCAGCTTAGTTTGGTGTGATTAATTAAACAGTGAGTGTTGGTAAAAATTGATCGCAGAAAGGTCAAAAGGAACACGTCAGTGTTTTCTGGCGACACACAGTCCAGTCGACCAGAGCTGAGAAGGAATAAAAGTTTCAGACAGGAAATATGGAACATTTCTAGTAGGGATACCGGACAAAAGAAAAAAAAAAATTCTTGTGTACGACACATCGTTGCTTTTTAGTTTTTTGAAAAGGTTTCTTGGATTTTTTCAAATTTTTTGCTGTTTTTTTTTTATAAATAAAATCATCCAATGATTAATACAAAAAAATCTATCTTAGATAAAATAAAAATAAAATGTAAAAAAAAATGTTTTTAAACTGTCAGCATTGCACCTCCAATCTGCTTAAATTCTACAATTTCAAAATGAAACATTTATTGTAGATTACATTTCTCCTTTGAAGTCAAAATATCTTCATCTGTATTTTTTCCTCATTTTTGAAAGTCAACTACTGTCTTTTGTGTCTGCCAAACTTCCCGGGTCACGCTCCCTACCAAACCCAATCCGCCATCACGTCGACTTTTTCCTTTTGTGTTCAAAGAACCCCCATCCCAACACAAAATGGAGGCTTTTCAATAAAAAGGGGGCACATACAAATTACGTTGTAGTAACCCCAAAATGGCCCCTTTAACAAGCCAATCGCGTGCCGCACGTGCCCCCACGCAACAGCCAATCAGGGCCCACTACACCTTACAGTCAGCAGCACGCTGATAGGCTAAAGAGAACGACACCCCGGCCACCCATTGGCCGGATGGTGCGGCGATGTTTGACAGCCGGAGCCGAGTTACTAGGCTGACGCGGCGGCAACGGCGGCGTTGGAGTTGGCACACTTTTTAAACGTCCTCGCCGGCTCAGTCAGTGTGTCAGCCAATCACGGTTCGCCACCTCGGGGGCCCCCGTTACCTCCGCTGCTCCTCCTGCTGCTTCTGCTGATGATGTTGTTGTTGTTGTTGTTGTCGGAGACTACGCAAAGCACATTTCACAATTCCCCCGGCCCGTGACGGAATACTCCAGAATGCAGGCGAGGATTCCGGATTCCTTTCTTCTCCCCAGAAAACAGACCTTACCTCCAGTGTCCCCGCCCACCAGGGCTCCCCCAAGCCGAGTTGGCGTGGAGTATTGAGATTTCAAAGTTAACACTCCCGCTCTCTCCCTCACACACACACACACACACACACACACACACACACACACACACACACACACACACACACACACACACACACTTGGTGCCAGAAGCCAAGGATAAGCAGGGATGCCATGTGCAGTTTCATGGTCCCTGGTGGCGACGAGCTGCTCCGACATTCTCGCCCGTCCGCCCCTAAAAAAGACTTCAATCAGCTTCAGCATTTAGCATTTAGCCCATTCAGGTGCGTCTCCACGGCTCCGAGGGAGGCGGGTCATTGTTCCCGCTGACAACTCCTCCAGCTCTTGGTCCCACCCCTCAACCCCCCCACCCAGCTCACCCATTCATTTTCGCTCCTGCCCCACGCTCTGGGTTAGCGGGGGTTAGCGGAATGGATGCTAATGGACGCGGCGTGGCTGATTGGAGGTGAGAGCCATGTCGGGTTGCTGCGGATTCCGCTAATGCGAAACCCAAAGCACTGCCACCCGCAAAGCAAAGCAATCGGACAGCCGACCAAATGACACGAGGCAGCGTGAGAGTGGAGCGAGGTCGGAGAAAACGGAGGAGGGTGGACTGTGTGTCTCCTCCGCCAACAACTCTCGCATATCATCTTCTTCTACTGTTTGTGATTCACCGTCTTTCATAACCAGGTTGTCTTTATTCACGGACGTCACTGGTCAAAGGATGTTCTGGCTCACACCGCGCTGTGAAAATGGTTTTCGCCGAGTGGCACATCTGAATCCACGTCTCTTGCGTCACCGCGTCCTTATCCCGTATAATTAAATCAACTTACTGCATTCAACGCCGCACCGGCGGTGTCAGTTTTGGTACAAGGTAAAGGAGCTGAGGGAGTGATTACAAAACAGCGAGTGTCGGTCCAGGTTAATTAAAACCCAGAGCTGCGGCACAAAACTCCCTGCTTGGGATAGTTTCAACATGGATCCTGTCGTCCTCAGTTGTTCTCCTTTTTTTCTACTGTTACTTCGGCTGCAGCCCTGCACTGCCCTGCATTGCTGTGCTTTATAGTGGACTGTAATGCACACCTTACCTTAGCTAGTCCTGCTATTGTCATACTGTGCACTGCATTTTCATCTACCGCAGTAGGTGAAAATGCAGCGCACAGTATGACAATAGCAGGACTAGCTAAGGTAAGGTATGGATTAAAGTTCAGCTATCATCAGTTGAGATGATAGCTTCACCGACACCGAACATCTCAACTGTTGTCTCTCATAGTGCTACATCAGGACACTGCAGTTTTTGCTTTAAACATTCCAGTTGTCGATGCGCTCAAGGTTTCTTTGTTGTTAGAAAAAACCTAACGTACGATGTGGAATACAACCAACCCGATCGGTTTCAATCAGTCAATCAATATTTCAATCCGTTTCAGATCCCAAAAAATATTTTTGAGAACAGTCCAGACGGGGCTCCAGCAGAGACGGATGAAGGCTGTAAAAACAGGTCTCTCCTTCTCCTGCCGGAGTAGCAAACACAGTGTGCCGAGCAGTTGTTTACAATGCGCCGTAGCCCCAAAGTCCATAAAACCTCGGCCGCAGAATTCCCTGCCCCGCTCCCCCACCACCCCGGGGCGCTGTCATAACGCTCCGTATTCCCGTGTCTGCCAGACCCGACCATTAAAGGCTTTGCGGCGACCCCCCGGTTATCCCGGCACGGGGCCGCGGAGCGAGTGTCCGAGGCCGAGCGCCGCTGGCTGATCTTGGCTCTCAGCACCGCCCGCCCGCCCGCCTTCACTGCGCCTCATTAAGAGGGAGAAAAAAACAAGCGCCTCCAAACCCAGGGACCCCGGGTTCCGACACACAAGCGCAACTCGTTGCGCTTCCTCCTCGGCCTTCGCCGCCACCTTTGATTGGATCGCCCGGAGAACAGTGCGGGCGAAGATGCGAGGATAGCGAGGAGGAGCGTCGTTGGTTGGGATTCGGGGGAGGAGGGAGGTTGGGAGAAGCCGTTGTGTTGTGATTTAGCCACATTTGAAGGTCGGCAGGCTGTTTGCGAGCAGCCCAAGAGTTTTTTCTTTTTTTTTTCATTTCAGAAATGAATAATGCATTAACGCCGTGTCTCTGTTTTCAGCCCGGCGCCTCTGTTTGTGTTGCGATTCCTGCTCTCACTCACTTTTTCCCTCCATCCAAGTGCAAGTGCTTTAAATGCACCGAGGTTAAACACAGTCATTCAAGTGTGTCTCTTGGTTTTTTTCTCTCTCTCTCTCTCTCTCGCTCTCTCTCCTCACGTCACGATGATGATCTTATTCCCACTTCTCCCTTTTCGTACCATGTATACTCCTCAACGCGTCATAGAGCACAAAAGCTGCTGACTGTCTCTGTACTTTTTGCATGTCTTTTTTTTTTTGTTAAACATCTAGTGTTGCATTGGTTGAACCTGTTGCCTGTCACTTCCTCTCTCTCACACTTACAAGTCGTCATTGTCCCCCCCCCACGAGACCGACTCGCAAATGTTTTTGTTTCCCCGTCGAATAACCCCCCCCACCCCCGCCCAAAAAAATGAAAAACTGCAAAAACGTTGAAAACTGTTTCCATTGTGCTGCCGTTGTTGTTGCCGTTGTTGTTGTTGTTGCTGCTGCGAGGTGTGTGGAGAGGCGAGTTCTAAAAGCCCGGTGTGGCGCTGTCTGTTTCTTTTTCTTGTTCTACAGAGATGTTGAAGGAGCTCAACCAGCAGCGCAGGGCGAAAGAGTTTACAGACCTGAAAATTATTGTTGAAGGCAAAGAGTTTGAAGTCCACCAAAATGTTCTAGCTTCCTGCAGCTTGTATTTCAAGGACCTGGTGAAAAGGTTTGCCTTCGCCCCCCCCCCTCTACCCTCCACCACCCCCTCCTCCTCCCCCACCACCACACCGAAATCTACCCACTCCCTTCCCTCCCTCCCCACCCCCCCCCCCCCCCACCCCCAACCAGCTGTTGATCCAATCTGTTCTTTTCGTAGGGCGCATTTGTGTCGCTTCTTCTTTTTTTCCCCTTTTCCCCCTCTCCTCTCTTGCAGGTGTGTGAAGACTTTGGTTCCCACCGCAGGGCCAGCAGCCATTCCTTCCTCTTCCCGCTCAAATGAATGTAAAAAAAGAAAAAAAAAAAAGAAAATGAAAATGGAGAAATGAAAGCACAGGTCAACCCCTGGTCATTACCTTTCCTCCCCCATGTAGGGCAACTCGACCACACTTCCATTCCAACAAGCAGCCAAAAGTGTTCCATGACTGGGGATGTTTATAGAACTCACTGAATGAGCCAAAAAAAGCAAAAAGCAAAAACCTAAACCCCAAAGAATCTCACATTCTACACTGTGAAGTTTCTTAGCGTCCCAAACTGCTGCATTTTCCTCCTTTTTCACACGCTAATAATTCTTGCCTATAGTTTAACCATTTAGAAAAAAAAAACCCCAGCACGTCACATTCACAAATAAAGGACGAAACAAAAGCACATCTGAGGCAGCTCGCTGCGCCGCCGCCTCCACAGGTTAACGCCGTCCTGCACTAATGCATTCATTTGATGTGCAGCTAAGTATTCCCACAGTATTCTGCCCTTCATGCTCCATATTTCTGTTTGTTCTCGCAAGTTGTTTTGTTCCCACGATTTGCACGTCTGCATAAAAGTCTGTACCTTCGTGTGTGTGTGTGTGTGTGTGCATGTGTTTCCTGCAGAACTTTTTCATCAGATGTGACATTTTAAGAGGGAATTCTCTTAATTCCCCCTCTGTCTTCAATGGTATTTACAATCACTGCAGGTGGGTTTTTTTCTCCCCGATTTAGAGCTACTGATGTAACCGCTAGTGGCAGGAAATTCTTTTTAATGGCTTTAACTTTATGACTTTGCATGAGTGTTCAGAATGTTGTCTTGAGTTAGTGAGTCACTCAAGCGCCACCGACCGCCAGTCCCCACTGAGTCATGATGCTGAAATCGTTGATTTGAAACGGAAAAAAGAGTGATAGGAATCCTCAGTGTGAAACCATTGTTATTTTTCTCTCTTTTTCAAGTGAGTGATTTGTTCACCCTTCGAGTTGCCGGTGGGCTAACTGAGTGATTCATTCATTCACGGGTCAGCTTCACAGTGAGGGAAGGAAATATGAAGCTGAGTGGAAAACAGTAGCGTTGTAGTACTCGAACTGCTGTCCGATTTAGAAGCAAACTTGAATGTAAAAAAAAGACACTGGTCATTTTTTTCTGTTTTGTTATTATTATTTGATTATATAAAGACCAACTTTGATTATATAAAGACTTGGTCTTGAACTCCAAATGTCTTGGTCTTGTCTCGATCTCTGGTCTTGACTACAGCACTAGAAACCAGAGTTCGTCAAGGCAGTTAGCTAGCGACAGCAGGGACGAGTCAGTGAACAAGTCAACAAACGGTGAGGAATCAGTATTACTGTTGAGTCAGTCGAACGACTCGAGATCAGAGCGACTTGTTGGGGAACTTGAGACACTGTCGTTGAGCCGCAGGTTGCGGTGCAGCGGGTGAAGTTCGACACTTAGCGCCTGCGGATGAGCTCTCGCGCCACAAGCAGAGAGCCGCTTATCAGTCCGTCCTCGCTCGACAGCGATACGCTCGTTCGGCCTGAATGGGAAATGAAGTGAGGGAGCCGGCGGAAGGGGAGAGAGAGTGAGGGGAGGAGGGCTGAGAGCCTCATCGCCACCTGGACAGCCGCTTCGGTAGAGCAACACTTGTGCAAAACACCTTGCAGATTATAAATGCAAGAGACTCTCCACCGACCGTGACGGCGGCGGCAGCAGCAAACCCTTTCAAGAGACCAGACAAACTGAACCAAGCAGAGAATTTTCTTCCAGAACACCGTCTCACCTGGCGCTGCCGAGCCTTAAGACTGATTCTTCGTTTTTAATTTGCCGGTTTTAACAGGGTGAGTTCTAATAATTAGTTGGATAATTAATTTGCGCTTGTGTAATTGCACTGCGACGCTGGCGTTTCTTGTGGAAACTACGTGTTAAAACAGGAACACTTTAATTGAACACCCTTCTCTTCCAGAGTGACTTAGTTCCCAAAGTTAGTTAATCTCCTTGTGACGGAGTCCTGTGTTTGTACGCTACCAGGGATACGTTAGCAGCGAGTGCTATGGATGTAGCATTGTCGTTAATCTAAAGATACAATAAAACCTTGGTCACAAATAATTGCAATGCTATTTACACAAACTAGCAGTGTTCTCAAATTAGTGCGGCATTTTTAGCTCTATGGCCAAATCTATAGACGAGTGCAAAGGATTGTGTAGTTCCCCAAATTTGACCGTACCGCAACGTCAGCGAGAGCCAACAGGACAAAAGCGCGCGCTCGCTCAACCTCACAGGAAACGAAGGTGTGACGCATTTAGGAGCAGGACGACTGAGGGGCTGTGTCTCAATTCAGGGTCTGCATCCTTCGAAGCGTGCATTTGAAAGGAAGTTGCGTCATGGCACTGCGCGAAGGCTTGGCCCAATTCCCAAAAGTCCGAAGGACGCTCCAAATTTGCCCTCGAAAATGCGCCCTACTTTTAGCCGATTCCAAGGACACACCGCTACTGTCCTTCGCCTCCTTCTGTATCCCAGGATGCTTTGCGTGCTGCTGCAAAGCATCCTGGGATCCTGGGAAGTCAGCTGAAATTAGCGGCATGTACTGGCAAAGACACGACGTATAAATTTAAGTATTGAAATTTCACATAAAATATTCAGTTTTTAACGTAGGGTTTTTACTTATTTGAACATCCAACGCCATCGTTAGATGGCCAACGAATGGTTAGCTTGATGCTATAAAAACGTCACTTCCGGGGTTGGCCAGCAGGAGGGAACGGCGGTGACGCAACCAGGAAATACGCCGAAGGCTAGACCGTCCCGTGTGGTTACCGGGGAGGTGGGTTTTGGTTCCTCCTTCTCGGCCGGGTCCTTCGGAGAACGCTTCCTTCAGATGGAGGACGCTCTCTTCGAAGGATGCAGACCCTGAATTGAGACACAGCCAGGGAGAGAGGGAGAGGAGCTGGAGGGCCCTTTGTCAGCCATTGAGTTACAGCGGTGCTCGGGAAGATCAGGGCACTTCCTCTCAGCGCAGGAAGAATAATGCTGAGGCTTCACGCGGCTCGCTGCTTTCCCCGCCTTCGGAAGGTCAAATAGGGAGGAGATGAAGAGGGCCAGAGCCCCCCGCCTCCTCTCTCTCGCTCCCCCATCCATTTAATTCGTTGCCGCTCAGGCCACCCGCCGTTCCCGCCCACAGTTCCGCGTGTCTTCCTTAGCTTTGCACCACTTTGACGCTAGAAAATGGGAATTTGTTCGTAAATGTGTTTGTGTGTGTGTACGCTCTAGTGAGTGAGTTTGTGTTTGCAGTTAAGACAAGGACAGCTCCAGTCTGTTACCCAGGCAGGCAGCCATTAGTCTATGTTTTTTGTTTTAAATAAACAATTAAATAAAACTGAATAGAAATGTAAGCGCGACGGGTGAGTGAGTGCACGTCGCACTGCACACGCACAGAAGGGCAGCGAGCCGATGATTCACCATGGAGACAAAAAGGGGTTTGTTTGTCAAGAGTTGGCAGCGGAGAGTGTTGCACATATTAGCAAAACAACTTTTAGAATCAGTAAAACACATCTACATCAACAGTCCTGTAGCATAAACTTCTCGCAAAGAAGTCTCAAAGAATTTGTCATCCAATAAAATGAGAAAACAGCAGATTTAGCCTTTTGTTTAGACTTTATTTTTTACACCTTGCCACTAATCCAGGAGAAGAATCAGTTCCCTTTGTGATGTCACAAAAGGGGAACTAGTCATTTGAGCTCATACTTTTCTGGGGGGGAAAAAATACAGTATGGCATAGTATAGTATGGGACCTTTCAAGGATTAATTCAAGACTTTGGAATTATCCAAGAGTGGAGTCTCACAATGGCTCCGCCTCCATCCTCTGCTTGCTCCGCCCACTGCCCCTCCCCTTACTGCGAGCATCATCTCGGCCCATCCGTCATCTTACTCGAACGTGTTCTCACTCTGCACACACACACACACACACACACACACAGCAGCGGAGACCGATCATCTCCGCTGCTTCCATTTCACCCTTCAGGATTTTCCAATAAGCGTGCGCGCCCACGGCGACACAGGATGTCGGAGATTCTCGACAGCCATCCGGACACATGCTTTCACAATGCCCACCCCCTGGCCCCTCTCCCCCTCCTCCTGCACGTTGACCCCACCACGAGTTTCCCTGTCTGTGGCTGTGACACAGGTGGAGAGACGACCCACGGGCTGCGGCGACTCTTACTTTTTATTTGGAGTCTCAGCCTCAGTTGGTTCTTCAGTTTGTAAGTTTTTATTTTTTTGCCAGCTAATATACACACAGTAGAAACAGAATTCCATTGTGTAACTCTGTCTGGAGCCACCTACTCATGTACAGTTGCAGATCTCAGTTGAGGAATATGAATTTCTCTCAGCCCCTTTTTCACCGCACACCTTGTTTCTTTATTTGAGGTTTAGAGGCAGAAATCCAAGTCCCTGCAGACACATTTGTTGCACATGCGAACACGCTTTGTCCTTGAGAGTGACACAAGCGCCGGCTTCACTTCTTGCCAGGTGCCTCCAGAAGAAAAAGTGAGGGTCGGGAAAAAAAACAAACCGTGGCCCCAATACAAAAAAACAAACATGAGGGGGAAAAAAAGCAGAAAGATAAATCTGCCGCGTCCCTTTCACTTATTTTTATCTATTCTTTTTTTTCCTCCTCCTCCTGATTTATGTTGTGAGGGAACACGCTGCCCCCAAATTAAATCCATTTTTAGCCGCGACGGCGGCGCATCTCAACCAGTCGTGTCTCAACACCTTCACGATAGATGGTGCGGCTAAATGGGATTCTCTGGATGAATAGGAGGCGTGTGTGTGTGTGTGTGTGTGTGTGTGTGTGTGTGTGTGTGTGTGTGTGTGTGTGTGTGTCGGCCCCACCCTTCCCTCCATCTCTCCATCGTCCTGACAGCCTCTGTTGCTGATTCCTTTTTTTAAGGCTTCCCTTCGAATAACTGCTGCATTTTTCACAGATTACTTTTCACTGTGCTCACCCACCTTCATATATATATACATATATATATATATATATATATATATATATATATATTATATATATATATATATATATACACATTATATACATTATATACACCCTTCCATCACCCCCTGTCTCCTCCCTCTGTTGCTGGTAGAATAAATTTGAGGCTGCAATCAGACATAAATCAACACCTTTTTCTTTTTAGGAGCTCAGAACACAAACAAACAAACAAACAAAAAAAATTCCGTACCACTTGGTTCCTGTTCCCACTAACTGAGCAGGTTTGACGAGCACGCCCTCCTCCTCCTCCTCCTTTTTTCTCACATCCTCCTCCATCACTTTATCTTGCCTCTTTCTTTCTGTCTTAATGCCTGACGCACTCGCTCGCCTCCACCACCACCACCACCACCACTATCACGATGCAGGAGTCTTTTTTTTAAATCACCATTTATTTATTTAAGGGGGAAAAAAGGGGCAATAACACAATGTGGCTTTTTGCTTTGCAGGAGGAAAAAGAGTAACTTCTTTGGTTTTTCCAGCAAAAGTCCATCCTGAGACAAATGCCATTGTCTTTTTTTCCTTTTTCTTTTATTTATCTTTTAATTATTATTATTATTATTATTACTATTATTATTATTTTGTCTGGATGTCCTTCTTCCTCCCCACCCTCCCCAACTTCCTTCTCATCTCCTAAATGCGCTTTTAAAATTTGAACTAATGTCTCAGTTCATGCACCACAGGCGGCTGGTATTTACTGCAGCGGGGGGGTCACACGGGTTTCTGTTTAGGTGTGATGGCGAATTTGTATTCATTTACTTTTTTGCTTTTTTTTTTATTTTTTTCCCCGGGATGGGTGAAGGGAGGGGGCGGTGCCCGGGGGGTGGGCGGGGCAGTGGGCGTGTCTCTTTAAACAACCCAAGCTACAGTCATGGAACAAGTTTTCTCAGAAGGATGGCTGCTGGCTCCCTGTGGAAGGACCGTCTCACCCTGCCTCCCCCGTCTCTCCCCCCTCTTCCCCCACTTTCTTCTTCTTCTTCTTCTTCTCCTCCTTTTTTGCCGTCATCATCAATGACAAGCTTCTCCTCCGTCTCCCCCACCCCTCTCTTCCCCTCCCGTCTCATCTCATTTGTTTCCCGTCCCCTCGCCGAACGTGACTCCTAATCCAGCAAAGTGCTTCCACCCAGAACAGGAAATGGCACGCACACACACACACACACACACACACACACACACACACAGAACCTTATCCTCGCCTAGCAGTGAGTGACGGCCGCAAACAGCCTCCATCCATCTCCATGTAGGCAACTTTTCATGCGCTTTGCTGTCCGCGGTGCATTTTAGCGGCGCTCTGGAATCCATTTATTCTGCCCGGAGTGGATTATTGTCTCACCTGGGACATGAAACACACCGGGGGCGAGCGAGCCAGTCGGTTCATTCTCTCTCTCTCTCTCTCTCTCTCTCTCTCTCTCTCTCTCTCTCTCTCTCTCTCTCTCTCTCTCTCTCTCTCTCTCTCTCTCTCTCTCTCTCTCTCTCTCTCTCTCTCTCTCTCTCTCTCCTCTCTCTCTCTCTCTCACCCTCTCTCTCTCTCTCTCTCTCTCTCTCTCTCTTGCCTTCCCTCCACCCCACTATTCGATCCCAGCGAGTTGCGCTCGCTCACCACGCCAATGCATCGCGTTTCCCATCAGTTTTTGCCCCCCTCCCCCCGAGCCAGACAGCAGCATCGTGCCAGCGTGAGCGCCCCCTCCAGACC
Organism: Thamnaconus septentrionalis; assembly: GCA_009823395.1. Lineage (NCBI taxonomy): Eukaryota > Metazoa > Chordata > Actinopteri > Tetraodontiformes > Monacanthidae > Thamnaconus > Thamnaconus septentrionalis. Next base: position 5,710,723 of record CM020519.1, on the reverse strand, counting down.
CGCTAGGCCCGTTAGCCTCACGCATACATGTTCCCACATGTATGCCTGTCCACCTTCCCCCACTGTGCGTACACGGAAGAGGGTTTGAATCTCATCCTCCCCAACTTCTCCTCCTCTTCCTTCTCTTCCTTTGAATCCACCTCATCCACTTCTTCTTCTCTCAATCTCTATCCGGGGCCTCGTAGACACACAACCAGTAAGAACCATTTAAAAAAGACTCCCCAAAAAACACAAGACGTTTTTGCCTCCCTTTCTCCACTAAGTCATCTTTTGTGTAACGACTCTCTTATTTCCTCTCCACTCTGGCGCCAGGCCCAGGTCTGTTATCGTGTCCTGTGTAGCATTCACCACCTCTCTGTCCCCCTGTTTTCTATTACTTCTTCTTTTCGTTTTCTTGGTTTCTTTGCACCTAACTCCCTCCTCCCCCTCCTCTCCTCCGCCCGGCCAGGTCGACGGGGGAGACGAAGCGCGGGGACCTGCTGGAGCTCAACATGAGCAACATCAGCGCCGACGTGCTGGAGCTGCTGCTGGAGTTCGTCTACACCGGCTCGCTGGTCATCGACTCGGCCAACGCCAAGACGCTCCTGGAGGCGGCCAACAAGTTCCAGTTCAACACCTTCTGCAAAGTCTGCGTGTCTTTCCTCGGTAAGGGAACAAAAAGGCAAAACAGTAATATTTGCCTTGATTTCTGATTTGTATATATTGGTAAATACTCTATATACTGGCCATAGATACATGGCTGCTAACTAAATCAAGGATCTTGCTCCTAGTTAGCTGCCTGCTTGCACTGCCACATTTCTAAGGAAGCCTGGTGTGGACAATCCAGGTCACCTGACAGCGCATTTCGTAATTAGGGCGAACGCTGGCGTCTTCAACTAAACCAGCGAAGAAGAAGGTGGACCAGGTATCCAGGTTTGGATGCGCAGGCCACCGTAGCTCACTGGCAAACTCAGGAGGGGGGAGGGAGAGTGAAATACGCTGAAGTCTAAAATGCAACCACTTGATGTCGCTGCTTCTTCTTCAAAATCTCCAAATACTACACACTTAACCTTTAAATCAGCGCGTCGACTCTCCTTCTCATCGCTCTCCTTCATGTCACAGTTTTCCCAAAAGCCGGCGCCCCACGGCACGTGACGATTCGACTCGCTAATGCTTTTTAGCGAGACACCACGCACGCCTCTGATCCCGTTCCCGGCAGGGGAGGCGGTTTCTCCATAAAAAGGTCACGCAACAATTGTCACTTGAATGTCAAAATCCTTTGGCCGGAGCCCGACTGATGGATTCGGTGTGGAATGCGGCCCCAAAGAGATCTGACGCCCAGACAAGGTGCTTCGGATGGGAAAGTGGAGCAGCACCAGGGGAGCGGAGGGTGACATGAAAAAAAAAAAGCAAATGGCGCGTTTTCCCGATTCTTTTTTTTTTTTTTTTTTTGCGGGTAACCAAGCAAAGAGGGAAAAAAGCGGAAAAAATCTGCAAATGTCAGGTTTTGCATTTCCATTTAATAAATTGTTTACAGGGTTGTGGAACAGGAGGGAAGCACGCGAGAGCACAAAGGTCAGCGGCGGCGAGAGAAAGAGTGGAAACCCGGGGAGCGGAAGAGAGCCGGGGGCCCTCGCTATTGATTTGTTTTTACTCAATTTGGAACAAAAGAACGGAAGGTGGAACGAAAAAAGAGGGGGAAAAAGGGAAGTCATTTGTTGACTCCGCTGCCACCGCCGCCGCCTCATTTTTCCTTGACATGATTCATGACATTTCCACGCGTTCGGCGGTGGGGGGGACGAGGGCGCGAGCGCGTGTCCTTGAGTCGGTGAGAAATTGATACGGTGTCAGAAATTATTGGAGTTGGTTACAAATGCACTCGGGAGAAATGGCAAACATCGCCTCAACCCACTTTCACCGTTTTGACATTATTTTTTCCATCCAACTTGAACCTGGAGGAAATAAATGCATCCGGCCAGCACGTTTTCAGCGCTTCAGTTTGCAAACGGTGCCCATTTGTATTTCACACTCTGAGACAGAACCCGCCGCATTTCAGTGAATTAAAAGGCAAATGTAGGCTGGCTATGGCGGTAGCATCCACTAGCATTACATCACACTTCTAGGTTTTTTGCAGTAAAGTAGTGGCAGAAGAAGAAAAGACAAGTCGTTAAAGTTGATGCGAATTGTGCTGCTGAAGTTCCAGAACATTGCCCAGATGCAGCAGGAGCAACCTGCTGGGTTTTTTTTTTTTTTTTGCTGGCATTCATCGCTTACATTCATGTCACGTATCTCGTAAATGTAGCGCGATGCGGTGGGATGATTTCTTCTCTGTTTTTTCAAATATGTTTTATTGAGCATCGACAGTAATACAAAACAAAATGTCTATAAATTAAAGACGCGAGGCAAAATACAACCCAAATGCTCACATTTTCCCATCCCCATCCCCTCCTCCCGTGGAGGACACTGCACGACCTGATTTTTAATTGGCAGTTTTAGGCTCTTGGCTCTCATCCTTTTTTAAACATTTTCAATGATTTTGCACTGCAGGAATCTCGACACAGTGACTCCTGCCTCCCCATCGCTCTCGGGAGGTCCTCCGAGGCCGTGACTTTTTTTTTCTTTTTTTGGCCGGCTGTTATTTATCCAGGAATCATTGAGAAACGCCAGCTCTGTCTCCAGGAAAGGTCCGAGGTCTCCTCCTCCTTCTCCTCCACGGCCATTGTTCACCCCGGCCTTCGCTGCCGCCGACCCAGACGATCCATAACTCTTTGTGCGAGTGTCTTTGTTGTTTTCGCCTCCCCACCGCTGGCGCTTTTCTCCCTCTTCCTCCTCCTCCTCCTCCTCCTTCATGATGAATAACGCCAGCGCCTCTGGAGCTGGAATCTCATACTCACCGGGCTCTGAGCGGCTCTGAGCGGCTCTGAGCGGCTCGGAGGCTCTCGCTCTCGGCGGAGCTCCAGGGGGCGCTGTCAGCAGTCTGTGAACTGACGACAAGTCTTAAAAATTAGCTGGAATACCAGATTCTACTTCCTGTCGTTGTCCCTCTCCTTTTCCTCCTCCTCCTTCTCGTCATCCTCTTCTCATTTTCCTTCTCTTCCCTCTCTTCCCCTTCCTCCTCTTTCTCCTCCTTCTCTTCCTCCTCTTTCTTTTCATCTTCCTCCTTCTTCTCTACCTCTTCCTTCTCTTCATCCTCCTTCTCCTGTTCCTACTCCTTATCCTCCTCTTCATCCTCCTCCTCCCCTCCTGCCACCCCGTCCTTCCAGTTTTTCCCCCTCCTCCAACTTGTTTCACAAGATCGAAGTTTTCTCCCCCGTCCGCCTCAATTAATCTTGCATTTTTCTTTTTTTTCTGCTCTCTCCCTCCGTCCACATTTGTCTCTCCGTCTGCGCTCTTTGCCGGCTTCCAGAGAAGCAGCTGACCGCCGCCAACTGTCTGGGAGTGCTGGCCATGGCCGAAGCCATGAGTTGCACGGAGCTCCACAACATGGCCAAGGCGTTCGCCCTGCAGAACTTCCCCGAGGTGAGTGGAGACAAACACGTTGGGCCATTTCGGGGGGTTTGGGTTCCGCTGCAGAACAACACGATGAACCAGTACCTAAAGTGAAGAAGGCAGACGAATGCAAGAGGGAGATAAATTGCCTCTCGCTGGCGCCAAAGTAGGTAATTAAGATTTTTGGAACACACTGTGATGAAAAAAAAAAAAAAATCTTTCTTCAAGTTTTAAACAAATACACAAGCTAATGTAACCTAATAAAAACTTATTAAGATTTTTTTTTCCTTCAAGTCTGGAAAATATAATGGGCTGATTGCAGAAATTTGTTTCAGAAAATCTAGTCAAGAATAATAATGATAAATCACTTGGTTTCTAACTTCGCTGCTGAGCGCCGCTGTGGCCTTAATGAAGATGTGATTTGGTGCAACAGATTTGTGACGACAGCCTGCTGGCTTGGACAGGCAACTTTTTTGGCAGGAGGCTGTGAACAGAGGGCTAAATGTGGCATTTTATCAGCGTCTGTGGAGGATCGTTGTGTTGTTTTTTGGGGAACAATCAAATTATCCAGCTTTGAACAAAATGAGAGAACTTTTTGCAAAAAAGTTACAGAGACACGTTTGCGTTGCGTCTTTCTGTGTGTTTTCTGCGGCTCACTGCGCCGTCTGTGCTCAGGTGGCCGGCCAGGAGGAGATCCTGAACGTCTCCAAGGAGGACCTGGTGTCCTACCTGTCCAACGACAGCCTCAACACTAAAGCCGAGGAGCTGGTGTACGAGATGGTCATCAAGTGGATCAAACAGGACTCCAGCAGCAGAGCGCAGGTAATAAAACCGCCACCAGGACGACGACAGCGGCAGCAGCAGTGGGAGCCAGCGGGGGCTTTGTCTTTATGTCCGGCTGCAGACGTTACCGAGCGCAATAACAATGCAGACACACACACAAGAGTGCGACTCCAGACCGGAACGTGCGATAAAAATCTCGTTACGGCTGAAGGCGGCGGCGGCGGTCTGCAGACCCATGGGGAGCCGCTGGCTTGACTCCACCCCCTCTGTAAGCGGAAAAAAGTGAGTCTTGGTTCTCCTGATAGCCGTCATCGATTTCGTGCCTCAGACGGCGGCTGGTGGTCGTTAACGGTTCCGCAGGTGCAAACCTTTTCTTAGCTACTCTTCATTTTTTGTGGCCCAACACAAAAAAAGAAAACCACCCAATATATTCTCATATTTCTCCACCACAACTCAGGCGTCACCAGAGCCTCCAGCCGCTGAGGCGGCCGAGATGTATTTTCCTTCGTCCCTTTAAAAGTTTTGCAAAAAGCCAGCGAGAGCCGACTACTAGAAACGGGCTCGTCTTTCACTCGCTGACGGGATTTCCATCAAAAGCAGCAGAACGAGACGATCGGGGGGTCACGGAGTAGCTCGACTCGGTCGCTCGGCACACTCGAGGAATTTTATTTCCACTTCCTGTCTCGTCCCGCTCGCTTTCAGTGGCGCGGGAAGGGAAACCTCGAACCCTCGACCCTCAACCCGCTCGCTCTGGCAGACTCCTGCAATCTCACACTCTAATGGAGAGGCGCAGGGGTGAGCGTCTGGGACGGAGGGGAGGGAGAGGAGGGAGGGACATTTTCCCGCTTGTCTGAACATCCCACAGCAGCAGCAGCAGCAGCAGCAGTTTCCCAGACCAGACGCCGGGGTCACCCTCCGTCTGGTGGAAAGAAGAAGGAACAAAAAAAGCGGAGGGCAAAGAGTCGGAGTGAGGTAAGAAACAGAGCGAGACTAACCAGAGGAACGGCCCGGCGCTGACGAGATGGGAGTCGGCGAGAGTGCAACTTCCTGTTAGCCTTTTTTTTTTTTTTTTTTTTTTTTAAACGCGCTGTTGATTTTTTGTTGTCGGCCTTGACCACCTCCAGCGACCTGGAAACATGTTTGCTTGTGCACGAAAGGGCCCAACAGCCTCGTAAAAGCTCCTCAATCACCGACGTCCACGTCTGACTGAGCTCCATTTCCTGACCGCGTGTGTGTCAGCCAATCAGAAGACAGCCGGCCAGACAGGCAGAAAGGCAGAGCGGAGCTGAGACACACCTGGCCGCATCTATCCTGCCACTGGGGAGGTTCCCGCGACCGCGACCCCTCCCGTCCCACCCTCCAACCTGACTCCACAACTCTGCCTCCTCCGCCGTCTCCGACCTCCTGGAGCGACTCCGCCCTCCTCCACCACCACCGCCACCACCGTCTCCGCCGCAGAAAACGCCCCCCCGCTGAGGCTGCGACACCTTTTAATGACGCATCAGGGTGGGAAGTCACAGCACTGAGAGGAGCTGCTGCTGCTGCTGCTGCTGCTGCTGCTGCTGCTGGAGCCTCAAGCAAAGTTTGCACAAATTTTTTTATTTTTCTGTATTCATCTTCCCTTGAACAGCATGTCTCTTCCTTCAAGAGAAGGAAAGTGGCATATTAAAGGCGCTGCATATATAAGATGCAATTTTCTCTCCTCGCCGCCCTGTCGCAAGTATAAGATGGCAAACTTGAGGGTTGGCGGGGGCAGGAGGGGTGGAAAGAGGAAGCTGTGAGTGTTGATAATCATCTTTTTTCAGTGCAAGACAGGAGAGTGAGAGAGAGAGAGAGAAATAAACGGTAAGGTCCAGGATGCGTCAGCTCGGCGAGCTCGTTGAAGAGCGGAGAAGAAGGTTGTCAAAACAGCAAAAAGAGGAAAAAATATCCTGGATGAGCTTGGGAATAAGACCACAGTGCAGGAGGACGACGGGGAAAAAAGGCACCGGAAACCAAGCGTGCATCTCCGGGTGGTGTCACGCCCCGCGTGGCTCACTGTACATTCTGACGCAACGTGCCGGTCCGTCAAGTACTGAAGGTGAGTGGTGGATTGCAAAAGCAAATAAATAAATAACTAAATAGACCCGCGTCTCTAGAATATTTTTTAATGCTCTTTACGACGGACTCGCTGAACCTGGACCGAAGAGCTAAAACCGCCTCCACAGAGATGCTGCTTCTGTAGGTTATACAAGCTGGAGGCCGGGTCGGGAGGAAGACAAGAAGAAGAAGAAGAGGAGAAAAATCACACTGCGTCTTGTGTCGTGTTCTCCTCTTTGAAGCTGCCGACGGACGGAGGGACGGAGGGAGACCTGGCCTTTTATCGGCCCACTGCTTCTTTTGTTGTTGAAGCTGCGGACACGCGGCTCCAATTATAACCAGCCGGACTCTGCCAAACAGCCTGAATAGGTCGTCTATTACTGTGCCATTTTTTTCTTCCCCCCCCTCACAAAGGATCCTATCTAGACAGGTGACTGGGCCCGACAAAAGAGGCTGATTAATTGGGTCCTTTTAGACGAGTTGGGAAGCCGGCCCACAGCCGGCGCAGCGGCTAAAGAGGACCGTTAATGGTTCGACTCCGACTGGAGAGGACGAAGAAGATGAAGGAGTAAAAAAGAAAGGGCCGGACTGCTGGAACTGTTCGTACCACTGGCGACACAAGCAGCAGCAGTAGCGTCACTACCACGTCTAGCACCTCAAGCACCACCAACATCACTGGAGTGAGCAGCACTCGCACCAGCACCTCTAGTACCTGAAGCACCACCTGCATCGCTAGCACTACTAGCGCTAGCACCTCAAGCACCACTTGCACAAGCTTCACTAGCATCACTAGCATGGACCGGCTCTCTGCTCATCAGCTCCCCCAACTCAACAATAATAATAATGTGGTTAAATACATGAAATCTAATGCAAATAATTACAAGTCATTCCTTTCAGAGAGAGGGAGGGATTTTGTTACAAGTGATGCTAATAATGTAGTTTGATCTTTTTTTTTCTTTTGCCTGCAGAAGTCATTAGGAAATAAAAAGGAAACCATCTCCCCAGAACAAATGATGCTATCATTATGTAGACGGAGTGTAAAATTATCAAGGGATAAACCGCTTTGAGGCTGAGGAGAGACGTGAACCGATTCATTTTCTCTCTCCCTCTCTCTCTCTCTCTCTCCCTCCCTCTCCCTCTCCCTCTCTCTCACCGTTTTACGATTCATTTACCTTCAAAACCAGAAATGACCCTCCTCACCGCCAGCGTCGCTTTTAATTTAGCGACTACCTCTGATTAATCGGCGAGGTAAAAATGGAAACTGTTCATTACCGCGCAGCACCTCGATAAAAGCTTTATTGTCACGTCGCGGCCGGTCACCCGTGAGCGGAAACTCAAACTGCTGAGCGGCCGTCACGGCGGACACGCCCACTTTGAGGAGGCGCGAGATTGATGTGGCGAGGATCTTTGATTCCTTCACTGTTCCTCGGCCTCGTGGAGAGAGGAGGAGGTGATGGATGAGGAGGAGGAAGAGGAGGAGGGTGCTCACAGATTCACCAGCCGGCGCCGCAGGAGTCGGAGGATGTTTGCACGAGTCTTGGAGAGTCAGAGCTGCTCCGGAGCGGCGGCTGATGTAAGACGCTGAACCCTGGACCCCCGAGAGCCTCAGAGTCCTGATGTGTGCAGCCGACTGGACCGCAGCCGCTCAGCCGTAGTAGTGGAAGAAGAGGAGGAGGAGGAGGAGGAAGAGTGAGAAGAGGAAGGAGAGACAGAAGAGGATGAAGACAACGAGAAAGAGGAGGTGGACGAAGAGTAAAGAGCACAAAGAGGAAGGAGGAGGATAAAGACAATGAGGAAGAAGAGGAGAATGCAGACGAGTAAGGTGATGGAGGAAGAGTAAAGAGAGGAGAAAGAAAGGAGGAGGATGAAGACAATGAGGAAGAAGAGGATGGAGAGAGAAAGACGAGGAGGACGGTGAATATGATACAGATGTGGATGAGGAAAAGGTGGAGGTAGAAGAGGACGAGGAAGTCGAGGCAGCAGTCACACTCCTCTGAACTCACTAGAGGTGTGTGAGCAGGAGGACACGCTGGAGGTGGAGAACATTCCGTTGTCGTGCTGCTCCTCAAAGGGAAAGTTCACCCAAAACTGGAATTCCACTCATTTTTCCGCCCACCTCTTGAACTGATGGAGGCCATGGGGGAGATTTCTCCTCATCCACTGACTCACTGTTCTGGAGTTCCAGGGAGACACGGAGAGAGAGTTCAGCCTGATCCAAGTCCAACATCTGTGCCCGCCCCCATCAGTACTGAGTCGCCTGCACTGGTTTCTGTTTCGCTTATTTGTTTGTTTTTCACGCATGAACCAGCAGGGGGCGAACAGCGAGTCGCCTGAACGCTTGACTAATGCCGCGAAGCTAAACACGGACGTTTGTTCTCGCAAACGCACACTCACACACACACAAATGCACACGCCGTTGCGATTCCAGTGTGTGACTGAGCATGCGTATTATTTATTTTCCCCGCTGTTGTTTTTTTCATTTATTTTATTTTTATTTTTTTCCGGCTCCACGCAGCCGTGATTTAAGCGAGCGGCTGTTCATTTTTCATCCGGAAGCCGCCGCGAAATCCTGTCGGCTAAGAGCGAAGCAAATAGATACGACCATTCATGTGTCATTTATTTGACTCTTTGCCACGGCGCTAAATCCTTTTACACACACACACACACGGTGAGAGGCGTTAGTCCTGGCTGACAGTAGCGGAATGGAAAACGCTCAGCGGACATTTGTCATCTGTGTTAGCCGAAGCTGCTTTTTCCCCGGATGCTTTTTTCCCGTCGGCCTGTGACAGATCTGAGAGCCTCCCTGTTCGGAACATTATCCCCGTCTTTCACCTCCGGACCGCTCACACACCCGTCTCACTCCGTGCGTTGGAGTGGTGTGGCCTAATCGGCTCAAATATATGTTTTCCTCTTGTGTGTGTTTTTTTTTTTTTGCGTTTCGTTTTCTTTGCTGGTCTTGTGTCTTGACTAGCGGAATTAGCAGCAGATCCCGGGTTGACATGTTGGCTTGTATGCAGATGATGATGTAGTTTTTATTCATTCATTCATTCACCTTCTATACCCACTTATTCCTATTCAGGGTCACGGGGGTCTGCTGGAGCCTATCCCAGCTGTCTTAGGGCGAAGGCAGGGTGACACCCTGGACAAGACGCCAGTTCATTGCAGGGCCACATAGAGACAAACAACCATTCACACTCACATGCACACCTACGGACAATTTAGATTGTTCAATTGACCTCACATGCATGTTTTTGGACTGTGGGAGGAAGCCAGAGAACCCAGAGAGAACCCACGCAGACAGAGAACGGGTCCCAGGCCCGGGCCCCGGAATCAAACCCACAACCTTCTTGCTGCGAGGCGGCAGCGCTAACCACTGCGCCACCGTAGTTTTTATTTTTATTTTTTAATTTGGATTTGTACCTCAGAAACAAACCTCAGTATTCCAATTACCCTCACAGCTGTGCTCCCAATCCCAGTGGCAGCAACCTGATGCAACACCGCGGCTGCTTAAATGCTTGAATCCGCTAAACTGGGAGGAAAAATTACTCGCTAGCTAAACGGATAGAATTGGTTGTTTGGTATGTGTTCGCCTGGGCGTGCGTGCATGTGTGTGCGTGCTGCGTGTGTGCAAAACCACAATGGAGGCTGGTCGATGTCGCAAAGCGTTTCATAGATTCGCCCTTTTAGCGCAAAGACGTCTCGGCTCTCAAGGACTCTTCATGGATGAGCCGCTCGCAAGACAAATGGAAGCTGACGTATGTGTGTGAGAGAGAGAGAGAGAGGGAGCGAGGGCGAGCGAGAGTTAAAAGTAGCTTCCCCATATGTCCTCTTATTTCCGTTAATAATTCCCATCTGGACCGTCGTCGTGCGTAAAATGAGCGCCTGGAGTCCAGGGAGGAGGTGAGGATGAGTAGGAAAAAGAAAAAGAGAAGAAGATCCTTCCTGTCTCTGGCCGCGGCCGGCTCTAATGGTTTTAGCAGTGGCGGATGTCGTCTCTTGTTCGGATTAAAAAAAAAAAAAAAAAAAAAACGCACAAGGACGGCGCGCACGAGTGGGCGGCAAGATGAAAGCGACGGGTCGCGGCGTTCGTCTGCGGGGACGCGGCTGGCGCTCACTCAGCCGCCGCCGCCGCGTACGGGAGACTGATTTCTCAAGAGCTTCTCTTCCGCTCGGCGCTCAGCCCCTCGTTTCCAGGAGGAGTTGTCGGGAGTCTCGTGACGCTGCCGTGAACCGAGTGTGCCTGCCTGGAACTCACAGCATCACTGAACAGGAAGTAACAGGAAGCGAGCCGCCGCCGCCGCGTTGAAAACTGATGGGAGAGAAGACAAGCATGCTAGTTTGTTCCCGCCTGTGTGACGCGATACTGAATTCCAGTTTCCTCCGAGCACGTCCGAGACTCTGAGACCGAGGCCGGTGCTTTTGGAGAGCTCGTCGCCGCACTTTTCCATCAAGAAGTGCGATAAATTGAAAATTTGGAAATTGGAGGGTTTCCCTTCCAGCCCCCCCGATCCTCTGCGTCCTCCATGAAACTACCTGCTCTTCCTCCGAGCCTCCTGCCTGCCCCCCGCTGGACACTTCCAAACCATCTCAGTCTGGCTTAAGATAATAAATTAATGTAATAAATACATAAATAAATAAAGGGAAAGTAAGAAAGAAATTGGAGAAATTTGCGGCGAAATCTATAAAAATTGTTAAGGTGTCACATCTCCGGTCCTGCGCAACTGTTGTTGAAATGTGAAGAATGTTGGTCCTTAGTTTGGCCAACAGGTCGCCCAGCCAATCAAACGTGAGTGGAGGCGGGACCTGGAGGCCGATCCTCTGGGGAGCTGCAAGATAGAGACGAGAGCTCGAGGATGATAGTTTGTTTTGCACTGAGGAAAACAGTGTGAGTTTGCCGGGGTGGGGGGGGGTTACTCACAGCTTTGGAGGGTTGAGCTCAGCTCGCTGTCAGCGGTGGCGTGACACACAACACAACACAACAGCGCTGACGGTGACAACCGAGGTGAGACATCAACATCAACACATGGCGGCGAGGAGCGAATATTTCTTTTTCCCTTAAAGGAGCAACAAACAAATAAATAAATGAATAAACGTAATAAACATATCCACATCAGCGATGTAGAGCAATAAATCCTGCTCCAGTGTTTTTCAGCGGCTGGAGAAAAACAGAAACCTTTTTTTTTTTTCTTTTTCTTAGCGTTGTCTGACACTTTGGATGTGAATATTAGCAGCAAGCGAGCAGCTTTCTCTCGCTCTCCCTCATTTCCATGCCGATGTATGCGCGCGTGTGGGAGGAAGAGGCGAGGAGCCGGAGCGGAGGTGACGGCAGACTGGCAGGAAGTGAAGGAGGGAGAGAGAGAGAGAGAGAGAGAGAGGACGAGGGCGAGCGAGGGAAGGAGTTCGTACTTTCTTCTTCTCTTCTTTGGGAGGAAATGATGAAGAGGAGTGGGTGAGGGGGTGAGCGTAGGAAGGGAGGGAGGGGCATCATACTTCACATAAACACACAGTGTGTTTACAGTGTAATAGATTTTTTTATATTTTTTTTATTTAAAGGTCATTTTGGTGCCTTTAAATCGCTCGTATCTTCCTGCCAGGACCTGGAGTCTTGCCAGGTTTTTGCAAACGCTAAAAAAGATTAGGAACTTCTGTCCATCTGCCGCTATCTGAGTGTGTGTGTGTGTGTGTGTGTGTGTGTGTGTGTGTGTGTGATGCAGGTGTGTTTGGTTTTGTTTTGTCAGCCGTCCTCTCTCGATGTCGCCTCGTCAGTTTTTCCTCTCACCGATGTTTGGCGAGCGTAAAGACGCAACAGCAGATGCGCCTTTTATATTTGTTTTTTTTGTGTGTGCCTCTGTGTGTGTGTGTGCAACTAAAGTTTGCAGATGGCTCAGCTGGCTGCCTTTTTTTCTTCTCCTTCTTCTTCTTCTTCTCACTTATTTACCTCTTCACAGGTAAAGTGTACTTAACCGGCTGGAGGAACTTTTAACGCAGTTGTTGTGAGAAAAGTTGGGATGTGATGAGAAATTGAAAACGTCGCAGACACTGAAATTTATTCTTAACATTGTTTTGAGTTTTTTTTTTTTGAAAAAATGCTCCAGGTCCTGGCAGCTTTAGCTTAGTGAACTAGCCTTAGCCTTCCTGCTAAAAGAAAGGGTTTGCATGAGAGATAACAGTCCGGACTTCTTCTGGACTCATTGGCAAACATTGCACTCATGGTTTATAAAACCTTACTCATCCCTGCCTCTGCACAATTGACTCCCTATTGCACATCAGCTCTTGTTTTTTTTTGCTGGATGTGGACTCACTTGAGTATTTCTTGTAATTACTGTATAGTTAATTTTGTTTGAATTTTTTTTTTAGTGCTGCAACAGCGTAGTTTCCCAATCTGGGATCAATAAAGTCCCTCTAATCTGATCTCATCTCATCTAAACGCACTACTTGCTGCTTCCCTGCATGCAAGCTGCGTCTGAACCAGTGAGCGGGACGAGTGTGAGGCGGCGAGGCGGAGTGACGGCGCCCAGAGCTTTCAGTCACCTCGGCTTGACTGTAGCGCCGCTGCCACCCGCTGCCTGCCGCGGTGGCTCTTTTTAATTGGCCGTTTTGGACGAGCCAGGCCCCGGCAGCTGCTCTCTCAGTATGCTAAGCAGCCGGCTCCCGGCGCTGCCTTGCGGTTGGTCGGCGGCGGCGCCGGGATCCCGCCTCCTGCCTTCACGTTGGCGTGGAGCCGTTTGTTTGGCGGCCTGTTTGACGAGCTGCCTGCGTTCTGCAGACAGACAGCCAGACGGCCCCATCTGCACCTCCAGCTTCTTTTCTTTTAGTTTATTTTTTCTATTGCTCTGAGCGTCAGAGTCCCGTGTCATCAGTCATCAGATTTCGCCGTGGCATCACGCCGTCCTCAGCCCAGTTTTCGTCTTGTTTTCCCATGATGCTTTGCATCGCCGGTCTACACTTGGCTCCACTTTATTCTCTCTCCCTCCGACAACAGCAGTGAGACGAATGACAGATTTAAAAAGAAAATTAAAAATGGATTAAAAGCCCTGCTACAGGCATGGCCATGACCTCGCTGCGAGCTGATTGGTCACGCTGGGAAGTGGGAGGGGTCACTCCTGCTGGGAACACTTGTGGCTCCTGCAGGCTGCTGACCGCTGCACTTTCTCCGTTTCACAAACTCCCAGAAAACACGTGGCGGAGGAGGCCAGCAGGAGGCGAACGGTTGCCATGGCAACAGCAGGTTCTGCCTCCCTCCTCCCTCCCTCCCTCCCTGTCTGTCTGTCTGGACACCCTTGTTATTGTGCGAGTGCGTGCAGTACACATGCAGGCAGGCTGGACATGGAAACTATGCTTTGATGAATGCACTGATTTTCTGATCTGATTTCATGGGTCTGATTTATGAATTATAATGAATTGATTTGATTTACCTTTAATGGACTTTCTGAGTACTTGTCAAGGGTGTCATCCTGCCTTCATCCTGTGACTGTTGGTAGAGGCTCCGACAGACCCCCACAACCACGTAGTGCAGGAGGATGGATGGATGGATGGATGGATGGATGGATGGATGAAAACTTTCTCAGATTTTTTCTTTTTTTCAAAACTTGAAATCCTCAAGAAATAATTTAAATATTAGCGACATTTACACAATTTAAAGTCCAATGTATCTTTTTTTTCCCCATTTCTTTTTATTTACTTCTTTTAAAAAATCTGGACTCTCCTGGAGCTGCTTTGCATGCTCAGCCAAAGTCCAGTTGCCCCAGCCTAATCCTTCTACTACAAAACTGATCATTTTTGGGTATTTTTTTATAGCTTCATTGGAAAAGGGACAGAAACACTTTCTGGGCTTGGTGTCAGTGCCCTTTGTGACATCACTAATTTTTTCTACCGCCCGCTCTCCCAAGATGCTGAACTTTACTGTTTTCCAGGGCGCTTGTCGAAACAGTTCTTGTTTGCTCCCTTCGACCAATCGTCTCCTCCCTTTTGGCAGAACCTGTCGGAGCTGCTGGCCGCCGTGCGCCTGCCCTTCATCCACCCGTCCTACCTGCTCAACGTGGTCGACAACGAGGAGCTGATCAAGTCGTCGGAGGCGTGCCGCGACCTGGTCAACGAGGCCAAGCGCTACCACATGCTGCCGCACGCCAGGCAGGAGATGCAGACGCCGCGGACCCGGCCCCGGCTCTCCGCCGGTGAGTCTCACACACACACTCAATATATAAAAAAAAGGGTTTGGCAGGGACTCGACCCGCCCACTCGACAGCTCGGCGGAGACCTTCACTTGCCCCCTTCGCTCGCATCGATTCCAGGCCGCGGCTGCAGCTGATTTCTGTTTTCCAGACTCTGAGAAAGCAAACGCATCTCGGTACCCAAAAGTCAGCCGTGCCACCGCCGCCAGTTTTATTTGTTTATTTAGGCCAACCACCCCCTCCACCTCTCGCACCGGCCCAGGCCGAAAACCAGATTAAGCTTTCCGTGAAGGTGGCCAACTACAACGTCGGCTCTCGGAGGGGTTGGGGGTGGCGAAACTCTCCAGGCACTCCAGCCTCCAACAACAAATCCAGCGTTTGTTTGCAGCGTTCAAAAAAAAAAAAAAAACGTCGAGTCATCGCTGTAAATTGGGAGGCGCCTGCAAAGATTATTATTTTTATTTTCTTTCCCCCACCCCCCCCCCCCGCCTCCGTAAAGACCCGCCTAATTATAGCGTCCGCCCGCCGTTCTAAACTTTGCACCGGCACACCTTACCGCCGGGCGCTAACTCATTTTCTGCTTGGCAGGATAAAGATAATGACCTAACAAATAGCACTTTATGGAGGGAAAAAAGAGGCTGCAGAGAAGGCGGAGCGAGGTGGGGGGGCACTGTCCAGCCGCGCTGTCTGTTAGCTGGATAACAAACAGGGAGGGAAATTGCATCGACCTAATGTTATTATTGTTGGTGGTTTTTTTTTTCTTTTCTTTTCTTCTCTTTTTTCTTCCATCTTTAATTGTCTCCTTTGCAGCGGCGGCAGCGTCTGCACAGAATAATGTCTCTCTTGAGAAAGGGCCCATTTGTCACGACGTGCCGTCAACCGTCGCTGCCTTTAGCCCTCAAGGCGTTTTGCCGTCCAGGTTTTTGGGAATTTTATTTTCCATCCATCCATTTTTAATACCCGCTTCTTCCTGCACTCAGGGTTGCGGGGGCAGTTTTATTTTATTTTATTTTATTTTAGTTTATTTTATTTTATTTCATAAAATAAAACTGGCTTCACTGGCTGAACTGCGTGACTCACTGAGGGCTTCCCCGCCTTCCGCCTTAACGCACTCCTGAATGAATGCATTAACTCCACTCGGGTGAATATATTTGCTTTGCGTTACAGCCTGACGGCTCAATCAAGGTGGAATATAGAGGCGACTTCCCTACAGTGGAATCACACACTGCTGCTTTAATACATACAAATTGAAGTAGTTTTGCACCGTCGTTGTGAGTGTAGCAGTGTCATGTCCTGCATGTGTGTGTGTGTGTGTGTGTCAGCGGTTGTTCCTGTTTTGATTGCGCCTGTGCCCGGGCCATCTGCTGCGTTGGATGGGGCGAGCCGAGCGCTGCCCGCCCAGCTGGGGGGCCGCGCACGGCCGGCGGGAACGGCGGGAGACGATGTACAGAACAGCGAGAAGCTCATCTGGGCCGGCGGGAAGGAAGAGGAGGAGCAGGAGGGGAGGGGAGGGTCCGGGGGGGTTGATTGCAGCCGATGGTGGACGCAGAAGAGATGCGGGAGAACACGGGGAGAGATGATGAGGAGGAGGAGGAGGAGGAGGAGGAGGGGGTGAGGGAGGAAGAGGAGGAGGAGGGGGTGAGGGAGGAAGAGGAGGAGGAGGAGGAAGAGGAAAAGGGATCAGAAATGAAATTTGAAGGGCAGCCTGTCGACTGAGTTTATTCCTTCAGCATGTTTCTTCTTGTGTAAGCAGTAAGCAAGTGCATGGCTCTGTGTTAGTGTTCGTTCGCCTGTGTGTGTGTGTGTGTGTGTGTGTGTGTGTGTGTGCACGTGCTTCAGAATGTGCACGAGCAGATGGGGCGCCACCTGAGCTTGCTTGATAAGTCCGTCAGGCGGAAAAAGAAAGAGAAACTGCCATCCGTGAAGCACTTTTTGCTGAGAGCAGTCAATCTGTGAGCCTGAGACGCCTGTGTGTGTGTGTGTGTGTGTGTGTGTGTGCGCGCGCGTCAGTGTGTGTGTGTGCGCGTGTGTGTCTCCAGACTGCTTGCGGCATTTCTGACTTGCCTTGTGTGCATTCGGCCTCATTGCTATTGATGAATACGCGCTCACGCGCTCCCGCCTCCCACCCCAGCCGGCTGAAAGCTGCATCTGTTTGAATGCCAGAGCTCCGTCATCGACGTCTGGAAGCGGAAACGTGAGCCAAGGCACGTGGCTCCCTTTGTGATGTCACCGGGGGCTCTGAATCCGATGCCAGGAGGCCACCTTCAAGGTCCGACAAAATCATCGCTTTCGGCTGGAAGCCAAAACTGAGCGTTTTGGGATTATTTTTTTTTAAAGACAGACTGCAAACGAAAGTGAAAGTGTTTTTTTTTTGGAGTTCATAGACGTTTTCAGGTAATTCATTGTGCAGCAAGGCTGCTTGACTGAATCTGCAATACCTTCTCATTCCAGACTTTTAAAGGCCTTTCAGATAAAGACGCTGGTGTTTTAAGAAAGGCCCAGAACATAACAAAGGGGTTTTTTGTATTCAGTTACCACAAGTTTCTAATTTGAGGAAAACCGCTGCTTTATTGTCTGGCTGCGGTGAAGGAGACGCGACGCCGGTAAATCAAACTCGGGGAGATTTTAATACCGCCAGGGGCAAAGTTGCCATCACACAGAGCCAAGTTGCGACTCGTCTGATGTCTCTCTTTTATTTTTTGTCTTGTCTCTTTGTGTGTTGTTTCAAAGGCAACACATCGGCGGCGGCTATTGGGCGTATGTGAGCTGTGAATTATCTCATTTCTTTGTATTTTAATAGAACAAGGACGGCGGGTTGCAAGCGCGTCTCAGCCAGAAGCCCGACCGCATGTTTTTAAATTGCTTTTAAAAAACTCTGAATTTATTGTTCTTTTTTTTTTTTTGTTCTCGATTTTCTTTTATCGTGAACTTGGTGTTACACATCTCACTTCAGAGAAAAAGCAGATATATTTTAGCTGCAAACCGAAGCTCAGTGTCTACATTTATTGGAAATGTTCAGGCAAAAGTCTAAAGTTATTATCAGTTAGCGTCAGTTTGAGTTTTCTGCCGGGCGAACCGCAGTTTTCTAACTGAAGGATTACTTTTCGAGGGAATGTTTCTAATGTGAGCCTGGACCACAGTTGGCATCAGTTGGAGATTTTTGTCCAGCTGCCAACACTTTCCTCTCCCTCTTCACTCTGTTAGCACCTACCACATTAGCCACAAGCTGCTTAGCAGCCAGGCTAGTTGGCTATCTGTCCATCCGCGGAGAGCTGACGCGTGTCCAAGCAGCTCTAATGGGTTAAACACTAAAAGGCTGCGTCCAGGGTGCCAAAGACAACTTTGAAAACATATCATGTCTTGATATATGAAACCAGAAAGTGCAAGAGAGAGTCTCAAGTGCCCACATCACAAGAGAACAAAATGGCAAATTTGTTACTAAAATTCCCATTAGAATTATTTACCCGTTTTTTTTTTGTTGTTGTTCTTTCTGTTTTTTTCGTTTTGCTGCCAAATTGCGCTCATCCGTCACATCGCGGGTAAGAAAAGCATCAATCTCAATCTTAATGGACTTCGACGGCACACTGGGCGCTGTGTTCACAAGATGGAATAGCACAAACTTCTCCCGGCTTAAGGAAGAAAATGCGGATCTCTTAATGAGCACATGCTTCATTAGCTGTGAGCCTTAGAAACTTATTTCTGCTTCTTCCCCACACAAGCAGACAGATGGCTCCTACGCGGCCCCTTAATTGTCTTAATTTTACACTTTTTCTCCTTTCAACTCCTCTTGTGCTGGAACCTTGTCGTTTGTTTTGTGTGCATTTATTTTTCCGTGTTCAAATTTAGCTGCGGCTCATCATCACCTCAACACGACTCGGCAGGAGATGCAGCTCTTCGTAAAGCACATTAGGTTTTGTCTCACATATCCAATTTGTAAAAAGCCTTTGTAAAATTTTAAATTGATTGGACGAGCCGTCTGTCTGTTACATTCAAATGGATCAATTGGATTTGTAATTGTGTCCGCTGTTCTTTTAATGGGAAAATGCCATCTTGATCTCATAAAACAACCGCTACAACAGCGTCCACGCTCGTAGCATTAGCATTTAGCCATTGTTGTGTTTTCCTAGCGGTACATTTTCTGCAGTTTTTGTTGCTTCGCACCCTTGTGCTGTTGTAAAACCGACTGAAACTGTTGCCTGCTGCAGGTTGTCAAAATGGACGAGTCGCGTTTCCACCACAACACCACGGCGTTTATATATTCCGCAATATTTTCGTGTCGATTAACCCAAACGGAAGACAGATTTGACTGATGATGGCGATGAACGGCTTCAGACTCGCAGAGTTATTAAATACGCACCCACTCTGACAAACAGCCGTGACACCGGGTTTATTTTTGAGTCGCCACGCTTCAAAACTGGCAGAGAATGAAGAGATCCAGTCGCTCTCTCTCAGCGCCGTCCCTGCGTTTTATAGCACTTTATTGATGCTCCGCTCATTAGCTTTTATTAGCTGCTATTTAAGGAGCCAAAAATAGTTGCGGCGTCTATCAGTCTCTGGCAGCCGAATACACAACCGAGTTTAGTGTCCTTCCATTTACGATTTTTCACACTTTGCTTTGTTGTCCCTATTTTTCCATTACATCCTCGTGTTTGTTTAGCAGTTGCGAAGAACCATTGCAGAAGGTGAGGATCGTGTGTGCGACAGACACTGACTGGCCTTTTCATTAGGCTGGAATGTTCAGTACCACAAATAGCTAATCAGCCAATCACGTGGCAGCGTCAGAATGAGAGAGAAAGGGAGGAAATGAAGCGGCTTTCAACGAGGTGGTCGGTGCCATAAACAGGAAATGCTTTGTAGGTGTCAGAGGTCAAAGGTCAGATAATATAAGATTATTATTCTTTCTGCTCCCTTTCATTCAGAAGTCAGTAATATTTGTGTCCGACTGTTTTGTTTTAACTCAATAAATAAAATAGAAATGTAAATAAATAGAATAGAAGAGGCAGGCTGGTGGAGGCTGTGAAAAGGCGACGGCAGCCCAACTCAGAGTCACCGCTGATGACAACCGAGGTCTGCAGAAGCACCTAATAAAGTGGCCAGCGGGGGTGTTACGCAAGCAGACGCTTTAGGACAGGGGTCACCAACCTTTCTGAACCTGAGAGCTACTTGATGGGCACCAAGTCACACCAAGGGCGACCCGTTTGCTGCGCTCTTCTGAAGTAACACACTTCTCAGTTAACCTTTAGTCGTATATCATTATTTATGATACTCTGATGCCCTGTTCACATAAGTGAGTTCTCAGTGATTATCAACAATGAATGACCAAGGTTGGATACGGATAATATCAATATTCAACACCTTATTTCTATGAATCTGAGTTCACAGAGTTCACCTGAGCCTCTCTAGACTTATTTTATGGATGAGTTTATAAAACAATGTCATCGTTTTATTTTTAAGATGCAGTCATGTTTGAATCTATAGAAACACAAGTGTGATTCCAAAAGAATTGCAACAGAATTAAATTAAATCTTAGACGCAGCTCACGAGTTGAGTGTGATTTTTAGACCAGGTCTGCGGGCGACTCGTGTTCCTCGGGGGGGCAACCTGGTGCCTGCGGGCACCGCGTTGGTGACCCCTGCTTGAGATGGAACAGGCAAGTTCAAGTCCTTCTCCTCCGTTTTTGCTTAGCGTATGCGAAAACGATTAGCCACAAATTGGTTAATTAGCTCGTGGATGTGCACGTGATTAGCTGTCATTAGACATTCCAGGGGATCAGCGGGGGAGGGGGAGAGGGAGGGGGAGGGGGGGCGGGCATCAGGCAGCCGCTGGAATATCGGAGTTCACTCTCACCTAATTCCCGTCTTGGAACACTGATCTGTCTGTGACGTGTGTGCGTGTGTTTGTGTGTCATTAACTTTGTATGTGAGCGTGCCGTGACCCCTCGCCGGGGCCGGAACCCCCCCCTCCACCCCCTCCTCCTTTTCCATGTGCGACGAGGCTCTCGGCTCGGAGGAGGTTGGAGAGCGCCAGGGCAAACTGTTAACTCAACCCAGCCAAGTGGAATAGCACTCAGACAAATGAGCTGTAATGACTGGGAGACGCAGGGGTCCAGCGCGGCTCGCACTGTTTCTCTGTCTTGTTCTCACACACACACACACACACACACACACACGCAGTGGCGTGCACTCTGCGTTGTTAAACCTCTAAATTTGCGCGCCGTAGGAGGGGAGGCCTGAAACCTCGGCTCCCATCGCTCTCTGCCTCTCTTCTTCCCTCTGTGTGCTTCATCACCTTTAATCATGCGTTCAATTTTCCAACGGCGAGGACGTGGAGAGCGCACATGCACACACACACACACACGCTCGCACAGCGGGATGTCTGAGTGTGGGGCTGCTCAAGTCTTTCCACGTGTGATTCATTTCTGAGTTGCTTTTTGAATCAGCAAAAAAAAAAAAAAAAAATGGTATGCTGAACAACAACAAGGATGACGATGTGGAAGAAAAACTTCTGCGTGAGTGTCGAGGCCGCTGGACAGCTAATCCGACCCGGAGACGTCTGAGCTTGCAAGTAGCAGAAATTCCAAGCAGTCCAAGCAGAGCTCTGACCTCCGTCCTGGAATGTTAGCAGTTTACTTCGGGTTGCCATTAGGTGCCAGTAAATCTCACATAATGGGCCTTTAAAAAGTAAAGAAAGAAAGAAAAACAACCCTCTGCGTTGGTCTCGCGTGCAGAGCGGAGTTGTGTTCCCCTGCGTTTAGCGATTATGAAGTGCTAATAGCCGTTTGGCATTCCTGGAGCAGAAGACGAGAAGGCCAATAAAACGACGTGTTTTGGAGGCGCTGCGGTCCAAGGAGGCGGGGTTTCATTTGATTGGCCCCCACAATAGTGTTGTATTGCTCGAGATTGGTCTTGAGACCACTTTATAAGGGTCGCGGTCTCGTCTCGGTCTCGAAAGCATTTTTCCTGTCTCGGTCTTTGGACGGCCTAGAAGATTTTTGATCGAGACCGGTCAAGGCTCAGCCAACACTGTAATAAATATTGATTTATAAAGTCTTGGTCTCGATGCTCTCTAGTCTTGATAATGTCTTGGTCTCGGTTGGTGCCGTCTTGACTGCAACACTACCACAAAACCCTGCGTCCACTGCTGAGAGAGACAATTGAAAAAAATAAATAAAAACACAGTGAACGTGTTGACGTTCACACCTCCTTCACAGATTGGCTCTTTGCTTGGACGGTCATGTGACCTTCCCACTGACCTCAGATGTGCTGCCCAAGGCAGTACAAATGCATGTACAAATACATGCTGTAAATTTTTATGATTTTTTTTTTTCCTTCTTCCCCTCAAACCCTTCATCTCTCCCTCCCAATCAGGACGTTGTTGATTATTGCCACTTCCTGTGTAATTATTCAGCTCGGTTTGTCTCGCGAGCAAATGCACCGTGAGATTACTCCGTTTCACCTCTCAAGCAGGAGACGCAGGAAGCGCCGGAGAGTGCGAGCCAGAAACATCTTTATCGCTCAGCGTGCCCTTCAGCGCATCTTCTCCTTCTCCTTCTTCTCCTTCTCCTTCTTCTCCTCCTCCTCCTCGTCCTCCTCCTTCACTTTTTCTCTTTTTTACTCGTGGAGACGACATTTGAGGGAGAAAGGGAGTGGAACAAAGCGAGCGAGCGAGCGAGGAAAGGAGGCGAGACGGAAGTTGTCGGCTATTCCTGCGGCGTTGTTTCCCCTGCCAAAAAAAAAAAAAAGAAAAAACTGTGGAGAAAATTTAAAAAAAAAAAAAAAGGTCTGTATCGGCTCGTAAATGCAACACGCAGGCAGCAAATCCAGATTAGATGACCTCCTCCGGTCAGAATGTCCGCAGGAGGTTTGAGCGAAAAATGAAGGTTTCATCCGCTCAGCCTGTCTATCAGCCTGGTGTGTGTGTGTGTGTGTGTGTGTGTGTGTGTGTGTGTGTGTGTGTGTGTGTGTGTGTGTGTGGGAAGCAAGAAAGACGATGGAAGTAACCACCATAATCCCTTTTTTTCTTAATTCCCACAATAATAATTAAAGATAAATATTTACTTGAACTGCGGCCCTGTGAAAAGTACATTTACCCTCAAGCTACAGTATCAGGATCAGTCAGTCTTCAGAACCAAACTGTTTTTTGTTTTTTTTTTTTTCAGCAACATGCTCCCTATAGCTTCTGTCCACAGAGTTTTATTTCATTTTTTTGTGAAAATTTAACTACTTTGGTCATAAAAGTGGTTTCGTTTGGCTGGAATGCATGAAAGTTTATTGCAGAATATGTTTTATTTTTCAGACTTTTCAAACTCTGCTGTGCATTATATGTATTTATGTACACCACCTGCCTGCACCCGCCTTAACTCCGCCCGACCCGCCTGCCCACCGCTCGGGGGCATCTCCTCCCGAACTAAATTAACGGCCAGAGTGGGAAGCCAAAGGATTAGGGAGGGGAAAAGCTACGGCGGGAAGATTAGAGAGAAGTGGCTGCGATAAGAGGGAACGGTTACGGACCAGCGCTGAGATAGAAGCGGCTCTGAGGACTGACAGATGAACTTGACACTCACTGAGAGTCCCGACAATTTCACCTCCTTCCCTCCACAAATGCACTTATTTCCACATATCTAAATCTGGGCAAATATTCATTTGAAGTGGGGTGGGGATATGTTTTTGTTTGCCGCCCGAGAGAAAAACAGTTGCGTTTTTTCCCCCCCGCATTTATAGATTGTGGCTCAAATGACATCATTTAGATCGCAGACACACTTAATGTACTGTAGCGACGGGGAGGGAACAGGAAGCGTCGACGTAAATCCCACGCATTGATTCTCATTTGAACTCATCATTATTCCAAAGGAGGAGAAACGGCGAGGAAGCCAGCCTAGAAATCAGAGAAGGACTTTTAGAAGTAATTAGACGAGACATCAATGGACTTTATAATTAAAAAGTTGAAGGAAAAAAATTCTCCACTCGTCTTTCTTAAAAAAAAAAACTATTAAACAATCGACTTTCACTTGGAATAAAGTTGGCGAGTCGCTTAAAAAGGTTTCTTTCATTTATTTATTTTTTGTTGTTGTTGCCGCCGCCGCTCTTTTCTCAGGCAGACGGCGGCGATTAATTAGGCACCAGTGTAACCAGCAGAAACCGAGGAAGGGTCCATACATTATTACCTAAAGATAAGATAAGGGCAAATTAATTCTATTTGCATATGTAAGATTAAATTCCTCTCCTCCTCCTCTGCCACTCCCGGATCCCGGCCCCCTTTGTCTTCCCATCTCGCGGCGCCTCTCAATGACGCTCTAATCTGCCTCCACTTTCTAATTCACTGCAAAGCAAAGAAATATGGCGCATT
This sequence comes from Thamnaconus septentrionalis, assembly GCA_009823395.1. Lineage (NCBI taxonomy): Eukaryota > Metazoa > Chordata > Actinopteri > Tetraodontiformes > Monacanthidae > Thamnaconus > Thamnaconus septentrionalis. The sequence goes on along the minus strand of CM020519.1, from coordinate 5,686,877 downwards.
CACGGCGCTTGACATTGATTATGTGTCCTCCACCACCACCGCCAGCCACCAACGGCAGTCAGGCTATTGGCTATTAATATATATGATAATTAGCGCCCTAGCTCCGAGACACTTTCGGATGCAAATTTGGAAAAACAACCATTTGTTATTTCGACGCGCGGCGTTAATGTGTTTTGTGCGTCCTGTCTGTCGAGTCGTGCGGCCGTGCATGTGTTTGCTGCGCGAGGGGACCAATCATTAGCTTCATTCCTCAAGCCCTGTCGAGGCCGACGTGCAGAGAAGCCTCGTCACCCTCTGCTGCCCCCTGCTGGGGCACAGAGGTAAACTTTTTTTTTTTTTTTCGTAAATGTCACTTCAAGTGGCTTCTCAACTGGGAAAACACTAGAAAAGTCACACTGGATAATATTGAACCATTAAGTGCATCAAAATAAACACAAGTGAGACCAGAAATCTCTTTCTCGTCTTTCTCAGTAGTTTTGGCCATAATTGTCCCACATTTCATCATTATGTGACAGTTGGAATTTCATCTTAGATCATTGCCTCCCTGATGGGACTGTAAAGACCTCCTTTAAGGACCACCGATGGTTCCTGGACTTTGGAAACTGCTGGTCCAGTGATTGTTGACTCCAAAATCTGTTATTATTAGAACATTTAAATATTTCTGCAACTTTTTTTACTGAGGTTTGATTTTTATTTTTTATTTTTTTATTTAATTTTTTGTCTATTCGTACATGTCAACAGAATATGAAGTCAAAACTTTTCGAGCTTTTGGAAAAGAAATTCCAGGCCTTCCAAAAACAGTTTCAGTGTGTACAGGAAGTCAGGCTTTCTTGGATTTTCCCTCCTTTTATCTACCTGAAGCTTGGGTGGATCAGTGACAGAACTAATCAGCGTATTGCTGGTTTTATCACTTCTAGCAGGACTTTTTCCCCATGTGTCTGCATGAATATACGTTGTTTTCCCTCCACGAGAAAAGAGCTGTCAGGCGGAGTTTTCCTGCACTCTTCCTTCACTTCATTTTCAAGGGTGATACTCAGAACTAACTCTGTGTCACTGTCAGTTTCACATTGGCATTAATAACACCATCCGTGTGGACGTCTTTTGCTTTTGCTTTTGCTTCTCTACCTGGAGAACTGAGTTTTTTTGAATGTTTTTTTTTTTTAATGCGCACGTGCACGTGGACGATGCCTTCAGCAACACCGAGCAGGTGTTCGCGAGTCTTCGACTTTGCCTGCAGCAAAAGTGTATCTGGGCGGAGTCAGGAGGTGGCGGCTGGAGCGCAGCTCGAAGGTTGGAGGGAAAGTGAGGGTGCGGTTAGTGGGGACGCAGGGCAGAGAGATGAAATGAAGGCGTGCACGGGGACCTCTCCGAGCCTCCCGGGGGCTTTTAGAGGCTCAAAGGACGCCGGTGAGTCAGAGGAGGGGATGGAGAGATGGGGAAGGAGGGGCGGCGCTGGCCGCGGGGCAAAACAGAGGAGGTGGAGGAGGAGAGGAGGGAGGATGGAGGGGAGGGCGGGGTCACAGCGTGAGGCGGAGGAAGCAGACAGACGCCTAACAAGGTGAGATAAGAGCCGGAGTGGCAGCGGGGAGGAGGAGATGACAGGAGCTCTAACCGTCCTGTCCTCCGTCCTTCCATCAGCCTCCCCGCTGCTGGAGTGGCTGTACATTAGTGTTAGTGTGAGAGAGAGAGGGAGAGAGAGGGAGAGAGAGAGAGAGAGGGAGAGAGAGAGAGGTAGAGAGGGAGGGAGGGGGAGGGAGAGAGGGAGAGAGAGAGGAGAGAGAGAGAGGGAGAGAGAGAGGGAGAGAGAGAGAGGTAGAAATGGAGGGAGGGAGGGAGAGAGAGGGAGGGAGGGAGAGAGAGAGAGAGAGCATCCAGCCCCCTCCAGCGTGAGGTAAAGCCGTGGTCAGCGTGCTGCTCTCACAGGCAGGCTTCATCTGCTTGGAAGTGAATGGAAGCAAAACGTAGAAGCTGTCAGGTGTGTGTGTGTGTGTGTGTGTGTGTGTGTGTGTGTGTGTGTGTGTGTGTGTGTGTGTGTGTGTGTGTCTCCTGCGCTCCGCGGGGGGGCATCAGCTCCAATTTGAGACGCAGCTTTTTTCTTCTCGCAGTGCCCACGTGTCCCTCTCGCACCTCTTGAAGTTCACGTTTCCATTTTGCGGCGGCCGCTGGTGGCTCGGCAGCCCAGGATGATTACAGCCTCCCCGCCAAGACGTCCGCCTTTCAGCTCTGTTCTAATGGCGCCGCTGAACTTCCCTCTCTCTCTGTATATATTTGCTGTATTTTTTTCTCCTCCAGCTCTAAACGCTGCCTCTCGGCAAAAAAAAACAAAAAAACAATGTAACGGCATCACAATTGACTCGCAAGAAAACTCCTTCTACCGGCTCGGTCTGTGAGAGTCGGTAGCGAAGCTGCTGTTAAGATAGAAAAATGTGTGTTATTAGCGAATAAGGACACAATGGGTCTTTCTTTTTTGTGGCTTCAAACTTACAACATGCACACCCTTATTTTCTCTTCTGCCGTTCTGTGCATCACTTTAAAAGTTTCACATTGGACCTTTAATGTTATGTTTTTATTGCTCTATGAAGTCAATCTAATGAGCCGTCAAGTGTCACTTACAGCAACAATTCAACAGATTTATACGACCGACTCTGCTGTTTAGCTCAATGAGCCCCCTGCTTCCTTTCTTTGCCGGTTTTACAACCAGCAGTGGAATGAATGTTAAGTGAATTTGTTTTCTAAAAGAAAGTTGGTGTGTTTTTGTGTTTTTAATCTGAGTTATTGCTGAAATCCTTCTTATATTTTGGTTGACTCGTAACAGGGGACACAGAACTGACCTGTCAGGCTTAATATAGGACCATGTGAGAGTGAGAGGATGCATGCCAGGCAACCAAAGCCCCCATAATCCTATTGCAGGCCTGCGGAGGGCGCCGTCACGATGGCAAGAGTGTCATTTTCCCCATTACAAGTCAAGGAATAGTACAGTTGACGATGAAAATACAGTTTTTTTAGGCAGAAGAACTAACGCTTTAAAGTTAAAATCCACAGCTCAGAAGCAGCAGCTGCTCACTGGACATGTGACTAAAAGGGTTTTTTTCTGAGCTGTCTGGTCACAAGGCTTCAAAAATATTCTTCCGAATTTATCCTGTGGCAGCATGGGGGTTTTCCTGTCGACACGGCGCAGGAGACAATGTTCACTGATGCCCGTAAAAAATATATAAACACACACACACACACACACACACACACACATGTGTGTGCGTGCCCGCACAAAAGTTGTGCATGAATTAATTTCACTTTGGGTAATTGGGGACACACGGCGTAATGTTTGCACCTGTTTAAAAGTAATTACCGCCGCATTGAAGTCGAAGGCGAACAGACGAGTGTCTGAAAGCGCAGTAATTCCCACTTTATGAGCAACGCCGCGTTTCTCCGTCCGTGCTGGAAACATTTACAGATGGCCAATTCAGCTTCGAAACTATAAAAGTATAAAATAGTTTGGAAAGAGCCTTTTAAAAGAAAAGTCAAACTTTGTGGGATGCTGCCAAGTGTCACAGGAACCACGCAAACGATGTGCCCGGACGGAATTTTTTATTTTTTGGGAGAACGGCGAAAAGGTCAGTAAGAATCACTGACGAGAAAAAAAAGAGAAAAAAAAGTAGATGCTCTCTCCATAAAAACTGCCAGGGGTAGAAACTCAGCGAGAGAGAGAGAGAAAGAGAGAGAGAGAGAGAGAGAGAGAGAGAGAGAGAGAGAGAGAGAGAGCAGGAGCTGTCAAAAAACTTGGTTATCCATTCATCCTCAACCGTCTCCAGCTTTCCATCCTCCGTCCTTTATCCCTCAACGCAACTGACTGACAGCCGTCCCTGTGAGGCTTCCATCACGGACACAAGCACACGCACACACAGGCACTCCCGCGCACACGGCCTGATCCGATGCCCTCCCGTCAGTGGCTCTGCCGCTGCTCTCCTGTTTTGTGGCGTTCTGACAGGCCGGTTGTTGCGCTGCGCCGCCCTGTGAACGTGGGGGGGGGGTTTCGTGGGGGTCGAGAGCAGCAGCCGCAGCAGCAGCAGCAGCAGCGGCGGCCTCGGCGGCGGCGGCCAGATGTGCACACTGCCTGACGTGTGCGACCAGGCGTGAAGCACCCGACGCTAACCCCACACATGTGCAGCGCTCGCCATGATAGAGACCTAAATGTGCAGAGATGCACCACCGACCATCGTTCCCCATTTGGCCTAATTGAGCAGCGAGCGACGCGGTTGGTAAAAATGTTTCATTGGACAGTAGCTTTTCTACAAGCACCCCCCCTCGACTCGTTTGATGTAGTAACGTACAGAAACTGAAGGAACTTCCGATTACAAGTAAATGTACATTTGATTGCCTGACTCATTCACTCACTCACTCACTCAATCAATGCAAATAATGTTAATGTGTTGGTGAGTTGTGTTGTTACATTATATATATATATATATATATATGTGTATGTCTATGTACATATATGTATATATGTATACACATGTGTATGTGTGTGTAACAATTAGACTAAATGATTAAATTAAAATGACTCCCTCCCAAAATACCATCAATAACATGTAACAAAATATAAAAAATAGATTTAAAAAAACGTGAAAGTAGAATTCCTCCATTCCACCAGGGGGCGACCCATGCACCTGCAAAGGTTGGTAGGTATGCCCATGTCGTTCAGTGCCTTTCTCATCAACATTCACTCCGAAGGAAAAGCAATCTGGTGATCTGTCCTCCGTCCTCAAGCAGGTTGTAGATGGAATTTATTTACTCTCTTCTGAGTGTTTAAGTTTACACGAGTGCTAAAAGCCGAGCACTGATTGATGTTCCCATCGAGGAAAAAAAAAAAAGAAGGTCCTCAAATTGGCGCCGGCGTACCCACAATTGCACAGCCGTGTGAATTGAGGCAGTCGGTAACGCGGCAAACTGGAACCGCTAATAGGATAAAAGGGAAGACGATGAAAAGTGCAACCTGCTAAAAGAGGCCCAACTGTTATTATCACGACGCAGTCAGAGGCCGATGGGGAGGAGGCGGGGGGAAAGAAGAAGAAGCGCAAGTTGAAGACGAGATGTGCAGACGCGCTAATCACAGCAGGAAGTTTCGCAGAACAAAGTTGAAATAATAATGAACGCGCGCATGTGCGTTTCTCAGATTAGCGGGAGGCGAGAACAAAGAGGCTCGGGCGAGACTTAGAGGTATATGTAAGCACCCCTTTGTGACATCACAAAGGGCCGACCGGTCATTTGAATTCCTCCTGTGTTTGTGAAAAGACGGGTCCTAGAGCTCCCCCTTCTGTTCCACGCTGGCATTTTTTTTCCCCAAAAGGTTGCAGCCTTGTTGTGGTCTGGCCCTTGAGGGTTGTCCGAGGCTCAGTGCGAAAAGTCAGAGGAGATTTTTGTGGCTCAGCTCCTCCAGCTGCCAAGGTGAACAAAAATAATAATAGAAAAAAAAATTAATAAAAGAGCAGAATCTCTGGCGGCAGCGCTTGTGGCAGGTGGAGACACTTTACCTGAAGGACGCATCATGATTCATGACTGGGCTGGAATGAGATGAGTTTTCTTTATTTCTTAGTAGAGGAGCCGGAGAGGCTGTCCTGATGGAGTGGAGGTGGAGGGAAGTTTTTGTTTGATTTTTGAACAAAGTTCTTCCTGTGTCTGCGCGGCCGTTTCTTTTCGGAAACCACAAGGCTCTGGCTCCGCCTCTCCCTTAGCCCCGCCCACCAGCAGCAACCGTGTTGCACTGTGTTGCGTTCACCGGCCACTTCCTTGCTCTCTCCACCCCTTGTGTCTTCCTCTCTGGTTTTTTAGTTGGGTTTCTGCTGCAATGTAACAGCGCCACCTGGAGGTCTGGCATGCAAGCGATGGCATTTTCTAGCGGCGTTGCATAAAGGGACACATTTCTTGAGTGACAGAAAAACCTTTCTGAAATAAAAGATAAAAAATAAATGGTTTTCTTCCTAATCCCGCAGCGTCCTTAATTTTAGTATCACTCGCAATTCCGCAGTCACGGTGACGTGCAGCTGCCGCTGCAGGTCCTCCGCCCTCACTTTTCTCATTTTGATTTATTTATTGGATTCCATCATCTGTGTCGTTGACACTGACACCGCTTCTTCCCCCAAACCGTCTCCTGTTTTTATTTCTTATTTCATCCAACAGAGAGGAAGGAAGGAAGAAACACGTTCTGAAAAAATCTCACCCTAGAATAAAAAGGGTGTGCCGGCCGGCTCTTAAGCCGCGGTCTAAGTCTAAGCTGTATGTCCACGATATGTCCGAGTGCCAAGCTTACGGCTGCGCCTGTTTGCTCGGCTCCGCCAAAGCTCATTGTACTTCCGCTATCTCTCTCCTCTTTTCCAGGCTAGGAGTGGGAAAAAAAATAAAAAAAATTAAACCTTCCTGTTTTTTCCCTTCACTTTGGCCTTTCAAAAGAAGCTTATGAAAAAACTTTTTCCTTCTTTCATCCCGGCTCTAAGACGGCGAGGCAGCCGGCGCAACGTATGCGCGGTTTCCAGGAGAGTTTCTGCAAAGGCTGAGAAAAAAAAAAAAAGAAAAAAGGTACGGAGGTATCGATCCAGCGCTGCTAAACTCCAGGTTTAGTCCTGTTTCTGGAGTGTATGAAGATAAGATTCTCTCTCCTTCCCCCCTTTTTCCGCCTCCCCTCACTCCGGATCACTCCCCGTCCCCCGAGGGGACCCCCTCCCCCCTCCCTCCTCTTCCCCCTTCGCTTTCGGCCCAGCTCACAACAGCACACGGCTCATTTCTGTGTGCCGGCTCACCAGAGTCGACCTGAGACACGCACACGTGGCCGACTGCCAACCTGGCTTGTGTGTTTTGGATGGCTGGTGTCTTCATAGAGCTGCTTTGTGAGTCTTTGAGTTGTGTGTGTGTGTGTGTGAGAGAGAGAGAGAGAGAGAGAGAGAGAGACTGCATGCATGCATGTCTGAGTGCACAGACCGGGACTGTGGAGCAGCAGCGGCCAGCGCTCAGTGTGCTTCAAGCATCGTCTTAATTACACAAAGTCCCGTCTGTGTGTGTGTGTGTGTGTGTGTGTGTGTCTGTGTGTGTCTGTCAGAGACATGACGTATGTACACACGCACGCAGGCAGTCATTGATCCCCCCCCCTCCGCCTCCTCCGCCATCGATTCCAGAGAAGAGTAGGTTTCAGCGGGCGGACAAAAGCGCTTGAGTAGGTCGACGCCCACTGGGGACAAAAAAAAGGGGAAAATAATACGAGAGAGTTCCTCTAGCAGCGCGACGGAATGGCAGCCTCATCAGTCATGTGTTGCTGAAATTGTGCATTTCAGGTTCTTTACACTTCAACAATGACGCGACATCGCTGCAGCTCCTCCTCATCTCAACTCTGTCTCCTCTCTCCCAGGCGTGGCTGAGGTCATCGTGCTGGTCGGCGGTCGCCAGGCCATCGGGATGAACCAGCGCTCCCTGACGGCCGTCACCTGCTTCAACCCGCAGAACAGCAAGTGGTACCCGCTGGCCAGCCTGCCCTTCTACGACCGCGAGTTCTTCAGCGTCATCTCGGCGGGGGACAACATCTACCTGTCAGGTGGGTCCGCCAGCCTCGGCCTCTTTTTGACCCTCGGAACCAATGGCAGTGTTGGTCCTCCAGTCGTTACGTCCCCTCTAGCTGCGTTTCCATCACAGTTTTCGCAACAAAAAAAAAGCGACATTTCTAAAAATTTGACAAAGTGCAATTGCAATTGGCAGGCGTTTCCATTGGATGGTGTGAAGCGCATAAGATGTAATTACGTTTGCTTTTGTTTGTTTACGATATTTTTTTTTTTTGCGAATTGACTAAGGCCAGTTGATAAAAGCAAAGTTACGCATTGAGCTAACAGGCTAACAAGGCTAATAAGACGCAGGTAAAGGTACAGCCATCCTTTCCTCGCTAGATTTCCTGCTTTTTCTGGGTTTTATATTTTGCAGTTTTTTTCTGCAAACTGAACTCTTCTTCTGCTTCTATGACAGCAAAAAGAAGAAAGCAAAAAGAATAAAAGGAAAAAAAAAACAAGGTGTTGGCTCCCCGGCGACCTCATCCATACAGCTGTTGCGGCTGTTAGCGCCGTCGTGACCGTCTGACAGATTCACTTCTGCGAAATGAATCCCGCCACGCTGTTGCCCACCTGTTCCGACCTTTACCAACGAGTTTTCCATCGGCCCTGCCTGCCCTCTGGCGCCCTCCTCTGCCGCGCCGGGAGCCAAAGAACTCACCCTCAATCTTTTATTTCTCTCCCTCCTATAAACAAGACGCCACCTTTAGTGCGTTTGAGAAGTCTGACCTGCTGCATCTGCGACGCTTTCCTTCACACTTGCTTTATTTTGCTCCAGTCTGTCTGTCTGTCTGTCTGTCTGTCTGTCTGCCTGCCTCTCAGTCGGCCTGTCTGTCTTGCACAGTCGCTGCAGTGTTCTCTGCAGTTTATTTTCTGTGCAGGCTGCCTCCACTCTCTCCCCGAGTTGCCTCCCTGCCAGCCAGAGGTGCACTGAATCCCTCCCGCCGCGGTCAGCAACCTACACACACACATGCACACCCCACAACTACCCCCCACACCCCCCGTGAGAGAATCTGGCATGCCGCTCAGGCCTCGTGCACCGTGGAAATGCAGCGGGATTTGTCCCGCGTGTACCTTTTTTTTTTTTTTTTTTTCCCCTCTCCCTCTTTTCATATAAATGTAAATGTGCTGTTTGGCCACTGGAACAGGTCTGGCTGGATGTGTCCGCCGGGACTCACACAGCTGCTGGAGACATACAGAGGTGCTGTTGTTGTTGTTGTTGTTGTTTTTTCTTCTCTTCTTCTTCTTCTTGCTAGCTAATCAAAACGCTTCGGCCCACCACCTCCCGTCCACCGGGGGCAGGGTCACTGTGCTGGATGAGGCTTAGATGAGGTGTGCCTGTGTGTGTGTGTGTGTGTGTGTGTGTGTGTGTGTGTGTGTGTGTGTGTGTGTGTGTGTGTGCACGCAAGTGACTGAAGCAGGAAACAGCAGAGCTTTGAAAGGATCTCAGCATCTAGCTGGTGGAAAAAAAAATAACCCGGCAGCCAGAATAAGCAGAGGGAAGCTGATTGGATAATCAGATTTATGGAGAAAATATTCAGCAATTTCCTGCGCAGTGCCCCCTACTGGTCACTTGGCTAATAAAGCTGGCTGGGCTTCATTTCCAGTGGACGGCGGAGGCTGCACGTTGCCTCGTTGGCTCCAGTTGATTTTTTTTATTTTTTCGTAGGACGACTAAAAGACTGTGGATCACACATTCAAACAACATCATCGTCAAACTTCACGCTTTGTTAGACCAACCGAAACCAACGGAGCGATGCCAGCATCTAATTTGCTATGAAGGACAAAAAGAAGAAGAAGAAGAAGAAGAAAAAAAACAGAAACTAAGAGCCGCAAGATGTTTAAGTTTGCAATTACACTGAAGTTTCAGTGAAAGTACAAATGTGGGATAAACAGTGTTAGGCAGCAGCAGCAGCCGTTTTGTTTTGGCAAATGAATAGAGAATTTAGAAGAAAAACGGTCTCGCTTTTCTCAACCTTGTTTCGGTCGAAGCCTGTGAAGGTTCTGTGGAGCTGCGCAGCGGAACGGCATCCTGGGCGGTGGGGAAGAAAAAAACAAACTTTTAATCTGAGTTCTTTTTTTCTTTCAAAGTTTGAAAAACATCAGCAGCGACGACCTCGACCCCGGCGACGCGCCGCTCCAAGTGTTGATCGTCAGCACTGAAAATATTGCAAATCCCCCCCCCAACACTAACCCTGCTGTGTTTTTCACAGGCGGCACCGAGTCGGGCGTGATGGTGGCCGACGTCTGGTGCTACATGTCGCTGCTGGACAACTGGAACCTGGTGTCGCGGATGACGGTAGCCCGCTGCAGACACAACAGCCTGGTGTACGACGGGAAGCTCTACACCATCGGAGGACTGGGCATGTCGGGGAACCTGGACCACGTGGAGAGGTAGGAAAGAGCTCCGGCTGCACGGCTGGACCTCGGCTCCCACTCCTAAACACAGATCCTGAGCGTCTGAGTCAGTAAATGTGCACAACGGCGAGACGGAACGCGGCAGATGGCGCCGAGGTGCAGTCTTTTTTTTTTTTATGTGCAAAAGCTGCGGAGGAAATTCTGTAGTTTGTGTCTGCAGGTGCCAGTTGCTGCTGCCGTTGTTGTTTTGCAGTTTTGTCTTTTTGCTAAAGCTAATTAGCATGAGCCGTAACAGTAGGTGTTCTCCCTCCTGAAGACTTTACATTGAATATGTTGAGAAACTCCTCTTGGTTTCTGAGTTGTCACAGCGCACGGCATTATGGGAGCCCACCGATCAATCCCACCACTCCCCATCACGTCGTCAGGACCAATCTGAACCCTTCCTTTGATACAAAGTGTTCGCACGCTCAAAAATTAGCACGTTAGCTCAAAATGAGAAAATTAGCACGCCACCTAATGTACCCGTTAGCGACATTTTTCATCAGCGCATTCGGTTTATGTGTGATGAGTCATCGTCTTTATGTGGTGATTTAGAAACAGGAGGAGCAGCGGTGACGGTGGTGGTAGTAGGAGAAGAAAAAGAAGAAGTAGTAGAAGAAGAAGTGGCAGTTGTCACTTGGGATAAGTGTGAAACAGCAGCGTTGGATTGTGGAAATTATTGCGTCTCGCTCTAAGTGCAGCGCAGCGACGTGACAGACTGTGATTTGAGTCACAGCTCAACGATTTCCCCCTGGACTCTAACAGCTCCTCGCTGACTTTAAACACAGACATTGTCCGGATTAAATAAATAAACTTCATTTGAGGTGATATTTTGTTGTTTTTTTTGGTTGTTTTTTTGTTTTTTTGCATCACCGCTGCCCCCCGCTGCTTTCCTCTTTACCGGGCCTCGGAAACGGGGGCGAATTTTCCCGCAGAGTGATGGCGCCGCCGTCCCCGCGCGGCAAAGCAAGATTAACCAAAGCAATCAAAAGAACATTAGCCAGTGTATTAGCGCCGGCCGCCGCTCATTACCTAGCGGCCCAATTGATCTCCAAAGCTGTTCACGATGCACAACAGCGCTCCAAATGAAACAGCCTAATTTGATATTTCCCCCGTAATGCTGCCATACAGTGCCGTTACGACGGGTGGGTGGATTTCAGGGGGGTAGATGGAATATTTGCCCTATAATGGAAACCCATTTGATTCCTCTTGTCTCCGAGCTGCTTAATTTAGGGGCACCTGGGGACCCGAGGAGCTCCAGAAGAAATCAGAGTTGCCAACTTGTGCTTTCGCGTTCGGCTTCCGCTTCTCATAACAGCGGCGGTCGTGACGCTGTAACCTACTTTGCGTCCGTCCAGGTGGCGCCGGTGACGTCTCGGGCTCGCTGGCGAAGGACTCTGCAATAGTCGGGGAAGAGGGAGGCGCACGGCAGCGCTCACTCGAGGGCTGAATTGCACAGCGTTTCCTAGCAGGGGAGGTCAAGGTCGCCTCTGCTGGCCACAAAGCCAAGCAGCCACTTCTGCTTCTTCTTCTGCTTCTTCTTCTTCTTCTTCTTCTTCTTCTTCTGCTTCTTCTGCTTCTTCTACTTCTTCTTCTTCTTCTTCTGCTTCATCTACTTCTTCTTCTTCTTCTTCTTGTTCTTCTGCTTCTTCTACATCGTCTTCTTCTGCATCTTCTCCTCTTCTACTCCTTCTTCTCTTAATGTTAAATGACTCACACAGACTGAAGACCCTCCTCCCCGACGCCTTCAGTAATCCGAGTTTCACCGAGTGGAGATTTTAACGTAGGTGGATGAAATCCTCAAGAAGAAAAAACAAAAAAAGCCTGACTTCCACCCTTGGATGTGACGCAGCACCTGCTTTTTGCGATGCAGCTCTCTCGCCCTGGAAGGAAGGAAATTATTTTTTATGTATTCCGCTGCGGCGGCGGCACACGGCTGCAGGATGCTGCCGAGGAGCTTGTCACTGCTCGGAAACAGATATTGAAGGATTCCGAGGGAGCCGAAGGATTGGGGGGGTGAAGGATTTAGACGGGAGGCGCAGTGCATCAGAGACCACAGCGTACTCAGGTGACCCGGCTTGAACCGGGAGACGGAGGCCTGCTTGTAAAAGACTTGTAGATGTGTATTTTTACTGAAGAACCTGTGGCAGCATATATATATGTATTTGCAAAGTGTATATACGCCGCTGGAGTCTTCCTGCCATTCCCGTTTCTCTTCTGAAGCAGTCATGGCGGGCGGCTGAGTCATAGTTACCCAGGAAAACTGCCTCAACTTTCACCTTGATTCTGATTCAGGTGGGTTTTGTTTTGTTTTGTTTTTTTTTTTTGGCTCTCCGTAACGTAGCCAAACTCATCAGAAGTCTGTTGGGTTGCAGCTGATCTCTGAGAGCGAGGCGGCGGCGGCGGCGGCAACAGCGGTGTTGCTTTTTTTGAAGGCAGCTGCTCCAAACAAGACGGTGACGGAGACGGGCTGGTAATCTCCAACTGTTATTGAGTCACAGCGCTGGGAAATTTGATTATTGTGCAGCTGCGCCTCTTTGGACAAGACGGCGGCAAAGACATTTATTTATTTATTTATTTATTTAATTTTAATCTTTTGAGTAAATAAATGACTGGACTGAAAATCTGCTAAGATAAGAAAAGAAACAATGTTTGCAGGAAGGAGACGGAAACATTAGAAATATTTTTTTCTTGGTCGCGCCAGGTTTTTGTTTTGATTTTAATGTCTACAAATCCATTATTCATGGGGTTTAGATTTCAATTTTAAATGTGTCATTTAAACAGCGTCGCCCCGCTGAGTGAGTGAGTGGCTTTATCATTAACTGCGGCCACAGACAGTGATGAAGTGCTGGCGCTAATCTGCAAACACGCTCCGAGGACGAGGAAAAAAACCTTCCAGCAGAGACAAACAAACACGCTGGGCCGAGCCAAAACTTTGCTTTTTTTTTGTCACAATTTTTCTTTCATCCTGCACGTCCTGGTGGACGGTTCGTTACCTTATAAAACCTCCAGAGAAATGCACATTTAGCCCGCTGTTTACAACCTTCTGCAAAGAAAAAAACACTGCTGCCGAAGGGGACAGAAACAAGGCGACGAGCCTCCAGGTGGAGGCAACACCTTGGCTGGAGGGACAGCTCTCACCTGGAAGGGGTCCCCCTTGTGATGTCACAAAGGGCACAGTTTTCCACTGAAGCAACAGGAGCGAAGGTGCTTCTCCTGCTCTGGGGGGAGTTCAGCGACTAGCGGGAGGTGAGCATGATGGCGAGGAAACATCGGTAAAGTGAAATGCTGAATGGAATGATGCCTTTTCTTCTTTAAAGCTGTGTCCACGGTGGTGCGGTGCACTTGCAGCCAGTGAAAAGGAAAGTAAGATATCAGCTCTCATGCCCTGTGGGGAGAGAGTCGTTTCTATTGGCTTTAGCCGATCAAGGAAGATCTCATGCGGCGCCCTGTGCATAATTTAGAGGAGGAGTTTTTGTGAGCAGCTGTAAACAGCGGCGTCCACCTGCAGCATTATTAACAGGCTGCTGCTGTGGAGAAGCCAGGAGCTTCTGGAGTGGAGGCTCCATACTCACTTTAAAGCCGTAAACCTGCTCTGTTTTTGTTACCGCTTTCTCATCTTTGGTCATTTTTTTGTTTTCTTAAATTGCAAGACGAACGGCAGTGCATCAGCTCCTGTGTTTGTCTTTTGTTATTTTCAATGGAATTAGGTGATGGAATTAACAAAAGGTGGCTGGCTGCCTTTTGTCTCGGACCGCAGAGGAGCTCAGTGCGTCCCGGTGTAATAATCCCATTTTGCAACAAGCACGTGGAGCAAATCCTCAGCGGCAGGCAGGTAGGCCGCTGCTGCTGCTGCTGCTGCTGCTGCTGCTGCTGCTGCTGCTGCTGCTGCTGCTGCTGCTGCTGCTGCTGCTGGTGATTATGACGATGACGATGACGACGGACCTCTAACTGAGGAAAAGTGGAGCGAAATTTGCTTCCTCCTTACGCGTCCGCACGGCAGCTGCGGAGCGAGGAGTCACTGTGACTCCGTCAAGGTCAGCCAGACATTTTCTGCCGTCGGTGGCGAGCGGCAGGTTTTTTGCTTTCAGCTGCTGCTGCTGCTGCTGCTGCTGCTACTGCTGCTGCTACTGCTGCTGATGCAGCACTCACAGGTCCAGACCCACTGCGAGCTGCTTCTTCTTGTTGAACGTTTCATTATTTCTACAGGCTGTTGACTTTTTATTTCCTTAATGCGTCGCCTTTGATCTACTTCTGTTTCTTCATCGTCTCTTGACCTTGTGGCTGAGATGATTCTTAGACATTAACCTCACTGGCCATTGGAGTGATGGGATGATCGATTTCCTCCAACAATCCAAAGTGAGCGTCTTCCTCCTCATTCTTGTCGTCCTGGCTTGAACAAAAGTTTGAGGAAACGGCAACGGTTTGAATTAATCTCCTCTGATTGGCATCGAGAGGCAGCTTCCGGTGATTCCAGCTCCGTTCGATCGACGCCTGAGGCTCGTCTGAGCTGATGGAAATAGTTTTTTTGCTCAATACCTGCTGACAAAGCCAACTTGAAACGCACAGAAATGCAATTTTCTGCTGTTTTACGACGCTGTAAGTCCGCCTCTGGATGTCTGCGAACATCCCGACCGACTAGCTTGACGAGAAAAAAAAAAACAAACCCCGTCACAGCTCAAGTTGCCATCAAACAATCTGAGTTTTGCCTCTGAATTGATGAGGGCAGTGTTTGCAGAGTGATGCTGGGCTCACCTGCTTGCTGGAGGAAGGAGGCCAGTTTCAGCTTTACCAGCCTGCAGGCAGTTTTATTTGCTGCTAGCCAAAAGCGACAGCCCGACGACAGGTGCAAACTAACACCTTTTCAATATGTGTCTTACCACCATGCTGCTAAATCTCAAACACCAGACCTGCTCCAGCCCACTATCCACAAAGTGGCCAAATCTTGACTTTCTGGCATCAAAAACTTTCTGGCATCAAAAGTTTCTTACTTTCACCCCGAGCAGTTTGAACATTTCAAAGCGAATCATCATGAATCTTTGCACAAAGGTATAAAAGAGCTCAAAGCCGCCCGCTCCCCCCGAGGTTCTCGTGGGCCATTTGTTTAAGCGGCATGTGTTGGTATCGGCTTTGATAAATGAGTCCCATTAAGCACTAATTCCTTATTTTCGACGCTAACTGGGCAGGGTTTTTGGCAGGTGCGACACCGCCGGGGACTCGCAGCTGGCTGCCGGCCGGCCGGAGAGCCGCCGGAGTTTGAAACTCTAAAAAAACCTTGAGCGGAGAGTCCAGCCGAGAGGCGGCCCCACAGTCCGCAGCAGGAATAAAACATGGCCGGTGGAGATAAGGGGGACGATCGCACCAGGCTATTTCTGTCACCTCAGCTGCGAGGAGTCAAAGGAAGAAGAAGAAGAAGAAGAAGAAGACGACGGCGGCGAGACGCTAATGGCACTCAGAAATCATTAGTCAGTACATATGAATGGCTGGCGTGTTTGATGTGCAGATGGCTGACGGGGATTGTGTAGCGAGTTCAGGGGGAAGCCGGCGTGAGGCAACGTGACAGCCCGGATTGATTCGCTCCGCTCGCAGAGTGATTGATGCCGCGGCTGTTAACACGTGTCGCCGGCCCGCCTTTTCATCCTGTTTACGTCCGCCTTTCTCCGCTCAGCGCTCGTCTCCTACGGCAGCCCCCCCCGCCGTTGCTAAGCTGCAGACAGCCCAGGCCCGCGCTGGTCTATGTGCTTCATTTCCTAGTGTGCCATCACGCTCAGCCGAGGCAGGCGTTCACAGTTTAGAGGAGCAAAGCTCTGAGAAACACACAGACCGGCCCGATTTAGCACAAGAAGCTAACGCTAACGCCTGGCCTGATCAAATATACTTAGATTTTCTTACCTTTAAAAACTCAGAGCTCAGCTAGCGAAGCCCGTTGTCGGACCTCGGCCGTCGTCGTAGCTGCAACAAATGTTGCGCCCATTTACCTCAGAAGTTGTTAGCTAGTATCCTGCATACGACGACACATGATGCAGCAGTTAAACAACACGCGTCCATATAAATGTTTCTAATGCTAATAATATGAAAAAACACAATGATCAGCTTCCGCTAGCGTGTTGAGGTCGTCCTGGTTTTTTGATTTTTGTTAACACAAAAACATTGTTGAAGTCGATAAATCCGAATTATCGAGTGCAATGGAAAGCATCGTTAGAATTTCACATTGTGTCACGACTAAACAAATGTTAAGTGTATATTTAACGTTTCCACAGAGTCATTTTTGACTCTGTAGGTGAACTTCTATACCTGCGTACAGTCAACATTCTTATTGTTATTCCTCTCCAGTGCACTGTTATGTTATGGTAGTTTCTTTTTTTTTTTTTTTAACCACACTGCCCGCCGCTATTTTTACACCTGTGCCGGCTGCTGCTGCTGCTGCTGCTGATTGCGAGGCTTCTCACCCAGCGGCGGCAGCGGCGGTGGTGGCTTTCAACACCCGGCTCGCTCCTAATTTGCAGTCCTTCCTCTCCTCCCTCCTCACCCATCTCCCCCATCCATCTCGCCCGGGGTTTTTTCACGCTCCTCCGCCGTGAAATTCACCCACATTCACAATTATGTCTTCAAATCAGAGCCTCAAAAAGAAAAAAAAGAAGTGGCTCACCAGGATGCGGTCCTTTTCTTCGGGAGCAGCAGGAGGTCCAAATCAGGGCCTCCGAGGACCCGGCGCTCCCTCGCTCACTCTCTCTCTCGCTCTCTCTCTCTCTCTCGCTCTGCTAATGACTGACAGACTTTTTAAGGACTGGAGCCGCCGAGTTCAGGAGGCTTTTAACTTGCAATCAGGTACCTGGAACCGGCGAGAGAGAGAGAGAGAGAGAGAGAGACAGACAGAGAGAGAGAGAGAGACAGAGAGAGAGAGAGAGAGAGAGAGAGAGAGTGAGCGAGCGAGCAGAGCTCCCAGCCCGGCATGCTGATCTCCCTCTCTCTCTCTCTCTTTTTTTTGGAAGCTAAATTTGATTGCGGATATTGAATAATTCAAAGGTGTCTAATGATGTGTCAATCATGGCGTGAGGGGCTTTTTGTTTTATTTATCGAGCGCCGCCGTGGAGCCGCCATGGAGCCGGATCGCGCATCCTTCCCCGCTCTGTCGCCGCTTAATATTGCATGAAGACCGTCGGCGACGTGACACCGAGTCGGCAGCGAGTCGGGGGATGTTGCGCCCGTTTGGCTAACGAGTTTATTGCGGCGGAGGGGGAGGAGCGAGCAGTGCCGCGCTTTCCTGCGTCCTTGTTGTGGTTTTAGTAGATTTTATAGATATTTACAGTATATATACTCATACAGTATATATAGAGACACACACACACACATACATTTTCAATACCTGCTTACTCCAGCACTCAGGGTCACAGGGGTCTGCTGGAGCCTCTCCCAGCTGTCATGAAGGCAGCGTGACACCGCTGACAAGTCGCTAGTTCATCGCAGGGCCACATAGAGACAAACCACCATTCGCACACACACACACACACACACACACACACACACACACACACACAGCCTGTGAAAGTTTTCGGCAAGCGCGACTCGCTGGTTTTTCAGGGTCGCCGTTAGCTCACTTACTCAGCCTTCTCAGGAATTGCTTGTGGTTGTTGTATTGATTTTTTTTTTTCATCTTTAAGGCAGCAACCAGCTTAATCTCAGCCTTCACCATCTCCTCACCCCCCACAACCCGCACAACCCCCACAACCCCCGCTAAGTGCTGCCGCGTGACCGCCACCAAACAACAAAGGCTCGGATGAAAAAAAAAAACCTTGGCTCGAATGTTAAGAACCTCTGCGGAGGAGGCAGCGCTCGCTGGGTGAAAGGCTGCGGTGGCAGGGATGGTGCTGCTGGTGGTGGTGGTGGTGTGTGTGTGTGTGTGTGTGTGTGTGTGTGTGTGTGTGTGTGTGTGTGTGTGGGGGGGGCGTCACCAACTCATCCATGACCAAGAGATGGAAAAATTCCGGCGGGAGGCGTCATCAGCTGCTGCTCCCCCCGGATCCCCCGCTCGCTGAACTTGACGAGGCCTTTGGTCGTCAGGGTTGCCAGTCACCCGGAGAAAAGGTGAAGAGACGCCCCGGGGGGGGGTTCCAGTGGGGGTCCGGGTAGAGGCGGGGGGGTACCAGAGACCTCATGTCGCGTCCTGTAGAAGCTGCAGCAGCAGCGGCAGCAGCAGCTGTTTGAGTCGTGTGGTGCGAGGAGGGTCTCGCCTCCTGGCTCTCGCTCCCTGTGAGACGCTGTGATTGGCTGTTTTTGTGCAGCCAAGGGGGCGGGGTGATGGTGGGGTTCGGCGGTCTCAGGGCGTCAAAGCTGCAACGTCATCGTCCATCTGGAGGACGCTGGGTAAAACGCGGCGGCCGCCTTTTTCCGCACCTACCCGCCGGCGCTCTCTGTTGGAGGCAGCGGGGATTAGAATCTTCCCTTGGAGACCAGGCTAATAACAGCGGAGTCCCCCCCCCACCCCGCTGTGGCCGCAGCCCCAGGCGGCCGACGCCCCGCCGAGGCCGCGAGCCGGGGAGGAAAAGAGGTTTTTAGAGGCGCTGGGATGAGAGCGGCGGCGCCGAGCGGCGGTCGACCCCCAACCGGCGCAGAGAGGCGAGAAGCTTCGCTGGTTCCTGCTTCGCTGCTTTCATGTTGTTTATCGAGCTGTACGAATAAAGTTGTGTCGACGAGCACCGAGGCCCCCACACACACACACTCATGTTGTTCCCCATTATTTTTTTTCTGTTTTTTGTTTTTTTGTTTTTTTTGCTTTGTTGTCATGTTGTGTGTTTTTCTGTACTCACACAATACAACATGACTGTTGTCAGTCTGCCAGTAATCATGTGTTCTTAGTGTGTGTGTCTTTCACTGATTCCCATAATTTCCCCATTTCACTGATTCCCTCTTCAAGCAGCAGCAGCAGCATCAGTGTCTCTCACAGCCACTGTCTGTCTGTTCCTCTGATCTCTCTCGCTGCGTTTCCATCACCCCTAGCATCGCACAAAACCTAAATATCGCAATAAAAAGCTGCTAATGGAAACACTTGACTTCAAAGAAAACTCTGAAATATGGCTAAAGGGTTTGGACGCTCTCATGAGGTGGTTTTTCAGACGTTTCGATATAGAGGTGTATTGCAAAAGTGTCATGGAAACACTTTTTCCGCATTTACACGTCAGCGGACGTGACGTACGTGGTCACGTGACCAGTTCACCTCAAGTGAAAACACAAAATGCACCATGTTGTACCTCCATCCTCCTCAAAGTGTGGTCTCGCTTGACGAGATTTTACAAGAATTACGGCTTATGAGCTTCACACCATTCAATGGAAACACCTGCAAATCGCAATTGCACTTTGTCGAAATTTTTGGCTTTTATTTTGCAAAAAACGGTCATGGAAACGCAGCTACTGGCAGCCCTCGCCTCTGCTACCGCTAGCTAGATATTGTCGAAAGATGTCGAAGATGGAAACGCAGCTTCTGTCAGCCGTCCATCTTGTATACCTTGGCCAGTTTGTGGAGCAAATCACCTTGATGAAAAGCCCAATCATATATCATATGATTGCATATGATATATTATTATAGATTATATTTCATAATAATGATCAAAAAGTAATGAGATTATATGTGATGGTAATAATTCAAAGAAACTTTGATTCTATTATTTATTTATTTAGTAGACTTTTTTTTTTTCTTACCTTCTCTCCAATTTTCTACGGGCCTCCTTAGCGCCCCCTGAAGGCCCCCTACTGTGAGAACCACAGTGCTGGGACACAGCGGGGTCCCTGGGCTCCGCCCCCCCCCCCACTGAGTTAATCCCGTGCTCCGCAGGATTAGCAGGCTTCACAGCGCTGGACCCTCGGCCTCGCTGTCAAGGCGGCGTCTCGCCCTCCGACCGCGACGCGGCCGCCACTCGCCCTCGTCGCTCCGCAGAGGGGTCAACCCCTTATCAATTTATTTATTTTATTTCATTTTTTTTTTTTTTTTTTGCTCCTTTGATGAGTTATTGCCCACATGCATTTACCCTGTTATTTCTTTTTATTTGAGTTTTGCTATCATGCTAGTTTGAAAATAGGCTGTGATTCCGTTTTAGGCTCTGCAGACACATTGATTTTTGGTTTTGCTTTTGTTTTGTAATACGGCATCAAAAGATCAATACTTTCAAAAAAAAAGCTGTCTTTTTGCAGGAGTGGAGAAACAGGAAAACTGTTTTTTTTTTCTTTACTCCTTTAAGGCAGTGGTTCTCAAACTTTCTCTGTCACGCCCCACCTTGGAGGAAGAAAACTTTTCTGTGTCTTGAGGGATCCCGATGAACCTGCAAGTGGTCCCATGTCTCTAGGACAAAGTTGACTTTTGACCCCATAGACTTGCATGGCATTAGGGTTAGCGATAAGGCTGGAATTAGGGTTAGGGATAGGGTTAGCTGGAATTAGGGTTAGGGTTTGGGGTTCCTCATGGGCTAGAAGCCCCAAATTTGACGTGGCTCTGTCTTGAGGATCCCGATGAACCTGCAAGTGGTCCCATGTCTCTAGGACAAAGTTGACTTTTGACCCCATAGACTTGCATGGCATTAGGGTTAGCGATAAGGCTGGAATTAGGGTTAGGGTTAGGGTTAGCTGGAATTAGGGTTAGGGTTTCGGGGTTCCTCATGGGCTAGAAGCCCCAAATTTGACGTGGCTGTGTCTTGAGGGATCCCGATGAACCTGCAAGTGGTCCCATGTCTCTAGGACAAAGTTGACTTTTGACCCCATAGACTTGCATGGCATTAGGGTTAGCGATAAGGCTGGAATTAGGGTTAGGGTTAGGGTTAGCTGGAATTAGGGTTAGGGTTTCGGGGGTTCCTCATGGGCTAGAAGCCCCAAATTTGACGTGGCTGTGTCTTGAGGATCCCGATGAACCTGCAAGTGGTCCCATGTCTCTAGGACAAAGTTGACTTTTGACCCCATAGACTTGCATGGCATTAGGGTTAGCGATAAGGCTGGAATTAGGGTTAGGGTTAGGGTTAGCTGGAATTAGGGTTAGGGTTTCGGGGTTCCTCGTGGGCTAGAAGCCCCAAATTTGACGTGGCTGTGTCTTGAGGGATCCCGATGAACCTGCAAGTGGTCCCATGTCTCTAGGACAAAGTTGACTTTTGACCCCATAGACTTGCATGGCATTAGGGTTAGCGATAAGGCTGGAATTAGGGTTAGGGTTAGGGTTAGCTGGAATTAGGGTTAGGGTTTCGGGGTTCCTCGTGGGCTAGAAGCCCCAAATTTGACGTGGCTGTGTCTTGAGGGATCCCGATGAACCTGCAAGTGGTCCCATGTCTCTAGGACAAAGTTGACTTTTGACCCCATAGACTTGCATGGCATTAGGGTTAGCGATAAGGCTGGAATTAGGGTTAGGGTTAGGGTTAGCTGGAATTAGGGTTAGGGTTTCGGGGTTCCTCGTGGGCTAGAAGCCCCAAATTTGACGTGGCTGTGTCTTGAGGGATCCCGATGAACCTGCAAGTGGTCCCATGTCTCTAGGACAAAGTTGACTTTTGACCCCATAGACTTGCATGGCATTAGGGTTAGCGATAAGGCTGGAATTAGGGTTAGGGTTAGGGTTAGCTGGAATTAGGGTTTGGGTTTGGGGGGTTCCTCGTGGGCTAGAAGCCCCAAATTTGACGTGGCTGTGTCTTGAGGGATCCCGATGAACCTGCAAGTGGTCCCATGTCTCTAGGACAAAGTTGACTTTTGACCCCATAGACTTGCATGGCATTAGGGTTAGCGATAAGGCTGGAATTAGGGTTAGGGTTAGGGTTAGCTGGAATTAGGGTTAGGGTTTCGGGGTTCCTCATGGGCTAGAAGCCCCAAATTTGACGTGGCTGTGTCTTGAGGGATCCCGATGAACCTGCAAGTGGTCCCATGTCTCTAGGACAAAGTTGACTTTTGACCCCATAGACTTGCATGGCATTAGGGCAGTGGTTCTCAAACGTTCTGTCACGCCCCACCTTGGAGGAAGAAAATTTTTCATGACGTGTATACATTAGTTCCCCCGGGCGCCCCGTCTCCCTCCCGCCTGGATTTTCGCGCCCCACAGACGTGACTCTGCGCCACCCACTTTGAGAAACACTGGTTTCAGGAATTATGTTTATCGAGGGAGGAGAGATTTCCCTGGCGGGCCTGAATACTTTGCGACCACCTTGTGCGTGACATCACAAATACATCTTCCAAACAGTGCCAGCAGCAAAGTCAGCAAAAAAAAACTAAACAAACAAAAGATGGAAACACGTGGCTTCACTTCCAAAAGCAGTTTCCAGGAGACGTCCTGGCTCAGCCGACGTGATGTTTGCGAATTCTCAGCAAGATGTCAACTGGAGTGGCTTCACTCTGAACCGCAGCGTTTATTGCCTTCACTCTGAGGGCCACGCTAGAATTCGCTTTTAAATTCCAAAGCATTTTTTGTGTGTTTAGAAGTTTAGAAAGATCTTTATTTTTCCGTGGTGCTGGATGGAGCCTGGCAGAGAAACATCTTCTTCTCCCAGCGGCTCCGAGGCCTGAAAGCTGCAGGAGAGTCAGGACCGAATGAGGAGCCTCTCGTCCAACCACCTCCTGCTTCTCCTCATCATCTTCCTCCTCCTTACTCCTCCACCTCCTTTTCCTTCTTCTCCCCCTTTCTCTCATCTTCCTCCCCTTCCAGTTCCTTCTCCACTTCATCCACTTCCTCCTCCTCATCCTCCTCCTTCTCCTCCTCTTTGTCCTCATTCTCCTCCATCCTTCTCATCTACTTCATCCTTGTCCTCATCTTCACATCTTCTCATCCTCCACTCCTCTTCCTTCTTCACCTTCTCCTCCTTGTCCTCAACTTCCTCTTTCTCCATCCACCATTTCCTCCTCCTCATCTTCCTCATCATCCACTCCTCCTTCTCTATCTCGCTCACCACTTCATCCTCCTCCTCCTCCTCATCTTCTTCATCCATCTCCTCCTGCTCCGCCTCCTCCTCCATCCCCTCCTTGGCCTGCTGATTAGGCAGCAGCCGGGAGATGATTGGTGCGTTCGGGGGCTCCCGGGAAGCTGCTGATGTCCAATCAGTCTCGACATGCTCCAGCAAAGACGGCGTCTCCTCTGCGAGCTTCTCCTCCTCCTAATGGGACGCTGAGACCTGCGCGTTGGCCACGACGATGATGATGATGGCGGTGCAGGGAAAGCGTGCGTGCATGCGTGCGCACGCATGTGTGCGACAGTCATGGAGAAACATTGGCGAGCGGGAGGCGGCTGCCAGGTAATGAGTGGTCGGAGCTGCCGGCCGGCTGATAAACGACAAGCCAGCACGTCAGACAATTTCCAGCCTTTTACCGACAGGCCAGTCGTTTGTCTCCCGCAAACCCCCCACCCCCTTCCATACACACACACTCACCCCTCACTCCCCGTCTCCTGCCTCCTTAATCTCTCCCCGAGAGGAGCAGAGAAGACAAAAAAAATGAGGAAAACACAGCAACGTACAAGTGGGGAAGAAAGAAAAGTCTCCCAGTCTTTCATTTTCTTCCTCTTTTCTCCCCGTCGGCCGTCAGGCTGCTCTCTGTCTCCACTCTCTGTCGCTGCTTAATTGTCAGCGGTTACGGACGTGACGGATGCAAACGAGGTGTCGGGTTTCGGCTCGGCGTGATGGGGCGGGGGGCAGGGGGAGGGGTTATCATCCCACAAGAAGGAACACGAGTGACCTTTAGAAAGCGCCGCTGCGGCGAATCCAGGCGGCCCTCAGAGCTCAGATCGACTCTGAAGGTGGAAGGGTTAGTTGTTATATATAGATTTGCACTGCCAGCCCACCTCCCTGTGTGTGTGTGTGTGTGTGTGTGTGTGTGTGTGTGTGTGTGTGTGTGTGTGTGTGTGTGTGTGTGTGTGTGAGAGAGAGTGAGAGAGAGAGAGAGAGCGAACCCAAGGTGAAGGTGCTCTCATCAGCACAACATAAGCGAAGCCCTGTTCCCAGGTGTGTGTGTGTGTGTGTGTGTGTGTGTGTGTGTGTGTGTGTGTGTGTGTGTGTGCGCTAAGCATTTTCATTTAATTCCAACGGCACTCACTTATTAATGAGCACCATTAAACATTCAGGCGAGCCAATAGAGCCTGTTTTGTTAACGACCCCCCCCCTTCTTTTTCCCTTTTCTAATCTTCACTGAGCCAATTAGTTTATTGATTCAACCAGCGACTCTAAAGGTTGTCCCAACTTCACTTTTTTCTTCGGGAGATATTCTAACCAGAAAGGTGCTCCTGACATTTTTCGTGCGGAGGGCCGATTTCCACAACCGCCGACTTTCTGCAAGCAGTGGAGCGAGCAGGAGGGAGTCGAGGAAGGTTTTAGTTTGCCGAGGTGCTTCGACACCAAGCCTGATAAATGAAATATTGTTCTTACACAACCGCAGAATATTCATTCTCCAAACCACAGCAACGCAGAGAAAAAGAAAAACGGAAAAAAAAAAAAAAAAAAAAAAAAACATGTTTTCTTTCTTCAGTTCCTTCTCACTTTCTTCCCAAGCGGCCGCCGACGTGCAGGGCAGAGACCAGGCCAGACAGGTACGAGCACCGCTACTGCCAACTAGTGGCCGCCCCTGACAGCTTCACCTTGGACACTCGACAGAGCAGTGCAGTGTGCAGCCTCATTGTCTTGTATGTTTATTATAGGCGGGACAGTGCACGTTATGCAATGTAAAATCTTCCAGATTTCAGCACGCAGCTTCATTTTTATCTGCAGTCTCTGTTTTTTTCACTGCAAATTCTGAAACTTGACGCAGCAAAAAAGAGGCTTTGCTGAAAATGCGAAAAAAATAAAAACATTTACGTTTTTTTTTGTAGCTTTTTTTCTTGACAGTGCCGGTCACGACTCGGCGCTCGCCCTGGTAATGAAGTGGGGTCTCAACTCGTCCATCTCCCATCTAGTTCGGCGGGTGCGGAGCGGTAATTGGTGTACGACCTACATCACTGGCAGCACTCTTGTCCCCCTGTCCTACGTGACATTCTCACCCAATTAAATCTGTGGCCGCGCACACACGCGCGCACACACACCTGCACTCGCAGGGCGATGACGAGAGTTGACACCAGCAAAGAAACGACATCCTATAGAGTGCCTGGTTTTTTTGCATCCTACTCTTCCATCTCATACTGAACTGTGACAGGACGGTTGTTTGAGTGAGGTTCGACCTGATTTAAGTATTCTTATTTCAATTTTTGAATTTGAATTTTTTTTTTCTACTTTTTTTTTTGTATGTTGGATTTTTACACTTCTGTCACACGTTGACATTTTGCTATCTATCGCTCTATTTCATGCTGAACTCTGATGTATCAGTCGTTTTCTGGCATTTCTGGCACTTTCGATTTTTTGGCCTTCTAGAAATTGTGAGATTTTGCACTCAAACTATGATAACAATCATTTTTGTGAGTTGCAGCCTTACTTTATAAATGTTTGTCCCATGGATACAATCAATCTACTATAGTACCCTCCTCCTCTGATAGCCTTTCAAGGTGACCTTTTCCAGCTGATATAAATACTATACACCAGTTTGTGCGTTTGTTTGCATGGACAGACGGTGTGTGTGTGTGTGAGTGTGGCGCCTACTCTGAATGGGCTCATTCAGGGGGATTATGGGTAAGTGTGTGTGGCCGGTGGATGGACTCCTCTCCGTCTTGTGGCTGGGATTATCTGAAGGTGACTCCGAGTTGGCAGCTCCAGGTCCATCTGCGTCTGCGTTGCGCCACAGCAGTGCGTGTCGTTTTATTGTGCGCATCCGTGCACGCGCCTGGTGTGTGTGCACACAGGCCGCCGCTATTAGCCCGATCCATCAGTGTTAATGAGTTTCCTGCGCCGGGTTGTCCTGCAGAGATGGGAACACGGGGTGGGGGTGGGGTTTCTGTTGTGTGTGTGCACGCACGTGTGTTTGTGTACGTCTGCATTTGTTGGATGACCTTGACTCCAGTCTGTCAGCTGATGCACTCTGAAGACGTCCATACGGCAAACAAGCCTCCATCAGGACCCCAGATGTCATTGTGCACAATTTGCCGTGTGTGTGTGTGTGTGTGTGTGTGTGTGTGTGTGTGTGTGTGTGCGCACAGATTGACACTTCCTTTTCAAGGGACAGAAAGAGATTTGGCCGGTGTGCAGATGCAGGTCAAAGGTTAAATAGTTCAATAGTGATTGAAGGAGGAAGAAGGGGGTTGGGTGGCAGAGCGCAGGTCCAAATTGCCGTCGCACGGCGAGGAGATGGAGGGGAGGGTGGGAGGGGTGGAGGGGTGGGGGGGGCGACTCCGCTTGCAAACGAGGGCAAAATTAGTTGCTGTCGTCGTCGCTCGCAGCTTCCCGGGCGAAGCTTCTTCTTGTTGCTGCTGTTTGTGAAACAGAGCGCGGCGGAGAAAAGAATCCGAGCCGGCCCGTGCGTCCACTCCTGCCACTTTTCGGCAAAAAAGAAAAAGAAAAGAGGAAAAAAACAACTCTCCTAAATGCGAAACGCCAGCGCCGCATTTGAATTGCAAATTGAGCCGGATGCAGATTTCATCATGACGTCTCCAGGGTCTTTATTTTTTTTAATATCATTATCATTTTTTATTGTCCTGACGCGCCCCAATGCTTATGAACATCTTTCATTTCAATCAATCAATCAATCAATCAATCAATCAATCAATCAATCAATCAATCAATCAATCAAACTTTATTTGCACAGCACCTTTCATTCATATGAAAAGCAGCACAGGCGTCTGTCATTCACTGAGCCGCTGCTTCGTTTTTGCCACGGGAGCAGACTTTGGTTGGCAGGAGACTCCGCCCCTTCCTGCACGGTGGGGACCTGAGACTCCGCCCCTTCCTACTCCACCAGGTTTCCACCGTGCAGGTGATTCGTGACGTCTGTTTTCACCTCCGGGTAGAAAAAGACCACAAATCACAAAGTACAGCAAAGTAATGAATTAAAGTGCGTGAATGTTGTTGTTTGGCTGTTTGGCTGAGAGCCGGGAGGTTGGGGGGGTGGTTGTAGCACAGGCTGGGTTGCTCGCAGCTTCAGCGACGTGCGCTGACACACAGATGGCGACTGACACTATACACACACACACACACACACACTCGCGGCGTCCGCTCACGCACTCTCACTTCTCTCGCGCCTGTTTTTGCTTTTTCGCGCTCACGTTCCTTTGCGTCTCCTCACTTGACAGACGTTCCATTTAATTAGAAATTGTAAAAAAAAAAAAAAATATCGCCCTCTTCATCTTTTCTCTGGTTTTCATTTCCTTCTTCCCTCTGGTCCATCTCCTCTACGGGAACTCGCCTCCTTCCCATCTTCCTTCTTTTCCTCCCCCCGGCGGGTTTGGATGGAGCCTTTTTGGATGAGGTTGTGCCAAAGTTGCAAAAAAAAATAAAATATAATAAACCATGATGTCACAGCTGAACGATTTCCAATGCAGCCGCTATTAGCGGCTCCCTTCACGTCTGTGAAGGTTGTTGTTTTTTTTTTCGGCGGGGGTCACACTGTCCCAGATATTCCTCCCTCTGCTCACCTCACTGCTGCTGGTGCTCAGGACTCAGAGACGTGTTGCAAGTTTGATTGCCAGTAGTTCAGAGTGCTGTGCTAGCAGCGGACTTGTAATCCTGTGGTTGCAGGTTCAAATCTTCAGTTCAGCCACGTGTGTTTTAATAAAGTTCAACAGCCTAAAATGAAAGATACATGTGCCAAGAGAACATTCACGAGTTCAACATGAAGAGCGCTGCGCCAGTAATCACGCGGTTGATGGTTCAAGTCCCATGAAAGGTGGTGATGTCAGAGCTCTAATCGTACCGCAGTTGTTTTTCTTTCTGAACTCATCAACTTGCTTTCTACCTGAGACTTGAGGCCCAGATCACATGACCTCACGTCCGCGTCACAAAATGCTGAGCTAGTTGTCAGGTAGGACAGTCGTCCTTGTAGCACGTTTGTCTTTCAACCCTCATTCATAGGAAAGAGACTTTGTGCCAAGTTTGTGTGTGTGTGTGTGTGTGCAAGATCGGCCGAGGAGATAGCGGAGGGAGATGGGTAGCCGGGCCTGTTGGAGGGATTAATGTGAATTTGTAACTGGAGGGCAGGACTTCCTGCTCGATGCTATCTGGAGCAGCTGCAGCTTTTCTCTGCAGGCCATTAATGCACTCCCACTTCTTTTTTCTCTCCCTCCTCTTTCATCTTTCCAACAAATTTGGTTGCATTCCAGGGCATCGCACACAAGATTTAAAAAGGTCACGGCACTGTTTGGTGCAGACCAGTGTGTGTGTGTGTGTGTGTGTGTCTGAAGCTTAGCTGAAGCACCATCACCACCATCATCACCATCTTGTGCAGCTGGATCGTCTTTGAGGTTTTAACCGCTGATTTTGGCAACGTTAACTCATCATCGCCGGTGTTCCTGAACGCAGCACGCTGCTCTTCTTTGCTCCTGAACGCATCCGGCCGAGCTCTGAAAGGCTTCATCCTTATCGGAGCAAAAGTTCCAACCCCCAGACTGGCTTCTGTGCAGTAGTTTGCACATCATGGGGTGATGAGTGTCAGCGTCTCCGTGGACTGAGAGTCCATCTGTTAGTCCTGATCACACGTGTGCGTGTGTGTGTGTGTGTCTGTCAGTGTGGGTCTGTGTGAAAGGAAGAGAAGCGGCGGTTGATGTTGAAAAATGGACTCATCATTCACACTTTTCCCGCCCTGCAGCTAACCATATTTGCCAACTGGCTGAGGCACCGCGGGCGCTCGCTGCATGATTAGTGGCTTCTGGTAGTGTGTGTGTGTGTGTGTGTGTGTGTGTGTGTGTGTGTGTGTGTGTGTGTGTGGCCGCCTCCTGCATGAGCCGGGGGGGGGGCAAGTTCAACAGCGCCGAGAGGTTTCGTGAATTTTTGAACTCTCAGTGTGTCACATCTACACGGAATCTCAACATTCCCGCCTCCATTCCGTTCGATATCCGAGGCCGATGCAGCAACAGTAAATACAAAAAAAACAAAAAAACAACAGCCTTTATTTGACTGAGAAATTCTTTGGCGCCACTTAGTCAGACATGGGCTAGCTACGGCCCAGGGGCCATATGCGGCCCGTTAAGCTATTTAATCCGGCCCGCCTAACTTGAAGAAATTATATTAATAGTAAGTCATAAAATACTGTTTGTTATTTGTGACATTTTTTTCATAAAATTTTTCATCAATTTTTTTCAGTGATTTAAATAAAGACCGAAACACCGTGGTGCTTCAAAGACATTTTATTGTAACTTTGCTTTTGTTCATTTTCAATAGACATTAAACCACATGTTTCCTACATATCCCATGATCTTTCCCTCGTATGAGGAGCGTCACCAAAACACTCCATCCATCTGCTGCTGCTCCGGCCCCTCTCTCGTTGTCAATTTCAGTACCCATTGTGGCCCACCGGTCAAAAGGTTTTGCCATCCCTGCACTAGGTGGTGCTAAACCCTGCACGCCGCCTCTTTAAAAGTCCTCCCGGCCTCTCGCGCAACTGCTTTGCACGTATTGCGATGTTTTGAAGCGGAGGAGATCAGGGATGCAGCCGTCCGTGTGGCCTGCGGTCGGAGTTCTGCCAGCTCGGCCGCCGTGTCCATTAAATTTTACGGTCTTTGGCTCGGATGCAACGTTTCATCGTTAATCCCACACAAGTCGCCGCCTGAGGGGCCAATATCTGCACGTAGCGCCGGCGTATTCGCTCGGCCAGCTCGTGATGAAGTCATAACTTAGTCGCTCAGGCCGCATATAATAAGGAGAAGCCATGTTCGGGCACATGCTCCACTTTCCCATAATGCCTCTGGGCCGCCGGCAGCAGCAAACGTCCACTCGGTGTCTCAGGAAGAGAATGATTTGATTCCAGAGCTTAAAGTCGCTGCAGCGACTCAGGTGGCTGAGTGAATCACGCATGCACACACACACATGCACGCACAGAGAGAGAGAGAGAGAGAGAGAGAGAGAGAGAGAGGAGGAGGAGGCTACCTTAAAAATAAAAATAGAAAATATATTAGAAAAGAAGTCTTTTCAACATGACATGGTGGCACAGCATGAGGATTTCGGAGAAGACGGTCAGTAAAAAGTCATACTACATACTTGCCGTTTTTTTTAAACATATCTGAAATTGACCCCTGAAAATTTTTTAAAGGTCACAACTCAGATTTGTCCAAAACTCAGGGATATTTGTCCCATGACAGCCATGTCATGCCATGAAGCGAACAGAACATTTTCAGCGCAAAATCATCTCAAGGTGTTCCTGAGGAGTGTAGGCTGCATGTCAGACCAGGTGGCCGAGGCTGCACATCGATTCCTCATTTGCGCTGCTCGGTGCAAGCAAGAAGGCGCCTGATAGAACATCCGTCATCATAATCACATGGCAGGTGTGACTTTCCCTCTAACAGACCAAGACCGAGGCGAGAACTATTTACTATTAGCCGGAGCTGATAGAGGTTTTGGATAACAATTGATCCAAGTCCAACACCTATACAATAGAAATGACCTGTGTTTTCATGCAGAAATCTGACTCTTTAAGTCCCTGCTAGCTCAACTATTAGCTTGGCGAATGCGATGCTAACAGTTAGAGCGTGGCTTCTTTAAAACTCTCTTTTCAAAAGGGTTGATTACAACAATAGAAGTGAAGGTTTTCAGCCTCATTATGTCACTACACAGTTCTAGTTATGTTCTTCTTCTGCTAACTTTATCCCCAACGCTGCCGCTAAAGCCGCTTTCTCGTCGAGACGAGCTGTTTGCGGCGGCGGCGGCGACAGCCTTCCGCGGCCTTTCGTCCACACGCTAATCAGCCCCACTCAGCCGAGTCCATGCCTTAAATTTATGAACCTGCGCGTCGCGGCTCAGAGCATAATTACATCTGCAGGGGAATTAGACACGTGTTAGCGCCTCTATCTCCGCAAGGGGTCGGTTA
Organism: Thamnaconus septentrionalis; assembly: GCA_009823395.1. Taxonomy (NCBI): domain Eukaryota; kingdom Metazoa; phylum Chordata; class Actinopteri; order Tetraodontiformes; family Monacanthidae; genus Thamnaconus; species Thamnaconus septentrionalis. The sequence continues at coordinate 5,656,023 of CM020519.1, read as the reverse complement.
CCAAAGCCGACGACGCATGCGCAGGCACGCTAAGCAGCTAATTGCTGCTGAGGGTGTCGCAGGCCCCACCTTTCCAAGCGTGACTCAAGTGCGTGTGTGTGCGTGTGTCGCGGCTTTCTCCAGCCCTGCCAATCAAATTAAACCCTTTCCCCTCGGCGGCTGAGGCCACAGTCGCGATCAGACCCCCACTGGGGATATCCCACCTCGCGCACTTTCATTTAATGGCCTTCTTAAACATTGACTCCTCCTCATCGCAGTCGTAAAACACGAGTTGTAGTCCCTTCAAATAAAAAAAACGCACATGCACGCTCTCCTCTGATTGGAACATTAGATACGATGCCGTGAGTGAGAGGCGGCGCTCGACTCTCGCTGAAGCTCCCCTAACGAAGGCTCTTGACCCCGGAACAAACCACTGGCTCTCCTCCCTTAAGTGACTGCGCCGCGTTCCTTAAGTGTTTGATGCGTTTGTCGTCCAGCCAGGCAGTCGCCGCGCTTTGTTTTTTTTTCCTCCGCGCAAAAGAAAGGTGTTAGTGAAAGAGAGAGCGCGTGCTAATCAAGGAGGCTCGCCGGCCGTGGGTTGGAATCGCACCATCCGGGGTCTGCTGCTGTTTTTTTTCCCTTTTTTTTTGGCTTTTTAATGAGGCCCTCTCCAGCTGGAAGGCTGTCGGCGAGGGCCGGCTTTGATCAGCGGCCCGTGGACCACCATTTTTTTTTTTTTTTACCCTGCTAGCAAAAGCGCGCTAATGAAGCCTGTGAGATGGGGGGGGGGGTCAGACACAGCTCCGCGTAGCCGCAAAAACTGACGGAACTGATGGGCTCTCGGCCTCTGATCCTCTAAGCACTTTCCAGGTCCACACGCACGCCGTGTCACCACCCCCTTTTCACCGGGGTCTGCGCCCGGCGGTGAAGCCTCTGCCAGCGAGGAGGTTCAGTTGAGGAAGGTCCAAAAAGCCCCGGCGCCGACACGCAGAGCGCCTGCAGAGACTAATGGCCTGTAGCTGCCGACATATGTTGCTTTGTGTAATTGCTTTAATTGCCGTCATTGTGCATAAAGCTCGGCGTTTTTCATCTTCGGCGGCGGTAAAAGGCATTCGGCTAATTGTATCCGTCAGCCCTGCAGCGCTTCAAAAAAAAAAAAAAAAGCATTTTCGCTGCGAACTGAGCTTGAGGTGGAAGCGCCTAAAAAAAAAAATCTGATTTTAGCTTTTTCAACGCTAACGTTGCTACAATCGGTTGTTAGCAAAGGACATCAAGATGTTGGTGTTACAAAAAAGTTAACTAGTAGAAATGTAATTGCTTTAAAAATTCTTTTCTTTGTTTTTGTTTGTTTGTTCCCCTTTGCTCAGGTACGACACCATCACCAACCAGTGGGAGACGGTCTCGCCGCTGCCCAAGCCCGTGCACTCGGCGGCGGCCACGGTGTGCGGCGGGAAGGTCTACGTCTTCGGGGGCGTGAACGAAGCCGGCCGCTCGGCGGGCGTCCTGCAGTCCTACGTGCCGCAGAGCAACACCTGGAGCTTCATCGAGTCGCCCATGATCGGTAAGACAACAGCTTCGGCTACGCAGCGCCCTCCAGGGGACACGGCAAGCGGGTTTATCGCCGACTGTTTGTAGCCAACTGTATAGTGCAGTGGTTTTTTAAGTAGGGGCCACATAAAATTGTACAGATACAGTGAGTCAGGGGTGATGTCAGACAAAGCAGGATTGTTTTCCCTCCCTCGCTCCCTCCACTCCACAAGACCGGGCGGATGACGTTTTCTTGCATTGCATCGAGGTGAACGTTCCGAAAAACTCAACTGGGTCGGAGCCGTTTGGTTCTTCTGCTCGGGCTTCTCAAAAATGTGCATAAAACGCCAGTTTGTCAAAGACATTTTGAAGATTTGACGTTCCCAACAATTCTCGACGTTCCTCCCGGGATTTTTCCTCTTATCAGCGGAACAACGAGACCACAGTCTCTTCAGGGACACCAGGGGGTCGGAACTCAGGAGGTTTTCCCAACCTGCAGCCACATTCTGACCTCGCCCACCGAGGTCCCGTAAAGGACGCAGCAATGGACAGAAAGGCCGGGAGAAAGAAAAGCAGAGTTGACGGGAAAAACAGGCACCGCGGAGGAACCTGCAGCTCCGCAGCTGATTGGCTGATCGACCGCAGCAGCGGACGACTCGCTAGCGAGTGGCCGGGGCCACAAAACGTCGCACAATTGTGTATCTGGCCGGAGCGTCACATTAGAGACGGAGGATAAAATGCTTTTAAAAGTTGGATGAGAAGGTTTGTGTCACTCTTGTGTTGAGTTTTAACACACAAAAAGAAGAAAACTGGAAACACAGAGAGACGTTGAGCCGGAGATGCTCAACCTTCTGTTTTTTAAACATCCGAAGAAGTTTCTTCCTTGCAATCCAACTTTTTTTCTTTTTTTTAAAAAAAAGTTGGGTTTTAGTTCAAACTGCAGTGAAATACTTGAAGCGGGTGTGTAATGACGGGAGTCTCATCATTACCACCAAAGTATTAGATTTCCCTTCAGATGACGTTTGGCAACACTTTCATGTGGCTTTTTCTTTTCTGGGTGGAATCTTGCAAAAATAAAGAGACTCATTACAGCCAAAATGCAGCAGCAGCAGCAGCAGTGGAGGCTCCATAAATAAAAGGAATAAAAATGTTTTGGACACAAACGCTGCTGAAGAGAAGTTGTTTTGGTGCCATTAAGTGGTGCTTCCCTCCAACCACGACTCAGGAGCCCACTGTCGGCTTTAAGTGGAGTTTTCATTTATTTATTTGTTTGTTTGTTTGTATGTTTGTTTATTTATTTTACTCAAAAACGGAACACGGCAAGAGAAATAATGACAGTTTGGAGCCGCGGCTGAGAGATAATGAAGTGCCGGCCCAGAGAGGAAACCTGCGTGGGCGCTGGAGTGCAGCCCCGCCCACCCGCCGGCTTTCTGTCCAATAGAGGAGCAGCGGTTCGAGGTCGAGGATTTTTTTTTTTGTGTCCACGAGTCGTCGCTACGTCGCGGTGCCCTGCGAGATCTTCCCGTTGTGCGGTGGAAGAAGTGCGGGAGCGACTGTTTGGTATGTGCGGGTCGTCTCTTTGAATCTGATACAGACAGACAGACAGGCAGGCAGGCAACACGGCAGACAGACAGACAGGCAGGCAGGCAGGCAGACAGGCAGGCAGGCAGGCAGGGCAGACAGACAGACAGGCAGGCAGGCAGGCAGGCAGACAGGCAGGCAGGCAGGCAGACAGACAGACAGACAGACAGGCAGGCAGACAGACAGGCAGACAGGCAGACAGACAGACAGACAGACAGAATGCAGATGAGCCTCTGACGTGCGAGCGCTCAGGAGATAATGGACGAGTCTTGGTTTTCGCGGCAACGATCCACGAAAATCGTTGCCGGGCCAATTTCACAGCCAGGGAGCACTTCCTCATCAGTCCTCTTCCTCCTCCCTCCTCCTCCTCCTCCTCCTCCCTCACTCCTTCCTTCTATCCTCCCTGCCTACCTTCTTCCTTCCTGTTTTACCTCCCATTCTCACCTCCTTTCTTCTTTCCTTCCTCCCACTCCTCCCTTCCTTCATTCTTGCCTCCTTTCTCCCTACTTTCCTCCCTCCCTCCTTCCTTCTATCCTCCCTCTGTCCCTCCCTCCTTCCTTCTATCCTCCCTCTGTCCCTTCCTTCCTTCCTTCTATCCTCCCTCTGTCCCTCCCTCCGTCCTTCCTCTCTCCCTCCCTCCTTCCATCAGTCTTAACTTGGTGTTAATCTCCTCACCATCTTTCCCACCACCCGTCACTCTCCCAGCGTTGCCTTTATCGACTGACACAAAAAGAAGCGGCTGCGTGCGTGCGTGCGTGCGTGCGTGCGTGTGCGTGCGTGCGTGCGTGCGTGTGTGTGTGGTGTGTGCGGCCGGCTCCTCCCCCTCATCTCTCCTTCTCCACGTCTCCCGTGTGAACTGCAAATGGGTTTCGCAAACACTTATCAGGAGTGACTTTCTGTCTCGTACAGAGTGAAAAATAATATCGCCGCCGCCAAAAATAGACCCTCTGGCGAGCCTTTGGAGATGCACCGCGTCTCTGCAGCCTCATCTAGAGCCACACACACACACACACACACACACAGACCGGATATATATCTTTCTCCCCGGTGGCGTACTGCACTGCAACGTGGGGAAGATTCAGCTCCATCAACCATTTTTACAAAACCCCGCCCCCTGTGGCCCAAAGCTCGGCCTGCCCGCACCGCCACCGTCTTCTACGTCACTGTGCTTCTTCACAGTCACTTTTCTTGCATTTATTTTATTCGTTCTTCAGCCTTTCCCCTTTTCGACTCAAAGCCCCGCCCCCTTTGGCCTCTGGACTAAGTCACAAGGGGCAACAGTGGTTAGAAATATGAAATCTCACAAAATATAGATCGAATCTTTATTGATCTCCAGGAGAAATTTGCAAATAGGTAATCAAGCTGAACGTCAAGGCCAGCTAGCGTTAGCCTGACAGCTACTGTTAGCCAGGAAGCTACGAAGACAATTGACAATGTCGTCAGCAGTTTTTGTTTTTGTGGCTCTGAGGCAGAAACACGATTGGTTCTAGTTGTTGTTGTTGTTGTTTAAAAAAAAAAATCCAAACAAAAACTCTTTCATATTAGCAGACCTTCGACACTGATGGCTGTGTTAATAACAGGCTGCCGTCCCGTCGAGAGGGATAGAGAGATAGAGAGGGGAAAAGAGAAAGAATAAATGAAACGTCAGTGATTCAGTCACTTCAGATCCATTAAACCGTCACTGAGACGCCGGCGACTCGTGTGTCTCTCGCCCGCCGCCTGCTCACGCTGCCGATCCAAAAGGGCTGTTTGACGAAGGGAGGCGCGTCTTTTTTAATAGGCGGCGAGAAACATGGAGGCTCTGCTGCAGTGCAGTGCAGTGCAGTGCAGTGCAGTGCAGTGCAGTGCAGTGCACTCACTTTATATTCTGTCGCCAGCCGCTGAAAAACCAAACTCAGGGCACTAAATGGAGAAAATAAGGGGAGGTCATGATTGGAGTAAATCTAGCCGAAACACACACACACACACACACACACACACACACACACACACACAGCCTCTCTCACGAACCCCCCGCCACCGCCCATGTGCAGCCGCTATTGACAGGCAGCTCTCCATCGAGCTGCGCCCCCGGAAAGCCTCGTCGGAGAATCGAAAGCGGCAAAATGAGTCGTGCAAATTGACATTATTGGCCATAATGGAGGTGCAGCAGGAGGAGGAAGGGAGGAGGGTGTAGGGGGGAGGAGGGGGTTGTTGAAGCGATGTGACAGTGAACCGTTTTCCTCGCCACTCGATTGAAAACCAACCAACCACTCAGGTGTTTTTGTCCCCACTTCTCTTTTTCTCTTTCTGGAAGGGAAACACTTTTTGTTTGCTGGCTGGAGGTTTGTGGTTTTTTAGTCTTCTTGGAACTAACAGAGCTTCAGGGCAAACTGCTGAATAGGCCGCGATGCAGTGACAACCCAGCCAATGCGACTGGGTTGGTACGACCACGACCACGTCCTGGGAGCAGCGCTCTGATTGGCCGCCGCCGGCTGAGCTGCTGCAATCATTCTTCTGCTTTTTCCCGTCATCTCGTCTTCTTCATCTTCTTCTTCTGTATTTTCGATCAATTCTTTCTGGTAAAAAAATAAATAAAAAATAGCTCCTTGTTTTTGCTCCTTGTTTTTGTGGAAGACAGCCACCGCTGAGGATGCAAACGTGTTGCGTTTGATCCCTCTCAAGCTTTTTTTTTTTTCCCCCTTCCATCCCATCGTTTCAAGTCATGTCCGCTCTCACTTTCCACCTGGTCGGAAGAAAAGAGGAGCCGGCCGCTGAGCTGGAAGCAAAAGGTTTTCCTGCTCCAGTGGTAATCTCCAAAAACTGAGGCCCTTTGTTTCCCTCTGAGCTACCTCCTGCATTTTTTTTCTTTTTTCCTGGTTGGAAAAGGCACAGGAAGCGAGACATCCTGTTTACGGCACGTTTACGCTCACCTCCTCCTCCTCCTCCTCCTCCTCCTCCTCCTCCTCCTCCTCCTCCTGTGGCCGAACGTTTCAATTTCCTCTTTCAAAGCTCGTCTTTTCTTCTTCCTTTCTGCGACGACTGCAGCTATTGGAAGTCTCGCCGCGATGGCGGCGGCCTTATCTTGATTGGACGCCGACGCTATAATTGGAGCTGCAGTTGCGCTGTGACGCTCGGGCGCGACAGCGTGTCACGCCATCGGCGGCGGCGGCGGCGCGGCGGCGGCAGTGGCAGCCGTTTGTGTTTTATAGGATCAGATATCAGATCTGCTGGCGATCAGATGGGAGCAGATGCAGGAGGACGATGCCGAAGTCTCTCTGTTCTGGACGGCAGACAGACATCTCGTCTCGGCATGCTCCGTGCCGCTTTGTTCGTATGTGCTGTTTTTTTTTGTCCCCGAACCCAAACAAAATTTCGAACTCGTCTCTCGGCTTTCACGCACAGAAAGGAAAAAAAGGATATAGAAAAAAATAGAAATATACAAGCAATAATTGGGACGACTGTCGCTCAGTAGGGAGACCGAAAGGTTGGCGGTTCAAATCCCGATCCGTCCCGGTCTGTCCTTGTGTCCTCGGGCAAGGCACTTAACCCACATGGTGGAGGTCGGAGGGGCAGATTAGCAGCCACGCTTCCGTCAAGTCTGCCCCAGGGCAGCTGTGGCTACACATGTAGCTCACCGCCACCACCACCATTGTGAATGTGCTGTGAATGAATAATGGGTTCAATGTGAAGTGCTTTGAGTGCCTAGAAAAGTGCTCTATAAATCCAATCCAAGGCCAAGATGGATTCATCAGGCACGGACGAGGGGTTCCCAGTTTCCTGCCCACTGAAGTGAAGACTCAGTTTGAGGCAACTGGACTCGTTCTCGCGACGTTGACGAGAACCTTCACATACTGTACATACAAGGAAAGACTCACTTCCTGTATGTCTGTACAGGAAGTCTATGAGTTCTGCACCAGCACCAGCCTCTCTGAGAGCCTCCTCTTATTATTCCGCCTCGGGCGCCGAGCGCAGAGAAATGAATTTTTCCGTGTTTGCGGAACGCTGCGCACGTTTGACTGGCGCGCACACATGCACACATACACAGATGCACTCTTATGGCAGCCGCATATCAATGAGATGAAGGGAATTAAAGTGGAAAATCAGCGTGTGAAGCCGAGTGCACGGCCAGTCGGCGGCGACAGCAGCCACGAGTCGTTTTCCCTGCTGGTGTGAAGTGAGTCACTCGTCAAAGACAGAGTCGGGGGGGGGGGTTGAGTCGTTTGAGTCACTGAGTCAGTCAGCGAAATTAGGTAGAAATGCATATTTTCCACACAATGCTCCACCTACTCCCAGATTAAGCGAGCGATCGATTGATTTGCGAACAGGTTGGGTTACAGTGAGTCGCTGAGTGATTCGTTCGTCCACTGGGCTCAGTGGGAGGAGACGTGAAACTGTAGTCGCGACATCGTGACCATAGCCTGGCCTCTTTTCTTTGCCGTTCGCTAGCTAGTGGTTGCAGGGCCGAGTGTTGACAGAGACAAGGACTTGTAAGTCAGTGATTGCTTTGAACGATTCATTCAGACCCTAGGGGGTGCGCTTGTTCTGTCAGAATCGCACGCTGTGGGAGGAAAGTGGCGCACGGCCAAAGAGGTGACGGATGGAATTTGTGTTTGAAAAGACAAAACAAGCCGAGTGAATTTGGCCCAGCGTGCTTCCTTCCAGGCGGCGGCGTCACCACGCCGGAGAAAATGGGGCAAAGCGCTTTGTTCTCGGACGTCCCGCGTGTTCCGGTTTTATGTCGGCGTTTTCCGGGGGAAATTGAAAAACGACGTCGCCGCTGCCTCGGCCGGCTGTGTGTGCGCAACTCCCAACACCTGGAGCGAGAGCATGACATAACGCAAGTTGTTGTTTTTTGTTGTTTCCCAGTGGGAACAGCACACCTTGCAGTGTGGGAGGGGGGATGGGCACGCACCTGGTACCGGGCCAGTGAGCGCGTGTGTGTGTGTGTGTGCATAACACTGCTTTAAACTTGTAGATGTTGTGCATTCAGAGATGATATCCTTGCCAAAACAACAACCACAGTCGCTCGGTTCAATGTCACTCCGGTCGTCTTTCCTCCTCGTCCTGATCTGAAACTGTGAACAAAATGCAGGTAAACTTTAAATACCTGCATTTTGTACGATACCAGCAGTTCGGTTTATCTTTTTTTTTTTTTTTTATTCTACAAACAGCGATACTTAAGACACAGTTGGGACGGGCAAGAGAGTTTTGTTTGACTGTTGTTTTCTTTAAATACACTCAAACCTACCTGGGTTGTCGCACAATCAGAAAGGTGTTTGCTGTGAGAGGGTTTTTCCGCCGTCCTTATTCTGAAGGCGTTGGACGTGGTGGCTCCTCCCCCTCCTTGCGGCCGTGTGGAGTGAGGGATGGCTGCCCGTTGCCGTGGCGCCGCCACCACCACCACCACCTTGCATTATTCATGCGCAGAGCAAATTGGCCAGCTGCAAGTCCTGCTCGGGAGGAGAAGAAAAAATTGCTCCCGAGTCAGAAATGCATTTCCTCTCCTGACACACACACACACACACACACACACACACACACACACACCCCGGCCGGCCGCGTGCAGCCGCTAAACCACCTGTTCAAGCAGACGAGTTTTCCAATATCCACGCACTCAATTCGTTTTTTTTGCAAGTTTTTGTCAGTTTTGTTTTTGTTTTTTCACTCGCTCTCGTCACGTAGCTACCGAAGGTGCCGGAGGGCCTGATGTAAGTTTGAATTACTGGGACTTAGGTAATGCTTTGATATCGCCGCTGGGCACAAACATATTTTTCCAGCAGCCAATAAAAACCTCGGAAGGATTCATGAAGCGCAGGTTCTGCTGCTTTACGCTTGTTTGCCCCCCACATCCCACCCCCCAAACACACACAAACACACACAAACACACACAAACACACACACACACACACCATGTTTCTTTGCTCCAAAGCAATCTGGAAAATGGCAAATCTGTAACCAGATAAGGAGAATGTTGATGAGGTTTTTTTTGCAGGGGGGAGGGGCTGTATCCAGCACTGATCTGCGGGGGGGGGCAAGCGGAAGTTGTCGAAAAGCAGGGGAAAAAAAACAAAAAAAAAAACAATGTGATTATAGTCAATAGTGGGATTTTCTTCTGACGGCAGAACAATAACTCTGTCGCCTCTAATGAGAAACACGTCTCTCTCTCGCCCTCCTTCCCTCCCTCCATCCCTCCCTGCCTCTCTCTCCCTCTCGGCCTCCAGACAACAAGTACGCGCCGGCGGTGAGCCTGAACGGGTTCATCTTCATCCTGGGCGGAGCCTACGCCCGGGCCACCACCATCTACGACCCGGACAAGGGCAACATCAAGGCCGGGCCCAACATGAACCACTCGCGCCAGTTCTGCAGGTGAGCGACATCACGATCAGTGACATCATCCTGTCACCTCACCGCAAGGAAGGTTTGACAAAGACAAAGAAAAAGAGTCAAACTGTTTTATTCTCATAATTAGGCCGCATTTGATTTATGTATTTGTTAATTTATTTAACTGTGAATTTCCTTTATTCCTGCGCAGTGCGTCACGCTGAGAGGAATAAAGGATTTTATTTACTTATTTATTTAATTATTATTTTTTTTGGAATTGGGAAACAATTTGAGGACAAATTGCTTTGTTTAGTCCTGATAATTTTTTACATTTTTAATGTTTTTTTTATTTGTGAGTAAACGCAAAAACAGCGGTGGCGGCGGCACCTGTAACTCTCCCTCCATTCTTAACGGGGGAAACAGCGAGAAGATAAAGGGAGACAAATGAAACGGATCACTTCCTAATATCCCTGTTATCCGGAGTCACTGAGGTGGGAACGGCAGGGATAATGAAGCCGCACTTCTCTGGATTCCTTCCAGAATTTTTTCCCCCTTTCTTCTATTCTTTCTTTGTTTCTTTCTTCGAGGGCGGAAACGTGGAGAAAATGATGTGGGGGGGGCGGGGGGAGGTCGGTTACAGCGGCCGATCTCACCAGCGGAATGTTCGACATAAATCACACTTGTCAAGAGTCGTTGATCAGCCGTTAAAGGGACAGTTCGCCAATCTCACCCCTTCTTTCGACTCTCTGCTCCGCCGAGATTTTTCTGATCTGCGCCATCTAATTAGAGGTTTCACAGAGGGAAAGAACGTCACTCCCTGCCAAAATATCGGAAGCCAGCAGGAATAAATGAAATTGAATTTTGAGCTGCCATATTTCTAAGGAAGCCTGGTGTGGACAATCCAGCTGCTGGCGTCTTAAAATAAACCAACTAAGAATCAGGTGGATTAAGTATCCAAGTTTGTGCTTGCAGGCCACTGTAGCTCACTGGCAAGCTCAGGAGGGGGAGAGACATCAACCACTTGATGTCTCTGTTTCTTCTTCAAAATCTCCAAATATTACACACTTAACCTTTAACCACAGCCGACACAAGCGAGGAAACAACTGGCAGCAGTCGTGCAGGCTGTGGTGCAGGAGAGCCGATGTATCGTGAGCTCGGCCGTCAGCAGGCCTTCAGCTCCTCTCCTGTTATCGCCAGCAGCAGCAGCTCCACTCATCAGCTGCTTCTCTCTCTCTCTGACTAGATTTAGTTTTAATGCAATAATCTCTTACTTTGCTCCGGTCCCGACTGGGAGTGTGTTGTCGCCTGCCCGTTTCCTGGGCCGTGTTTTCTACTTGCACCTTATGCAAATGCGGAGCGTCGCCGAGCCCAATAGGAGCACAAAAGCCCTAATCAGCTTACGGCCAAAGTTTTTAATCCTCTCTGCACACAAACTCCTGTTTCTGTTTCTCACTTCAAGCTAGCACATTTTGCGTTTTTCCTCTTTTTTCCCATTAGTTTCTTTCCTCCCTCAGCCCTCAAGAGAGGAGGGGTTGGGATTTTTGCTTCTCTTATTTTTTTGCTCAAAGCAAATGAAATATCAAGAGTGTGTTGGAAGGATATTTCAGGGCGGAGAACTCAGCCCGATCGTGGCATCTCACCCGACGCACCTCTGTGTCCCGTGTGAACACGATTCGCTCCGCTCGGCTAACGCAACACTCTTCCTGTAATAATCAGCGACTGAATTAGAGCAGCAGCAGCAGCAGCAGCAGCAGCGGAACACCGAGTCTTGCTTGCAGCGGCAGGAGTGCTAAATGAAAAGCAAATAATAGGGGCCTGATTTCAGGAGGTTTTGCCACACGACTGCAGCTCGCCGTGTCACGGCCAGAGCCTCCTGGGATGTGTAGCTGCATCCACAGCTCAGCCGTCAAAGGGTCATTCCGGCCCAAATGTATCCAACATGTATTTAAAGGTGGAGTGTGTAAAATTTGGAGATTTTTAAGAGGAGACAGCGACATCAAGTGGTTAAATTTTAGATTGCATAGCTCTTTCAGTTCCGTCCTATAAGAGACTCTGTACCGACCCTCTCCTGAGCTTGCCAGTGAACTACAGTGGCCTGCGAGCACAAACCTGGATACCTCTTACACCTTCTTCTTTGTTGGTTTATTTGAGGATGCGAGCGTTTCACACTAGATACAAAATGCACTGTCAGGCAGCCGCCTTGTCCACACCAGGCTTCCGTAGAAACATATCTGCTCCTGCTCCAGCCCCTCTGTCACATATTACAACCTAAACAACGCTCTCCCTTTCCGCAGCGCCGTCATCCTGGACGGGAAGATCTACGCCACTGGGGGCATCGTGAGCAGCGAGGGCCCGGCCCTGGGCAACATGGAGACCTTTGACTCCTGCACCAACACGTGGACTCTGCCGCAGTCGCTGCCCTGCCCGCTCTTCCGGCACGGCTGCGTGGTCATCAAGAAGTACATCCAGAGCGGCTGAGGGCGACAACCACCAACCAGCGCCACCCGCTGGACGGCCGGGGGGGATGGGATGGGGGTGGTGAAGGAGGCGGAGCTCCGGGAGCTGCTCAGGGGTGGGTAGGTCAGGAGGCGGAGCTCTGGACTCGGACGCCAGCATTCACAACTTTTTTTTTCCGACCCTCTTCGTGAGAAAAAAACAAAAACAAAGAAAAAAACTGACAAACGAACAAAAAAGAATCAAAAACTTGAGCGAGGTTTTGAAGCCGTGTGCGGAATGTACTCATGCTCAGAACTGGTCAGCCATGTCAGTCAGCGATGCCTAAACCCTCCAGTGTCACCCAGCAGGCACAGCAGGAACCTCTTCTCTTCTTTCTTGTCTTTTTTTTTCTAAGAAAAGCGCATCGTCTCACTTTCTGTGACGTCCACGTCTCCGGAAAAACCCGCCGTCCCTCGGCAACCCGGCGCACGACAAAGTCTTTCTGTCTTTTTCTTTTTACTCGTGATTCTGTTTTGCAGGTGTGTGTTACTCATAGAAGCTCCCTTTTATCGTTTTTTGGTGTACAAGTGATTTTCAGGAGTGACCTCTACAGGACAGGAGGAAAAGTGAAGGAAAGGGGAAAAGCTTCTGCTGTGAGTGTGACTTAATAATTCAGTTTTTTTTTTTCCAACAAAATTTGGAAAGAATTAAAAAAAAAAAAAAAAAATGTTTTTTTTTTTTACTTTACTGCTAATTTTACCAGTAACGGAAAGTGCAGCACTTATATAAAATTAAAGCAAATGTTGGTGAATCATGAGGTCGTAACAATGGATTGTGTTGTTTTTTGTGTTTTGTTTTTAAATTGGCCAATTTGACAAATCCATCCATGATCATGTGATTGCAGAATTAAGGGGCCTGAAGCGCGTATAACCCGTAACTTGAGACTCTAAATTAAAGCCATTGATTTTTTGGTGCCATTCTCACCTGATTGAAGTACCACCTGGAGGTTGATGGGCTGTTTCCTTTCTGTTTCCTGTGATTCATAGTTTGTTGTTCTCTGGGACAAAATTGGGACTGAGAGAGTGAGAGAGAGAGAGGAGAGAGAGAGAGAGAGAAAAGGGAAATTCTCTGTTAGTGGATATCAGAAAATGTTGCATTTTGGGACAGTTCCTCTGGGGGAAAAAAGCACAAATATCACTTGTGACTGTTATCATAACTGTTTGTTTCACAATTTATGTCTTACGCCCCCCAACATTTTTTGTTTGTTTTTTGGATGATTTCTAAGTAAAGTGTGTCATTGCAACCCCCGCAAAATGACACCGGGTTGCTTATTCTGTAAATACAGGGAAGGAAATATGTATATTTTAAAGACCTGATGGCAATTCTGTATAAATGTTTTTAGAAAACAAACAAAAAAAAAACGATAGGCTGAATTCAAAACGGTATGTCTGTAAATCTGTACCCCAAAAAAAGGAAAAATTAACAGTTGTTATTATTGAAACCTAATACATATAACAGAAAATGAACATGGTGTCTAGTCTTTTTTTTCCGGGAAAGGGGAAATATATATATATATTTATATATATACATTAAAAATATATCATATACAAGAGAGCAGATGAACTTTAGTGAACAGAAGAGAGTTCAAATAAAACAACGTGACTCCTCGGTGCCTTTAGGGGGAGCCGAGTAACAGTTGGCGCGGTTGATGTTGTTCAACCTGCTCTGTCTTGTTTTGCATAAGAGAGAAAAAAGCGAGGAAGCGTCAGCCTGCCGGTCCCGTGGCTGCACCTGCTGCCTGGCCGGCCACAGACAGAGCCACTGACCTCCCCGATGGGAAATGAATACATTTAAATATCATAAAAACATCTTTTTAAGTGCCGGAGACGTAGCCAGCCAGGCACAGCTGCAGAATTAATTATCCATTTTCTTCATTTTTAAAAAAGGAAAAAAAGTTAAAAGAATACCTTGGGGGGTAGAAAAGCACTTTTAGCCACCTGTTTGCTGCCTCCCAACGAGGAAATACCTGCCAGCTGCAAAATAAAAAGACTTTGACTGACCTCAATGCTTTGAAGGGAGAAAAAATGAGGAAAGTAGAGCCCTGTGTGACATCACAAGGGGCTGTTGCCTTTAACTCTACCCTTTAGCCTACATGTACAGAGACACTGGAGCTAGAAATACATTTTCCTCCTTTAAACAAAAAAAAAATCAAGACAATTTTGCCCCAAGATGGGACCTTTCAATCTTCATCTTTATGTGTTTTTTTGACACATCAGTTTTGTCCCCTCTGCTTTAAAACCCTACAACACCTCAGTGAAGATCCCCCAAAACCATTTACATGTCACAAGAGTCACACATCCAGCATCACACATCGCGCAGCACTCGGCATCTCCTGCCGGAAGCGAGTCGAGCAGAAATGGAACGCACCCTGTGTGTGAATCCAGTATAATAATAAAAAAAAAAAAAAAAAAGCTGTTTGGGACGTGAAAAATCTGCCCACGCTGTGAAGAACCAGCGGCGGAATAATAAGCGAGTGTTCAGTCTGGCTGATATTCACCACCAACCCACTCTTCCCAAACAGAAGCACGTCAGGTGACATCACCTGATCTGAGAGGGTTTTTTTTCCCCTCCTTCAACTTCCTGTTTGTTTGATGAGTTCCTTTCACTCCGCATTTAAAAGGTGACGCTACAAAGTCTTTTTTCTCTCTCTTCCTACCTCAGCGCAGAGTTCAGGGTCGAACGAACTCCCAATGTCTTCGCGTCCGTGTTCCACCTGATGGGTTTTTTTTTACTCTCTTCTCCATTCCTCAGGAATGTTCCTTCATCTGCTGCAGAAACACACACACACACACACACACACACACACACAGAGTTCAGTCGCAAACATGGGCGACATGAGCCACAGTCTGAGTGTTACTTGGATAATTCCGGCAGCAGACAGCAGCTTTGGCTGTGATAGATGGTGTAAAATGAAGCAGAGCTGCGCTGGAACGAGACGAGGACCATTCTTCCTCTTTTTATTTTTTTTTTTTTACATTTTTTTCCCTCCTCGGGAGTTTTGACGCTGACTAAATCTGAACGGAGCTGCAGGAAGAGAGATGGATGTTGGCCCGTAGCGGAGCGTGATTAATGCTCCGAGATGTTACCAGGCTCGTGTGAGCGTGCCTGCGAGCGTGCGTGCCTGCGAGCGTGCCGTGCACACTCTGGTCTGAATGGCTGAGTCAGTGCGAGGAGAAGCCAAAGCCGCCGCCGCCGCCGCAGCTGCCAACTCGGGTCCAATTTCAGTGCCGACAACAGGAATTGGAAACTGTCAACTTTTTTTTTATGCCGGAGATGAATTTGTGCTTCAAGAGAAATGGATGCTTAGGAGAAAGAGAAAAAATATTCACATACACGCAAATGTCTCAAACAAGGACGCTGAAAAACTAGAAAAATATGCATTCATATCATAATTCTAAATTATTGCCAAGGCAATAATTAGCAGCCTGTAGGATTCAGTGGCGTCTAATGATCAGAAAGTCAATTTCAACCCTGCACCAGTTCAGTTCATACTTGGATTTTTTAATATGCTACATCTTTTTGACACACTCTGCACTCACTCACTGCACAAGAATGTTCATTAATGGAATCACAAACGGCCATTATTATAAAGGTCTGGTTCTAAAATATTTTCAAACATCAGTAGGTTCCAACGACACGCAGAGAGTGAGTCATTGTAGATTCAATCGTCCTTTGTTGAAACTACATTAATCACACTCCACCTGACCTTTGACCTAAACCATCAGCAGGTCTCTCTGTACTGCAACACTTTGATTAGCTGCAGAGCTTCCCTGGCATTCACCAGCCTGCCGCCTCCTGTTCTATAGCCAACGCACAACCACGAACAAGGCATTGTAGCGAGTTGGCGCCCCCTGTTAAAGGCTGATTAGAATTTTTTTTTTTTCCCACTTGGACAAAGTAACCGGAAGGTACTTGAACGCTGCGCTGTGTGTTCTCCGCTGGTACAATAATGAAAACTTGCCGTTACCATCAGCAGTGTCCTTCACGCTGGGCGCGCGGGGGGACGAATTGTCTCTCCGATGATCCGAACATCACCCAACGCTGAATATGTCATTATCGCAAAATTCCCAATCATTGCCGAGGAAGTTGAGGCAGAGCGTTAAGCGCTCGCTCTCAGCTCGCCCTCTCGTTTTAAACGTCGCTTTAAGAACGCGGCATCCCGCGGCTCACTAAGCTATTAAAGCCGGGTTTTTAATAAAGCTGCGCTGGTCTGGTTGCCCTCGACGCTCCCCGGCAGCTGCCGCTCATTATTGGCAGCTCGCGTCTGATGCTTTTAACACCCGAGTCTGTGCTGCGTTCACACGCGCAAAGTGAAGCAAAGGAACACACAACTGCACTAATGCAGGCAGTTCGCACTTTGTTTTTTTTTTATTCGCGCCCCTGTGATCTTAAAGCCATCTGCCGGGAGACCCGTCACGCCTAAAAAAGCAAGGGGGCAGCAGCGGAGCGAGCGGGAATCTATTAGAGCCCAGAGGTTTCCGTGTCTCGGCTAAATTCACTCCAGACGGCGGCCCTTAAAAGCGACACGGCCGCCATTATGTGCTCGGCTCACTGGAAATGTCACACATTTGTGATGGGGGTGCATGACCCCCCCCTCCCCGCTAACCTCTGGAGTCTGTCAGTTTTCCACAAAAACAGCAAATTGTGTAGTCATTTTCCAGATTAGAGCTGGTTTTCACTCCAGATTTAGCAATTGTCTAATGAAGCTATTTGACACATAGTGACACATCACCCCAATGTCGCTGGTCTGGCCAGTGTGACGACGGTAAGATTGACGTCATTCGGTTCTAAGTCAAGTTTTGGGGAATTAATGGGAGACGCAAACAGCGAGGCAATGCGAAAAAGTTGTTGTTTTGTGTAGCTGTTTTGCGAGTTTTGCCACACCAGTTGAGTTTTCATTTAAAAAAAATCGAGAAATTCCTAAAGGTTTTCATGAATAGAAAAACAAAAGTGTCTTTCCAGCCAACATTTTGTCCGTGACTCAAACTCCAGTGAGTGTACAGAGTTTTTTGTTCAAATTCAGCTTTTTTGCCCCCACAAATTTTCAAATTACCATTGTTTTCTCCAAAAAGGACTCATGAAAACCCACTCACTGTCTCATCCAGGGTACACAAGCTTCTCTCCATCACGGCACGGAGTGTTTTTCGAAAAGACCCCGCGGGGCCACTTTGGAAGTTGCCTCCGTTGCTCAGCTCTGTAGGGAACGTCCTCCCTCGTCAGTCCCCCGCTCAGCAACCACGTCCAAACTCTCAACTCTGGCCTTGGAAAAGACTCGCTGGAGTCTGTTTGCCTAAAAGCGGGAGTTGCAACTGGGGTTGTTGACGGGAGGGAAAATGGATGTATGGATGGAAATTATATAGGAGGGGGCATAGTCGATGTGTTACTGCGCGCAGGTCAGTGACGCCCCCTGTTGGCCTTCACTAGAACAACAATCTGTACCAAAAGTTGAAAGTTCAAAAGTTCAAAGCATTTCACATTAGGAGCGATCGCAAAATCCAGATAAAAGAAAAGAAAATATTCCGATAGTAAATTACCCGTGATGCACAATAATCAGCTCTCCATATATGGAGTTTTTTCAAGTGCGATCTTTGTGAAACATTGACTGCACTTTTTATTTTCACCTGTTCTTTGTTCTTCCCTGTTCTTTTTTTTTTTTTTTTTTGCGTCATCACAGTAAATAACAACCGCTAGGCTCGTTAGCGGGGGGTTTCATCGCAACATCGGACGTCGATATGTCAAGCTGTCAAACATGAGTCAAGTGGCTTCGACGTTGGGCAGCTCGTGCCTGGCGTGTCTAGCGCACCTGCCCGCATGTTGTGTTTGTTTTCCCCGCGCTGCCTGCAGAGCCGACGCTGAAACTAAAGGAGGGCGAACCGACCGACCGGCCGACCGAACAAACAGCTGTAGAAACACGTCGACGTTTCTCCGCCGCCACGACAGGCAGCTCATCGGCGCCACCTGGCCAAACGTCGGCACCGAGCGTCCCCGACCCTCTCCGTCCCCTCCTCCCTCCGACAGGCTGACAGAGTCGGAGCAGGACGACAGCTCCGTCCGCGGCCTGCTGCTGCTGTCGCTGCAGACGGCCGACAGGTGACCAGATGGGGGGAACTGAGGGGAAAATATGCAGCAGCTTTCTCTCTGTCAGGAGGAATTAAAAATTAAAATAGGAGGAGGAAGATGAGGAGGAGGGGAGGAGGAGGAGGAGGAGGAGGAGGAAAAACAATGTTGGTCGCTGCTCAAGGAGACGACTAAACCAAACTCTCGCTGGCAGAAACGAACCTTCCAGAGCGGAAACAATTAAAGAGAAGCGCCTCGCTGGCGCCCCCTGGCAGTCTTAAAATAAAGCTGTGCAAAAGATTTAATTTTGCTTTACACTATATATTTTATATATGTATATATGTGCACGATGTCGGTGGAATCTGCAATCCTGCGTCTCAATCTCCCGGAATTGCTCGCCGGCTCCGCTCCTTCTTCTTCTCACATCCCATTTGCAGGTTCCATCAATGGAGAAAAAAAGTGCGTGTCAGAAGCCGTGCAGGGCGACTGCAGAGTCGGCATCAAAAGACGAGAAACTCTGGAGCCTGTTTGCTTGATGTCACATGACAGCACGGCAGGCGAAGTGGGGAAAAATAAGTAAACGTTGGCCATCATTTCTACGAAAATCACACAGCAGATCTGAAGTAAATAAACAGTTCCGTGTGAGCGAGCAGATTGCAAAGGATGATGGGTAGGCACGGGCCGGCGGTGATTGCAGCTGCTGTCCCAAGCAGCCAACAGGAAGGGGAACCGCTCCTGATGCTTTCTGCAGAGGAAGACGAGGTGTCAACAGTTCAGAGATGACGTTTAAAGTGAAGGTGATTGGCTGCCTGGTTCAGCAATGCTGTAGTCAAGACCACACCAACCGAGACCAAGACATTACCAAGACCAGAGAGCACCCAGGTCGAGACAAGACCAAGACACTTGGGGTTCGAGACCAAGACAAGACCAGGACTTTATCAAAGAAAAATAACAGAAAAAAATGACCAGTATCTTCAATTCAAGTTTTCTTCTAAATCGAACAACAACATCTCTTTTCAGCAAGGTATCGTTCAATAAATTTTCGCAGCCAATTTAGAGTTGGCTGAGTTTTGAGTCTCAAAAATCCTGAGTCTGTCCAGTCTGAGACCGAGACAAGACAGTAAAAATCCCTCAGAGTTCGAGACGAGACCGAGACCTTTCAAAACTGGTCTGGACACCAAGACCAATCTCGAGTACTACAAGCCGCAAGCCTCGGCATCAAAACCAGCAGCACGTCCCTTTAAGATACCAAGGCACACCAGGCCGCGGCAGAGATGAAACGCCGGGAGGTCAGCGGCGCTCAAAGGCAATTAAGACGGAAATGACAGCTAATTAAGGCTAATCATAATTAGCGCCGAGTTTACTTCCCAACGCTAGCTTATCTGAGACGGCGCTGAGAGTCAGAGGCTGTTTTAATTGGCCCGTCGACCACATTTCACCCACTGCGACGACTGCACGTGGGTGAAAAAAAGAAAAGCGCTAGCATTGGTGACAGAAGGCTAACAGAGGAGCCTCCAGAAGAACTGGCAGAGGCTCCCATCAAACGTCTTCACTGAGATAATCACAGCGAGCGGACAGAAATTATCCAGAATTTTACAAAAAAAAAAAAAGTCCCTGCAGCGGTTGATTGTAGTTTTCTTTTCGACAGCGATTTGTGTTTAAACAAAGTCGTCCTCGATTCAAGCGGCTGCGGCGTCTCATGTCGGACTTCTGCGGACGAGATAATGAGCGGCGATCGAGCGCGGGCGTCGCATCCGCAGCCAAATGGAAAGATCACGATTCAAACAAAGTGGATCGGATGTGGTGCGGCGCTAGCTCGCTGCTAATGACGGCGGTGTGTGATAGAACTCTTGCCAAAGTTCTGCTGAAACTGCTGCTGTAGCAGCATCCAAGCTAATCGAGCTAATTGAAGCTGCAGTGGCTGTTTCTTCTGCCTCTTCTTCTGGGGTTTTTTAGATGTTTGATGTGTCTCACTAAACAAACTGTTTTTGTTTGCTTTGCTTTTACTCTTTTTTTCTTCTTTCCATATATATATATACATATATATATATATATAATTTTTTTTTTTTAATTCTCTATATCCATTTTGTTAGTACGTTATGACTACTACCTGTAATAGAGCAGCGGAGGGCACAACACCGAACACACGCTGGCGTGCCCGACATGACAAAATGTTTTCGGTCTCACTTGTTGCCTTTGGTGTTAGCTGGCAGCCACAAGCGGCAGGAAACAAAGGCCTTCAAAAGGTCAACGGTTGCATAACCAACCTTTCAACAACACACACGGCAGTGGGAACCTGCGGTGAAGGTTAACGGGGGGGGGGGGGGGATTATTGAGAAGCAGTCGACAATGAAAACCCTGCTTTCCTACTGCAATTGTTGTTGTTGTTACATCACAAAATCCAATTACAGCCCTTTGAAAATGATTTTGTCCTGGTCTGTGAGCAACATCAATGACAAGTTTGACTTTTTTTTTTTTTTTTGAGTATTCAAACCAAACAGTTGGAAACCTCCATTAATTCTGTTCTTATGTCAAAGCCAAATACACAAGCGACTCAATTCAATTTATTTATTTTTTAAATAATTTTGGTGCCATTGTTTAAATGAATATCACAAAGAAAAAAAAATCACCCTACCAATATTTTCCAACAACACGAATCTGCACCCGTCAGAAGTTTTTATCATTGCTCAGTTTTCAGAGAGCATGTGGTCAAACACACGCACTGAGTTTCTGATGTCACAAAGGGCACCAAAATCCCCGTTTAAAAAAAAAAAAAAAACCTGAGGGGGTCTGGCTCTCAATTATTCACACTCCAATATATTTTTTATCTGACGGTGAAGGAATGTTTTACATCGAGCGTCTAATAACCGAAGGCCAATAACCGGAAGGTCTGCTCCCATTGCCGGGAATGTCCAATATTTTTTTATGGTTATTTATGATAATGGTGAGGAGGGGAAAAAATCTGTCCGCTTTGAATCAGGGGAACTTTATTGGCTTTTTATTTTTATCAGTCCTTGATTTGCAGTAATTTCCAGTCTGGGAACAGCAACTGGGTTTACAGGCTGGCGGACGCTCGTGTGGAAGAACGCGCAAATAACAGCCGACGACCTGCGTCGACTATGGCTGACCTCACAAAGGGGAACTGTTCTGCTGCCGCTGCTGCCGCTGCTGCTGCTGCTGCTGCTGCTGCTGCTGCTGCTGCTGCTGCTGCTGCTGCTGCTGCTGCTAGTCTGACCCTCCGTTCACCTGCTGCTGCTGCAGCTGCTCCAGCTTTGTATTTTTCATGATGTTTTTCCATCTTTGGCTTTAAGTGCGTTTCGCCACATCTTAGTGCATCTTTGCACCTTCTGTGTTTTGTGTGTGTGTGTGTGTGTGTGTGTGTGTGTGTTAATGTTTCATAGGAGCCTCGCTGAACTGTCTCCAGCTCCTGTTTTCTACCACATTAAGCACTTTCCTCTTGTTGGCCTTCGTGTTTGTTCTCCATCTCTCTCTCTCTCTCTCTCTCACCCGCCTTGCTCGCCCCCACCCCACTGATAGTTTGCTGATTGCCGCTGTGCACCAGCCGGCCCTCTGCAGTCTCCTCGATCGGCAGCGGTGTCTTAACGCGGCAGGCTAGCTGATTGAGCCGCACACAAAGGGGAGGCTGTAATCCCTCGTGTTGGGGGCGGCGACCGACACCGAGCGTTTAACCCCAACCACCCCCGCCCCCCGACCTCGGAGGGGCTCGCCGCCTTTCGCTAATCGGTGAATCAGTGCGCGCACATCCTTCGGGGGCGTCTTCCTCTGTCTCGCAGGTCCCTGTTAGCGGCTAAAAAACCCCAAATCAAGGCGTTTCTGTTGCACGAAAAAGCCCAAAGTTGGTGGAAAAGACCAGCTTTGACTTTCTCAGTCTCAGTCGTCCGGTTCGTCTTAGTGTAGAAAGACATCAGTTGATGCAACTGGACTGGTTTTGCTATGTTGAAGACGTTTTGCCTCTCTCTGTATTGTATTTCACCACCAGGAGGAGGTTGCAGGTGGGCCTAGAGAAGTGGCGACAAACTCAAACGCACAATGAGGCCAAAATGTAAAACTTGTCGCAGGCCGGCATTGATAAAAATAGAAAAACAACAATAATAAATTAAGTGACAATAATATCCTTCAATGAACATCCTGTCCTGATTGATGCGCCAAAATACCAGCACAGCATTCTGGGACTTGAAGTATTAGGGGTACATCAGCTGTTTGATAGCGGCGGGCCAGCAGCTCCAGTAGTGATTTTTTTTTACTGCCTCGCAGGCCAAATATAATGACACTGCAGGCATCCCTATCAATCGGCAAGAGGTGTGGATTATGCCAATTGGGTGAAACCCATGTGGGTTGTTACTCTGATGGCCCACCGGGGGGAGCCACCTTATGTAGAACTTTAGTTTTAGAACTGAAAATTTCACGAAATTTTTCAGCGTCGACGTGGGAATCGTAGCGTCAGCCTTTCCATTTATTCCTGACAAATCCTTGTCACGGCCTAAAATGTTTTGTTGACTTTGCATCTGTCGGAAAGGAAAACGTTGTGCGGTGCGGTCCATACCGCTACTTGTTTGGTTTGGAGCTCTATAGGCTCAAACCCGCGACTTCCGATGCGGCCGCGATCATTATACAGACGGGACGGAAATGTCACCGGACAAATCTGTCGAAATCGGTTCGGGAGTTTTTGTGACGCACGTCAGCGTTTGGCAGCCGAGGGAATTCTTATGTACGAGGCAAAACAAGTCATTTCCAGGGGGGGGTTGCCCTTTAAACGCAACACAACTGCTGAAATGTCAGGGAGAGCTGGGTTTCCTGCGCTCCTCCAGGCACGTACATGAATAAATGAAAAGGCTGAAATTACGACTCCCGCGTTGACGCTGAAAATTTTGGTGAAAATCATTTTATGCCTGAAGAATTTTGCTCGTAGACGAACACGATCCAAGAGTCCATTCCAGGCTTTTCAAATTTTGGTTTGATATCAGTCGAAGATCTCCAACCGAAGTCGGATCCCATTTACACTTATTTGTAAATGCCACCGCCCAAAGTAGTTATTAATTTTTTTTCCAGCATGGAAGCAGAACGTACGTATTTTAAAGGTCCTTCCACTTCCCTCCAACCCCTTTGGGGGGGCTGCAAACAGAGGGCTAAACATGCCAGTTCCTGCAGAGCCTCCTGAACGATGAATCGCACGAGACCGCGGAGGAGAAATAACGAGGTGAGAGAGAGGGGGCGCCGACGGGATCAGCTGCTCCGGGTGCGAACGGCCGCTTTGCTCTTTGACCTGAGAGGGTTACAAGTGTGTGTTTGTCCATGTGTGAAGAGCAATCAACGCTCTGTGTGTGTGTGTGTGTGTGTGTGTGTGTGGTGGAATAGAATAGAAAAGGCCTATGGGCACCATCACTGGGGACGCCATTAAGCCGGCCTGCTGCTGACAGAAACAGAAACCCTCCCCCCTCCAACTCATCCCTCACCCCTCCCCTCTCCACCCCGCTCACCCCTCCCCTCCCTGTTTTCCCAGTATTTCCAAGCAGGAATTCTGAGCCGTCCCGCTTCAGTCGCTCGCTGCCTGTGAACGACGGTGGCCGGCGTGTTGAACGAGGGTGGAGGTGGAGGGAGGTGGTTGTGGTGATGGCATGAACAGCGGTGGCACATAATGCAGCTTACGGCCGACTCGGTCACACAGGTAATGCAATATAGCCGGTGTCACGAGGGGTCGGTGCCAATCGTGACAAATCACATTACTCTGGTTTCAGCCCATTAAAAACCAAACGCTCGTCCCTCTCGGCTGAGCCGCCGGAGGGGTCACGACACTGGATTCTAATATGCGGCGGGCCGTCCTGCAGCAGCAGCAGCAGCAGCAGCAGCCGCAGCAGCAGCCGCAGCAGCAGCCGCAGCAGCAGCGCCCCGGCCGTCTAATAGCAGAGAATAGTGCAATAAAAGTCTCTGGAGAAAGGAGGTCGGCGTGAAATTGCAGAGCGTTCGCTAACGAGGTGCTTAACTCGTTCGGTTAAGGTTGTTAAAATGCAGCTCGACGACATGTTAAAGTGTTTGTTCATTTTAGTGACTTTTTCTTACTGTTTTCCAGGTGACCTGCTGAAGTTTAGGGACCAGGGCGATCAGGAAGTTGCTCTCTTTGCCTCAACAAGCTGGGACATTGCGTTTTACGATCGTACCTCTGGTTTTGTGTGCTTTTACACACTCTCTCCTGCACTGCTGAATATTTAATGGTCCCGTTTTCATAGAATTTTTACAGATTTCGGACACGATTAATTCTTGAGAATAAACTAAATAGATTCACGCAAGGTGTATTTAACCCTCCGTTTCCATCCTATAAAAAACAAAATAAAAGCATTTTTCATGGAGCTAAACAAGTTGCAAAGTCGAAGCAATCAGAAGGAAAAAAAGGACCGACAACCAACAAATTCTAACCGCTCTCCTCTCGAGCAGACAGCCTGTGTTCAAATTTGATCAATGGCCCCTGCCGTGTTTACGGACCGATACAAAGTCAGAGCCACCTGAGCATTAAACCAGAGAGAGAGAGAGAGAAAATCAAATTAATTTAACCTTGAGCCCCGAGAGGACGATCCTCAAAGCAATCATTGGATCTGTTCATCAGAGGGCGACAGAGGCAAGGACAATTGAGTGAAGAGACAACAGGCAGCACAGCCTCGGCTGCTCCCCACAGGAAAGAAACACAACAGGAGGAGGAAGAAGAGGAGGGAGGGGAAGGAAAAGGAGAGGAAGAAATCACGTGATGCTGAATACACTCCTCAGCATTCAAAAGCCAGTGGACTTCCACTACTTGCACTAACTGTCTTCTTCTGAGCAGCAGAAGCAAAAGGAAAGCGCAGAGCAGATCGTCATCGACATACAGTATTCTTGAAAAGGACAAGAAAAGAAAATCATTTCCCGAAAAAATAAAAAAAGCTTCTATTTCTGAATTCACATTTGCCAGCGCCAGCGCCACTTCTCACAGTCCATCTGTGAACAAGTGTCCTGTGATTGCTGCGGAAAGGACAAAAAACAGCTGACCAGCGGAAGCACTTTTCCTTTTTTTTAACCCTGCGCTTGAAAAGGCAGCAATTCGGTAACAGCAGACTGAGCAGAAAGTGGGTTTTTTTTTTGTTTTGATTTTTTGGGGAAAATGAGAGGAAACGAGCGAAGGGGAGAGTCTCCCGACGGCGTTCCAGAGCCTCCAGCGCCGCCGCCAACAAACAGCGAACCAATCGATGGAAGCGACTGAAGAAGGAGAAGAAGACGAAGAAGACGAAGAAGAAGAGCCAGTATGGTGCCCACTGCGGGGCCTCCAGGCTGGGCAGCCTGCCAGCAGCTCTGCCAGCCAATAGATCTGCTTTAAACGGTGACTCTGCACACTGGGTATTCAATTTGTTCCGTAAGCTGGGGGTGGGGGGTGGTGGTGGGGGGGGGGGATGAAAAAGCAATTATTCACCAGCTTCTCTTCTCATGATCTGTTTCCCTAAGATTCCCCTTCCCTCCCTCCACCACCACCACCAGCAGCAGCTCCACCCGGCCCGGCCAGCTGACAAATAAATTCTGATTAGTTTCGTGAACGTGTGTGTGTGTGTGCGCACACACAGCGTAGGGCGACTCGGGGGGGTTCTGAAGCAGAAGCGAGAGAGGGAGAGAGAGAGAGAGAGAGAGAGAGAGAGAGAGAGAGAGAGAGAGACAGAGAGAGAGAGAGAGAGTGACAGAGAGAGAGACATGGAGAGTGAGAGACAGAGAGAGAGTGAGAGAGACAGAGAGAGAGAGAGAGAGAGAGAGAGAGAGAGAGAGAGAGAGAGAGAGAGAGAGAGAGAGAGAGAGAGTGAGAGAGAGAGAGAGAGAGAGAGAGAGAGAGAGAGAGAGAGAGAGAGAGAGAGACAGAGAGAGAGAGAGAGAGTGACAGAGAGAGAGAGAGAGAGAGAGAGAGAGAGAGAGAGAGAGAGAGAGAGAGAGAGAGAGAGAGAGAGAGAGAGAGACAGAGAGACAGAGAGAGAGGGTGAGAGACAGAGAGAGAGTGAGAGAGACAGAGAGAGACAGAGTGACAGAGAGAGAGAGAGAGAGAGAGAGAGAGAGAGAGAGACAGAGAGAGAGAGAGAGAGAGAGAGAGAGAGAGAGAGAGAGAGAGAGAGAGAGAGAGAGAGAGAGAGAGAGAGAGAGAGAGAGAGAGAGAGAGAGAGAGAGAGAGAGAGAGAGAGAGAGAGAGAGAGAGAGAGAGAGAGAGAGAGAGAGAGAGAGAGAGAGAGAGAGAGAGAGAGAGAGAGAGAGAGAGAGAGAGTGAGAGACAGAGAGAGAGAGAGAGATATCAGGGTAAATGAATCAAAAGAAGAAGGGGAAAAAACCTGCCCGCCCGCCCGCCAATCACTTTGACGGACAGGTCCGGCACGCGGCATCGCGTGGCCCCCACTGAGCACCAGCGCCCCCCCCCCCACCATCACGCCCGGGGGACGCGGTTAAAAGCCGGCAGATAATGGCTTGATAGCCGCGTGTCACTTCCCCGCCATGAAGGGGGGGAGACGCGGCGGAAGGCGTGTCGGAGCCCTGTCCTCTCTGCATCAATTACTCCACCCTCCACCCCCCGCCCCCCCACCACCACCACCACCACCCGACTCCTGGCTCCCTGATCAGTGAGGAGAGCTGTCAGGGGAGCCCGCTGAGCCGTGGCCTTCATTTACACTCTTGGGTGGGGAGGTGGGAGTTGGGTGGGTGGGAGGGGGGGTATTAGGTGGGACTGTAGCGTGACTGGTTGGGCAAAAGTACGACGCGCTTTTCCCCGACGGTTTAAAGGGAAAAAGAAGGAAAAAAAAACGCTCGCTGGCTTGCTGGCCACGCACGTGCAGCGGAGCGGCGAGGAGCTCCTGGTTGGTGGAGCTGCTGGTTGGTGGAGCTGCTGGTTGGTGGAGCTGCTGGTTGGTGGAGCTGCTGGTTGGTGGAGCTGCTGGTCTGAGCGGCTGTTTGCTCTGAAACGCTGCGGCGGGAAGCGACACCTGTTGATGGAGACGTGCAGAAATGAGAGCCGTAAATTGGCTGCCTGGGCCTTTTTTTTTTTTTTTTTTTTTTTTTTTTTTTTAAAGAAAATTCTTCCAAAGACAAATTGATGGTGAATGCAAAAAAGTGTGGACGGAATGAGGGAGCAGGGATAAGCCCCCGCGCCCCCCTTTCGAGTTCAGCCGGCTGAGAAGGGCAGCATCAGTCTCACACTGGTGGAGGCGTCGGGCCGGTCACCCATCACTGACTTCCTCTTCCCCTCTATATACCTTGAGCCCCGGGTTTCATAAAGGAAAAGAAGGAAAAGAAATTCAAAAATGGAAAAAACTTTGGAGGCCTCGTCAAAAAAAAAAGTCCAGAAGTGTAATTTGTCCAGACGCTAATTCTGCTCGACCTTCCTCTGAAATTCAACACAGCGCCAAGGATGGGAGGGCTCGGGGAAAACCAAAGCCAGGCAAATGTGTTTTTGATTTTTTTTCCCTATCTAATTGTTTTTATTTATTTTTATTTATTTTTTTTGGTAGGAGCAGCAGACAGTGAAAGACGCTGGAAGTGTTCCTCTCCGCCCGGAGGGGAGGAAGAAACACTTGAAAACACTCTTCAGACAGCGCTGGCCTCATTTACATAAACACGCAGTTTGATCTTTACAAAATAAAATAAAAACAAAGACGAGCAAAAGCATATTGGCGGCTTTTTTTTTTTTTTTTTTTTAATTATGCCTCTTTTTTTTCATAATTGTTGTTTAATTAGCCAGTAACAAATGTGACAGTTTGCCACAGCTGCTTTTCTTGCATGCGTCAAGTCTGAGACTGAGAAAATGTCCCGAGTATTGATGAGATGCTTCTCTTCACATGACATCAACAAGTCTCTGTTTGTTTTATGATTCTTTTTACTTTAGATTGAGATTTATATTAGACTATTAGTCCCGATACGTCTTTTAGGCAAGGTATAATTGGAGAAACTGACACGTTTCAAAAAGCAAGCGGCTGCTAAGTATCGCGTCTAGCGCGGAGGATTAATTGCTCTCAAGTAGGAGCCACAGATTGAGTGAATTACGACTCTTACCCGAAGGCGATCCGAGTGAGTCACGTCTGCAAATTAGCCCGGTGCGTGCATGTGCACAAATGGAGCTGCTGCTGCTGCTGCTGCTGCTGCTGCTCGCACGCGGTGCCATTGTTCTTCTTGGTCGCCATCCGACTCTCCCTGCCGCCACCTCGACTCATTGCAATCGACCGCAGACGGAGGCCACGAGCTTGTAAAGCGTCGATGAGCATCGACCCGAGTCGCTGGGAGGGAGTTCAGAGCCGCCGCTGCTGCTGCCGCTGCCGCTGCCACTGCCGCCGCCGCTGCCACCGCCGCCGCCGCCGCGTTCTTTCTCGAGATCTGGACACACAAATAGTCAATGGTGCTGGAATCAATGTGTTGTTTTTATCTACATTTCTTTTTTTGAACAGTTTCAAAACAGAGCCAAAAGTCTGATCCGTTACCAGACGACTCATCTGAAGGGTTAATCCAACTCCGCGCTCCCAACCCACTCAGGACTTCTGAATCCGACATCTCTATCGACCCCCGAATCCCCAATCCAAGTGCTGACGGTAGAAATCAAGACAACAAATGAGTCACTTTCCTCCAGGCGCGAACCGGACGACCCGTCGCCCCTGGACGTAAACTGTGTAGTTGACTAAAGTTCTACAGCTCAAACTCGAAAGATTCCTTGTGCCAAGTGATCCAGAGGTGTCCTGATCACTACACTGATTTGGACCGAACACTGTGTCTACAATGGCAGAGGGGAAAAGGGGTATTAGCCAAGAATCAATGTGCATATTGTATTTTCCACAGTTTACAACCTTTTTCTCTTCTTTTTTACAACCTGACGGAGCCACGCAGGCAAAAAGGAAATTGGAAATCGTTCTTGAAAACTATATTTTTTATTTCCGTGCGGCCGACCCTCCCAAGGGATTCCGCTGCCTTTTTCTTCTATTATCCGACGCATTCCGCTAAGCCCTAATTAACGCCACACAAAAGGCTTGTATATCTGCCGCCGCCACCGCTGAACAAATTCCAATTCGGTGGCGGCTGGCTGATGACTTAACGTTTAAATTATTCATTTAGCCCGCATTTAAAAATACGCGCATGAAATATGAATTGCGCAACAAGGACACTGGAGAACGGCCGTCGAGAGGAGCATTACTCAATCTGCCATGTGCTATGAATTATGAAGAACTTCAATAATATGGATATAATGAACGAGTGAGTACTTCAAGTTCAAAGTTCTGCAATTTAACAGAAAATGATGCACAAGGGTATGAAAACCATGAAAACCAGGGGGCAGCGAGTGACGCAGAGGTTGCCGTGGCAACGAGAGGTCGAAAGGTCAAGGAAACAAGCGTTGACCTTAAAGGAAATGACCGGGGATCGATACGTGATTCCATTCCGGCTCCGTGTTATGAAGGGAATCAGTCACATCCCTCGGCCGCCATGCTGGCTCCATGTTTGTTTTTTTTTCGCTTCCTGATACGAGCAGAATTAAAGTTGCAAGCAGCGTTTGCAGGACTGAGCCTATGTGCAGAATTACTTCCTTTTGCTAGCCTCCCGCTAACTGCTAGCCAAGCGAGGTTGGCAGGCAACTACAGGTGTGGTTACGTGGATTGTTGGTAATCAGATTAAACGCCGGCCTGTTTCATGCTCCACCATGTTAACGTTAGGTTCCGATCAAACTCTGCCGATCCGAATGGAATTCCTATGAAGTCAAATTGGAATTTTGAGAGCAGGTCCGCAATGTAACCGAACAACCGTGCCACATCGAGGATGTTCAGGTTCAAATCCTAATATTTGTTACTGTGTTCCGCTCTTTTCCAACGTGCAAATGTAAAAGCTTTTTTCTTGCCATTGCACTTTCCATTATGTACATAAAAAACAAAAACCAACGCTAACGACAAACGGAAACGAACCGGAAGAGAAAGTGGCATCGCCAGGGAACAAAGCCGAAGACGTGATTCTTTCCCAGCATGCATCTCTCTCTCTCTCTCTCTCTCTCTCTCTCTCTCTCTCCGCTGCTTGGCAGTAAACGGCCGGTGGGACGCCGGCGGTGCCGCTGGTGCGCCTCTTCTCAGAAGACAGATACGCGCTGACGCTCCGGCGGCTCCGGCGCTGTTGAAGATGTCAGAGTACGCCGGCGCGTACATACATAAAAAAGCTGCTTACGAGAGCCTGGCGGAGGAGAGCGGGCTGCCCACTGCCCGCAGCGTAAACACACACACACACAGATGAGCCGCATGGCGACGAGATAAAAGATGTGCACCTGCCGGCTTATTGGGCTGCCGCACGACTTACTTCAGTCCTTAGAGGAAGACAAACTTCTCCGAGAACATTCTACAACAGAGAAAAATGGTGTAAACAAGCAGAGGATGGATGTCGGGACGAGGTCGGTTTCATCGGACACCGAGAACAATTTCATCTGTGGTCAAACTGGAAATCGCAAAATAGGTAGATTAAACCCTGGAAGCTGTCACATGCACATGACATTCAAGTGGACCAATGAGATTTGTTCCTACTTGCAAGGGCTTTATACAACCCTATAACGATATAACCGTAGCCGTGCTGCTAACTAATATGTGGACAAGTCTTCAAATAAAGTCCAAAGCCAACCTTCCTAAAGAACAAATAAATGGTGTGTTTGTTACTTTGCGTTTTTCCGTTAATGTGAAGTTTGCCGCCCACTTACGTTTCATTAAAACCGCCGCCATAGCAGCGCCCATGCTAATATTCTTTAGCAGCAGCTTGGGAATCCATTACGCGGGCTACTAGAGGATGCCATTACTAAATATTCTTCAATAAAATATTTGATTTTCTTAAAAAAATACATTTCATTTTTAATTCATTTCTTACAATAACTTCATGAATTAAAATTAAAATTGTTGTTTGATGGTATATTTTCTACCTTCACTCACTACCGGCAGCAGAAGCCACACAGTGGAGCGACACCGCGTCACAGTTTCCTTTTCTTGGGAGTGCCGCACTCACTAAATTGATTTGATAAGATTCTGATTAGAGACCCTGCAATCACATTAAGGCATCTGGGTTGTCGCCGCCTTGAATAATGGAAGTTGGCAGGACTCTTCAGGTGCTTGAGTTTCGAGACTTAATGAGTCTGTGTTTGCAAATTAGATGTCCACCACAAATTGGTGGACACACGATGTGATTGGCAAATTCAGGATGAAAAAATACTTTGCCTGCCGTCCTTCGTCAACGGGGCTTCAACAGGACTTTGTGTCCCGATGATCTTCCGGCTCTCGGAGGTTCACGTTGGACAAAACATCTGGCACTTCAATTCACGGAACTGTGCTCAGCTCTGTGGAAAATCTTCTCTTAATTAGCTTTTCTTTCCAGGAGTAGGCTAGGAGTAGCGTTTGCTGATATAAAAAAAAAGTTATTCATCTATTAAAAGTGAGAATGGAGAGTTGGGAAAACTGGGTAAAACAGCCTTTTCACATGGAAGCTGAGGTCTGCTCTTTGGCAATAAAAGGTTGAAATTTCGAATAATTTACTTTCTCCACTAAACATCTTCTACCTCAGCCAACCAAGAACTGAGCAATCAATTTCAACGGTGTTTATGAGAGGAAATATTAAAGTAATTTCCTTTATTAACTTTATTATTTAAGACAGCAGATGATTTAGATTTCCAATTCTTTGTGCATGGATCTTTTCATTTTAAGTGGCCAGTTCTGCTTTGAGGATAAATTTCCAGCCCTCCCATCACAAATCCCATTTCAGAACTTTTCTTTCATTTTTGATTGCATTGAAAATAACTTTTTTTTTATGTAGCGCAGAGAAACAAAGATGGGATTTGAGAATTGGGATTATTTTCAATCGTATGGACTCCAAATTTGGTTTGGAGATCTTCAAATTGCATTAAAGCGAACTCTAAACAGCTGCCTCTGGCATATATTACCGTGTAAATGCATTCTGGCGGGGCGACAGAGAACAGACTTCACAACATGATTCTCTTTTTTTTTATTTTCCAGAAAATGAAGCTTCCCAGCTACTTTTCACGGCCTGTGTTCCTTCTCTCCGCTGTGCTCAGACTCGCCAGCTGAAGTCAAATGAACGCTGATGAGATGACTTTGTAAATATCGTGAGCCATGTGCCACTCTGACAGAAGCCCTGGAGACAAGGTTACGTAACCAGCCCACGAGTCCCGTGACATTTCCTAATGAGTGGTTAGCGTGAGGAGGGGAGGGGGATGGAAAGCCATTTGCCCGTGCATAAAAAGCATTTGTCTGCTCACAGGGTTTTAATGAAGATGCGGCGATTAGCCTGGAAAGCGCAATTCAACAAGCAAATGGGTGTAATTAAAAACCTTGCTGTTGTTTCATTTTTTTATTTCTGGCGATGCCGTGTGACCCGTTACTCTGAAACAAAAACGGCCGAGTGAGGCAGAAGAGTGTGAATCACCACCTCTGAGCATCAACACCTGCAGCAAACCCTGCTTCAGTGCTTTTAAACGTATAAGAAGCTGGTGCTCATTTGGTCTTTTTTTGTGCCTCCCACTTGTTTTTGGTCACTTTATCTCCAACGCAGCGACGAATAAATGGCGACGGTAACAAAAACAGAGCCAGTGGGAACCATTGTAGCGGAACTTTTAAATGCCTCTCGTCCATATTGTGGACGGTGGTCATCAGGTGGCCGATTCTACTGCACTTTACTGACTCTGCAATCCAGCAAAATATTCCAGATAGTCAGCTTTGTTGTAACCTAATAACAAAACAATAGCAGAAAACAACAATAGCAATAATTTGAAACAAAAAATGTTCGAATCAGATATCCTGCATCAGAAAAGGCAACTGCACAAGCTGAACTTGGTCAGCAGCTGTGACAGTTTTGATAGATGCCAGTTGCTGATGAAGGCAGAAGGAAGACAGACTCTAGGTCCCGTCAACGAATACATATTTTCAACCAATTGCATCTTTCTATTGTCTCGGTCAATTGAACCATGCAAACGTCAGGCCGTGGGGGGGGGGACCAAAAAACTCCTCCAATAAACTCCCTGGCTTTAAACATGCTGACGGCCACTGAAATTGACTAATGGACTTTACAACAGGAAAAAAAAAAAAAAAAAAAAGAAGAAGAAACAAGAGTGAGAGCCCGAGGGGCCTTGTATAATGTTGTGTTTGGCCAGACGCTGCTGTTTCGGCGTTGAAGTGAAACAGAGAGGAGGAGGAGGAGGAGGAAGAGGAGCATCCTTCATCATCAAGAGCACGCTGCAAGGCGCACTCTAATTGGATTGGCAGAGCGGTCGGCTCCTCTCGGATGACAAAAAAAAACAAACATCAAACCCACCTGCTGAGGCCAGTGAATGCAGTGTGTGTGTGTGTGTGTGTGTGTGTGTCAGGGCCAGATTTTCACAGCAAGAAAGCGCAAAACCTCCAAACAAAGAGCGCCTGACCTGCCACCTTGTTAACCGGCTGAGTGGGAGCCGCCAGTACTTTTGCTCAGCTCACACACTACGCCGATGACTCTCTGTTCTGTCGCCCCAAACAGAAACATCACATCATGCGGATGACTTGACTCCTCCCCCTCTGTACATCCAATTCATCTCGTATGTTAACACAGATGTGTTGTCTCTGCATCCCTGATTGGTGCCCCACTCCCAGCTCCTCGCCTCTGATTGGTGCATTTGGATGTAACTGTCCCCGCCCCTAGTTCCCATCTGGCTTCTCTTATAATCCAATACCTGACCATCAACTAGGGACCGACTTTTCCTTTTTACCTCCTCTCCTTTGGCCCCGCGGAAAGTCCAGCAAGTGATTACGTGATTAAGGGCTGTTGGGCACAAAAATTCAAAAAATCAGGCGGCTCAAACTTTGCATTCTATAATTTATGCTTCCTTCTTTCATCCATCCTTTCAATCCTCACCTCATACTCCCTCAGACACACTCAGCCACTTCAATCCAACGCTCCGAGCTTACAGTACTTACAATAATATATACGGTTTTATGCGCAATGCACAGATAAAAAAAAACTCATGAAAATGTCATGAAGGGAATTGCCCCTCGACATTCTTCATAATGTGGCCACTCAGCAGCGCGGCGACGCTTAAGCCGCTGGAGCGAGCGGTCTCCCTGACGGAACCGAGTGAATCTTGTGAAGACAGGAACGCTGACGTCAGCTCATCTCGGCCCCTCCGACAATAAACCGAGGCAAGAGAAGAGGCATCGTAATGGATTTCTATATTCATTTCACGTTAAGTGGCACAATGATCTGAAAAAAAGGCGCCTCCCTCCCACTCTCCCATCCTCCCACCCCCTCGCCTACCCGTCCGCCCGGCTCAAGAGGCGGCTCGGCCTTAGCGTTTACTTGCTCGGGGCTCCGCCCGCTTTTGTGCGTTTTTTTAATTAGCGGCCGCTCGAGGCTTTACGAAAAAGCTTAGTGCCACTCGGGGATTGTTATTCTGATTCTTTTTTTTCTTTTTTTTGCAGGTATCGCACAAACAGCTCGAGGAGAATCTGTGTCCACTTCTGATGACACGGCGCTATTTCAGTTTCAGCCAAGATCAGTCTTTTTTTTTCATTCCCTATGGGTTGTATTTAATCTATTCTCAAGAGGTCTGAAGGAACACTCATCCATTATTAATGGGGAAATATGCCATTCATGGCCCAGAGTATAATGAGATTTATACAACAGTTCGTAGCAACTAAGCACTTTGAAACACGCCACTTCAGTTTTTATATTGTTCTTTTTTTATGTACACACATAAAAAGCCAACCGTTCTGTTTAAATTGAATTGATGCTTCCCGGAAACTCAACTAGCGCGTTTGAATTCTTCAATATACAAAAAACTATTACCCGACTGAATCATTACGGCCGAACTGGACGTCCACAACTGCCGCAGCCTGAGGTGAAAGGCGGCGCCGGGTGTTCATTATGCCTTTAATACATCCCATCAAGGCCTCGTGATGAACCCGTCCGCTGTAGGAGCGAAGACCGTCTTCCGCTCGCGGCCCCAGTGCAATGTGTCTTCCGAGGGCAGGAGAGGGAAGGGCAGGTGAGGGGAGGGGAGGGGAAGGGAGGGAATTCGAGAGTTCAGTCCGCCGGCCGCTGCCTCGGGCCGGCTATCGAGCGCATCGAGCGGCGTGGAGGACGCATTATGCATACGTTTTTTTTTCTCTCTTTCTCTGCAACAGCCCAGGCCAGTCGCACGAGGAATACTGTCAGTTATTCATTTCCTAGTGGCCACCCAAAAAAATACATTCATTAATTTCTTAAAAAAAGACGGGGGAAAAAGCAGCTAAAGCACGAGAATAATCCAACGTCGCAATTCAGCCGAGCAAATCGATATCCTTCCGAGCGCCGCCGACCAAAATAGCCGACTTTGTGTCTCCTCGGCTAAAGCGTCGCGAGTGATAATCCTTAATTATGAATGAGGGAGAGGCACTCCGTGTGAACCGGATCCTCGCCGTTGATGCACTACAGATGAACCCCCGGCACCGTGTCCCAGGTAATGGGGCCGCGGGTCCTCTCCAGAGGGGTGGAACTACGAGCACTGGGAGGCGGGGAGCGTGGTGGGTGGGTGGCCTTCCCAAGTCGGCTAATGGAGGCCTCGTCCCTCTTCCTGTTCTCATGCGCTCTGACAGCGGCGAGGCATCCCACAGCGCCGCCGCCCCCTCCCTGACCAGATTGACTTGGCAGCTGCCAGAGCCCACCACGTTCCTGCACTTTAAACGGCTGATTTAAGGGACGAGGGGTGGGGAAGGAAGAAAAAATCAATCCTTCCTGCTTCCTGCCATCGCCGGTATCTGAACGTCACAAGCAATTCGCATCTATAGGCGCGGAAAGAAGAAAAAGGAGCGGACAGTCGGTCAACAGTCAGTCGGTTGGTCGGTCGGTCAGCCGGCAGGGGAAAAGCCTTGTAGAGTTGCAGATACCAAAAACAGCTCCTGATAGGCTCCCCCGCCCCCTGCAGGTGATGATGGGAGGACGGTTTCAATTTCGTGCACTGACCATCCGAGGAGGGAGGAAAAATAAATTTAAAAAATCAAAAAGGGAAGCCGGCAACCTCAAGCCAACCACGGCTGCAGTCAGACGAAATATTTCTTCCGATCGCAGAGCGGAGACGGTGTCCTGGGCAGGACGCACTGCGCTCAGTTACCTCCAGACACGACACAAAAGTCTGATCAATTAGCCTAATAGCTGCCTTGCTGAGGTGCTCCTGGGTGTGAACTCGCTGCCATTTCCAGCAAATTAATCACCCGATTTAGCCTCATTAATTAAGCCGCCAATGGAGGCTGATAAGGACTCGCTCAAGAGCATCCAAATTGGTGGCCCGCACCTGTGACACGTGGGGGGTTTTGGTAGATAACAACAGTTTATAAAAAAAAAAAAAAAAAAAAAAAACTGGGGGGCTGATGAGTAGATTTCTTTTTTATACAATTTTGTATTGATTTTGACATTGAAGCATAGAGTGTAGAGATGGCACACACACAGCTATGCTAACAAGCATTTGCGCTGTAAGTAGTAGTGCACGTAGGCAAATGTGATGCAGCTGATGCTTAGCACACGCAAATCACTCCCAGAAAGTCATTGCAGAATCATGCGGACAAACTTGGTCACGCGGCTGCAGTTGCTGCTGAGCTGAGCCAAAGTGGCATAACGGCATCAGCTGGCAAGCTAGCATTAGCCATGTGGCAGAGAGCTAACATGCTCCGAGCTACAGAGCAACACATCTCTTACTGTTGGTTTATCTGATTTGGCTTTAAAAAGGTGGTGGTGGAGGTAGACATTAAAAAGCAACACTGACGGTTTTTGGGTGAGCATAAAAGAACTGTGGTTAATTAATATATTTATTTACTCATCTGCGTCAAAACTAGTTCTCACTTGTCAAAGGACGGTAGAAACTAGCACTGGCATGACAAATCATCTTATGCCACGTGGTTGTCTGTGTGCACAACCCGCGAAACATCTGGCCACATCGGCGTGCGAACGAGCAGGTGTTGATAATTCACGACGGCGCGAAACATAATCGTCACCGTTTGAACAGCGAGGCCTTATTTATTCATGGCTCGGCCCGCCTCGCCTCATCCAGACGTCTCCAAGATGGAAAACGACACCGAAACGAGACGAAGGCCCCGAGGAATTAAAAAAAAAAAAAAGGCGCTGATGTTTGGCAGCGTGATTAAAGGGAGGCAGAAACAGGAAGTCCTGGAGGAAATCACCACAGCGCCGACATTTAATCTCCCCACGTTTAAATGTTTGATTCACACAGTTTGCGATATATCCTCCCTGTGTTCAAGGCTATGCTGTGTTACCATGTGTGAGTTCCTGGTGCCTTTCTATAGTCTACCACCATTATGCCCATACAAAGAAAACATTCATTCATCATTGAGCACAACACAATAATGACTGGAGTGCAATTCTGCCTCACAACAAAAGCAAAACAGCCGGGGATCGCAGGAGTCAACTGCAAGGTAAACTATAGTTTTATATCATGTGTGAACCCCTCTGACCTCTGTCTGTCTCTCCAAACAGGAAGTGCACAGCGCTACCTTGATCTACTATCTCTACAACAAACATTAGCCGCTGCGTCCATGTGTGCTACATACTGGCAGTGTGCGATTTGGGCCACAACTACATACTATTGCAAAATATTTAAGTTCCTTGCGCTGAAGACGTGAAGTCAGGCCCCCCCCCCCCCATTCTCCCCCGCCCCCGACCGAAGCTGCAGTATATTTAGCGACTGTGATGAAGAGCACCGTCTGCACACACTTACCAAGAAATACATCTTTAGGGGAAAAGAAAATTAAAATTAGCCTGGAGCTCCATTAATTCACCCCTGAACAAGGATGGAAGTTAATATTATAGTGTATGGCCTGCAAAAAAAATGCCTCTTGAATTGGAAGAAATAAAAAGAAAAGTAAAGAAACTTCAATATTTGACAGAACAAAAAAAAAAAAAAAAAGCTTCCAGCAATCGATGGACAATGCGGCCAGGTGGGGGCTGCACCTCTGACCATGTCCTACCAACAAAGAGCCAAGGAATTCCATTAGAGAGCCTCTCATGAGGGCAAAGCACCACCTTGTGTCAGAAACTTGCACTGCACCCGGTCGATCACGTTGTCACCCACATCTAATGATTCCCAACATTCTTTTTTTTTTTTTCAGATCACTGACAAAAAAAAAACCCCACATTTGACCCGATGCATTCAGGTACCAGGCCCTCATTAGTGCCCATGCTCGGCCCTCCCATCGCACCTAAAGGCACCTGACTGCTTTTTACCTCACAGGTGGTCGTGTAATTGCGCCACGGTGTAGTCATGGTCCACTAATGAGGCCGCTCAACGCAACACTCTTCCTCCGCTGCAGCTGCCAACGACTACAAAAAAAAAAAATGTGCAGCTGTATGCACAACGCCGCATGCCGTCGGTATTGCAATACGACGCAGCTGCACCCCACAGAAACAGTGGGCGTCGGGAAGGAGAGCCACTGTTTACTCAGGTGTTTGCAATTCATCTGGATGTGATTTAATTGCGTTGCGCTTGGACGGCGGCGGAATTCAAAACTGAGGAACAGCGAGTCGGAGCACACAGGCACCGATTCCGGCAGACTGTGTCCATCTGGAGTCCATATGTAAAGTAAAAGGTGTTTTGTTTGCTTTTTTTGACCCTGCAAAATTAATATGAACACTTTATACTTCCTAGTCGGTGCGTTCAGAGATGCTACGGTGCAGAACTCGGTG
Organism: Thamnaconus septentrionalis; assembly: GCA_009823395.1. NCBI lineage: Eukaryota > Metazoa > Chordata > Actinopteri > Tetraodontiformes > Monacanthidae > Thamnaconus > Thamnaconus septentrionalis. Next base: position 5,617,359 of record CM020519.1, on the reverse strand, counting down.
GAACTCTAGCGATAACGCTCAACCAGGTTGACCACGCCCACATGCCTGAATGCACCGAGTTGCTGCCACACGATTGGCTGATTGGAAGCGCTTTTGTAAAATAACAGGAAGGATGTCAGGCTGCTAACATGCATCAGCTAAAACCCGCTCTGACACTCACTGATTTTTATTTATTCACTTAGTTTTGACATGCTGCATATATATGCACAAGGCGTATGACGTATATGCTGTATGGGGCTTTATTTCATCATTATTCATTCCTTTTTTTCCTTCGTCAGATGAGGAACAGGTTGCAAATACCTGCTTTATATTAATGTACCCATCAACTGTAAAAGCTAAAGGCTAATAATTTGCGATGCGCTGTCTGACTTCAGTAGAGTGTGACAGGACTGGAAATTATACGCAAAGTGAGACGTACGGCCCCATCCCTAAAAAAAAAAAAAAAAAAAAGTGCTGCTTCAACCTTGACAACTGATGTTTTAGGGAGCCAAATTCATCGCAGCGCCTTTCATCGAGTCGCGGGGGGGGGCGAAAAGAAGAAAAAAAATCCCGCCACGTGCGCAGCGGCGGGTTTTGAATAATGCTGCGCTCGGGCGCCACGCTGCGCCAAGCTAATTGATAGCTCTATAGCAGGACCTTGACTGCAAAAAAAATGAAATATTTACACCGCTGTATTCCTTCCTCCCTCCCAGGCAGCTGGCTGCTGCTGCTGCTGCTGCTGCTGCTGCTGCTGCTGCGCTGCGGCTCCTGCAATATTCATTTAGCATCCCGAGCGCTCAGAGCGCCGAAGGAGGAGGGGGAAAAAAATCAGAAGCAACAGGGTGACTTTGGAAGGCTGCTTCCCTCTTCAATGAGTTTACCACATGACATAAAGAGGCGGACCACAGGGGGACGGGATTGTGCACGCCGCGCAGGATACTTTAAAGAGAGGAGCCTCTTATGCAGCTTCCTCTCCGGCGTCTTTAAAGATTAAGAGGGAACCGGAGGCCGGCGCAGATAAGCAGGACAGTCCACCTTCTCCGCCGCTCAATAATCATGCGGCGCAGATTTCAATAAGTGAGATTCCAGCTCTGGAAAACTTTCACTTTAGAGTCAATTTTAACAAAACACAGCGCTCGCAGTTTGTATTTTTTCTCCACTGTCTGACTGAAATGTTCTGAGGCCGCCGACGTAACCTGCTGCGTTCCTCATAGACGCAAAAAAAAAAAAAACAAGATAAATAAAAACCACAACGTTGCAACTGATGAAAACAACAGCACAGCTGTTCTTTAGCAAACAGGGGGTTTGGAAGCTCGCTGAGGAAAAGCCTCTGGCCTCTGACAGAGCGCTAAAGCCCAGCAAGCAGATATCCTCCTCCGTCTCTCCCGAGGGACAAGTCTTTGCCCAGGGCATCGCTGCTATCGGAGAAAAAATAAAAATAAAGAAATAAATAAATAACCCTTCCCAGCACCTCAGGCCTCTTACCTCACTGAAAATCCCTGATTCTAATTAGGGATAATAGCGACCGGGCCCTCATCTCCATCCCACTGGCTTTTTTTTTTCCGTCCAACCCGGCCTCCCTGCTGAGAGTCTTTGCCTGGCAGGGACCCCTGAAGAGCTGCGGACAAACAGGGAAAAACAGAGGGGACCCCTGCCTCGCACCAGTGAGGAGCCTGGTGATGAACGCTGGGACACCGTTTACACTTGAAAATCCTGCTGGATGGTGAGCGGTGCCGTGAGATACGGCGGTCGGGTTTTAACTGCTGGGTGCGTCGATTTTAAAAGATGTCATGTTATGCAAAAAATAAGTTTTCTCAAAGCAGTAAGAATAAGAAGAAAATAAGAAGTGTCTCTCGAAAAATCCATCTGCTGCCTCTTTTGCTTGCAGTCCTGAACATGTGAGCTAAAACTCACCTACGCTAAATGCACCTACAAGCCGGGTGTTGACTCCACCCCCTTTTTTCACCACTCACAGGAACTTATATACTTATTAGTATCCACGATCTCTACTTTTTCTCCATGAACAGTACTCGCAGAAGGATCAGTACAATTCCTCCGAAAGAAGTATAAAGGCAAGCCAGTAATTTCTGTGATAGGGTGGAAACAGAGGGCTAAATATGCATTTTAAATTTATTTTTGGGCATAATAAATCATGATTATCAGTTTTCCAGGCTTCCTGGACGTGTCCAAAGAGGTTCAAGAGGTCAAGAAGCCTCGCAGCCTTGCAGCTCTGCACAGCCAGAGGAGTCAAAAACAGAATGTTTCTCCTCTCCATCACTATGCAAATGCACAGAGTGATACCTCCAGATCCTGAGGCAAGGAGGAGGAGGAAGAGGAAGGGGAGCAGCGAGGACCGGAGGCAGAAACAGAGCAGCAATAAGACCGAGTGCCCGGAGTGATCAGAGGTCGCTCAGAACTGTTTCACTTGAGTTCGTTTCTGAGGAAACTCAAATGGGAAGGAGGGAGTTTTCATTGGTTGCAATGAGACTGAGGATCTACTGGTACTGTCAAGCAAACCTCCCCAAACAGAGAAAATATCAAGTGGGTGCTCACTGTGTGGAGGGAGAAAAAAAAAAAAGCCTTGTTGTTGTCAGGGGTCAGAGGTCGGAACGGGGAGACTAGGTTGTAGGCAGTAGAAAGACGTCAGGAACTCAAACCGGCACTGGTTGCAACAGAGTTCTGCAGAAAAGCATCTCTGAACACACACACACACACACACACACAGCCATTGTATTAGCTGTGCACCTAATATAGTGGACGGGTTTTTTCCCTTAAAAAACAATTTCAAATAATTTAAACCGAATTTAAAAAAAAAACAATTTACTTCAGCTCATGCACCTCTTTCTGGGAAAAAGCACAACACTAGTGGAGGAAGAGAAAAAACAAAAACAAAACAGAAATCCCTCGCTCGCTCTTCGGGGCCCGTGTGCCTGCTGCGCCTGGATGCGCCGCTTTCAAGATCACAGTTTGTGTCAATAATGAAAAACAAGGCAGATCCCGACAGTAAGCCCACGTTGCTAACTCAGCACCTACTTTCCCCCTCCTTTTAAATCTCTGCCATCTGTCTTTCACATCGACCCACTCTCGCTCCTCCGTGCCGTGTTTGCTCTCTCTCTCTGCCTCTCTCTCTCCCCCTGCGCCGCCGTCTGTTCTCCGCTCTCGACTCTCACACGGCGAACAGGAGGCGGGAGAGGTGAGGAGGACGGGATGGAGGACGGGATGGAGGAGGAAGCAGAGCAGAGGAGCAAACTCCTCATTTTTTATTCTTCCTTTTTTTCCCTCCAGGAAGAGAAGTCACAGCCATGCTGGTCTGATGGTTCATCAGAAGTGTAGAAAATAAAAAACAAACAACTCTCCATGTTTGTTTGTCTTTTCTGCATATCCATATCCAAATTAAAAATAGAAAACAAGAAAAAAAAAAAGGCTAAACGAATCTTCCAATCTGTGAAAAATCAGCGATAATTAGGCCCATTTGGTGCAGGATTTTACACACAGCAAACACTTAATTCTCTCGCAACGCATTTTTGTGGAGCCTTGAAACGGGTTTAAGAGGGGAAACGCTAAAGCTCGTCAAGAGGCGATCCGTCTTTAACTGCCGTCACTTCACTATTGAAAACCACAATCGCTGGCAGTTTTTATTGTTTGGCCTGCCGAGAGGCCTCGACAACATCTGGGAACTTGTGGGAGTTCAAAGGTGTGAAGGTTTGTTCTGGGGTTCATTGCAAAACTGACAAGGTTTGTTCATGGATAACAGAGGAAGAAGAAGAAGAAGAAGAAGAAGAAGAAGAAGAAGAAACTGGAAGAAGGTAGAAGGTGAAGAGGGTGGATGACGAAGCTGGAAGAAGAAGAGCAGCAGCAGCAGCAGCAACAGCAACAACAACAGCAACAACAGCAACAACAACACCACCACCACCACCACCACCTGCAGCTGCACGCACCAAGCTGTGTGCTTGAGAGACAATATCGACGTTTCAGTCAGGCTTACCGTCTTATCAGCGGCGGGCCGGACAGGAAGTGCTGGTCGCAGCGCCTGGGCCTCCCTGTTCCAGGTCAGTGGGGCTCTGCTGGTCGCGTCCGAGTCCACCCTCCTCTTCACGACTGTCCAAGCCTGACATACCTTCAAAAACAAGACAACTCTCACAGAGGCTCCCTGGGGACCGAAGTTTCACACTCGGCTTCGAGCTCCGAGACCAACTGAACAAACTAAAACAGAGGCTGTGATTAAGCAGCGAACACTTGCAGGCAGCAGCAGCAGCTGCGGGTGTAGCCAAACTCACCTGATGCCGCCCAGGTCCTCCCATCATAGGCTCCACCATGACTTTAGTGTATTTGGGCTTTGCTTTAAAGGGCCAGTGTGTAATATTTGGCTGTGTGTGTGATTTTTCTATTTGTAATATTTTAAATACTGATACTAACAAAAGTGCATAATCACAGTATGTAAATATACTTCTTCAAAATGTACAAATATTACACACTTCACCTTTCAGGTATGCCGAAACCTCCGACAGACAAAACCAACACGAGGCCATTTGATACAGTTTGAACTTTTATTCAAGTATATCACAGCAGTTTTTTTTTGAGAAGTACAGTAAATGTTTCATTTGAAATATAACTTACACTAACGTGACAATTGCAAACAAGGTGTCTTGAAAATACACAAAATGAAACAAGAGTAGACAAGCAACGGGGCTGAATCAACAGACGGGTGTGGGGGGGTGCGGGAGGGGAGAACAGGGTACTTAGAAATCGACAGATCGTCTTCGTCTCTCTGCATACTGGACTATGTAGTCTCGACTACCAGACAAAAATTGGTTGTTAGTCCAAAGTGGCTACAATATAAAATAAGAGAGGAATATCACAATGTATGACATTTAACTACCCATATTATATATTTTTTTCCATAGGTGTTTCTTAAAAATTCATAAAAAACTTTTTTTGGCAGAAAGTAGAGACAAAGTGAAAAATCATTAATCGTAAAAAAATTTTTTTAGCCTGGTCCTGTATCAGTGTGTGAGATGGCCACTATAGCTCTTGATACATCACAGCCGTCCCCACTGTTCAGTCTCCTCCAGTATGCCACAGTATGCAACCAGCAAAACAAAGAAATGCACACACAACAATTGAAATAAATAGAAAAAGGCGAAGGGTCGTGTTGTTGCGTGTTGAACCTGAGAGACCTGTAAACTCTTCCCCACACACGCAAAACAAAAAATAATGAAAAATAAAAAAAATTAAGAAAAAATAAACCTGCTACACAGACGCTACGCAAAATTTAGCAAAGGAAAAAAAAAACTTTTTCCCACCCGTTCCATTTTGAATGTACAAAAAGACAAATTAAGTGAATCTCAAGTGTAAAATATGTTTAATAATAAATAATCAGTCATGAGATGAAAGTTGGAAAACGACACAAACAAAACAAAATACCCAATTAAAAGAAAAAAAAAACAGACAAGAGTCCGGGATGAGATCCTGACAACGCAGTTAATAGCTAGGATTATCTTTAGTCAGCTGACTGTAGAGATTCATCTCAAACTAAAGCATAAATATACACAGAAGGTGAACAGTTCTGAAAATGTATGCAAACGACGTCTGGCTCAAATAACGCAAAAACCCATCTTACAACAACAACAAAAAGAAATCTCTATATACACAACTGTTGGGATTACTGCAGCACCGGTGGCTGTTGTACTGGTGTGGTACCTGGGATGGTAACAGTGGATGTTTCAACAGTATTTCGGGGGGGGAAGGGGGAGAGACAAATACTGCATCCGTACCCAGTGAGGAGTTCCTTTGACGCTTTGAAAAATAAGTTAAGCTTGAGGTAGCGTGTTTGTTCTCTCCGCTAGTAGTCCCATCGCCAGCCAGCCAGCCAGTCAGCCAGCCAGCCAGCCAGCCAGCCAGGTCGGTGCTCTAGTTTGCATACCATCTCTTGATTTTGTTGCCTTGGGTTCTCCAGAGAAGGCAGAGAGGTGAGCTGAAGAGGAGAGAGTGGGAATGAGGGAGGGATGGAGGGGCTGAGGTTTGCACCAAGCTCTGAAAATGTGGTCCCGCCCCCCCCCCTCGCACCTTGTAAAAAAAAAAAAGAAGAAAAAAAAGCACCACGGGAACGCAGAGGAAACTCGTAAAGCTTTAGTTGGAACCTCCCTTTACTGCAGTCAAGACACGCTAGCCGGCCACTGTCGGGAAAAAATAACACGTAAACCCAAGAAGGGCGGGACAGACTGGGGAAAACAAAGAGAAAGAACGAATCATGTAATGCTTTAAGCGACGGGCACTGCCTAGAATGGCCTTTTTCTCAATAATGACTTCAGGTTTGTCAATTCGTCATACAAAAAAAAGAACTGCGTAAAAAAAAAAAAAAAAAAATCGACCCAATCAAAGAACACACCACGGACGTCATGTAAGAACACAACATTTTCACAGGTCAGGTCCGCACCTCCAGGGGGCAGCGCAGTAACAGTTGGCACGTTTGAAACACGGAAGAAAATACAAAAACAGTCGTTCTGATGTCGTCTACGTTTGCATAAGAAAAAGAGAGAAGTGAAGACAAGCTGGTGCCGTCAGATTGGTGGAACAACTGACTGACCTCTTCCGTGGGAAATTAATACATTTAAACATCGTAAATTATTTATTTTTCTTATCTGGCCAGACACGGACATTTACAACTCCTTTTCTGAAGACCCTCAGTCAGTCTCTTACAAATCAAAGAAAAAAAAGGGGACTCCTGCTCAAAAACATCAGCTCCAACAAAGTGTTTTTTTTTGTTGTTGTTTTTGTTTTTCACATAAGGCACACGCTAGGCAGTGCAAAACTTGAGATGCGTTCCAAATTCGTACTGCTTCCAGTTCCTTGGCGAGGGGGGGGCGACGTTGGTGAGGGGACGCAAAGGAAAAAAAACATTCAGTGAGTTTGACTGTGACAATCTGCACAGACTGGCTGCTGGCTGCCAGCGGCGCCCCCTGGTGAGCGCTACGCAGACGAGGCTGGAGGGAGGCCGAGGGGGGTTAACAGCTGTAGAGGTGGGTGGGGGGAGGGGGGAGGTTTGAGCTAATAGCCTCCAGTCCCGCTGCTGCAAACCTCAGCCGGGTTTTTTTTGTGTTGTGTGTGTTAATTCTCTCCGCCAGAACTGCTTTGTAAACTCAACGTTTCCTCTTAACTGTGGCTCAGATTTTTGAAATCGTCCAGTAGGAGTTCTAACGACGTAATAAAGAGGGAGAAAAACCAACAAATAAACAAACAAGCAAAACAAAACAAAAAAAAAGTCACATGGCCGATGACGGAGGATCCAGTTTCAGGGCTTAAAAACGAGCGACTGTCGTCTCCTCGCCGCGCTCTGCATTCACAATTCTGCTGGTGAGGATCTGAACGTGTGTGTATTGTCTGTGTGTTGTGTGTGCGTGTGGATCATGTGACATCACTCCATCCGAACGGCTTCGCTTTCTATTTTGTCGTCGTCGTCCGCGCGTCCAAGAGATCGTCCCGAGAGCAGCATGGATTAAAAAAATTGAAGCACCCGCATAGCACCAGGGTTCGTCCGTCGCCGCTTTGGCGAGGTGAGCGCGCACGTGTGAATGTGTGACCGACACATACACACACACACACCCCTACCTCTGGGAGTTTGGTTCTTGTAGAATGGGTCTGGATCTGGCCAGGTTCCTGAGAAGATAGCACCATAGAACATCTGCGCCCCCTCCACACCACCACCACCACCACCACCACCACCAACCTTCTGCCCTTGATGTGTTAGTTATCAGCAAAAAGAAAGCAAAAAAGAGGGCCACCAGTTTGTTTTTTTGTTGTTTTTCTTCTTCTTCTTTCTCTTCTTGTGTGTTTTGGGGCTGGACTCCCGAGGTGTTTGTGTCTTTTGTGGTCCCAAGCTGTCCGGGTTCTACCCCCACAGGCCCGGTTTCCCTCTGTGCCTCACAGGAATGTTTTAAAAAGCTGGATTTTCTCCTCCATCTCCTGCAGAAACACACACACACACACACATTTTAAGTACTTTATGTCCACGTATATACAAAGTGCAATAAGGACATAAATACTATCAGTGCAAATAAATCTTTGGGAGTTAATTAGATATATTTGTGCTTGTGTAACAGCTAATGTACACATACAATCAGGAGGCTAACAGATACCACATTATGGATATAAAAAGCAGCACCTTCTCCATACTGAGCAGCTACCAATGAGAACAGATAGAAAGCAATATCTTGTCAGCCTTTCTCTTAGAGACACCAGCCATCTGAAGGCCTCTGACCACTAGTTTGTGCACATGAACTAGGCTACAGATATAAAAAATAAGTTTACACCTGTAGCCCAGCTGAGAAATGGTCTGCATGAGCTGTTGATCTGCGAAGCCACGTTCAGACTGCCTGCCAAAATCCAATTCTTTTTAGCCCATCCAGATTGAAACCGGATGGCTCTTTTGTAGTCTGAACAGTCACAAATGAAATCCGATTGAACAGAGCCAGGTCCCATTTGGACACTTGCTATAAACAGTGTGGACAGTCAGCCCTGAAAATCGGATTTGAGAAGGAATCTGATTGGAATCAGATTTGCCTGCAGTCTGAACGCAGCCTTAGCAACTTGGTTAAAAAAGCTTCTTCCAGGCTGTGATCAAAGGTACAGCCCACCTCAAGAATGAGCGCACACACACAGATGCGTCGCAAACACGGCAGCCAACCGGAGGAGTCGTCGAGCATCCGTGGGCCGCAGTCTCAGTGTTACTCGGATAATTCCCGCAGCAAACGGCGGCTTTCGCCGTGATAAATGGTGTAAAATGAAGCAGCGTTTTTTCCCCACTTTCTTTTTCCTCCTCGGGAGTTTTGACGCTGACTAAATCTGAACAGAGCCGCAGGAAGAGAGATGGATGTTGGCCCGTAGCGGAGCATGATTAATGCTCCGAGATGTTACCAGGCGCGGTGTGCGTGTGTGTGTGTGTGTGTGTGTGTGTGTGCGTGTACACAAACGGCTGAGTCAGAGCCACGAGTCGCGCCTCCAATTTCAGCGTCGACAACGGGGGGGATTACACACCGTCGACTTTCACGGCGAGATGGGAAGTCACAGCGACATTACGGCTCTGATTGAAACCCTTTGCAGCGTTGAAGCGCCTTGAGCACATGATGATCACCATGTCATGTAAAAAAAAAAAAACAGGAAAAGTTTGTGTTATTCTCTACAACGCTGCAGTGCTCTAAGAGAATTTGGAGCACAGCTGCTGGTTGTTGTTTTTTTTCTGGGTTGTGTATTTATTTTTTAATGTGTTACCAAACTCACAGATGGATGATGGAAGGAAACGCGCCGCCTGATTGTGACGTGCAGAAGTTCTGCCCCTGGCGCCTCGGGAAGTCGAGAGCTCGCTGCTCTGGAATCAATCTGCGCTAATCTGCGCGGAGCGACGCCGCACGTTGCTGTTTTGATGTTCCTCAACACAAGGCGGGGGGGTGAAACAATGGGAGAAAGTGGAAAATTGTGCCGCGGCGCTGTGTAAAGCACGGGCGGATGATGTGAACGGATGTTGGAAGAACGGCTGCAACGCAATCGATTACGTTAGGCAGCGCGCGAGGTCTTATTGTTATTATTCATGTAAATTGCTGAATGATGCTGCAGCTGCTACATGCTAACCTTAAACGCAGACACCCCAGATAATCATGGAACAAGCTAGCTTCGCCAACGATAGTTCACTTGGGTAAATGCGTGCTTTACGGCAGTAATTAGTGAATTACAGCCTGTCAATACACACAGGTGTGCAGATTTAAGCAAGTTAGGTTAAACAGGCGTCCAAAATAGGCGGCGAAAGAAAAGATAATCGTGACTAATCGACTAATAGAAAAAATAATCAATAGATGAGTCGACAACAAAAATAATCACTTGCAGTCCTAGTCGGAAGAGCTCCTGTGTGCAGCACATGGAAATCACTGGCCATCAGTGTAGAATAAAGGTGCAGCAGAGTCGGCGACTTTGCTCAACATTAAGAAACACTAAAACGGGTTTTTTAAATGTGAGTTCAACAGTGTGACCCTGGTGCAACACCGAAGACAAGCCGCGAGCTGGAAGAAATGAGAAACTGGTAGAAAAAGAAAAAGTTTTACATCTTCTACGGCCAAATTCAATCGTGCATTCATTAATTAGCTGCTGTTAAATTATTGAACTTCTTGCCAGAATCTGAATTCCTTGTATATTTCCCCAAGTCCAAAAATTGCTTGGCTCCACAATGTTTCACTATCATTTGCCAATTCAATAGGAGGAATTATTGAATCGCAGCAGACTTTGGCAAGACGCATTGAGTCGCTCGGCTCGTCCCGACATCCCACCTGCAGCACAAAGCAGTCCGAGTCGGAGATTCTGAGTCTCTCTTTTTGATATATCTGCCGGTTAAAGCAGGTCCTGGTGACATTATAATGTCACGTCGACCTGTTACAGCGTCCTGGGTCACAGACATTAAAGCCGTGTTTCCATCAGCCCACTGATGCTTTGATGAACCAGTGATCCTGGATATGGAGGCTGAACAGCTTTTAAAAAATCTTACACTTCCAGCTCATCAGACACATATGAGTCAATCCTTTCAGGATCGAAAGGCAGAGCGGCCGACTGACGATGTGCTCGAGGATCGATATCAACACTCGGAGAAACGGAGGAAACTTGGCCCGACTCTGAATTGAGACGTGTGGCTCAGCAGATGTTCAGCTTAAAACTACAAAACTATCGGTGAAAACTGTTCAGATTTATTAGTCGAGTTCGCCAAAAACGTCAAGTGGATTCAAACTTGGAAAAGTTTGCTTAAAATAAATAAAACGGGTGAGTGTGCCGTGTTTCCTCTGAAAAGACTTGGTGTGCCTACCTGGTTAGAGGAAAGAGAGGAAGAGCTAAGGAAATATTTTCTCTCCTTTTTTTTCCCATTGACTTATTAGTGACCTTATTACCCGACGACTGCAGGAGCCGTGTGTTACCTCCAGCAGTTGGCTCTTGTCGTACTCTCGGCGGTGCTGGTAGATGCACTGGCTCAGGAGAGCGTAGAGCCTCTCCAGCTGCTCCAGGCTGTAGCCGGCGCTCTTCTGCACCACCAGGTCCAGGAGGTTCTGGGAGGAGTCGGCAAAAGCCCACGGTTACTCAAGTCGTCTCCACTCGGCTTGTCAAACGCAATTCGGCAAACCAGGACGTGTCGGCGGGTCGGCGCTTCAAGGTGGCGTCGCGCTCGCGGGCGTCTGAAGACGACGCCGAGGGCTGCGCGAGGCTAATCAGCATCGTTAGAGCCCAGTTTACTTTTCCCCTCGCCTCTTTAATTAAAACACTGCGGAGAGTCGCGGGGCATTTTAATTGGTCTGTCCCTCACATTTCACCTGGCGCGTGTGTGTGTGTGTGTGTGTGTGTGTGTGTGTGTGTGTGTGTGTGTGTGTGTGTGTGCGCATCTACTTAAACATAGCAGCTAGTCATGGAGTTAGGCTGCAAAGCCACTGTAATTAAAGTTGCCATCACACTGACACAAAGTAAACAGTGAGAAACCTCTAGCAGGTGTGCGCGTGTGTGTGTGTGTGTGTTTGTGTGCGACGGCCTCGTGCTTAACGCCAAGGCAACATCGCTAATAGGAGCTGAAAGTTAGCCGGAGCTTCTCGTCAGCTGCAGCTGCACAGAGGTGGGAGAGACCATCGAGGTAAGAAGCAGCTGAACTGCTGCTCGTCGCCTGCGTCATCATCCCAGGTGGTTTTGTTTTTCAATATACACACTACCAGTCAAAAGTTTGGAGACACCCTATGAATTGAATGTCTTTTCATTCGTTGACACTGCAGTTTCTCACTAAAGGCATCAAAACTACGTATGAACACACATGGAATTATGGAGGAAACAATAAAAGTGTAAAATAACTGCAACGTGTTTTATATTTCAATTCTTCAAAATATCCACCTTTCATAAAAAGCATATTTAAAGTTATTTAACCTGTTGTGTTTTTCTTGCATAATTACATATATCTTGCTCATATATTTGATGTCTTCAGTATCTAGCCGCAGTGCAGAAAGTTGTAAAGATAACAAAAAATTTTGCATGAGAAGGCGTTTCCAAATGTTTGCCTGCTAGTGTATTCACACGTGTCTGCAGCCTTTATTGTTAAAGAGCGTCTGATGAGGTAATGAGGTAACAGAAGCATGTGATTTGGAAGACAACAATTTTTTTTGTGGACCTAGGAGACACTGGAAAAGCTTAGAATAGCAAGTAACTAGAATTAATCCCCAACCCACATCTACGTTCAGCCTGAAACAAGAAACACTTGGAAATATTGTTGTTGTTTTTAAATTACCAAGAGTCGCTGGTGGTCGACCACGACGGGTGGACGTGGAGGTTGTGGCGTTTCCGGCCTTTCCGGCATTTCCTTCAGCTCCTCCTCAGACAGGCTCGTCCCGCACTTGTTGGCTTCGGAGCTCCCTGATGAGTGAATAGATGCAAGGCAGGTTAACCATGTGGAAAATAATAACTGCCTCCTGGTGGCCAAATCAAACACAACATCACAACCCATTTTGTTTTGTTTTTTCGTTTGGCCGTCTGCTTTATTCAGCTGCATACTGCCGCTGCCAACTCGGAACCTCCGGAGTCGTCCTGAAGTTATTAACTCTCGTCAGAGTCAAACACTCCTCCCGAAAGGAGAGCAGTCACATTAGACCGGCGCAGAGGAGGGAATAATGTGGCAGATAATTATCACATCTCTCTGGAGTTTAAGGCCATTGCAACGTTAGCAGGGGGACGGTCGTGCTCTAATCTTTATGGCGCATGTCATCTTAATGACGGCCTGTGTGTGTGTGCTCCGCGCAAATCAGGAGAGCTGGATGAAAATCAAAAAAAAAGAAAAACGCAACTGATGATAATGATTAAGAACGTGACTAGCAGAGTGCTCGTTTTTTTGTTAACACGCTAAATTGCTTTTCTGCAGGGATCAAATGGCTTGTAAGTGAAATGAGGGGGATCAAAGCCAACAGCAGAGTGCGAGCGTCAATTGGAGTGACATTAAACCAGAGCGCTGCAGCTTGTTGTCTGCAATTTGCCTTTAAAAAGGGGGGAAAAGGGAAGAAAATAAAGTTTTACACCCCACCATCATCTTGATCTTGAATCTTTTCTGCCACTGCTGCCCTCCCATCCTGGAGGTGGCGCTCCTGAGACGGCTCGCCCGAGTGCTTCTCCTTGTGCTCGTCCGCCTCCGGGGGGCGCTGCTGGGCGTCCTCGCCGTGGCTCGTCGTGAGGCTGCCCGAGTCCACGCTGTCCATCGACTCGTTTCCGTTCACGCAGGCGGCCATGGACGCCTCCACCGGGGCTTCTTCTGCGTGGCCAGGAGGGGGCGACGGCACCGACGTTTCACTGTGGTTGTCCCTGTCCTCCGGCTCTGCCGCGTGAGGGCCGTCGCCGGTGGCGGCGTGCGACGGGCTGCGTTTCTCGTCGTCTTCGGCTGCATCCCCGTCCTCTTTGGCGACTCCGGGCTCCTCCTTGGACGCCGCTGGCACTTCCTCCGACCGGGTGGTGGCGACGGTGACCGCCGGGGTCTCGTTTGAGCTCTCCTCCTCAGTAGAGGGGGCGTGGCCGTTGGTCTGGGGGCCCACCGTGTCACACGACGAATCCTCCTCCTCGTCCAGCGTCAGGCACGAGTCGCTGGGGCCCGTGACCTCCATTTCAGCCTCGGGCTCCTCCTCTTCCTCGCCCTCTGCCTCCACCTCCCCCTCAGCTCCCTTCTTGTTGGCCTTCTTCTTGCGGATGATGCCCCGCCCCCACGAGGACCGCCGGCGGATCTTCCTCTTGAAGTGGTGATCTGTTGCAGCGACACAAAGATGTGGAGTGGAATCAATCTTCAAGTTTAAAGGTAAGTTAGAGTGTGTAATATTTAGAGAGTTTGAAGAAGAAATAGAGACATCAAGTGGTTACATTTTAGATTGCAGCACTTTTCACTCCCGCTCCCGCTCCCCCTCCTGGGCATGCCAGTGAGCTACGGTGGCCTGTGCACCAAAACCAGGATACTTCGTCCACCTCCTTTTTCCTCATTGTTGTATTTGAAGACGCTAGCGTTCCCCCCAATTACAAAACGCACCATCAGGTAGCTGGATTGTCCACACTAGGCTTCCTTCGAAAAAAGGCGGTGCAAGATGGCAGCCAACTAACAATTCTTATATAAGTATGACAACTGTTCTAAGTGTAGGAAAACCAAAGTACTTTGATTGTACTGTGATTATACACTTTTATTCATGCATTTATGGGCAGTAAATTAAGCTTTTACCAATACAAAAATCATAAATCAAGCCAAATATGTCACACTGGACTTTTAACCTTAATAATGTGCACATAGAAAAACTTGAAAAGTCACCTTTCCAACAACAAATACAACAATAAGAACAACGCAACAGGAAAATACGAAGACGCCTTTTCCCAACGCAAATTTCTATACGAGGCAAAAGTGTTTTTTGAAGATGAGAGCAAGAAAAGCAAAAACTTAAGTGAGTCAGCAGGGGGATTTTGTAAAAGACGGCGTGAAGAACAAGCATTTTACTCCCACTTTTCATCACCGCGTTGCCGCTCGTCGCTTTGGTTCAAACATAAATTTGAGGCTGTCCCCAGAGGGGGTGACGAGGTTCGCCGAAAGAAATGGAGAGAAAAAAAAAGAAAAAAAAAAGCAGAGCTCTGCAGCATCGTGAACGTGTAGCACAGAGAGCACCAGATGTTTATTAGGTTTGAGGGGGAACCTGGAGACCAAAGTCTGCTTCCTGGGGACATCAACATCAAGCTCCACAATGTTAACATATGAATTTGGGAATACTCCTTTAAGTGTTTTCAGTTGACTAAATTGGAGGTAAACTGTCGGCCGTACTGTACGCGTGTGCACATGACAACTTTCTGCCCTTTTTGCTGCTCAGGTGTGAAAGCAGGTCAACAATAGAAGCCGTGCATCAAGTAAAACTTCCAATGTACTTTATTATGTTTTCCTCATGGACTATTTTGTTACGTTTGTGGGCTTGTACTTGACCTGACTCGCTCTGTGCATACACGCAGCAGTGCCCAACTCCACTGAAAACGCAGTTCGTAAAAGGCTGAATTTGCTGACAGACTGTGTGACTAAATTGTCCGCCTTGGAGATAAATACAAAGTGCCTTTTCTGATTTGGATTTTTTAAAATTTTGTTCTTTTTGTATGTGTGCATCCAGGGAGGCCATGTGTGTTTTCCAGCATTGGGCTCTTGCCTACTTTTTCTTTTATCTGCTGGCTGAAAGGACTATTATTGGTTATTATTAACCACATTGACCATGGACTCGTCCATTATTCCAAGTCTGTTATTCCTTCAGTAATTAAGGTCAATGCAGGGCAGCCTCTCGAAACAAAATGGGATTTTTTTTTTTTCTCCACCATTTATCGACTCAGCCTTACACAATTTTTTATTTTTTTTATGCTTACCCTTTGTATGTCCTTCTCCGCTGACGTACTGACTATTCTATGGAACCATAATTGCCCTCTGGGGATTAATCAAGTTTGTTTTCTGAATTCTGAAGGGAGTTTCATTTAACTGCTTAAAACATACGAGCGAGGCACACAAAAGCAGATAATATTCCTCTAAAACAGCTGCTCTGAGTTTTAAGGTCCTTACATGCAGGGAGCGAATTCGCAAGGCTAATAATTTGCTTTTTAAAAAAACCTCTTGAAGTCAATGGAACCTTTCACATCGGCAGCATTTCCGTGGAGCGAAAAAGCTGCTGTTATTTTTTCGCATGTGTCGAATTTTACAGGGGCGAAAAGGTGAACGACTCTGAACCTCTGACAAACCAAACTGACATTGGATGGTCGATAGAACCACATCAAAACTTCGGTACTGTACTCTCAAACGTGGAGCCAGTTGACGGAGCAGTCCTTCTACTTGTACGACCGACGTTCTAAAGTACTGGCTAACTTATAAGCACATCCAAAGGAAAAGAAAGAAAATCTTTCATGGCAATAGGAACTAAAATAACACGGTCAAAAAACTGTTCATAACTGCTGCTTCTTAACCAAACATTTACAATCGTCCACCAGCACGGCAACGAAATCATCTGACATAGATATCCACCTGACCATCGTTTCTCCTTCTGCGCGAAAGAAAGAGCCCCAAACTCTATTCACTCAGCAAATTTTATGCGCATATACAGAAAAAATGTAAACAAATAAAGTTAAACGTACAGTTGGTTTCAGCTACAGTCGGCTTTGAGTTTTTTGGAAGATCCGACACAACCCAATGCAACCACACCAGAGAAGCTGTCATCTTCTACGTGCCTAGAGACACGGCACATGGCAGAGGATTTCATCTATGGCCGCCCAAATGTTGACATATTGGCTCCTGACATCTATCTGGCACTCAGCGGTGCGCTAAAAGAAACATCTGCTACCTCACCACCTTTTCCAGCTGTGCTCACTCGTCTGCAAAGTCTTGTAATCATTCGTCTTTTCCCAACGACTGAAAGGCATTGATTGCCATTTTGAAGATCGGGGACGGTTGTTGCAGTTCATTCCGAGGCGTATTCAGGAAAATAATTCTGGGGTTATCGGATGTCGGAGCTTATCAGAGCTTCTTTTACAGGGTGTGACAGGTTTGAAACGTGTACTGCACTCAATCCATTTTCAGGGAAGCAGGTGGTTCGTCTTTTGATAATTGATGAATTTCTACTTCATTAAAATGTTCATTGAATTGTCTGGTAGTACTATTACGCATAATAATCAAGTTAAGGTTCACGCTGCCTGTGAAAAAAAAGTATTTATTGCCTAAAAGAGAAGCATATCAATTTTTTTTTACAACATTTAGAGTAATCCAGTGGGCAACAACTTTCTATTTTAAAAGAAAGAAAGAAAAAACGGATCTGAGAAACAAGATCCTGGAACATCCAGTCTCTCCCACCCGTATCCTATAATCACATTTTGAAACTTTTCCAATAACTTCCAACTTTTTTTTTTTTTTTTTTACAGCGCAATGCAATAGAGAAATTAGATTAGAGATTTTTTTTTTTTCAATCATGAATGGCTCAAATTGCATTTGGGAATAGATGTATAGATACAAAAAAAAAAAAAAAAAAAAAGGGCAAACTTTCAACGGCAGCCTTCGGCAAATAGCGGTACACAGAAAACCACTCCGCTGGGACTGCAGACTTCACAGTGTCAGGGCCAAGACAAAAACCTCACGGCGGATCTCAGCTGGTGCGCCAGTCGCTTCCATTTATGATGGAGTTGCAATGGCAGAGACACTGTAAACTGTTTTTCTATGAATGTCCTTCCACGCGAATAGGGGACGCAGGTAAAATTATCACCTTATGACTGAAGTTATGCTGGAGACTTTGCCTGGATTGTCGGCAAATTGGAATACATTAAAAAATGTAATTAGGTGGGCGAGTGCGAGAGGTCTGGGCCGCAGTCGACAATAAGAGAAAAGCCTTGAAAATACTGGATTAAAAAAAAAGCCTTCCGCGCACCAACAGTGAAGTGTTTCAGTACATGTTGAGTATTAAATGTTTTTCTGTCATTTCACCTCTGTTGATCCGTCTGCAGATTTCATCCAATGCAGACCAACTACAGACCTGACCCCGAGGTCACAAGAGCCGCCGCGACTGTGAGATTCCATTCAGGAGAATCCCTTTTAGTCCTTTCCATCAAAAAGGCAGCACTGTATGGAACAGCCAACCTCCCCCCTGTGAAGTGAGGCTTCAGCCTTGCCTCCGTTAAGGTCACCGATCTGCCGCATTATCGTGTACGATGGTGCAATACGGCAATTATTACTGCACTTTTTATATGCGTGGTCACTTTAAACATCCATCCATCCATTTCCAATACACGCTTCTTCCTGAGCTGAGGGTCACGGGGGTCTGCTGGAGCCTCTGCCAGCTGCCATAGGGCGAAGGCAGGAGGGTGACACCCTGGACAAGTCGCCAGTTCATCACAGGGCCACACTCTGAACAGTTTGTTCATGTTCCTTTTTTTTTTTTTTTAAATTAAGTTTTTTTTTTCTGCACTACCTTCACAAGCAGTGTAACATCAACCTGCTGTGGGAAAACACAAGGTTATTAGCCTCGAGGCTACAATCTGGTTTATTTACACGTACTGATGTGCTTGTTCGTTAAAATAAACCTTCCCTCAGTTTTAATAAATAGATTTATTTTTTTTAAATAATATATTTTTCAAAAGGTACAATAATCTATTGCTTGTAAAAACAAGGTCTTCATCGGTGCTGAAGTGACAAGGTGAAAGAAATACGAACAAACGCTGTTTTTTCCCAACGCCTCCACGCCAGCAGCCTGCGCAAACTCACTCAGACTCAAAGGACTAAAATCACGGACGTCCAAACTGCAGTGACACGAGCTCAATGCCTCCGAGAGTTCAAGGTCAGACTTTCCATTAAAGGAGATGTGACACGTCTTTATGACTGAATCCACATCGTACGTCTTTGCCTCCGAGTCGCCACAAGCAAAAACAGACTTTTACAGCAGAATAGCCGCCAAAGCGTCTGATAGCTTGTTTTGACAGACCCGACGGCTCGCGGTCCCTGTGTTGGGTTAACAAGCCGCGTGGCGGCGGCGATGGCGGGGCTTCGTCACGACATGATGCTCGTCGTTACGAAGCCTCGACGTCGAGGGAAAAGCAACAAACATCCGCCGCCGGCCTTTCACATGCCAACCCTGCTGCCCCCGTTCTTCTGTTCCACAGTTTACACTCTGTCAAATCATAATTGGGCCTTCTTTTAAAAAAAATAATTGTAGCTGTCAAGGCAATCAAACTCGCCGCCCTTCCTGACTTCGAGCGGCGAAGTTCGTGTTGGCCGACTGGCTGTGCCACGCTGGGGGTCACTTCTGCTGCCACACAGAATGGCGGGGTGCTTGCATTAATTCACATGCATGTGGTTTTCTGTGCACACACAAAGCGCCTCTGAAAAGAACTGCCACCGAACATTTTATCACTCCAAGGCACTTAAAGAATCTCTGAAGACAGAAAATAAAAACGCCGAGATCAACTCATCTGAACCCGAGAACAATAAATGAAGGCAATAATAAATGGATGCAGGAGGCATCGGTGTTGTTTTTTTGTTTTTTTTTGCATTCATTTCACGCTCGGCGGCACAACGATCCCAAAAAAAAAAAAAAAGTCGCCTCCTCTTCTCTGGGCGACGGCTCAGACTCAGCATTTATACGCCCGGCGCTCTGCCTGCTTCGCCGGGCTTAATTAGCCATTGTTTATAACGCTCAGAGCACATAAGTCAAGATGGACCCCAGCATCCCAGAAGTAGCTGGAGAAGTATCAGCATCAGCAGCAACAGTATTAACAATACTATTGTTACTTCAGCTGATGTGATTTAGGAGATTCTGCAACATTTGACCACGGCGCAAACTTGACCAAAGTTAAAAACGAAAAATTTCGGAGCGAGCGGCAAAGGGATCGTGACCTCATGGTGTCCAACATGCTTTTTTTCTCCAGCTAGCACACATAAAAACAAAAACAAAAAAAAACAACACAAAAGCACACAAAGGGCTGTAGCTCAGAAAAGAAACAACCCTGCAGAGCCTCAGACAGCGAACAAGCTCAGACCGGCTTCTTCCAGGACCTAATGGCATTGGATAACCTCAACTTAAATGTCTTTAGACCTTCTGAGGTGAGAAAAAAAAGGATGAAGCAGTAAGTCCGAGTTGACCCGGCAGCACAGGGTGAAAACGCACCGACAGGATATTTCTTCAATAACTGCAGAGATCACCACCACCGCACAATATTTCTCACCTGCAGACAGAGTTCGATCAATCAGCCTAAACGGCCGCCTTGCTGAGGAGCAAATGAATCACCCGATTGGGGCCAATTAATTAATTAAGCCTCTGGTGAGGCTGATAACAACTCTCTGCAGAGTCTCTAACATCGCTGGTCTGCATCTGTGACATTCTGCAGGCCTCCAGAAGACGCAGTAGAATGTAGAATTAAACATGAATTTGAATCACTGTGTCTAGTTTTGAATTTAAAGAATTACAAATTTAACAAGCTTAAAATCAATCAATAATGTAAACATGCAGAGGATGTTATACCAGCTCCCCACTGATGCTGCGGTGTGTGTGTTTAGTGAGTCTGTGATGAAGTGCGCCGTCTCCGCCCATTAACCGAAAACACGCACGAGTGAAATATGACTGAGGCTTCATTAGTTCACCCTGAAAACTAATTTGGTGATTGGAAATGACATCGTTTACCGGCGCTTATTACCAGCGTCATCAAACAATTTTCATTGACGGCTTGAGTCGGTTTACTTTCAAACTAAACATGGCGTAGCGGCATTTAGCTATGATGCTGCACACAAATGCAGTGAGCTGCCAACAGAAGTGACGTCAGGCCCAAGTGTGAATGTTTTTAAATGCAGGTTAAGGACTCTCCTGTTCTTATGCTGATGATTGAGTGCTTTTGTTCATCTTAATCATATTTTATTATTTTCCTTTTACTTCTATTCTCCTTTATTATTGCCCTATTTTAGCATCTTTTTTCTCTGCATTTTGTCTTTAAAGACTGTTTTGTTTTTGAAATGCTTTTAAAATGTTGAACTTTTAATGGTGTAAAGCACATCGAGTTGCCTCGTGTTTGTGATGTGCTATAAATCTGCCTTGCCTTTAGCAGAGGGGCAGCCAAAAGCAGCAGCTCCAGATTCAGACCAAATTCATACCAGATTCAGACCTCTGCTGGACGCTGGTTCTGGCGGTCCAACAGCAGACTGAACCGGCCTCTCCCTCTCAGAAATGGAATGGAACCGCTCAGCAGGTAGCTGTAGCTCCCACGGGGGCAAAGCACCACCTTGTGTTGGGTGGCCGCACTACATAAATGCACATTTCTTTAAAATAAAATAAAAAAATTAAAAAAATAAAAAAAGTGAGAGACTTTGCTCCAACAACAAACGGACCACAGTAATTACCCAGGCTTATCTGCTCTTGCCAAAGGATGTTCCTCTATACAGCCAAAACCACCCAAACTTTTTCCACTTTCTCAACACCTTCTAATGAATGTCAGTCCTTCCAGAGAGCAACTTCCCAGAACGCTGGCAAAAAACACACTTTTACCTCTGATGTGTCCAGGTAACAGCCTCATTAGTGTGGCAACCCCCTCTCTCACGCCCCCCTACCCAGATTTGCCCCTCCCACCGGCCGAAAGGCACCAGCCGCTTTTGCCACAGGTGGCCATGTAATTGCACGGCGGCCGTCGGTCGCGGCGGCGACGGGGGAGAGCGGCTTCGATAATGAGGCCGCTGAGTGCGCCGCCAGCTTCTCCGAGGATGACTTGGCCAAAATAAATAAATAAATGTATGAGAACGCGTCAGCGGGTGGCTGTCACTGCTGCTGCATCATATAGATACAATCAGAGCAGAGGGAGCCAAAGTCTGCAGCAGCTTGGAGTTTGATTTGCTTTAGAGCATTTTCAGGACTGTATAGGAATATATTCCAAGAAAGAACCTGTTTATTTTTGTTACTATTTACTATGTTAATACATCAGTGATGTACATATTTTTCTTTGCTGCATAATTACATATATCTTGATTTGATGTCTTCAGTATCTATCTGCAGTGTAGAAAGTTGTATAAAGATAAATAATTGCATGAGGTTTGTCCAAACTTCTGACTGGTAGTGTATGCAACTGCGTTTGTGTGCACTACTCACTGGTGTTGCCGGGTTTGACGGCGGCCTCTCCCTGCACCCTGGTCTTGGCTGGCTCCTCTCCGGCAGGATGGCTCCTCCTGGTCGCTGCGGCGCTCACGGCTGGTGTCGGCTGCGCGGGCGGCAGGAGGTCTGAGGTACAGAGGCGCCGTCAGTTTGACGCAAACGCGATGCAACAAGCAGGTCCAAACCGCACAATCGTGCTTTTCCAGGCGCAATAAAAATAGAATAGCGGAAGAGTTGGAAAATGAAAGCTGTGGGGCATCTTATCACTTCACCTGAAAAGTCTTTTATTAATGTGGACCTAGTGAGAAGAATAATGACTTTCAGAACAGCTACACACATAGCAATTTCAATATTACACTGAAATCTCTGGATCACGGCAGAACACGTTTGTTCTGACCAACCTGAGTATTAAAAATGTAATAATATCCCCTGGGGGGCAACAGATCAGCCCTAAATATGTGCAGGTAATCACAGGCTGGGTAGTTAAAAGCTGAGCTCCATCACTCGACGGCACCACACAGTTGTTTTTCTATGTGGGCAAACATCATTTAGATTTACGCTGAATCAACTCCACATCGCTCCGGGCTGTTTGCTGAGCGAACAGACCCAGAGCGCCTGGCAGACGGCCGACACAGAAGGTGCTGTCGAGTCTTTTTTTTTAATGTTTATGTTCGGCTGTGCACCTATAAAGGCTTCATCATTACCGGGCTACTTCCAAAACTCTGCTCTCCCACTGTAGAGATCAAAGTTGAGATTTTTGATAGGGAAAGGAATGGGAATTGCGTTTTTATCGATACCCAACGCTATCATCAATTCTGGCTGTTGAGTAGATTTTTTTTTAAAAATCAATTCCTGAGAATTTTATGAGTGCGGGTTGAAAAAAAGCTGTTAAGCGCCGGGGCACATAAAATATTACGGCGAGTTTCCAAACAGATGGACGCTCCGTAGTTGTTCGACCCCTCCATGAGATGGTGCCGTGTGCCTCGGTGCATCAGTAATGAGTCGAAAAATTCTGAGATGAAAATGTGCATGTGTAAATAAAAACGCTCGAGGCAATAAACAAAATGAATACGCAGCATGAAATATCAGTGGTGCTGTGATGGCGCTCCTCATATGCAAAATATATATACACACGTATATATATATAGATATATCTATATCTATATGTATATCTATATATATATAGATATAGATATATCTATATCTATATATATATATGCTGCTGGCCTTTGCAGCTTTCTCTCCAGCACTTGCGATCACTTGACTTTTTCTCACCTCTCTTCCTCCATGACTCCTTGATCTCGTCACACATGCGACCAAACTCGGGGTCCAGCTCTGAGGCAAATATGGCGTGGGCTGTGTCCTTTAAACTACTAGCACGGTGCCTGATCACCTTGTCTGAGAGAGGCGGAGACAGAAAAACATGACATGAAACTAATGGGTTTTTCTTTTTTAAAACATGCACGCGTGTCTTTCAGTGCTGCAAAACAAATCAGCCAATCAAAGGAGGCCAGTGGGTTTTATTTCAACCTTTTAACTTTTTATTTTTTTAATCAAAACCACGTATCATCTAGCCGCCAGGTCGATGCCGCTCTCCCTCCCTCCATCCCTGCTTTGTAATTGCTAAAAGTCAATAACAGGTGCGCCGCATTCGCCTGCATCCATGAGAACGCGGGATTGAAGCATTTTCTCTCAGTTTCTCAAAAAGAGGAAGATGGCATTCATTTCTGTAGGACTCACTCATCCACTTAAGCTTGACACAAACCACTTCACCCTTTTAAGACTTAAGTATTTGTGCTCCGATGTGCGAAAGCCACTTTCCATTTGAATTTTTTCAGATTGTTTTATTTATTTATTTTTTTAAACACATGTTCTCCTCCTGACGTATTCACATCTTAAATGCCTCCATTTCCCCTCACTTTGACAGGGCGTCATTACAACCATCTCTCACCTGCGTTCTTGTAAGCTGGAAGGAAAAAGAAAAAGGAAGAGGAAAAAAATGGAGGCTGAAAGCAGAGCGGCTGTAAACAGAGTGTCTCATTATGGCAGGCGGAGGGAGAACAGTTTAGGGACACAGAGGCAGAGGGTCACAATCTGCCAGCTTCCACTGTCTAATTGGAGGATGGGTGGCTTAATTATCAAACAGGCAATTTGCGTGTGTGTGTGTGTGTGAGAGAGAGAGAGGGAGAGGGAGGGAGAGAGAGAGAGAGAGAGAGAGAGAGAAAGGATTTGTACACTTTCACTTTGGGAAGTGACAGTGAGTGAGAGTGAATGTGCATTTTTTTAACACCCAACAAAAAAGGGGGAAAACACCCCCGTCGGTGTTGGGTGTCAAAGGCCACGAGCTCATCAGCACCCTGCGGGGCTCCTGTCTCACCCTCCAATTTGGAAGTGACAGCAGCACACTGGCACGCGACGCTGTGCCTCGCCGCGTTCAGTCAACCCTCTCGCAAGGTTGTTATCTCCATTCGCTCCGAGCAGAAGGGAGGCAGGAAGGAAGCGTCTGTGACACCGAGCAACACGACCGGGCGCCAAAGTATTAGCATTTAGAACATAACAAAGTAATTATTAAGCATGGTGGAGAGGTTTTGCTTTTTTGGCGAGGGGGGACATCAACTCGATAGCGCTCGGAGGAGGAGGAGGGAAGGAGGAGGCGGTTAAAGAAAAGTATGAAGGACACAGAGGAAGAGGAGACCACTGAGAGATAATGAGCTTCTTTCCCATCACTTTGTAAAGTACTGTGGAGGTTTTTGCTGCAACATAATTGGCCGGGGCTTGGAACCATATTCCCTGGGACAAACACTGGGTGAAGTGGGCAAAGAGGATTCGTCAGTGTTCTTTATTAAACAGCCTAATTGCATTTTTTTCCCCCTCCCCAGCCCCCCCAACTGCCTTTAGTGTATCATTTGTAGTCCCTGCATTTCAACAAATGACCCCGGACCCTCGCCTGGAAAGACGGAGATGAGATTTATTCCGTTTTTGGCTGGCTGACAATATGCCCAACATTACTTTTTCAGGCGTGTGTGTGTGTGTGTGTGTGTACTTGCCACGCAAAGCAAATGTTTAAAGAGTGAGATCCGCGTAACGGATGGCAAACTTACAGTATTAATCTTACAGTATTGACATGGACTGTTTAATTTAAAGTCCTTTTTTCCTGCGACAAGCTTTCAACAGCCTTTCACTCCATATTTTCTGGTTATTTGTTGATGCCTATGTGCGTGTGTGTTTGTCCTTGTCCATGAAAAAAAAAAAAAACTCCCACCGGGGAAACAAACAAGAGGGCCTATTCCAATTTATATTTAAGCTATTGCAAATAACGGCCAGTTTTTGTTGTTGTGTCTGCTTGTTCCCCCCACCACCATCGTTTCCCCGCAGTAATTACAGAAGCCTCCGCTCACTTCTTACACGTGGCTCACAGGCAGGGAGGCGAAACAGGAGGGAATCGGTTGAAATTGCACGACACAATTAAATTTTTATGCATATGCAACCTTTTGTGGGCTCGAAACAAGGCGCGCAACGCGAAAACGCTATTTTCAGCGGAGGCTGCCGGCGCTCCATCTATAAAATCTGTTGCCCTGGTTCCTCCTTTTTGTGAGTCACCGACAAGTTGCTGATACGATGGTAGCAAACGACAATGCCAACACTTTTTTAAGACACCATGGACAAATCTGCAAACACTTTGGCGTATTTATAGGTCTCAGTGGACTGGCTTATGCCATTGTAAAAAGCTCAAGAGTTGCTACCTTGTGAATGCATCAGTTTCTTCATTCAACTCCTCCCACTCACCTCCAGGATCCTTGTCGGGATTGTATTCTAAAGCGTTATTGCAGATGAGGTCGATGTCCACGAGGAAGTCCTTCACCGTCAGGTACTGGTGGGTGTCGATCTTGGTCATGACAGTGGACAGGTCCATCGGCTGCCGGATGACCTCCAGGTAGTCCGACACCTGAGAGGCGAAGGAGCTCAATTAGCCGATAGCAACAAACTAGGAAGCCTGGCGCAGGTGTTCCTGGCTCTGACGTCCTTTCACACCTCCTCGATGTCGACCGGCTTGCTGAAGATGTTGAAACGTTTGTCGGTGGCCAACCGCTTGGTCACGTCCCTGAGAAAGAGCCGCAGCTCCCGTAGTGTGTTCTCCTCCTGCTCAGCCAGGCGGCGCTGTTCCTCTGCTGACAGGACTCTGGGGCCCGGGGCCTCTGCCACCGGCAGGAGCTCTCTGCACCTTCCTGTAAGGAGAGTGCGACCCACGTCAAGCAAGGATGAACAAGTAGAGGTGCAATGAATTACACTTGCATTAAAAAAAAAAAAAAAAAAAAAAAAAAAAAAAGCAAAAAAAGGATCCAGGGTAAAAAATAAAATAAAATAAAAAAATAAAAATCTTCCTTTGTCCTTGACAACAGGCAAAATGACTACATAATTCAAAAACACTACCAGAAACAACTAGAACACTATAATCATAACTTGCAGACAATTTTCTTTCAGTCCATTAAAAGAGTGCAGCTAGTTTTGAACCCGCGTAAGGACAAACTGCTGACCACTCGCTGGGTTCTAAAGCAAAGCAGCAAAGATCCTCTCCTCCTCTCCCAGGGTACAAGACCTTGCCCAGGGCTTCTGGTGTGGTGAGCAAAGTCTGCCAACACCTCGGGCTCCTTGGCTCACTGGGAGAACCTTGACTCCCTGATTCTCATTAGAGAAAAGAGTGACCGGGCTTCTTTTTGCAGTTTCCCAAGCCAGGCGGCTGGCAGGGGCCCCAGGAGAGGGCCGCGCAGCAAAAGTTGGGGACAACTATCTCGATGACGCACGCTGGGGCTCCGTCTCCATCATCGATGTTCGGGTGTATGACGCTTTAATAGTGAGCGGCGGCGGAGAGCTCAGGGGAGCACTGAGGACGGCCGACAAGGCGCTTTTAAGGAGGGCGCTGGGGCTGCAAATTGTGGCTGCCAGGATTTTAATATGCTTGAAAAACAGAGATGTCCGGGAAGTTAAGATGTCACACTGTTTTAATTTTAAAGCCGCGTGTGAGCAACTCGAAAATTATGCAGCCTCTGCAATCCCAAAGGCACACAAGTCAAAGATGAGAGCGGCGCTGACCGACCGACCGACCGCTCGCGCGGGCAACACTGCCATCTAGGACCGAGCCTGGGGAAGTGTCTCCGGCTTCAGCAGCGTACCTGCATTCCTGAGGCGTGGAGGAGCTTTGGCCACTTGGACCAGAAGCAGATCGGAGAAGAAGTTCCTCCTGTCCTCTTCCCCTGGAGGACACAGTGTCACCACTTCACCGTAGGTCCTCTGGAAAATGTTTCTCACCTGTGTTAAGAAGTGAAGACATTAACCAGCAGCGACTGCATGGCCCACAACATCATCCAAGGGAAGGAGCGACACTCTTCTTTGGAACCATCATCATAGATACAATTACACCAATAATTAAAGAGACAATTTATGGTTTGCAGTCCGCTGTTGTCTTACATCCTGGGCCTTGCAAACACTGAACGCAGACATTAGGGAAAGACATTGTGCAGGGTTTCCTCACAAGGATCACAGAAACACTTGAATATTGAATATTTTTCAATAACCCCTTTATAGTTCTGACAAAAACAACTTTTGATCTTGTGGTGTCACGCAGCGAGTTAACTTGTTGTAGCAGCAGTCAAGTGTCAGTTGCTGCTGTGAACTTGATTACACCTGCGCTGCAGACTTGTCTACGTTCTGCCCGAGTTGACCGGCTTGGAGGCTTTGACAAAAGAGCAGCAACAGAGACGGAGAAAAAAAAACATTAAAATTGTTCAGAGTCTAAAAGGCAAGCAGATACGAGGGCGGCGCGAGTGTCCTGAGGTGAAGACACAGGGCTGCAAAAAAAACCACACACACCCCCCCGGGCCTCATTAACATCCTTCTGTCGCCTAACTAGAGAGGAGCCTTCTCCTTTTTCTGCCTACATCTTCCTTTTTTCCCTCAGTCCGAGGCAGCCTGTCCCCCTGCAGTCTCTGCCTCACTAGGGGGGCAGGGCTCTGATTTGGCTTTCTCAGAAAGAAGATAAATACAAGCGGATGGATGAAAGAGGTAAGGGTGGGGATTTCTGGAGGGGGGAAAAAATGGGCTGAGGAATAAGCGATACGCCAAAATAGATTTTTTTTATAAAATCTACGAGCAGCTGACCCTGACTGCTGCACACTTTGATCCCTGATACTCCACTAAAAATGCTAAATTAACACTTTCTTAGCACTTTCTCAGGGACTCAAAGGAAACCCAATGAAAAGAAAAACCCCAGGTGTGTCCTACCTCCTCCGGCAGCTGCGTGTAGTGATTCTCGGCGGTGGCGAGGATGAGGATGGGGCTGAAGGAGGGCACGTGCTGCAGCAGGGTGAGGAAGGTGCTTTTCACAGTGTCGCTCACCGTCTCCCACCACTCCGAGACGTGTGGCATGAACACCACGCTGGGCGTGCTGCGGCGGGCCTCGCGGAAAACCTGCGAGCGGCACGGACGGGGTTCAAGTCCGGGTCCGAGTCGAGCCGCGGGTGGCAGTTACGCCGGTGGGTCGGTGCGTTTTACCTGAGCGCAGGACTCCTCCGGCGTCTTCGCACTGACCGAGTAGAGAGTCGGCAAATCCAGGCAGTGGACGGACAGCTTCTCCAGGTGGTGCAGCAGGGCCGGGGCCAAGTGGGTGCTCAGTCCCGAGCCCGGAGCGCCAGCCAGGAGGAGGCGTGGCCGGTACGCTGTGGGCTGTTGAAGAGCCGAACTGACCGCACAAAACAGGAAAACATGGTGAGAGCAGAGTTTCAAATATTCACCATTAACAGCGTTGAAGTTCAGAAAATTGTATTTTGTGGTAATTTGCTGCTCGTCTGTCCTACACAGTATCGGAGTATTAAAAAAATATTTCAAGAGGACTACGTGTAACAAAACGTTATCATTGGACGTCAGAATGAAATGAAGGACTAAACTCTATAGGAAACTAAATAGGAAAACTGTGCTTTGCCAATTCTACAAATTAGTGGCAGAACAGCAGAATGTTTCTCCCTCGGTACAGCGGACAGACAAAGGTTTGACAGTGGACTCACGAGGAGTAGTGGAGAAGGGGTCTGTGCGAAGAGGAGGAGGAGGGAGAGGGGGAGGAGAGCTGACTCTTTGGGGATGCCGGAAGCTGGACTTCATAGATGGAAGCGGAACCTTCCTCATTGTCATCGTCGCTGTACAAATCCTCTTCGAGCAGCTGATTGTCACCGCCTAGCGGGGGGGGGGGCAGAAAAAAAAAAGTTAAGTTCAAATTGATCCTAAACAAGACAGGTCATCGAATCCTCACAGAAGAAAAAACAAAAAAAACATGACTGATGATTGGCTGATGATCTCTTATTGGAGGTCTTGCCCTCTTATGTTCTCATGTCATGACCCGAGTCCAACGGCTGAAAGAAATCTCCGGCTCGACAGGCAGAGCGTGGAGGCTAATCCGCCGTTTACACCCTTGCTGAGTGGGAGTTGTATCGACGTGTCTAGTGGTGCAGCGTCGGACTGGTCGTCCACCACCTCTGCCCTCTAGTGGGCGAGAATGTTTTCCCAACCATTGGTGTTCAGTGTGGGCGAAACCAACCACTTTGATCGTGGGGTGGTGAAAGTGAAAAACTAGAGCCTCATTCTAGTAAAATATGCAAATAAAAATAAAACCAAGAAGCAAAAGGTTGCAAAGCAGAGAAACTTTCAGCAAGATACGCACCGTGTGTGTTGTCCCTGTCAGTACACTGAGCGTGGGGGAAGACTCGGAGCAGAGCTTTCAGCACCAGAGAGAAGGAGTTGGCCAGCAGGGGCCGGAGGATGGGGGACAGGGCCCGGCCCGGCGGAGCCAGGGCCCGCTGCGAGGCTGGGACGATTGTCCTCATGGCTTTGCTGAAGTCGCATGGGCGCAGGACAACGGAGGTGGCGTCCAGCTGGAGCTTGACGCTGCTGCTGTAGATCTGTGGGTACCTGCGGCGCAGCGCCACCAGGACCGCCTCTGTGCAAAGTGCTTTGACGTCAGCGCCGCAGTAGCCTGGAAGCGAGCGGGGAGCAGCGAGATGGACAGGAAGGTTAGAAAATATACTTTTTTTTTCATGAAGGCAGCAGGAGCTCGGGAGGTCTTCAAAATCTTACCGACACATTTTTCTGCAAGCTCGTCGACAAACGGCGCAGCCAGTTTGGGATTCCAGTCCCGTGTGTGAATCTCTAAAATGTGCTTTCTGGCCTGAGGACAGAGAAGATCAGTTGAGCAACATCGCTTTGACAAATTTCGTATAAAAAGGGGTAAAACTGACATATATGAGATTATCCTGCGCGCTCAAGAAAGCAGTTTACATACACTTGCAAACAGTGAGCCTTTGACTTTATCCCACTGCCTTCACCTGACTTGACTTTGAGGAGGGATCGACAGGAAAGTTGTCTTTTCCATGAAGTAGGGGTAACAGATTTCAACATCTTTCATCATGTAGCTCTCCTCCATTCATGAGACAAAACTCAGTTCCTACCAGCTCGGGAAACCGCTTTAAAAGTATTTCATGTCTGCTGATACTCAACGCTTGAACCCTACTCAAGATTTTAACCAGCTAAAAAAAAAAAAAGTAGAGAAAAACAATTGCGTCGTCTTGGACTTGAACCAAAAATGTCAAAAACTTGAATTTCAATTACAAATTATAGAGAAATTAAAATTTGACTTGCAAAACCTTTGGGGATCTAAAGGCTTACATTTCCATTTGCCTGACTTTCTGGCCAAAAGCATTTAATAGCAAGGGCAGAACAGTCACTAACACTTTTCCTTCTTCCTCCACTGTTTCTCAGCCAAACTCAGAGAATCCCCAGAGATCTCACAGTGCGTCTGCAGATTTTGTATTTTATGATCTTCACTGGTCAATCCATGCGCCGCGTACACAACAACTCGCGCAGTCTTTCCTGACGGAGGCGATATTGACGCGGCTGTCGGTCGAACTCACCTTCTTGTCGGGCAGGTTAAACAGAAACTCCCGGTCAAAGCGTCCGGGCCTCCTGAGTGCCGGGTCGATAGAGTCGAGTCTGTTTGTAGCACCAATGACCACTATCTCCCCGCGACTGTCCAGGCCGTCCATCAAGGCCAGCAGGGTGGACACAATAGAACTGGGCCGAGGCAAAGGAGGCCACAATGCAAAACGTTAATGTGTGATTTATGTGCATTGCCTGTACCTGAACATTGTCAAAGCATAACAACGGCTATTCAAAGCTGCCTATATTGAGAGCAGGAAAATACAACAATAATATAGTAATTGTCCATATAGAAGAACTGCATAGCAGATTGGGCAAAGAAACATAAAGATACATTCAGGCAATTTAATGGACCGATACAAATCATGAACAACGCAACAAAAACTGCTTTCATTATATGTTGGCTTTATTTATCCACTGTGACAAAAAACAAGAAAAAAAACCCTCATGAATAAGCTTTAGTGCATTTCAGAGGCACATAATTTTTCGTCTCGCTCCACATGCATGAGGATTAACTGCAACCTGCTCTTGGCAAAGTAAACAAAACAAGTGTGGACACAGCGAGCGGCGAGCCATAAGCAGCAAACTCCTTCCACAATCAAAGCAAAAGCAGTGCCAGTTGCTCTCCACCGTTCCACTATTTCCATAAAACACAACAGCTGCCTGCTGGCGGGGACGGTGGCCGGCGCAATAAAATAAGACTTGCAGATGCAGAGGTAGCATTTGTAAAATAGTAAGTGACTTTTACTGCTGCGCGCAAGCAGAAAAGTTTGGAGCATTTGGAGAGTTGCTCAATCCGGTTTTCTTTGCGCTTTTTCCAATCTGTATTCAGGCGCGCAGCAATAGGCGGTGGCTCTCACGAGCTGATGCTCTGTGATCGCAATCAATTCATATAGTCCAAGATTGCAGATAGTGCAGAGCAGCCAGCAAGGGGGGAAAAAAGTCTCAAACCCGATTCACAGCAGCTCCTGCAAGTGGAGCCATGCAACTTCCTGTTGATAATGCAGCTAAATGTGAAATGCCAATATAAAGCAGTTAACAGACAGCCATGTGGGAAGCTTCACTTTATTACTTTATTTATTTATTTATTTATTTTTTTTGAAGTAGTTAGTCGGAGACCTTGCAGACGAATCATGCAGACTTGATTCCTCTCGGTCAAATAGATGTGTGAAATTCAATATGCTTTTATATGGTGTGCGTTTCGGATAACTGAAGTTTGACCCCCAACAACAACAACACCAGGTGTGTGAGGGTACGGAGCGGTTTCTGCGCCGGTGTGAATTTGGTGTTAGATCAGCCTTACCTGTGTATCTGGTCTTGCCGGCTGGACCGCACAGGGGCCAATCCATCAATCTCATCGAAGAAGATAATAGAAGGCCTCATCAGGTAAGCCTAAATATATAGAAATACAAACACACGTTCAATAAAAGTTACCATGTTCCGATAACTCGTGGGGTAAAGCAACAAAAGCCATGAGCAAATCTGATCACACAGTCTCACCTGATCAAAGAGCAGGCGTAGCTGCCGTTCGGATTCACCCACCCACTTGCTGAGGCAGTCGGCTCCTTTCCGCATGAAGAACGAAACCTTCCTGTCTCCCTGACTACACTCATTGGCCAGGGCTCGTGCTAATAGAGTTTTTCCTGTCCCTGGAGGACCGTAGAACAAACACCCTCTTAGGGTGGAGTGAAGAGAGGAAAGAGAATTTTGTTTTGTTTTGTTTTAAAAGAAAACTGTAAAGCAAAAACAATCCAAACAACCCATTTCCATTGTAACTGTAAAAAAAAATTACGCAACATTGCAAAAACCAAAGGAGTAGAACTACTTTGTGTTCTCACCTGGGAGGCTGAATCTTGAACTTCTCAAAGATTTCAGGATAGAGGAGTGGGAACACCACCATCTCTTTCAGAGCGTGAATGTGACTACTCAGTCCGCCAACCTGGTCAAATTTCACCTGTAAGAAAACATAATCAAACAGACATTACAACAAATGATCCACTTGTAAGGAGGCAGCCACAGTGTGACCAAAACAATTAGAAAAAATATAAAATGACCCTGCTTTGCAGCAGCAATTACTCCACTTACTGTGTTGTCAAGGTTCATGGGATCCACATCGGCCAAGCTGGCGCCCACTTTGCCCCGGTCACGCAGCACCCCGCTGGCCAGGTCTTCTGCTGCTAGGTTCATTGGCAAACATCTGAACAGAGGAGAGTAATGAGAACTGGACCAAGTTAAAGCTCTGCTTTGTCTGCCGTCAACCAGCACTTTTGAGCTGCACTGCCATCTACTGGACACTAAGGTGTGTAATATTTTGCTCAAGGGAGGGACGTCTCATTGCACAGATTAAATTTAATCTAAAGATTACTGCGGGATCTCAATTAAAAATGAATATTATAGTTCTTGTACCATGCAAAAAAAAAAAAAAAAAAACAAAACGGAAACAAAAACATAATATTGAGCCAATTAGATAAACTGAACAGCATCACACACACAATCCTTCACTGTGGTATTTCCAGAGCTGGGAAAAGATATTGAGGTTGACATGGCGCTTCGTGTAAGCAGGAGACAAAAGCAGCCGGCATCACCTGTTCCTGGCTCGCGTCATGCTCTTGCTTTTCCTTCGTTCAAAGCGCTCCTCGTCCGACGATGAGGTGGTGTCACTGCTGTGAATGGCGTGTTTCTTCACTCTGAAGCAGTGCAGAAACCCAGTGTCAGTGTCAGCCCCTGCGCTCCATCATTTCCTCTCAGTTAGAATCATTTAGACTTGTTCAGGCGAGGTTGCAGCAGGGTTTATTAGCACGGCTAAGGCTTTAATCACGGCAGAGAAAAGGGTCACTCTGGAGTCACTCTTCATAACAGACCAGAGTGATTTTCCAATTCATTTGCATCTTCAAAAATATTTTGACTACTTGGCTTTTAACCTCGTTTGACAGTTGCTGCTATGCTTTGATTATGAATGAACTACAGGGCTCCAGTTTAATCAGGTTGTATTTTACGTTCCAACTAGGACCCTCCTTTATTTTTTTCCCAAATGTGTTTTGAAATGTCTTATAAATTGCGTTTGACGGCTCAAACCTCAACACCAACCTAATATGGCTTCTTCTTGCAGGAGATCTATGAGTATCAAAAAGCGAGGCATTGTTTTGCTTTCTGTTCACAGGCTCTGTGGGGAGGAGAATGAAACAGTTGGCGGTCAAAGTGGACAAAACTACACGCTCGAACGCGGCTCGAACGGACGAGCACGGGGCAGCTACCGATAGGGGGTGCTTCGTATCGCTGCACCGTCTTCCTCTGCCTGAGGTTATAAGGTCTGTCGTTCTCCTCTCCGGCCTCCTCCACTTCATCCCCTTCATCGTCTTCGTCATCGTCCTCTGCATCTTCCTCCTCTTCTTCTCCGTGAGAATCTGAAGGTCACAATCCAAAAGAGTACACACACGTGTGCGCAAAAAAGAACACAAAGAGCAGAACAAGCTCACGCATGAAGGAGATTATTAGACTCTGTTAAATTTGGTTTTCAGATGAGGGGGCAAGAGGGGATCACTGAGCCTTTCTTTGCAAAATTAGAAGCAGAGTGATGCATTGTGAGAGAACTGACCTTCTGTCCCTTCTTCCTCCTCCTCCTCTTCCTGTTCACTTTTGCTCATCACTTTGTGGTGCGTGGGCAAGCTGAAGTTGTTCCTGCGCAAGGACTTCCTCCGCTTCACTCTGGAGTACATATCCATGTTTTCCTAAAACAAAAAAAGAAGCCATTCATACTCACGCCAGGCCATTGAGCAGTTCCTCTGCACTATTTTTTAGTTGGTTAATACAGTGTAAAATAAAAGGACTCACCTCTTCAGTGTCCCCAGTCCACATGCGAAGACGCTCCACTTCACGGTTCTGCCTGATACTACTGATGTTGTCCATCTCCTGCAGGACAGCCTCAGCAGTGCTGGACACACACAAGGCAATAAAATGTATTATTATTATTTATTATTAAGGATGGAACATGTCAAAGCGACACGTATTGCTGGACTTCACCTAATCTAATCCAAAAACGTTAGACCAGGAGAGAAACTATAGCTAAAAACCATAATAATAGTTTCAATTTTATGAAGCAAAGTATTTTTGTTTGAAAATGGTTCAAAATAGCTGCTATTAAAGATTCCTTGAGATGCTGCTGTTCGATTTAGAAGCAAACTTGAATTTAAAAAAAGATACTGGTAATTTTTTTTTGTTTTGTTATTTTTCTTTGATATAAATAAAGTCTTGGTCTTGTCTAGGTCTCGAACCCCAAATGTCTCGTTTGGAGCGACCTCGACTACAACACTACTCCGTATGTTTCCTCTGTTCAACGCAACATTACCGAGAACGGTGTGAATACCTAGGCTGCTACCTACCTGTTGACCAGCTGGTCAAACAGCAGGCTTTGATTGAGGTGTTCAAATTTGCTTTTCCTCTTCCGCTTCACGTGGCCATTCATGTGAGCGTGATCCCCACCTGTGCTCTCGTCATTCCGATGGCTCATATGGGCTTCAGCATCAACCAAAAAATAGCATTAGGTAAGTTTGAACCGGTGTGTTTGCTCAATCACATCCCTGTCATCACCTTATCCCTTCCACATCTTAGCCGGTGTGGAAGGCTGCATTGATTTCAAGGTTGTTGTTTTTTTTTTTTTTTTTTTTAAAAGAGCAAAATATTTGCCTCACAAATCTGCTCCCAGTGTGTGAGGACCTTGACTGTATATTTTCTAAGGTATGGCTCTATATTCTCTGGAGCATCCTCTCCATCCTTGGTCCGACCTATGCCCCTTGAATGAAGGTCATATTCAGTGATGAGTCCTGTATGTATATATTGGGTTGCAGGGTTACGCTGCGTTAACAGCTGTCGGCGGTGTGGTGCAGCATCTCTCATCGCTGGCAAATCAGGGTTGTTGTCACCAACAAAGGTGGTATCTCAGTGCCGTAACACCTTGGAATGACAGACTGCAGCCGGTGGCAATCGCACTCTGACACCTCTGCGATGCCCCTCACAGAACCAGCGTTCCCGCAGAGAGACAGCAAAGAGAATGAGGTGGCCTGCCAACGGCCCAGACCTCAGCCATACTGAACACTTGTGGGATCAGCTGTGATGTGCCATATGTGCAAGGCTGACCAAAACAGCCGACAGCACTGGCTAACCTGCGACCAGTGCTGGTTTTGGGAATGGGATCACATCCCGCAGCTACGCGTGACCGGGCTGCTGACCAGCATGAGGAGGAGGGTCCAGGCAATTGTGGCTGCAGATGGTTTTCTCTGCCCACTCAATATTGTGACTCCTCAAGTTTGTTCAAAAACACATCTAAAATGACCAGTGTGCCTTGTTGTTGGCCATTTATTGATAGAGCTGATTCACCCAATCCCTCAAGCAACAAAAAACGAAGAGTCAATAGCAACAACAGAAAGGCTTCATCCTTGGGAGAGTGTTAGACCCGGGACATGAACAAGCCATCCAATAGTGCCAGATCTATTGCTAATGACAAGGTGACAGACATGATGTGACTTAAGCAAACATAATATTTTCTGACAAGCTTGCACTGCATTTATGGAATTTGAAAAAGGGCAGAATAAAAATAATTGCTTTACCATGTCCGTTTTGCATTATGCGAGAGGACAACCTAGAAAATAAAACAGCAATATGAGAAAACTATACAAGATAAGAACAAGATGGAAAAAAAAAAAACTCACGGTCAATAGTGCTGCAAATTTACATAAATTCACACTCATTAAAACATACTTCTGCAAATAACATTTTTGCATGTATTAGCATTATAAATTTGGTTTTATTAGTCATTGTCTCTGCTATCTATCGATCCATCTGTGATACCAATAATGATTGAAAGCCAGACCTGGTGCGGTATGTGGAAATGCCCCAGGTGACTCTTGGACCCTTGGTCTGAGGCGACGGCGAGGTATCGCTGGAGCTGGGCTCAGAGACGGTCTGCCGGCGGGTACGCTTTGAGGGCGGACTTAACCGCGGGCTGCTTGGACTGTTCACATCACTGCTGAGCTCCTTCTGTCGGGGAGAAGAAATAACACAACTGCAAGGTTTGCACTGACCAAATGATTTTTACACATTAATACCCGCTGCAGAGAATAAGACCTCTTCAACTTGCAACATGGAGGCGGCAATTATGATTTAAATGTTAAATACCAAATCGATGGCTCCAAAACAATACAGAAAAGAAACCAATGCATCTGATTTCAGACCTGCAGTCAGTCAGCCAAGACATTTCATCTGTACTTCCTCAGTCAATTCTTTGAATGGCAAAATAGCACCAACCAAAAGTTGTGTCCTTGACGCTTATTCTCTTCACATCAAAATCTGACCAGTACACCAGGACTGATAGTGAGTCTCACTGTTATCCAATAGCAACTGTCTGAGTACTGTTGCAGAATTTGCTAAAAAATCTGGATGCAAAATATAAAAAAAACACCAATAAAAGGTCAAGCTGTACCAAGAGTCAACAAAAAATACCAATCTTCTGCAATCATTTCCCCACTTTGCTCTCTTTCCAAACATAGCTGGAAGTCGGTCAGCGTTGCCCAAAACATTTGTGACACCTAAGGGTCAAACTGTTGAAAGTGTTGGGGCTTTTTTTCTTCTTCTTTTTTTCTTTCTTTAAACGCTTGTGTCAAGTTTAAAATGCTGCACAGTCGAGCGTAGTCAGCTGGCATGTCGTGCACTCCACAATATGGGAAACAGATCAGCAAGAACAACTTGAATTTCCCGAACTGCAATCCAACAATGTCCTCGAACGGCTCATTAAAGAGCAGCGAATGGCTATTAACTTATCGCATATTCGTATGGCTTTGTCCGTGGGTTTGAGTGCGTACGTTTTAACTGCAACGAACGGTGTGGCAGAAATAATAGGTGAAGCAGACTTGCCCCCAGTCGTCAACCCTTGCATAATATAGCAGTGTTTACATTTTGAGACAAA
Source organism: Thamnaconus septentrionalis (assembly GCA_009823395.1). NCBI lineage: Eukaryota > Metazoa > Chordata > Actinopteri > Tetraodontiformes > Monacanthidae > Thamnaconus > Thamnaconus septentrionalis. The sequence goes on along the minus strand of CM020519.1, from coordinate 5,579,793 downwards.
GGCTGTCAGACAGCTCTGGCTGGGGTCAGCGCTCGGAGAGCAAAAAAAAAACCCCAGCACTTTTGTTTCACGGCGAGTCAACTTTTCGAATAAATAATGAAACCGTTCGAAAACAGCGATATGCAAATGCATGTTGGGAGCCACGGGGCTGGAAACGACAACATTTTGCGGGGCGTTTGGGAGGTTCGTCTTTGAAAGTTCACTAAGTTCACAGTTGCTAAATACGGGAGGCGAGCCAAGCAACTGTTTTGAAGCCGGGACTCCCTTCCCCCCACTGCACAACCACCAGCAGTCGCGCTAGCAACAAACACACCGACGTGAAGCGTTATGTGTCTTTGTGGGGAAAACGAATAAAATAAAAATAAAATATACATAAAATACAAGTGGCGCTAGCACGCTTCAAACGAACAGTTGTCTCTGGCTGAAAGGCTAGTTTCAGCGTACTACACAACACAGTGGGGGAAGCCAGGCAGCGGGGCTTGAGATTACTGCCAAACACAAAGGGAACTCAAGTTGAGGCTAGCCGGGGAGTTGACACGGCTAGCTCGGCATTTCTTTCGTTTTGACAAGAACCAGCAACGCGTTCGCCGCGCTCGACTCGCGCACGAAACGCACCGTTCGCGCCTCCGCGTGAGCCGCCGAGTGTCAAGCTCGTGGGCGCTCGCGCTTCGCCGTGAACAACGCATCGCGGAGCGGCACCGGAGAGGCCACGGCTAACGGCGGCTAGCCGGGGCTAGCGGCGGCCAGGCAGGCAGGCAGCTAGCGAGCTGCTCGCCGGCTGGAGAGAGAAAGAAAGAGGAGAACCGGCCGGCTTACGTGCTCCTCGGGTATCCCCTCGGTCCTCGACGACGACCGTGTCCTGGAGGAGATGTGTACGCCGCCGCCGCTGCTCCTCGGCCGCAAGCTTTTCCTCGTGTTGACCATGTTTCTTTTCTTTTTATTCTGCCCTTACTGGATCTCCCTGACCGACCGGCTCCAAACACTGGCTCACTGAGCGCAGCATTGAGGCGCCATTTCTCTCTCTCTCTCTCTCTCTCTCTCTCTCTCTCTCTCGCTCGCTCGCTCTCCCCCCTCGTCTTTCTTTATGTCTCTCTCTCTCTCTCCCGAGATGTTGCTCTGACAGGTGCATAAATTTTCAGGAAAAAATTTGCATAGATCCTCTGTGTGGATAGTACAGAAGGGTCTCATCAGTCATCACCGTCGCCGAATCCAATGTATGTCGATACGAGTCGCCGAGCTATTTCAAATTAACAACTAACAGTGCCCTCTTCGCTTTAAAAGACCTGCTATGTTCTTTAGAACTTTTATGCTTTTATGTTCTTTTCGAATCTGAATAGATGTGGCCCAACTCATTTTTTTCCAGATATTTTTAAGTTCAAAATTGAGGATTTTTCAAAGTGACTGCTACATCTCGTTAAAGTAAGACTCCCAAATTAAAAGCATCTAAAATGTATAGCGGGAAAGGGTTATAATGAAATTATAGCCCCGAGTCAAACTCAGGCATATCTAACTTTGTCATCTTTTTTTTTTTTTAAAGTGTCTTCTAATCGTTAGAGGATGCTTAGATTGAAAATGTGAAATGCAAATTTGGTATCTGTGTCACAGTCCATCAACTGACACAATAGAATCATTGATACTGTTATAGTGTTACTAATAAAACATAAATGTGTCATGAGTTAGGTTGCAACTTTATTGCTGCTTTTTTGTCTTAAACATAGCGTGGTGGCAGTTCATTTTTTTATGACTGTCATCGAGGCAATATTGGGTAGGCAGTTGTGTCAGGGTATATTACCTCAGTCAGATGTTAACAAACGTTAATAATTAGGACAATAGTTTTCTTGCATTCCTCGCGTGTTCCTTTATACTAAAGGATACATCCATTTGCATTGTGTTTACATTGATACGTTTAAAATGTGTATTGAAATTATTTTTATGTATTAGTTGAAATATTAACATATGTTTTATTTTTATTGAGAGGTATGGGAGACAGCTGAGCGCAGCAGTTCCAACTTACGACAGCAGAAGTCAATTTGCGGCACCCGTATTCACGTCAGACGTATTTCTCAGCAGCATAGCAGAGGAGGCGCTCGGCGAGACCCCCATGGCTGCAGATGTGTAGCCCGAACCAAGCTCCAAAACACGGACTGGTAAAGCAGCGATCACCTCTGGACGCTATACAAGCATGCAAACAAACATAAACGGGACCTGTCATTGTGTGTTATAGGATGTGTTTATTGCACACGGCCCATATGTCGTCATATCATTGCGCGTTTTGGTGACTCTCTCACACCCACTTACGTAATTTTACGATCTGCTCGGCTGTTAATCGAAAGGACTGCTCGAAAACAGCGGGAATGTCTTGGTAGATTTTTAATAACGAACACGCGAATGTCAGTAAATCGTTTGACTCAAGAAGAGTTGTCAGACAGGTCTCTGGCCCTATTTTGATTGTTGTTGTTGTTGTTGTTATGTACTTGCTCAACTAGATGGATAGCGCACAACGTCATGAAAGAGAATGACAGTGTGGGAGGTGAGAACGATGAAAATAGGTAAGTCGATTGCGTATCTGACTTATCAGGTCCCATAATGAGTTTTAATGTTGTCTCACTATAATGACCGTCAACACTACTTCCTGGTTGGTCTAATCTTAAAAAAAAACTAAAAATGCTGCTACATGTATCAGCCCTTTTTGACGTCACAAAGGGCACTGCTAACTCTCCCGTATTGGTGACAGCAACTCCAGCCTGGGCCACCCTGTGAGACATTTTCTCAGTCCACCTAGTTTTTGTCCACAGGCATACCTTTGAAGGATCCCATAAAGTTTAAACCTAGCTTATTTTGCTGTACGTTGTAAACAGAGGGCTTTTTCTAAGGGTCTATAAAGTCAATCCTAGGTGGCTGCTTGCCTGGCTCATCCTTTTCCGAAGAACAGCTCTGACCAGCGCTGTGTGTAACTGGTTTTCCAGCGAAGAAAATGAGGAGGAGGCTCCGATGAGGCACAGTTTCTCAGTGGAAGACCTCCTCGACGAGGTGGAGAAGATCTGTTATGACGCCTCAGGGACATCTAAGGTCAGTCATAAATATCTTTGCACACCTCCTGGACAGGAAAACTGATGTTCCTAAAAACAAAACAAAAAACACTCTATCCATTAACAACGTGTTTTCAATATATGTGTTATCCCACCATGGCAACTTTGGTTAACATGGTCATTTTCGGAGCTAAATGTGTTTTTATACAGGATTCCTTGTGGACTTTGTTGCAGGTGGAGATGGTGGTCAGGCTGTGGAAGGATGGCTTCACCGTCAACGATGAGGAGTTTCGCAGCTACTCGGTCCCAAAGAATCAGGACTTCCTGGATGCAATCAAAAGAGGGTGAGAAGGCGGTAGGCTTGGATACCTACGTAGCCCATTGATTGTCATGACTCGAGCCTGCAGCTGGTCTTTCATCTGTCCCAGGGAGCTTCCAGCCGAATGGGAGAGCAGAGCGGAGACGGAGGAGCTGGAGATCAGTGTGGAGGATCTGACGGAGGAAAACTACGTTCCTAAGAAAAAGGCCTTCCACCCCTTCAGTGGTCGAGGATATCGACTTGGCAGGTAAGAGGGTTTTTTTTTTTTAGATTATTTAATAATACTGACTTTGCATTTCATTTGCTGATTTCTGCAGAAATATAGAGGTTTTATTTTGTCAAATTGTACTACAGTAGGTCTGCTCATGCACCTGCTTCATCAAAAAAATAAAGAAAATGGGAAAAAAGTATAAAATGTGATTGCATTTATGTTCACGTTAACAATCACATGATTAGCAACTGGTTTACCTCAGACTGTCTGAGTCAACTTGGAGCAGCAGTCATTTAACCCCTACTATATGCTGTACTACTTTAGACCACTAGATGTCCCCATAAATCCAGGTATTTTAAACCTTCTGGCACATCTGAAGTCGCCAAAATCAACCTGGTGGCGCCACAGCCTCATCACATCCAAATAATATTCCAATATAGATTATCAGCAGCTGAAAAAAACCCTTAAAAATGATATTTTCCAACACCTTGCTGTAATTCACCTAAGAATGCAACGCAAATCTGCTGAAACCTTTAACTGGCTCTTTATTTATTGTTTTTAACGTTTATCCCTGTCCGTCCACAGCGTCGCACCCAGAGTGGTGGCCAGGTCGCCATCTGTGCACGAGGATGGAGAATCTCTCCCCATTCCCATGGTAACACTAGACCACGCCCTTCCCGTCACCTCCCTGCAGATCTGGTTGGCCGACGGCAGGAGATTGGTGCAGAGGTTCAACCTATCGCACCGGTGCGTATCGCCGTGTCGCACCCTCTAGGCGTGCACGTTCAAACTCTGGCCCCTGCCGGGTTGTCAGCCGAATATATCCCTCCGCCAGCACCACCAGGCGTCAAGAGGGCAGGAGAGGCGTAGTTCAAAAAGTGGTGACAAAAGATTTTGGTTTGTACGAGCTCGGGAGGTGCTGCTGCCGCCGCCACCGCCGCTGAGGATTATGTAATGCTTTGTTCTAGTCTGCTGGATTTGAAGGCCTGGTGCATGTAATTCCCCCCAACCCCCTGCCACAGTGCAATGGGGGTCTGAAGGAAAGAAAAAAAAAATAATCTGAGATGTAGCAACGGAGTGGATCTATAAAATCCCCGGAGAGAGATTGCATAACTGGGATGCAGCATTTATATAACAGAGTGTGTAGCTTAAGACCCGAGAGGGCTGAGCCCCTCTAACCTTCAGCTGGTGTGGGAGAAGGCGGAGGAGGAGGAGGAGGAGGAGGAGGAGGGCACAGGACCTTCATGCAGGCTGGGTCCCTGTTCACTCATAGATTATTACATGTGCCCGTTTCACACATTTGGCCCCGCTCATGCAGCATTAATGGAGTGCAACGCAAATGTGCTGCAGGTTGTAGAAACGTGGTTAGAATTGGATTATGTCAAAAGTTCAGCGATGAACATCTGCAGAATGTCTCCCAGCTGGTCCTCGCTCCGCTGCGCGTGTAGAGTGTCGATAGTCTAATTGCACACACAATCGCGTTTAACCATTTAGCAAACTTGTACGCCTCTTTTCCAGGATTACGGACGTGCAAGATTTTGTGGCGCGCGCCCAGAGGAGCTGCAAGCCTTTCGTCCTGACGACGTCGCTGCCTTTCCGGGAGCTCAACGACAAAGAATTGAGCCTGGAGGAGGCCGACTTGGCCAAAGCCGTCATCGTCCAGAGGCCCCTGAACACACAGGCCCCGTTCGGACACTCCTGACTAACAAGGCCCCTTCACTCAAGAGCCACGTGTCCCTTCCTTCCGACCCCTGACCATCACCTTGCTGCTTTGTTTCTCTTTTTTTTAGATTGTTCTTAAAGCTTTCAGTATTTGCCTCATCTGCAGTCTAAAGTCTAAAGAGAGACGCTGTTATTTAGTCGTCACTACCGTCGCAGCTGTGGTGCGATTTTCAATAATTGCTTTGCGTTCCCCCCTCTAGGAGGAGGACACTCTTTATCGGTTGCTGCATCTCCCTCGACCCCAAATTCAAAACAAACCAATTCTGTCGGCCAGCAGATGGTCAACCGCGTGTGTCCATCTGTTGTACCTCCACATGTAACCCTCCCTCCCTCCGCCTCTCTCACACATACACACACATGCAGGCACCAGCACCTCCAACAAAGAGTCTTCCAGCCTTTTCCTCTGCACTGCTCACAAAACATCTCTTAAGTTTACAGGTTCATTCACGGAACGTGTGGAATTTTTATTTGCACGTCAGCCGAATGGCTGAATCGCACTGAAGATTTCAGCGTGTTACGTTTGTCCAAGTGTTTATGCAAAAAGCTTTTTGCCATTTTAGCATTTAACATCCGCGTTTGCCTTTAAGTTTTTTTTATGTGTGCAGCATGAAGATCTCATTCGGAATGTAGACTGTGTAAGTTTTCTTTTGTGTTTGACTGCATCCTTCTGGGACGTATCACATGGTACAATAATAAACATCCACTTCGCAAAACTGCTCATTTCCATATTTGCTCTTTGATGTAAACAGCATCCAGCTGCGCGCTCTCGCCACTAATGAAAAATGTGTCGCCGTGCTGGAAAATCCTGGTCCAGGTGCAAAAAGCGCTGACGGAATTATTTGCAAATTAATGCATCGCTTGGCTCGGTGCGCCATAATCATCTGGGTGATTATGGCGTGACACTGAGATGCACCTTGGCCTCACGCGGTTATGCAACATCTGGCATTGCAGCTTTAATAGGACTTCAGATTAAAGCGGTGGGGAGATGGGGACTCGGGATGTGATCGCAAGTCAGCATGCAGCGCTGATGCTTGATGCAGCGTGCACATCGATAGCCGCATGATCATAATGAACATTTCATGGAATTAATGTACCAAGCAAACTAAAAATATCCAGATTGGGTCGGCTGAAGTGGGATGCTTGCCTCCTTTTCTTCACTCGGTGACTGAGGCTTCGTGTAGGTTGACATTCGTCTGTTTTTACATGTTAATGCAGGTAAATCAAGGCATACAAAGTTTCTGGAGGGTTGTGAGTTCAATTCTTTGGTTGCACATTTAAAATATGGTGGCGGATTTGCTATTCAAGTCAAGCGAAAGTGCACTGAACATTGTGGAATACACACTTTAGAAGCCTAAGAAAACAGAGGGCCACCGTGCATTGGATAGTTTAGAGCAGGCGTGGGCAAGCTAGGGCCCGGGGACCATATGCGGCCCGTTAAACTTTCTAATCTGGCCGGCCGAACTTGAAGAAATTATATTAATGATAATTAAGTAATGAAATAGCTGACTTTCATAATTTCTTTCATCCTTTTTTTTTTTCATTTCAATAGAGATAAATGCCGTTGGGCTTCTAAGACAGATATTTAGGTGTAATGCTCTTGTTCATTATTTAATTGACATTAAAGCACATGTTTCCTACATATCCTGTCATATATTTTTCTCCTATGAGAAACTGTCCCCTCTGTCAAATTTTAGAACCCATTGTGGGCCACGAGTCAAAAGTTTTGGCCACCCCTGGTTTAGAGGATTAAACATTTTGCCAAGGCGTCGACAAAGTTGTTTATTTAAATCCCCCTTTTGCTCAGTTCAGGTGTTCGGCTGACGTAAGAGAAAGTTTGGATAATGACAGGTACGACAGAGCAGCGATGATGGAGAGGAGCGTCAGAGCGCTGCCCTGCTGCTCACTGCGGCATGACTGCAGCGTGACACTGACATGCACCTCCTCTCATGCTGTCACGCAACAGCTGCCGGTTACAGGAATTAATAGGAATTTATACGAAGCGAGACTCGATGATGATGAGGATGACGTCACACTGGCACTCGTAGTATGCAAAGCATTTATATGGGAGCGCGATGGCATACCGGCAGTTAATAATGCATGCGGTTGTTGCATGCGTTATTAGACATTCGGCTTCCCAGAAGCGGCTAAAAATATCCGGATGAGGTTAACTGAAGTTGAGTGGCCACCGCCTCATCTTCTCCCTCATCGAGCGAGGCCTCCTGTGGCCTCCTCTGCGTGCACATTGACATGCGTGTGCATTTTTACATGGCCTACCAGCCTCGCTCCCCCATCCCAAGGCTTTCTTCCCGGGCGCTAGTTAGGAGGACGGGTTGGCGAGCACCATTATCCTTCTTCAATATTTAAAGAAAGTGTGCGGGAGGGGTTGTGCAAGAGTGAGAGGGAGGCAGATGTATTTGCTCGTGGCTGCGAGGAAAGGAATGACAGCCTCAGGTCAGGCGGAGAAATTTCTTAAACCTGCGATGCCCTCTTGAAAAAAAAAACACAAAATAGCTTGTGACACATTTCACTCCGACTGGCCGCCTTGATGTGCGCTGCATGTTTCGCGGTGAGGACGGGAGGTCCAGCCAGAGCAAAAGGGAGCACATTTCCTCTGTGCTACATATTTAATAAGGCTAAGCATGCAGAGAATCACTTTCCCCCTAACTACCACATTTCCTCTCACAATGGGCCCTCCTCTCGTGCGGCAGTCACCCCTTTGATTCTGCACATTCCTCTTCACGCATTATCAGAAACATACCCCATTCTAATGCAGGTCAGATGGCTGACTTTTAGCCGTGGCGGTGCCCCACTTATTGTCAGGAGTGTCACGGTTACAGTCGAGGGGTTTGAATGCTTGGGATTCACGGAAAGGTCTGGGTCGGTCCACCGGCCGGGGCTTCCATCGCATGTTTGTCGTCATGCTTTTGTGGAGAGGCTTGACAATGGAGCGCAAATATTTCCCGTGGAAATATTTTTTGAGAGCAAAAAAAATAGGATAAAATGAAAGGTACTTAAGAATGCCCTGAAGTCATAAAGGACCAATAAAAGGATCAAAGGGGGAAAAAAACAACAACAAAGAACTGTGTCACGTTTCCCTGATGAAATTGTGATGAAGAGGTTTTCTCCTTGAGACATTGGGGTTTAGACAACTATTTCATTTGGATTTTAAAATTAAAAGGGTAAGCCTTTCTTTAAGGGACCAGTGTGTAACATCCTTAGAGATCTTCTAAGATAATTGATTAAAAGCGTTTTTTACTGTTAGACACTCAGTCTTCATAACAAAGCCTACATTAGAGACGGTCATGTCCAGTGGACAGGCATGCAGGTCAGGTTCCCTCCTTTCCACAGAACTGTGCAGGCTCACCACGAAACACACAAATGGAATGAGAACGAGCTGCATTCTGTCCAAACACCTGAGCTGCACATAGAAGAGCTGTCATAAAATGCTTTCGTGACATCAGTTCAGTTTAATAGTGCAATAAAAAACCGGTCACTTGGTAAGCAGAAGTGTCACAAGGCTGTGGCAAAACCCTGTCGAGAGAAAAGGCCAACTGCTGCTGTGCTGCTTTCAAATCCCGTCTCCAATGTAGATTATAAGAAATATTTTTCAAACAGTTCATCACATGAGATTATAGGCTAAAAATCATTTGGCCAGGCGACCCCCCTCGCCCCCCCCCATCGTAATCTCCTCACAGATGCACACGCCAAAGCCAACACCAAGTAGGCCAGGGGTGCAGTACACTACCTAGGCCGCTGGGGGTCTTCGGAGCTCCGTCACTGCAGAGCCGCGGACTGAGCGAGTGTGGAGACGGGCGAGCAGAGAGCTCCTCCATCCTCCGCAGTCTCCTTCTCATCCCGCCCGGCTGACTGACTGTCTGACTGGCTGGGTGACTGGTTGGCTGGCTGGCCGGCGGAGGGGGAACATCCAAAACTATCTGACTGTCTGTCAGCTTTCTCGTCAACAACGAGGGGTAAGACGATGGTTATTATCATTTATTGTTATGACTTGTCATTTCCTTTCTTTTTATTTCCCCCCCTTGTAAAATGTTGCTCCACGGCTTGTGATCAGGTGATGTGTTAGGCTGGTGGATGCTTTAGAGTGGCGGGACACCGTCACGTTTGACTCCCCACGTCTGCTCGATTGACGTTAAGCCGCCGTGCAAGTTATGTATAGATATATATTTAGGCAGTTTGTGCGGGATGCATAGTTGTCTCTGTGTGTGTGTGTGTGTGTGTGTGTGTGTGTGTGTGTGCGCGCGCGCGGGATGCATAGTTGTTGTCTGTGTGGGCGCGCGTACGCGCGTGCACGCGCGCATGCTAAGGGCCCTCTGTGCAGACAGACTTTATTTATCATTCGGATGTACACCAGCGAATAAGAATGATGCAAAAACGGAGGCCGCCGGTTGTTTAAAGGGGCAGAAAAAGAGGGAAACCGCACAGTGTCATTTTTTCAACATGCAATTCATATTCCAGTCAGCAGCTCTTTTATGTGCGCCCCAGTTCAGTCTATGAGGGTGTTCTTGTTTATTTTTTAGGTCTGTGTGTGTGTGTGTGTCTGTTTTGTGCATTCATAATGTAAAGTGCTTTGTCTGAGCATCATATGTTGATGTACCTGCATTCCTGAGCTTGTGCGTCGCTTGCCCATGCCTGTCAATGAGTTTGCGTTGAATATGTGTGTGTCTGTGTGCACGTGTTTGTCTCTCTGTGTGTGTTTGTGTGAGTAAACGTGGCACCACCTGTCTGACTCTTTTGCCGTCACCCCCATCACCCCCTCCCGCCCTCCCTTGGCCTCATTCCAGCACACACCGGCGTGTGAATGGCGACAGAAAGCGGCAGAGCTGTCACACAGGAGCAGCAGGAGGAGGAGCCGCAGGCCCCAGGAGCCGCCGCTTTCACTCCTAGCTCGCGCCACCACACGCACACCCGCAGTCAGAGCCACGTCCAGATTCACCCTGTGACGCACGGCAGCCAGCAGTGGCAGCAGCCGCAGCAGCAGTGGCAGCAGCAGCAGCAGCAGCAGCAGCAGGTTTCCGCGGCCCGTGGCTCACACGCGGAGGAGTCACAGTCACAACCACTTCAGCACCGCTGTCGTCGCCTCCTCCTCCTCCTCCTCCTCTTCGCACACTCAGCCGCAGAAGTACGCCTGCCGCCTCACTCACAGCCTCTCGGCCATGACCAGAGGGGAGAGGTTGTCCCACGGCCCCCCGGGGAAGCTGCTCAAGCCCACCGAACCGCTCTTCCCCAAGGCTCCCCAGCAGGTAAGATTCCACCTGTTCCTGCTTTTTTGATTTTGTTTTTGTGTCCACGGTTTTGCTTTGGCTTGGCAGCCTGAGTGACTCAGGATGACGGGATGATGGGGAGTTTTAACACCGTCGGCGTGATGGAGAGTGTGACCTCTTTTAGTGGCGCGTCTGCCTGTGATTAACCCGGCCCCGCTTTGTTGTGGTCCCCGCCAAGTGTAATCCCACCGTGTGGAAGCTTTGATTGTTTTCCTTTCGAGAAACGTCATCCCCCCCGCTGATGGGACGGACGACCGTGATTGATTTATTTTGTCCGCCTGTTTCCAGCCTGTGTGGGTCCGTGAGAGAAATGAATTGATGGAAAGGAAACTGGAGGTTAAAATACCTGCTGTACACCTTCTCTGAAATGACTTGTAATTGTTGTAGTGAAACTAATCAAATGAGGGGGAGATTCCAGCTTTTGTTGTAGTTTGTAGTTTCAACCAGTGTGGCAATGCAATTCCAAAGGTGTTAACTCAGACTTTGTGGCTTCGTTGTTTCACCCCTTTGACTCAACGGTGCCCAGGATCGGTGGTTACATCACTGAATAAACCAGTTCTGCAGTCTCATCTGTGTCAAGGCTCCTTTCTGACTTTTCTGACTTTCTCACCCCCACTAAAAATACAACGGCCGCTGGTTTCCCATTAAGCGTCTTCGCTTAAGACACTGGGAATGCCGGACCTGCCGGTCGACCGTCTTGAAACAACAATGATTGTGTAACTGTCTGACTGTGTTTTGGAAAAACAATGGATTGTTGGCAACATTTCGCAGCCATTTGTCAGCGTAAATTTCTTTGAACTTGAAGGGGTGAATCTGGGTTGGATGAAAAGGCGAAAACGAAACCACTGCAAATCTTTTGAAAGTCACTATCAGTTTTTTTGCAATGATTATGAATAATGTGGATTCATCTTCATCAATGAAGGCGTTTTGTTAATGAAATGCCACCCAGAGCTGTTAAAACCTTGGTAAAAATCTACTTCAGATGTCTCAAGCAACTGAATTTGGAAAAACGTGGCTTTACATATCAGGACAACAGCAGATTTAGCCCTTTGTTTATAACGGCCGCTTCTCTCAGGCTGCCGAGCACAGACAGAACTGAGCTTTTCTCTCCCAAAGTCATAATCCGAGAGCCTCGAGCAGCAGCAAAACCCTGATAGCCAGACCCAACAATCCTCTGGCGGTTTGACATGCAAAACGGCTCTTTGGATCAATTTTTTGTTACGGCTTGGCATGCAAACATCCAGTGGACACGTTTTGTTTGCAGAACGAAGCTTCACTGGCTGTTTTTTTCTCCTCTCCCCCCCGGCTCCCGCCCTGCTTTCTTTGCATTAGCATTATCCCCAATCTTGGTGTTGATTACTTTACGATGTGTGTTCAGGGATTCATTAACACTGCGGATTAGCCTCATCCGTCACAACTTTGCAGATGCTCCCTTTTAGGTGTGTCGCTGATTTTTCTTCTTTTTTTCCCCCCACCCACAGCCCGTGCATTTCTATGTGCTTACTCGTTGCTGTCTGTGCACCCAGACAAACAGCAAGTGAAGGGAAATCCTGTTTATCCTCTTTGACGATAAGGACTCGGCGATAAAAGGTCGAGTGTGAGTCTTTGGAGGAACCGAACCCACGGAAGGGGGGAAAAGAGCGAGAGCAGCGCCGGGGTTTTATATTTTTGCACATCGCGAGTTCAGCAGCATTCTCCCTACGGCAAAGACTTAAAAAAAAAATCTCTCTCTCTCCAATTAGGGGTAATTGCAGTGAGAGTGGAAGAAGAAGACAGAGTTTTGAAGTCGGAGCTGCCACTGCAGTCTTTACTTACCTCTGGCCCGCTTGTCTCGCGATTGAATAATTGCACCCCTCCCTTGTGGAAATTGTCGTGCTCGAACCCCCCCCCCGACGTGTTTTGATGGGGGAGGAGGAGTAGAAAGGGGGGTAAAGAAAAGCGAGGGAAGACGGAGGAGAGGAAAAAAAAAATGTGAGCCGGATAATAACAGCGTGTCAGTGGCAGCTGTGGTTTCTTTGTGACTTCCTTTTTCTTCCTGGAGCTCTGAGGGGAGTAGCTGCGGGCCGGGGGCCTGGATGTTATGGTCGTAGAGAGGGTCTGTGTGTGTGTGTGTGTGTGACACCAAAGGTTATATGGAATAGACTCAGAGACGCTTGTAAATACGAGGGTCCTCAGGCTGCGGCATCGCATTCATGTGTGGAGATGAAAGTTTTCACCCTCTAACCTACACACACACACACACAAGTCACTTGTCGAACATCTATGGCGCTGCTGCTCATGACTCTGCGGGTCCTTGAGGCTCCACGCTGAGCCGCCGTGTCTGCACGGAGAGACCGCAGCGCACGCAGCTGCCCGGGTGAAGGACGATGTGGGCTCCATCCTGATATTTTGAACACTCAGGCACACCAGCGACCACAGACAGTCTTCTGCCTGAGAGCCGATGGTGTTTCGTCGGATAAACATTAACATATACCAACATGTGTGGCGTCTCGCCTCCCAGCGCATGGAACCGCCCATCCGTCTTCCTCATCAATCAATCAAAACAATCTATTTGTGAGTGGGTTTTTCCAACGAGTGTTTTGATGTCCGCTTGAACCCATATCGCAATTTTAGGAACCTGGACAGGGCCGCCGCTTCTGGGAAACTTGTTTTTGCCACTTTTTCATTTTCTTTGTCCTCGTCAAGCTTTATTCCGGCTTGGTTTGTCACACAGGATGTGAAGCAGGGTGTCTCTCCATCGCCATGATTGCCGCTACTTCCTGGTTCCGGTGCGGGGCGTTGAGGGGCGTCTCGTTCTTTTTATAGCCTCCGCCCCCGTTGTTAGGGGTCCCTGCTTCAGCTTTGAGGGCAGCTGATTGAAGTGATTAGAAGTGACACTCGGCAGCGAAGCCGAGGCCAATTTGGGATCGGGTTCAAACGCGGCCACGTTGTTGCTCACTTATTCCCTTTGCCGAGCCCAGCAAACAAGCCGCAGAGGTCTCATTTTCCCCTCGGGTTTAAAATTTGCAGAGGTTTGAGCAGGAAAAAAATAGGTAATAAACAAACATCCCATCTACCTGTGCAAATAGGAAACTGGGATACCAATATTTGTCATTTACACAGGGATATAAATATCAGTGTGTTCCTCTGTGTGTGTAAACACACCAAATATAGTCCAAGTTTGGACGAGGCTCTACCAGGATTGCTGAAGAGTGTTTCTAATCTAATCTGACTGAACATCAGAGCATGAAACACATTCTGGAACTCCTTCTCGACTCCCACATCTTCCTCTGCCGGCTAGAGTATCCTGTCATTTAGGGAGCCGGTGACACGGGGGAGACGGACGATTAGCCGGGAGGCAGTCGCCAACCGTCACCGGGGAATTCATTAGCGGGCAGATGTGACGGCAGAGAACACAGCGAGGCGTGGGAAGCGTCGTTTTGGTCTGTTTGATGGAGTGACCGCAGTGTTGTGACAGCCAGAGGAAAAAACGTCGCCTCAGCGGCTCCTGAAAATAGAACTTTAAAAAAAGGGGGGGGGGGTCGGAACTACAATGGGGAGGAGATTCTCTGCGTGAGTCACGAGCGTTTCCTCGCGACCTAATTTGTTCCAGTGGCGCACCTCGTCTGGGACGCCGCAAAGCCCCCAACCCCCCTCAGATAGAGAAGGAATTTTCTTGGCGCCCGTTCAGAAAGTTAATAGCCGCACAAGGAAATTAGCTTTTCCGTGTTCGGGTCGGTCCACGTGCACGCGCGTTCTTTGTCCCTGCTGTCATGTCACAGAAACTTTGCGGCCTTCCGTCAGGTGCGACTGAATCATTCGGTGCTGACGGGTTGATACTGTGACACATTCTCCGCTGAGACTGCAAACTGCTGACAGCAAAGACTTGCCGCGACTTGTCGCGCAGCCGAAACGCGCTGCGAGATGTCGCGTCGGCAGTCTCGAAAAATCCTTGTTCAAAGTGTCCTGTCCAGTGAGAGTTGGGTGTTTTCAGTCCGTCTTGATGGCTCCATCACATTTCAGCCTCATTTTTGAACGTGCTAGTGCGGGTACAGGCTGTCCCAGCTCTCGCACAGGTGAAACTGGCAACGCTAGGAGGGAATATTTCCAGGGACAAACTTCAAACACAGGGCTTTGAAGTGTGTTTTGGCTGACTGGAGTTCGAATCATTGGCTGCAGTCGTAAAATGTGAGATTTTAAATTAAACAGCCATGAACAGTTAAAACTAGAGTTGCCCACCATCCCGTAAAATACAGAATTGTCCCGTATTTGACAACGAAACCCTATTTTAAGTTACGATTTACCACTACTGACTCGCTGTGATGGTCTTGGCCCCGTGCACTGCAAGGAGGCGACCTTTATTTTTCTGAATGAAAGTTGGCAACACTAGTCAAAACACATACCTGAAACGCCAGTGTCTTGGCATCTCGCGAGCTAGCAGCCGCTACTTAGCGGACAGGAGCTAGCTGCTTTGAAACGAGGGACTTTCTCAGAATGCTCGGGGTCAGAGAGAAGTTAATTTGTTCATTAGCTGGCTGACCTTCATCTCACGATGTCTTTCCCTCCTCCCTGTCTGCCAACTTCCGTCTCCGCAGACCGTACTGGGACAGAAGTTGTCGCTATGCAGCAAGCTGTGCTTCGCCATCGGCGGCGCGCCCAAGGAGGTGGCCGCGAGTGCCACGGCGTTCTTCCTGCAAATCTACCTGCTGGACATCGCTCAGGTAGCATCACAAGGAGATAATGTGTCTATCTTCTGAATGTTTTAAAATTTTCATATCATGCTTCTTTTGCTTATTGTTTTTGTGTGTTGTCTCCTTCTTCCCTCTCCAGATCAACGCTGTCCAGGCCTCCATGGTGCTGTTCATTGGTAAAGCCTGGGGCGCCGTGACCGACCCCATCGTTGGTTTCTTCATTACAAAGAGCAGATGGACCAAGATCGGCAGACTGATGCCCTGGTGAGACAGATATAAATATATATACCATCCCTTCCCAAATTTCACTGTGCTACAATTTTACACGCGAAATTCAGAGGTACGGTGGAGCATTTTCACGATGAAAAAACTAAAACCGAGCTTTTCAGCAGGAGGCTGTAAACAGAGGGCTAAATGTTGTCTTTGGCCAACTACGCTGGACTCCAGGATAAAAATGAAAGATTTGAAAATGGGATTTTCGGCCAAAAATATAGGACAGACCAGATAATAATTCCATTGATCTCTGAATCTGCTTATCGCCCGTCTCTGTTTGAATCTCTTGTCTTCTTCAGAAGTGCCGCTTGTTGACACAGGCGGGCAAAGGATGGCAATTTGTTGACAGATTGCGCAACCTGTTTAGGTTTCGCTCCCACTCTCCCAGACAGACATAATTACGTTCGCTGTCTCATGCTCGTGTTTACACGGAACCCAAACAACAACAACAGCAGCAGCGGCAACGGGGGCCGCCCTGCTCTGTAAGAATCGCGGCCCCCGCAGATTGAAAATGATTCTGGGGCGCCTCCCCGAGCTTCTCACCTGAGGATTGGAGCTGCATAAATATGCATTTGGCTTTAATCACAGAGTCTCCTGACGCTCCCTCCCGCAATCGCAAAAACAAACACTCTGAGGGCGTGAGTCGGTTGGAAACAATGGACGCGTGCATTCTTTCAGCAAACCGCGGCGCTGCCTGGCGACATTTCATTAAGCCTGTGTCACATCTCACTTTGCCCTTCGGCTGCAGGCGGCTCTCTCCACGCCGTCTCCGCGTATTTCAAACTAGCTCGCACAAATCCTTTTTCTGCCTCTCTGTGTGTCAGTCTAATTAGTGACGCTCCAAGAGATTATTTTAGCACGCTGACAAGCTTGTCAAGCTAAACGTGTGAGTCTTTCCACGACAGCACTTTGTGTGGTCGACTCGGGTGCTTTCTGAAGTGTGTGATCATAGGTACTTGTGATGAGACTGCATGACACCCCCCTCAATTTTGTGTTTTTTTTTTTCCTCCCAAAAATGTTGGAATTCCCCACTGCACATCCTGCAGGAAGCCTTTCGTCCCCTCTGGCTGGCTGGCTGTCACATCAACTGCGTGATCTGTATCTCTGAACCGCCAAGCACTTCATTTTGGCTCCAGATATACTGTAGTCCTGGGTGGTGCCCTGTTTGTTGTTTTGTGATTAAAGTGATGTCAAAAGCAGCGGCAGCGGGAGAGCCACTTTGTGAAAACTTGTGTGTGTGTTTGTGTGTCTTGTTAAGAGCGACGCAGGGTGACAGCACTGGGGTTTTCTGAGTCCCAGTCTGTAAGATTTAAAGGCTCAGCTAGTAACAAGCGTTTTGTTTTTTCAAATGAAGGTGAACTTGGTCGTTGGTGCAAAACGTGCTGTTGGTCTGCTGGTATTTCCTGGGCTGGGCTCCCAAAATTAGAAAATATCCAATGGGCGGTTGACGTCAGGGGTCAGAGGTCACACTGTTTGGAGACTGTAGAACGGCCCCAAGAATTCAAACAGCCACTGGTTGTAACTGAGATCTGCAGGTCAGCTTCTCTGAACGCACATACTGTATGCTAACCGGCCGCTTCATTAGGCACCCAATGCTAACTATAATAAGGTGTACCTAATAAAGTGGCTGTTGGCGAGTGTATATTTCCTCAGCAGAGTGAGGAAATGGTATTTAGCTTCATCGGCTCAAGGATAATTAACACAAAACCACCAAAAAAAAAAGTATGCAGCACCCACCAGACTCCCTCTAAATCCCCATCGGTTCCGCTGCACATCATCTCATTAACTTTCTGTCCCGGACACGGAGCCTCCCATCAAGCAGCTCGGCCTTAATTAAGATTGTGCAAATGATGGGGAAAGACGTGACAGGAGTGTGAGTTGTTGCGCTTGCGCGGTTGCCGTGCAAGGTGCTTTGTCACCTCGTGTGTGTGTGTGTGTGTGTGTGTGTGTGTGTGTGTGTGTGTGTGTGTTTACGTTCATCAGCCTTTTGTGTGCTCCCTCCCCTGCCCTCCCCTGAGCACAGTCATCTTGCATGAACATTCTAACTGCCCCCCCGCCACCATGGGTCCCTTTCATCACCCCCCATGACCAGGCAGTCAATACTGCAGCACCAGCGTTGTCGGCTGCCTTTGTTTGGCCGAACAATCATGAGGAGCGTGAGGTGGACGATGCTAGAAATGACCTGCTGCCGCTCTCCACCTCTTTCTCCCACTTTCTCTGTTTATGTTTTGCTCCCCCGCCAGTGAAGAGCGGGCCAGAGGTCAGAGCGCTGTTTGTTGTTTTCGTCAATGTCACCAACATTCCACTTCCTGGTATGCTTTTCTCTGCATATCAAGTCTTTTTTTTTTTTTTTTTTATAGTTCAAAATCAATATATATATGTTTATATATATATATATATATATATATATATATATATATATATATATATATATATATATATATATATATATATATATATATATATGTACACACACACATAGTATCAAAGAAAACCTTGGTTTTCTTCCTGAAAAGATGCTGAATGCAGATTTTTCCATGAACAAGTTTCATGCCTCAGGCACTCAAGCTATCAGTTCACCTTGGAGAACCTGGAGATAGAATATTCATTAAAGGTCAAATGCTTTACAAATTTCCCGTTCTTTTGGTTCTCATCCCAGTGTGGCAGCCTTGCAGAATAATTACCCTCAAAACGGCTGCAGACAGCCTGCAGCCAAAAAAAAAAAAAATACTTCCCACTAAAAGATGCTATGTTGTAGAAAGGAGCAAAAACAACAAACAAACACTCAAAGAGGCGACGTGGTTGTGATGCGGTGGTGTTGTTTCTATCTCCTGGGAGAGATCTCAGTACCCATTGTGACATCACAAAGGGCATTGATCTCCAACACACTTTCTAAAAAGTAGAACAAATGGAACAAGTCAAGTATTGTTAGAAAACTGATGGTTGAACCTTTAATTCTGCACCGAGTTTGAGAAGGACCTGCTGCCATTTTTAAAAAAAACTGTTTCAGCATGTTAATTATTGATATACACTCACGCTTGTAAGTTAAAGGGAAAATCTGAAGACGTGAAAAAAAAAACCAGAGGTTGCAGAATATCTTGGTCCTGGTGTTGATCATCCATAATATCCTGTCTGATGGGGGGTTCAACTTTAGAACGTGCAGCTGTTTGCTCTCACCATAACGACACATGTGAGTTGTTTACTTATGAATTATACATGGCCCACATAACCGATCTGCCAAGTTCTGAGAAAAGCCCCAACACAGCAGAAACACTTTATGCTGTGTTTGCTCGTGTTGTGCACTGTGCATATTCATGCGCGTCTGTGTGTGTGTGTGTGTGTGTGTGTGTGTGTGTGTGTGTAGAGAGAGAGAGAGAGTTCCAATCAACTTTGGTTTGATTGTGCTGCTCGTTACTTCAGTGGGGGAAAAAAAGATTCATTATATTTCTGATTCAGTGCTCAGATTATCTTCGCTGTAATCTGCCAGAATTATGGTCTGATTTTTACATGTCTATTAAAATTACATAACGCAGCTGCCGTAAGCCGCCAGAGTGGCTCAGCATTGGCTTAAATGTTGTTGTTGTTGTTGTTTTTGAGGCTGAAATATCCCAACTTTGCTTCTCTCTTCTTTTTAGGATGGTGGGTTGCACTCCGTTCCTGGTGGTCTCCTACTTCTACCTGTGGTTCGTTCCACCGTTCATCAGCGGGAGGTTCATCTGGTACCTGGGATTCTACTGCCTCTACCAAACGCTCATCACTGTAAGTGTGTGTGTGTGTGGATGTGTGTGCATTTTTTTCACTAGGACTTGCATGTGCTTACAGGAGAAGTGTCAAGCAGGAGATAAAAAAAAGGGATAAAGATTGACGATTGATGGTGCTGTCCTGCACGCGAGACGTTACGTAACCTATAGATAAAATGGAGCAAAACATCTCAGAGAGAGAGAGAGAGAGAGAGAGAGAGACAGAGAAAAAAAATCTGAAGTTTAAAGTGGAGGATGATTGCAGCAGCCATCTCGTGCCAGACTCGGGCGGCTTTCAGCCTCTGGATTTGTGCTTGGAGTTGTGCAGGAGATTAGAGCTGCGCCCTTGGAGCCCTCAGATAGTTCACCTCAAAGAGGAAATGGGCTTATTTAGCTTGCCTTTTGTTTATTATGGTCCAGACCCTTCATCTGTGCTGCTCGCAGCTCGGGGGTAAACCAGCAGACCATGTGGCAGGGAGCGCGCAGACCGCCGCGGCCACACTGCGGCCTGGCCGCGATGGCGTTTCGTTCTAACTACTTGTTAAGTATACGTTGGGACCTGCCAGGAACCCTTTGCTGGGTAAATGCTGGTTACCACTTTTAGCCTCGCCTCATTGTCTTTCAAAGTGTGTGTTTGCGTGTGTGTGTGTGAGGCTAGCCGGGAAAAAAAGGCCGGAGAGAGTCTGTCTGTAAACAGATGCTAGCTCGCCGCGCTTACCGCCGCCTCGCGCAATCAGCTTATAAAGGGCTTTCCTGGAGTTTTTTTTCCTGCAAACTTCCAACCTGCAGCTGACAGTAGCTGCGTTTCCATTTCAGTTATTCGCAAAATAAAAGCAATATTTCTAAAATTTCGACAAAGTACAATTGCGATTTGCAGGCTTTTCCATTGAGTGATGTGAAGGCGCAATAAGTGCTTCCATTGCACTTTTGCGATATACTTCTATATCGATATATCTGAAAAAAACCTGAAAAACCACCTCATGAGAGCGTCAAAACCTTCTCGTGATATTTGAGAGGTTTTTCAAAGTTTTCATCGCCAGTTGTTTATTGCGATATTTATGTTTTGCGCAATTCTAGGGGTAATGGAAACGCAACTAGTTTAAACAAGTTCAGTGACTATAAATGTTTGCATCCAGTGAAGAGGGCCCGCATAAATGACATGGCTGTGCGGAACCAGCGGCTGAGCAGAAGAAGAAGAGGATTTAAGAAAAAAAAAAAAGTTTCACGGCCGCGTTTATTTTCGTCGCGGCTATGTATGCTTGTTTGGCCGCAGAGCTGACTGGGCCCTTGTGTAAATTACAACGTGAAGAGAGGGCCTCGGTTTGTTCGCCTCCTTCTCTGGTGGAGGTGGTGAAGGAGGAGGGAAGAAAGAACTGAGGCCTTCTCAAGAGCCCGACTTTGGAAACTCCGCAAAATCGCTGAAGAGATCTATGTATTTTCAGCACGCACGTTTTGCATTTTAACCGGAATGCGCAGATAAAAGGCGTCTAAACATATCTCTGGGTGTTCCCGCTGGATTGCGTGAGAGGACTTTGTGTCACGTGCGGAGCGGCTTTTGGAGGCTGTACGTCATCACGGTGCTAACACGCGAACAATTTTTTTTTTTCAATCTGTTTGCGCACAGTTCTGGAAATGACCCCTCTGTCATGTCATGGGGAGCTCTATTGTCCTGCTGAGACATCTAGTTCTGCCTCTCGTGGACGCCAAGAAGTCTGAAAATTAGTTTGAGACCTTAAAGTGTTTGAAGCATTAACCTGCTGCTGAAGCTGAATGGATTAAACCATGTGTAATGGCCTTATGAAGTAGCGGGCATCGATATTGTTGGGTACTGAAATGCAAGTATCCATACTCTGCTCATTCTGTATAGAAGTGGCATCGGTGCATCCCTACTCTAAAGTCACGTGTGTGTTTTTGCAGTGCTTCCATGTGCCTTATTCTGCCCTCACCATGTTCCTGAGCACCGACCAGAGGGAGCGAGACTCGGCCACCGCCTACAGTAAGACCCCTCAGCGGGGAATGAAAGTGGTTCTAAATTGGGCCACACGGCACTCACTCTCCTTCTTCTTCTTCTCCGACCCCAGGGATGACGATGGAGGTGCTAGGCACGCTGGTGGGCGCCGCCATCCAGGGCCAGATCGTGGCCAGCGCTCACACCCTGAAGCACTGCCCGACTCACAACGCGTCGGCCGGCCACCTGGGCAACAGCAGCGGGGCCGAGGTCATCAAGAGCCTGGTGCGCTCCCAGGACTACCTGTCACACTCGGTGAGTGGAAGGAGCCACGCTTGTGCTTCCAGGGAGCAGTTGTGTGGAGTTTCAAGGGCAGGAAGGAGTTCCAGCCACCGGGGAGGTGGAGGAGGAGGTGCGCGGGGACAGTTTTCAGGGCCAGACTGTGGCCAGCGGTCGCAACGTCAAAAGGTGGAAGCTCTTGCGACATTTTTTCTTTTAAATCCTCATAACCGCTCTGGATTCCGCGGACGGAAAGAATTTCAGCCGGTAGATGCCTGTGGCAGCCGCGGACTTAAGCAAAATGTTTTGGTTTTTCTCAGCAGTCCAGTTTGTCTCAAACATTATGATGTGACGTTATCATTACGATCTTAACCAAAATGAATTTCCACTGTCGCCACCTGCTGCCTCAGGGTGTGTTTCACAATTCTAGCAAGTTAGCTTGCTATGCTTGCAACAGCTTCTAGCTTAGCGAGAAGCTGTTGTTCATATTTTGGCAAAAAAAAAAAGAACAACAACAACACAAGCAGATGGAGAGATGTTGTGTTTTTTCATGCCTTGTATTTTTTACTTTGTGTGGAGTGCATGGCTGCAGCTGGTCATCCATTGTATTGGGTGAATTTCTTTATATTTTCACCTACAGCTCCCACATTAGTGTCGTAGTCAAGACCACACCAACCGAGACCAAGACATTATCAAGACTAGAGAGTATCAAGATCGACACAAGACCAAGACATTATATATTAAAGAGAAATAACAACGAAACAGAAAAAATTGGCCAGTATCTTTTTTAAAATCAAGATTGCTTCTAAATCGAACAGCAACATCTCTTTTCAGCTCTTTTCATAATTTTCTTTTACATTTTGCATTTTGAACTATTTTCACCAAGACCAATCTGGAGACCAAGACCAATCTCGACTACTACAACACCACCCCAGCGAACAATACAACGGGTGTGATTTCAGTTTTTCGGGCGAACGGCCTCCTCTGAGGTGGTTCACCCTCTGCCAAATATCCCGGGAGTGGCTGGCAAACGGCGTCAGCGGGTGAAAAGAGGGGACTGTTCCAAATCGGGTCTGTGTTTGCCGGTAGTCCACACGTCCCGACGTTGAAAGACGAGGCCGCTGCTGCCGCTGTTTGATATCTGAACCCCGACATCCTGACGTCCCCGGCGAAAGACCACAAAAAGGGACGATGGGGAGGTGGGCGGTGGGGGCGGGACGTCTGTAAGTCATTAGGGCCTATTTATAACTCCAGCCGGAGCCCCTTTGAGGCCGCTCAGGTTCAATATGTTGGAAATATTAGTCTCCTTTTTTCCCCTCCTTCTTATTACTTGGAGGCGGCTGCCGAGGCAGCGACGGACACAAAGGAGCAACATCTCAGTTTGCAGAGCCACAAATAAGCCTGACCACCGCCGTCCCTGTTCAATTTAAACCAGCCCCAGAGCTTAGACTACCCCCAAGGTTAGATTTTTTTTATTTTTTTTTTGCCTCACCGCCGCAGCTATTTAGGCTTCAAATGGTTCCTTTCCAAAGGATTATGGGTGAACCCTATCAGGGCAGCGCACCGGCCGGTGCCGCAGCCACCCACTAAATTCCTCTGTGGGGAGAAGGGTGGCACACCGGAGCAAATCGGGCTCCTTCCTCCTGGAAACAGGGAGTGTCCTGTGAGCTGCTCGACAATAATGGAGCTCTTGACGAGCCGCATTGGAAAAAGCGAGCGAGCGAACAAACAAACAGGCGAACTCCCGCCGGCGGTACGACATAAAAGGCCAGCGGCCTTATTTTGGGGAGCTGGAGGTTTTTCTTTTTTTTTCCCCATGAGTGTTTGTATGCGTGCGGTAAGTTTGGCGGTAAAGTTTAGTGGAAAAACAGCGCACTGTCGTCGCACAGCCTGTAAGTCGCAGAACAGCTGAAGTCAAGACTGAATAATTTCACACACACGCTCGCACGCTCGCACGCGCGTCAACAGCGTCAACCTGAAGCTTTGTTGAGGAGCCTTGTTAATTTTTCAGGCATTCGGGGACGTTGATGAATTAAAGATCGAGGGAAAGGCTGAGAATAGAGCCGGGCCGCCGTGGCTGTGCGGGGCCGACCGACCGACCGACCGACCGACAACTGACGTGCCTGTGTTTTTTTGTTCTTCTTCTTCGTCTCTGCAGAAGGAGGCGTACATGATAGCGGCTGGCGTCATCGGAGGAGTGTTCCTCGTCTGCACCGTGGTGATGTTCCTGGGAGTCAAGGAGAGAGATGGTGAGAGAGAAAACAAACAACAAAAAACACCACTAATAATCACCAAAAGCTGGAAAATTTTAAAGCGTACATGGAAGGATCCCCTCATGTGAGGTAGAAAATTTAAAGGACCCATGCAGTACAGTAAAAATCCAGGCAGTAAAGTAAAAAAAAAAAAGAAAATTCTATAGGTCCATAGAAATCCATAGAAAAAACACACTTAAAATCTGTTAGCAAAATATTAAAAAAAAAATAAAAAAATAGCAAAACAAGAAAACTGCCAGATGGTATCATTTTCCTAATTTTATTTATTTGAAATTCCAATATACAAACATAAGTGCTGACAATTTGTAAATATTTGAACAAACAAATATGACATCATATTTCAAATCTTGTCACTTAAGAACAAAAAGACTAAAAGAAAACAGAGAAAAAGAAGTAGAATAAACTTTCTTGAACTGACAAGTCTGCAAAGGGCTGCCAGATGGTATCAGGTAGCGGAAGAGGCACCGTTGTGACATCACAAAGGGCCGATGACAAGAAAGTGGGGCAAACATGAAGGGAAGGATGGATGTTTCTCTTTTATGGGGTGTTCATAGACACACATTACTGTTGAGTGAACGTTCTCCAGAAGACATGAACCAAGACCTGGTGTGCTGCCACTGCAATGCAGGGGTAGCCGAGGGATCACTGGCGAGCACATCCATCCTTCCTCTTCTTTTTTTCCCCCTCCTCCTCCTCCTCCTGCTGCTGCTCCTCCTGCATGTTATTCGATATGCCGCACACTGTCTCACTCCGCCGCATCAACATGGACCTTCTTTCAGACCCCTACGCCCCGAGGACCGAGAAGCAGATCCCCTTCTACCAGGGCTTCATCCTGGTGATGAGACACGGGCCGTACCTCACGCTGACCGCCGCCTTCCTCTTCATCACCGTGGCCATTCAGGTGAATACAAGAATGCAAAAAAAAAAATAAATCGCAATAAAAAAAGTGAAAAATAGAAGAAAGAAAAACCTTGCTGTTCAGCTTGCGGGGCGCTCGATGTTGATTAGATCAGACAAGATGAGCTCTTGCTGAAAGCTGGAGGTCTAGAAACAGGTTCTCAGGACTCTTGAGGTGGGAGAGGAGCAGCAGCAGCAGCAGCAGCAGCAGCAGCAGCAGCAGCAAAACCTGGTGGTTTGTCTGCAGCGTTCAGGCTCTTTCACTTCCATCCTCTTGTCTCCGATGTCACTCGTCGTACGTGCTAAAGGTCCCGGCATGGGAATAAATCACTGCAAAAACACCCGTCAGCAGCTTAGCATACACACACACACACACACACACACACACACACTCCCGTCACTGGGCTCGCTGAGCTCTGAGTGACAGCGCTGACTAGACAAGATGCTGCAGCTGACTGACGTGCAAATGTTTCATCTCTCTCCTTCCTCCAGCTGGTGCAGAGCAACTTTGTTCTCTTCTGCACCTACGCCGCCGACCTGAGGGATCACTTCCAGAACATCGTGCTGACCATCCTGGTGAGTCGGCCATTTATCACCTCTGCAACAAAATGAAAAAAAGATGAAAAGTCACACTTCCTCGCAGGATTTATTTTTCTCTTTTCAAAATAACTTTCCTTTTTGCGTTCTGATGATTGTTTCTCGTTTTTCACTTTACACCTACTTGCCGTTGAATCACAGTGAAAACTCGAGCCGCTTTCTTTGACCCGCGAGTCACACAGTCCCTCTGGCTTGTTTACGCAGGTTTCTGCTGTGATAAGCATCCCGCTGTGGCAGTGGTTCCTGCAGAGGTTTGGCAAGAAGACGGCGGCTTTCTGCGGCATCACAGTGAGTCGTCGCTGTTTTTGTTTGGGTCTTCGCCCACGGCGGCCAGGGGGGGCCGCGCCCTTTGATGTGGGTGCCACCTTGTGGATAAGGCTGGCAGCGATGCGTCACGGTCGTCTCGTCGACCGCAGGGACGCCCGCCGGGTCCTTAGTGTTTTTTTGACTTTCTACCACCCTTCTCTCTCTCCCTCCCTCCTCAGTGGATCATGCCCTTCACCGTGATGCTGGTTCTCATCCCCAACGTGGTGGTGGCCTACGTGGTGGCCGTCTCCTCTGGCCTCAGCGTGGCTGCGTCACTTCTGCTACCATGGTAAGAGTCTTTCCTTGTTGTCTTATTGTAGGGAAGAGTGTTGAAGGTCCAGTACGTGAAATTTGGCTTGATTTACGATTTTTAGAGCCCCTCCCCTACCTGCTCCATCTGTAAATCCTCTTTGGAACATCACTCTCTTGTGATTGGCCAGCCACTCACTGTTAAGAGTTAGATACAAGCAAAGAAAATTGGGAAGGAGATTACTATTTGACGCCTCTGTAAAAAAAAAAAAAAAGTTTGCATGGGCGTTACTATGATAATCAGGTCGGCTTCTTAGATAGAAAGTCCCCAAATCATTTAATACACAATTGTCATTTTTTGTACTTGGTCTGATAGTTGACATGTCAGTAAAGCGAAAGTTGAGTTTTTCATTATAGGACCTCTTTAAATGCATGTTTCAGCAGGGAAACCAATGATGATGTGCACTTGTCTTACGGATAATAAGACAGTTTAGTTAAAGGCTTGGTGCATGAGATTTAGCACCATCTAATGGAGAGAAAGCATATTGCAAACCAACGGCCCTCACACAGACATCGTGGTTGCTTTCCCAGGACAGAAACAGCTCCCAATTAGAACTCATTTTGCCAAAGCAAACATTCAAAATCCACAAACCCTGACATTGCACCCCCCCCCCACATCCTGCTAATTTTGTTTCTCTTTGATTTGGCATCAAAGTGGCATTAGTCAATCGCCACGTGTGGTACCTGCGGCGCCCAGAGTTCCCCGTCCGACCGCTTGGGTTGCGCCAGGGTCACCAAGGCAAAGTCATTTTTTTACGACTGGGACGTGACATCAACTGTAAATCCCAGATCCGTCAGTGAGCTGAAGCTTCAGCAGGGGTGAAGAAGTCGTTCCTCTGTGTGTTTGCTATCGTTTCTATGGCTCCTCACTCATTAGCCCTCTCTTTCCTCTAAAAAAACCCAAATTACAGGGGCCTCCTCCGCTGGGGGGGTTGCTTATAATGTGGAAGGGGCCCCCTGTGTGTTTACTTTGTCTGATGGCAGCGGCCGATCGCTCTGCTCATCATCGAGCGGCGCTATTAGCCCTGTAATTTAAGCCCATGGCTGTATCAGAGCCGCCATAAGTGGATCTCACCGCATCTTCAGCCGCCGCCGTCGACCGCTTGTGTAAGATGATTAACGCGAGTGTGAAGGAGGCGGATGCCAGCGGTCCTGAATTTGAAAGTCGCAGAAACCTCCAAAGAATTGAGATTGATGTCTGGCATCGCTGAGCGTCTGTGTGTGTGTGTTTGCCATCCAGGTCGATGCTGCCAGATGTGGTGGATGACTTCAGGCTGGCCAACCCCTTCTCCAAAGGCCATGAAGCCATCTTCTACTCCTTCTACGTCTTCTTCACCAAGTTTGCAGCCGGCATCTCCCTGGGTGTGTCCACGCTCTGCCTGGAGTAAGTCTTCATCTCTCCCAAGTGGTGTTTTCTATTGATTTGGATTCGGGGCGACTGTCGCTCAGAAGGTAGAGCGGGTTGTCCAATGACCGAAAGGTTGATGGTTCAAATCCCGCTCCATCCCAATCTGTTGTTGTGTCCTTGGGCAAGACACTTAACCCACATTGCCTTGTATGGATATGAGTGAATGTTTGGGAATTGTGAGTGATTTGTTCAGGGCAGCTGTGGCTACACATGTAGCTTACCACCACCAGTGTGAATGAAAGTTGCACATTGTTTATAGTTTATTTATACTTCCGGTTGCACATTGTTTACTTGTTTACCCTTACTTTTTGCTTATTCTGTAGTTTGTTTTTGTTTAACTTAGGTTAAAAAACACCTAAGTAGTAGAATAGGGAAAAAGCGAAAAAGCTCGAAAAAGCTTTTGAAAATGTCGACTCTCTACCCCAAGCCGCTATTAGCATGCAGAAAAGGCATTACCCCTTGACCTGCGCTGTAATTCAACACCAGAAAAGCTGATGAGTTTGCACATCTGCAGCTCTGCACCATCAGCAACATCAATTTCCTGCAATCTGTGTTTAAGTGCGATCATTGCCCTTTCTTATTGTGTGTTTGTGTGTGTGTCTGTGTGCGCGTGCACGTAGGTTTGCGGGGTACGACACCGGTGCCTGCAAACAGCCCCCTCCTGTGGTGTACACCCTGAAGTTGCTGATCGGCGCCGCCCCCGTGGCCTTTATCATCACTGGGCTGATGATCCTGCTGCTCTATCCCATCAGCGAAGACGTGCGGCTCAGGAATAAAGTCTGCCTGGATGAGCTACGGTGGGTAGAAAACATCACATGATGTCATCAATTTATTTTACGATAAAAACCCGGCAACCCAAGATTCTGGGCAATGTTGGATGTTTATGGTTCTTTCAATGATCTAAAATGATAACATATGGTGATAAAATGTTAAAAAAAAAAAAAAACTATTATAAATAATACAGTTATTGGTAGGACTGATGTTGAACCCGTAGCATCACTCACGCTTGTGTCTCCCACTCACAGGAAACAAAGCATCGGCTCCAGAACGATGGAGGATCTGAGTAACGTGTGAAGTTGGAGTGAAGCCACAGATTCCAGTGACCAAAGCGGCTGGGAGGTTGTTCATTAGTGTATATTACACTGAGATGGTTCTTATGTAAACATTTTTTGTTTCGTTTTCACGCGTACTGTACAGTCATCTTGAAAGATATGAATATATATATAGTTAGATTACATAATTTATATAAATGAATGTATGGCATTATTTGCTGTATTATTTAGCACTGTTATTTATTTATGACTATGAATACTGCTGACTGGTGATATTAAGAAATAAATGTTGCAGAAGCGGTTTGGCAGACCTGACAGATGTTGGTTGTGTTTATTGGAATAAAATGAGAAGCATTCAAATGCAAATGTTGTCAGCAGGTATGTATGTATCGTGAAGTGTTGTGACATCACAAAGGGCCAATTTGTAGAGCTGTGCTGTAGCACACACTTTCTGAAAAGTGAAGCAAGCAGAAGAAGAATCTGGATTTCTTTTCCTTTTTTAACGTCAGGTTTTATTGACAGGCCAGAGAAACATTTTGTAGAAAACGCTGATCGATGTTGTCCACAGGACATTTGATGTGTTGGTCCTCCAAGGAGATGTTGCTTTCCGCAGTACTTGCCCCCCTCTAGTGGTCAAAACCTCTCATTACTTAAAAAAATAAATAAATACAAAGATCAAACCATTTCAATCGTATATCTCAAGATAATCCCAAGGGTTTTACCTAAGGGAAACAATTACAACAGGGAATATTTACCCAGTTTTTACCCAATTTTCAAGCTTTTAATGTGAAAGTTTTGTCAAAGTCTGGACTGGATTCAAAAAGGGACTCAGATTTGCAGAAACTGTGTCAGAACTACTGTGCAAGTTGTCCTCAGGGGAAAACATGGCATCCATCATGTGAGGGAATCTCTTTTTATATATAATTATCAATACAAAAATACTTTTCTTTAACACATAACTTTACATATTTGCGTCTTGTCCATGCTGCATCCATTTTCACGTGCCGATCGATGCAGGAGCACGAGTCCACATGTGGATGTGTCCTTAGGGGCGGGGCTACGTAGACGCTTCGGTGGCTGTGCTGGGGCTCTGACCAGGGGCGGGACTGGACGGGCAAGAGGTCTCAGGACTCAAGGGAGGCCTGAGAGGAGATTTACGTTTCCCGTTCCGCACCGTGAGCTCCTCTTTGGGCTTGAACGTCAGGGGCACGAAACCGTCGGCGTCTGCCACGAGCACGATCCAGAGCGGACCTGGAAGAACGGAAAAGACACGGCGGCCAATTTGTAGCATCGCACACGTGATGAGGTCGTGACCGAGTCCCTGCGCTGCCGTGCCTCTTCGGTGGCGGCGTCAAAACACTTTTCTGGCTAAACGGCAGTAAGCTGCTTTTGTGTAAAACCCACTAATCTGAGCGAGGCCTTTAATCGCTTCTAATTATAGCTCGTGAACAACTAACGGGGGAACAATGCGAGCTAGTGTTATTGTGGCTAGCGCGATAGTACAACCGGTTCAACACAGGTGAGAAAATGCAAAAAAAAAAACAAAAACCTTGGAGAACTCTGAGCGTACCGTGCATCATTTCCACGATGGTGAGGTTGAAGAGCTCCTGCAGGGCCCGCAGACACAGCTTGCCGTCGCACAGCAGCAGCGGCCTGCGCTCGTCAATGAACACGTTCTCCGACAGCTGCTTCTGCACATGACGCACAGGACAAAAATAAAACCTTAAACATCAGGAATAACAAGGAAATAATAAAGCAAGGAAAGTCATTTGTCTCAGTTGATGAATCCCATCCTTATTCATGACTAAGCACTTTAAAGCTGCTCAGCCTGACTGTTTTTTTGCATTAGATTTTAGTAGATCATACAATGCTGGTCCTGAGTACACATTTCGTTCCATTTGCAAACATGTTAACTACTTGAACCTTGAAACTTGGACTTGATGGTGTTGTATTCAAACCCTACCTGACACGTCACGTTGACAAAAGGCGGCTCCGAGGCGGCGGGGTAGGCGCACGCGGCCTTCTTGCCGTTCTGGGCGAAGTCCTTGATCTCCGTCAGACACTGCTGGACGTCGGCGAAGCGCGTGAAGAGCCTCTCCATGTTGTGCGCCAGCTGCTCCAGCGCCCGCTCCTTGCCCGGTGGGCCGGCCGCCTTCTCCGGCGCCGGCAGCGTCTGCTCCGAGTGGAACTTGTCCGGCAGCTCGCCGGGCCGGGGCGAGCTGGCCCGGCTGGAGTCCCGGCTGGGCTGGCCGGCCACGGCCAGGTTGGCCAGCCGGTTGACGTGGTCCATGTCGAAGTTCTCCACGGTGACGGCGGACGAGGAGGCGCTGGACTGGGCTCGCTCGGAGAAGTCGGCCGAGCTGGCCACGGGGCTGGGCTCGCCGCTGCGCACCTCCTCCACCAGCCGCCGCCTGTTGCCCGGTGACCGCACGACTCCCCCTCCTGGCAGCACCAGGTCCTTAATGCACCGCTCGCCGTCGTCCTTGGACAGGTGCTCAGAGTGCCTCCTAATCCTCGCCGCCAAATTAGAGGCTGACTCGTGGTTGTGGGACAGCACCTGCTCGCCATCGCGGAGCAGCTCCTTGGCGAACAGGCGCAGGACGTACTTCTCCGTGTTGGAGGACGGCAGGAAGGCCGGGTCCATCGACTTTTGCCGGCCCACCATCAGCAGCAGCATCTTGTCGTTGAGGAAGCAGAGCCCCTTGGGCCTGTCGTTGGCCTGCAGTGAGATCTGCTGGATGTTGGGCATGGCTGAGGACGTGATGCAGTACAGCAGCACCATGTTGCAGGTGTTGGACGCCACCGCCACCGTGGAGGCGCGCGGGTCGAACGCCACCACGTCCGGCACCAGGATGCCGGGGATGCTGACCTTGCGCGTGGTCGTGACCTTCCGCTCGTAGGTGACCAGGATGAGGTGGGAGGAGTCCTGGCCCGAGTCCGTCAGGGTGTCCCGGCGACGCAGGTGGAAGAGGGGGCTGGGGTCGGAGCGCCGGTGCCTCGCCAGGATGTGGGTGATGTCGGGGGAGGCGGGGCCGGACATGTAGGCTTTCTCCGAGAGCGAGCGCCTCCTGGCGTCCACGAGGCCGTCGTCGTCCGCCACGACTCCGAGCCCCTCGTGGCCCTGCGGGGAGTCCGGCGGCAGGTCGAAAGTGATGCCGGCGTTCAGCCCGCAGATCTTATCCAGGGGCAGCTCCGTCGCCACGGCCACCTGGGCCTCACCCGTGGCCTCCAGGGCGCAGATGTAGCCCCCCACGTCAAAGATGGGGCAGAAGGAGCACGCCATCAGGCTCTTCTGGATGTCATTCCAGATGTAGGAGTGCAGCGCGCTACCGATGGCCACCACCAGGCGCGTGCCGTCCTTGGTCCAGCACGCGCAGTGGATGAGCCCGCTGACCTTGATGTCGGCTTTGGTCCTGCGGTTGTCCACGCGGACGGAGAAGAGCACGGACGTGTCCTTCTTGGTGAGCACGGCGAGGATATCCAGCTTGGGGTGCCACACGCAGCCCTGGGAGAGCAGGGGGAAGGGCTCGCTCATCTCGCACGTCTGCGTGCACAGCAGCTTGTTCTGCTCCAGCGCGCTGAGCTGCAGCTGCCACACCGTGACGTGCTTCTTGTGCTGGACGGCCAGCAGGGCGGGCGAGTCCGGGCAGCACAGAGGGCCCCAGAAGAGGCCGAAGACGTGCTCGAACTGGCCGATGACGTTGGTGTCGCCGAACTTGACTTCGCCGTTGATGAAGTAGAGAGCGGTGAGGCAGACCTGCTTGCCGTCGGTCCAGGCGATCCCGTGCACCGGGTGGATGGCCTGGTGCAGGGTGTTGAGACCCGACCTAAGGAGCTTTGCCTTGCCGAGATCCATTTAGGCGAGTGTGAGGAGGCTTGTATGGGGGAAAAAATGAGAGAGGACAAAACAGGTAAAACAAAGACTCAGGCAGAAAACATTGATCACAGAAGCAAATGTCTCACCTGAATGAGTGCCGCGCATGCAGCAACTAGGGCTACCTATGGAGATTAAGAATAGCAAAAGCCTCTCTTGTGTCTCCTTCCAAGGACATGCCTTAATCCACTCTGCCTGAGCTGGGACAGTGGTGACGGACATTAATAGCTGGCTTACGCCTCAGTGACCTTAAGAACACCTAAGGTCCAGCTGGGGCCCTGGGAGCGAGGACAGTCTCACGGCACTCAAACATTTCCTGTGCATCCGTGAAACTTCCATTACTACCTCTGAACATTCCTACGTGACCGATGTGACGAAGAAGAAAACATAGTCCACTTCCCACAGATGGAACGTTTAGGTGTATACAATGCTGAAAATTGAAAGCATTAACAACTGTGCGGCGCAAATAAAGTTACATTAAAAAACAACAACAATTGTCTTAAAAACAGAACGACGATGAGGAACGTAAACATGAAAATAGTACAGCTATTTATGTCTGCAGATAATCGGCTAATACTTTCAATGTATTTATTTGACAATACCTTGATAAGCAAGAAACATGCATAGCTCTTCCCAAATCCGTCACTAGCAGTCAAATTGGTTCTGCCGGCTAAAACGTGCGTCCGATGTTGAACGTTAGAGTTTCACCGACCCGGAAGCAAAACGTCTGATGAGGTGCATTGTGGGACACGTAGTGCTACGTTGAACAACTCGTTCTCTCTCTGTATTTTAGTGTCATACAAGTAATAAGTTGTTTTTAAACCCATAAAAAAAAAGTGAACAGGTCGTCTGTGTGAGGAAATTGTTGCGCGAATATTTATTGTCAAAATAAGCGCATGCCACTCATGGCGCCCTTTAGCCCACGCGACGACGACGTACGCGCCGTGGAGACTCATATCTCGACACCCTCTCTCCGTAGACTGTCGTATCGTGGCTGTTAAACGGTTGGCCGGAGCTGCTGGCCCGTGAATGGATGCTTTTTGACCGATGTTGCCCGAGCTGCAGCCTTGAAACGGGTCGTGTTTTCTGCCGGTGCGACTGATTTGACATATATCTATTTTTTTCCAGACCGTATTTTTGTATTTTCCGGAGCCATGGGCGTTGAAGTCGAGACAATATCTCCCGGTGACGGTAAGAGGGAATTTATCCGCTAATGCGTGTGCGCGCATTCGTGCATGGGTGGTTCGGGATTTCCCCTGGGGTTGCTGCTTAAATTGTTTTTGATACGTTCGTGAATAATACGGGGCAGTCGGCTTTATGGCGATCCAGACACCCTCCTGTTGCCGTGCCGTTAGCCGTAATACGTCTGTTGTACAGGGTGTGTAAAGGGAGGTTTCTGTTTTTGTTTACCATCCACTGACGCCCGTGTGGCATCTTTATGGCGCTTTCTGCGTATCTCGCCAACTTTACTGCTGCAATACACTCTCGCTACGCCGCAGGATTTACAGGACAGTATGCGCTACTTTTGCCTGTTGCTCTCACTTACATGCAAAATAAATCAATTCAGATGTCAGCCAGTCAAAGTTTGTGTTCAGGACCGGTCTGCTAGACGTGTGCTAAATAGGGAATCGTGATAAAGGATTTGTCCAAGCAGTGCTGGCAACCGATTTGGAGGAAACTTGCACATCCAGCTTAGAAACGTGCCTATTTGTGGAGTATTTTCCAGAAGCACGGGCTAATAAGGTTCAGCTCCATATCCGTGTGGTTCTTACTTATCTTTGAGTTTCTACTGATATGATTACAGGCATATAGAGAGACCAGTTTTGTACTTAAGTTATTAGCTATCGTCTCATAAAAATTTGATAACACATGTGTTCTGTCCTTTTCTAACAGGTAGAACATTTCCCAAGAAGGGCCAGACGTGTGTTGTTCATTACATAGGTAATAAGCTCTTTCTTCTTCTTCTACTACTGTTTTTTTTTTTTGTTTTGTTTGTTGTTGTTTTTTGTTGCTTTTGGGCCTGACCAGAGCCAGACACATTTCCTGTCTCATAGTCAAGAAAGGAAATCTGTCCGTGTGTGTGTGTGTGTGTGTGTGTGTGTGAGATTGTTGACATTATCTTCAGTGACTCCGCTGTGTATGTTTTGTGAGGCATGTATGCACCTGTGCTTCTCACACAGTTATGAAAAACAGGGCGGGGCCGACGCCACCCTCAGAAATATGATAGCCCTTTATGTTGCCTGGTCCATTTTAGAGAGTGTTGAAACTTGCTGCATGCGCACATCAGACACTGTATATTAAAATCTAATCTCATACTCACTAACTGTCGCCTCAAGCAAAACCAAGCTGTCGCAATTGCATTTTTATCTCATAGGTCCT
Organism: Thamnaconus septentrionalis; assembly: GCA_009823395.1. Lineage (NCBI taxonomy): Eukaryota > Metazoa > Chordata > Actinopteri > Tetraodontiformes > Monacanthidae > Thamnaconus > Thamnaconus septentrionalis. The sequence continues at coordinate 5,545,228 of CM020519.1, read as the reverse complement.
CATCAAACTGCGAGTAAAATCTGGAACTTTGTCCCTGATAGGCAAAAAACAAACAAGTCCAACCCATTATGCTGCTCTCCTTCCCCCCCGGTCATTCTTTACACCCTCAACAAAATCAAACTCACCAATATCTGCCCCAAAATAATAGCTCTTCCTCTCCCAATGCCTCAGAATAAAATAAGAGAACAGTAGCCAAGAGCATTTACCAGCCCCTTAATCCTCACTTGACATTACTGCAGTCCACTCAGTGATACAGATCTCTGTAATGGAGAAGGGCACACTTTGGGCACAATGTCTGTCTGTCTGTCGTGTCTGTCTGTCTGTCTGTCTGTCTGCACGCATCCACACATGCATATCCACAAATAGCAAACAAATGCCTTTTCCCCAAATGTCCCCTGTCACATTGCAAATTTTGAGCGATGCAGTTGAGGAAAAAGAAATGTAGGTTATCGGGTGCCCTAGGGTTTTTCACTCCAGACTGCTGGGTCAGACAGAAGGTAAACAAAGCCAAGTTCACATGCCTCCCGCCGTCTGTCTGAGCACCACTGGGTATTTACACATCTACGAAAGGCATTTTGTTGCAAAGCTTGATCTGTGTTCATTTAATAAGCAATTCTTTTCCATTGTGTAGTTGGCAGTTCAGTTTTGCATGTCTGGGCCATGTCGTTTTTGTTTGGCTGATGCAGTCTGTTATGAACCAGCCCACTGTCTTGTAGCACTTTCATGTGTGCGTCAGTATTTTGTTTAGTTGTGTGGGATTTTTTTTTTTTTTTTCAACTGAAGGAAGGAAACTCGTCAACACAAGATAACCATCTCTGGGTAGCTGAACTTCAGTGAGGGCACTTTAAGTAACCAACCAGGTTTCCTCTTGGGCTGAACCTCCACAGGAGCCAGCCAGGGTAGCAATGAATCATACCATGATTAATGTCTCTCTTGAGAAATAGTAGTTGCCAATTTGGGGTTTTGCATAGGTAGAGTTTAGAATTTAGAGCTAAAAGAGAAGATTGGTTATTGCATCATGTGCTGGTAGGCAAAATGAAAATAAGTTATGCCTTCATGTCTGTTTGCTGTTGTAGAAAAAAAAGAGAAAAGACATAAGATGAACATTCATCTCTGAACACAGCTGAAGGCTCTCTGAACTCACAGTCCGACAATGGCAAACTGCAAGACGGCTTTCAAACCAGCACCACTATCATCTCTAATGTTGCAGAGGAGAACTGACTGGCTGGATATGTCAAGACGAGTTGTCTGGCTTGTTTTCAGTTATCTCTCTCCCTGACAAGTACTAAGATACGACCGATCCAGTTTCCAGGCCCTACATTTGCTGCGAACCTTGACAATAAACAGTCTTCTTTGGGAGGGTTCATGGATATTACATCATGCCTAATTGTGGACGTCATTCCTGACCATGTTTGTGCCTCCAGCCAGAAACGTGCTTGAGTGCAGACTCCCCGGCCTCTGGTGTGGGACACAGAAATAGAGACTGAAACACAGGGGGTTGTATGTCAGCAGGGGCCAAACTTGCCTCCCAGTTAGAATGTTGTGATTGAGTGCGGCGGGAAGTATTTAACCCCGGCGGGCGCAAACAGCTCAGTCAGTGGCCCTGAGAGGCATCAATCATTTTGCGAGTCCCCATAAATTTGTGACAGATTGCATTCATGAAAAAAAATTACTCATTAGCGCTTCATAAAATTAATCCTTGTCCACATGTACGTTGGTATTTCTACAAATGAAGCCTTTACTTTGATGTCTGGCCCTAAATCTGCATGCAAACAAATGATCACGTCAGTGAAAAGCTAATTCCAGAATGTCAGGGGGGAAAAAAATGTTTTCTTCTGTAGTTGTCAGAAATTCCCCCAATGACTTGCAGCGCCCACTCCAGTATGACAAATTAACAAGCCAGATCCAGTTCTTTCCATTCAGACAAAGTATGCGTGCAGCTATGAAGAGCAGCAACACATATCGGGATGGTCTCAGACGGATAGTTTTACACCTGTCTCATTTCATCCCCACTTGGTCGGGCGGGGGGGGGGGGTTGCTGGGCTGGCGGCCATCGTGCAGACCGCCGTGAGACAGGATACAGTAGAGTGAGTAAAAATAGCCCCGCCTCTGTGTGCCACAGCCCAGACCACGGCCGAGTGTATGCTCTCCATTAGGAGAGGGTGTCGGAGCCAGTTTTCAGGAAGGGATGGGATCTGCTTTATTTTTACAAGGACCCCCTCCCCATGCCGAGCAGTTCAGGGAGTGATAATGGAGTGCTGATATCAAGAACAGTCTAGGGTGCCGCGTATTTCCTGCCAGATCCAGACTGACAACCACGAGTGGAACGTTTCGTCAACTCTCAATGTCGTAAAAAATAAGTTAGAAGGCTGTAATTGTATTAAAGTAATTAATAATTTGCTTTCTTAGACTTTCAGACGTTTGTTAAAAATCATGTTAGTGTTTAGGCACACAGTAAATTGCTTCATTGTTTGAAAAGAAGCAGGGTTAAACCGTTTACCTTTAGTAGAGTTTATGACATTGAAGGAAAGGTTCCACTGTGTTGAGGGTTGGTCAGGCTTCTGAAAGCGGGCAGTCCCACACTGACCCGCCTTTGTCTCTCCCAGGGATCCCGACGCAGGCGAGCAGTGGCCTAGTTCACTTCAAAAATAGTTCGCTAAAGCAGGCCAGATTCTCTCTGATTCCCTTCATCTTTGTCCGTTTTAGAAATTGAAACACAACCAGGATGCAAGAGGCATCCTGTAATTCTTCAGCATTTAAAGCCCCTCCCTCCTTTTTTAACCGATTTTTGTGTCTTTAGCATTTCAGGAGAATTTGTTGATCGGTCAAAGGCACGAATTGCTGCTAGAAGCCTTTTTAAAAATTAATTTTACATTGGACAAATTTACATTTGACTACATTTGACATTTAATCTAAAAATTATGCATTTCCAAACCTAAGCTACAGAAAGACAGGGCAACATTAATGATGCATTTAGCTAAGAAATGCTCAACAACCAGAATAATCAAGCATTACATCTCTGTAAACACCAAAACAATTGACTTTTGTTTGTTTGGGGGAGGGCGGGGCCTTCTTCTGAACAAGTGTTCCTTAACGACACTCACTGAATGTGACGTCTCTGTGACAGGTATGCTGCAGAATGGGAAGAAGTTTGACTCCTCCCGAGACCGGAACAAGGCCTTCAGGTTCAGCATCGGACGGGGTGAGGTCATTAAGGGCTGGGAGGAAGGACTAGCACAGGTAAGACGGAGGAAGGGGAAGAAGTCTCTTGACACTTAACCCTGAACTACTCACCTTTACATGAACCATATCACAATCAGTTCCATGTGTACTTTAGTAGACAGTTTATAAAGTTTACTTTATTTTTTTCAAGTTCTGGAAAGAGTATTTTTTTACAAATTACAGAAGCTTATATTGTGTCCTTGCATCCTTTTCCAGAGAATTTGTATTGCAAATGCTCTTAAAATCATTAACTGGCAATCAGACAATGAAAAAGAATAAAAACCACAACACCAGGAAAATGACTGTAGTGCAGTTCAACTGCAAAAGGAGGGAAAAAACAGCATTGAAAATATGCTAATGACTTTCTTCTTCTCTTCTGTGCTGTAGATGAGCCTGGGCCAGAGGGCAAAGCTCACCTGCACACCAGACATGGCATACGGAACAACAGGCCACCCAGGGGTCATCCCTCCAAACGCAACACTTATATTTGACGTGGAACTCCTCAGTTTAGAATAATGCATGAGATGAAATGAGTGGCTCAATAGCTCATGGGTCTGCAGTCGCCACAGCTTCGCTCCGCATCGAGAACACACTTGGCCGAAGTCTCCCACTCTCCATGTTTTTCTGATTTCTACAGCCTTCTTTAGTTCAGTATTTAAGCGTATCCACTGTTACTTTTGTTGTCAAAATGGATGCAGCGAGGTTTCTCATACACTCCGGTTCGATTTCTGTTTTTCTCAGTTAAAGGCGGCTAATCTCCTTTTAATTTTAGAAGAGTTTTGTTGTCCCACGGGGCGCTCGGTCGGTCATCTGATGAGCTCTTTCACTTTGCTATCGAAAACAAACGATGCCTTATGATATCAACGCCAGAGGGAGGAGCAATGTGTTGGGTTCATATGAACCACTGTCTGCATTGACACTTTAATAAATTGTCCTGCTGAATTCTCTGAAGGATATTTGGTATATTGAGTGTATTTTATGTCCCTTATGAAACACTGGCCGCCAGTGTTCTCTATCCAGTTAAGTGGTTCTTAAACAGTTCTGTACAACGTGCTGGGAAAAAGAAAAAAGAAAAAACAACAACATTGCTGTTATGACAACGTTTACAGACCAACTCGTCAATAAAAATGGCATGTACAAAGCTGAGACGGCCGTGTCCTGTGATCAATCATGTTCGACAACACTGCTTCCTAGTGGTCATTCTCTGTAGGTTCAGAATGTCACATCATTGACGATATCGGTTGGGTTTGACGATAGTGATTTAAAAAAAAAAAAAATACGGATAAAAGCATACAGTTATTTATTTGAAAGTACAATTTCATTATTAACAACAGTTATTTTCGGAAAAAATAGTGCACTGTTGCAAATCTAATTAAAATACAAGCGCTTGGGGTACTATATTTACTTCCGGTGTAAGAGGTCATAGTTTGTGGGCTGACGGTATCGTGTGATTGGTCGACGTTTGTGTTATGAAATCTCATTGGACGTGTAGACACGCCTGCCGTCGACGTGCTACAGCAGAAAGACACAAGGTCAGAATTTTTTTATAACCTGTGAAAAAACATACTTTCTGTGTATGTAGTTAATCCCACCGAAATGCGATTTATTTGCCAACCTTTATACGAATAAACGTTTGAGCCAATTTTCCAACTGTCAATCGCGCAACTTTGGCTGAAGTGCACAAACTGCGCTCACTTTGCGACGCAATGTTGTTGTCAACATGAAATTAATGTCGTACCTCTAAACTTTCTGACGACATTAGTATTTTTCGTGTAGCATAGTCGGGATGCCGTCTTAATAAATAAATAAAAAAACGTTCGCAGCAACGCTAAACTAGCTAGCATGGCGCTGTAGCAATCAAATATAACTTCAGGTATAAAATATGAACCTGCTAACATTAGCCGCTGGACACGCAGTGTGGGACATGTCCAGGTCGTTGCCTATTATCCTTGATGTGAATGCTTTCAGAGCTGGAGTGGTTTGCTGTATTCACGCATGTCTCGCAACTGTTACTTATTGTGTGAACGTTGCACAACTGTCCCTCTAACAAAGTACTAATATGCAACAGGAATTTACTTCACTGCAAAGCTAGCCTTGAATGTTTTCTGTTTTTTTTTTAAAGAACATAAACACAATGGAAAGAATGGGCACAGTTACATAACGACAAATAACAATACCAAACAGTGCCATTAGATATTAGAAAAATTGCACTGCACTTTAGGTTAAAAAAAATAGCAGGAAAACAGGGTTAAGTGATTTTATTCCTCCGCATAAAAGTGACGGAGATTGTGCCATATTATAGTCGTGCTGTCACTAATCAAACTGACTGGCTGTCTATGCTTCTTTTTGCCAATCCCCGGCGATCCTTGCACAACTGCAGGATGCTGACTGCACAGAGGGCATGTGCAGCCACGGCTGCCCGGCACCTGCTCAGAGCTTCGGCCTCCTCGGCTGGCACGCACCGCTGCCTGGTCCACACCTCCGTACCGTGCCAGGACAAGGCCGAGCTGCATCCGGAATGGGCCGCCCTGGCCAAGAAGCAGCTGAAGGGCAAGAATCCAGAAGATCTGATCTGGCGCACGCCCGAGGGAATCAACATAAAGCCTGTGTACACCCAAGCAGACTCGGCTGGCAGGAGAGACGATTTGCCGGGAGAGTTTCCGTACACCAGGGGCCCCTATCCCACCATGTACACCAACAGGCCCTGGACTATCAGACAGTACGCCGGCTTCAGCACCGTGGAGGAGAGCAACAAGTTCTATAAGGACAACATTAAAGGTATGTATTGTATGTTAGAATGCTCACATGACAGTTTGTATTCCTTCAGTTTGGGCATTAAATTGAAAATCAAAGTAAATTGAAGGCCAAAATCCATTAAGATAGTTTATTGATTAAATGCCTAAGCAGATGTGCATGTTTGTCCATTGATATATTGCATATTCATTGATGTTCTATCATCTTATTTACCAATTTGACACACTCTAATCCTCTCCATCGCTCATTTCAGCCGGTCAGCAGGGTCTCTCCGTGGCCTTTGACCTCCCGACGCACCGCGGCTACGACTCGGACAACCCCCGCGTGCACGGCGACGTGGGCATGGCCGGGGTCGCCATAGACACGGTGGAGGACGTGAAGATGCTCTTCGACGGCATCCCGCTGGAGAGGATGTCCGTTTCCATGACGATGAATGGCGCCGTGATCCCCGTGCTGGCCATGTTCATCGTGACCGGGGAGGAGCAGGGCGTGCCCAAAGCCAAGCTGACGGGGACCATTCAGAACGACATCCTGAAGGAGTTCATGGTGCGCAACACCTACATTTTCCCCCCGGAGCCCTCCATGCACGCCATCGCTGACATCTTTGCGTACACGTCCAAGGTAGGTGCTGCCCGACTTGTTAGCGTCCTCCCACCTCACGTGGCATCGGGGCTGCACCGGGGCTACACCGGACATCTGGCTGATTTTTTTTGTTTTTGTTTCCTTGCCCTCTGTGTCACCAGCACATGCCCAAGTTTAACTCCATATCCATCAGCGGCTACCACCTTCAGGAAGCTGGGGCTGATGCCATCCTCGAAGTGGCTTACACCATTGCTAATGGCCTGGAGTACTGCCGCACTGGACTCAAAGCGGGCTTGACCATCGATGAATTCGCCCCGAGGTAACTTGACAGCGGAAGTAGCCGTGATGTACCGACAGGAAGCCAGTATAATTGTGTGCGATGCCGCTGATCAACGTTTCAAAGGAAAAATCAATAAGAATAGAATAGAATAGAATAGTTGCAACCAAATTGCAGTTTTGAGCTATATTGCACCCTATTTAAAAAAAGAAAGATCTCATGGAGATATAAAAGTCATAGAGTCAGATAAAATCAACATTGTTAATATAAAGCAATGCTTAAAAACTGACAGTGTGCCAGGCTTGTCCAAGGTTTCTTATAAAGTCCATTTATGAGGTGCTGAGAGGTCAGAGGTGGTCTGAGCTGGACTGCTCTTTGGCGCAGTTGATGATGATGTGTGTGTGTGTGTGTGTGTGTGTGTGTGTGTGTGTGTGTGTGTGTGTGTGTGTGTGTGTGTGTGTGTGTGTGATAAGTTGCTGTTGTGCTGTTGAGCTCCACTTTTTAATTGTCTGTACAGCGGACAAGCGATTAGTTAGCGCTGCCGCTGTGCCGCTAGGAGGTCAAGGGTCCAGTCAGTTCTGAATGTTCTCTTCTGTGTCCGCGTGGGTTCTTTCCAAGTACTCCAGCTTCCACCCACAGCCTAGTGATATGCACATGTGGCTAATTGGCGACCATCCGTAGGTGTGAACACAAGTGCGGATCGTTGTTTGGCCTCGCTGCGTGGCCCCGCCTCCACTCTAGGGCAGCTGGGATTGGCTGTGTGACCCTGAGTGCAGGAGAGGAGCTGATAGAATACAGATTGTTTTTTATTTTTGTGTTTTTTTTTTTTTTTTTGCCCACGCTACAGGCACAATTTAAAACATTTACTGCTAGCAGGACTTGAGAACCCAATCTATCCGAGTCAGGATGAAAGTGTCACCTGACAGGGTGACGGCAGGAGATACCAGGGAGTTGTCGCTTAATTACGGAGTTTACACCGCGCTTCCTTTCCGCTCCCAATTAAGCAGCTGAGCTTTGGTTAGCAATCTCACCCTCTGCCACGGCGCCGCGTTGCGTGAGGCGCCTCAGAATGTGGGAGACACTGCGTGTGTGTGTGTGTTTGACCAAGGAACATGATGTTTGACTGGCTTAGCTGTACTTTGCTGTTGAATTAACTCCTCCTGATCATTGGTTGGACCGCCGCATGAGACAGAACGACAGCATAAATTATCTGCCAGTTAAATTTAGGATATCAAAGGCTGTTTGCCAAACAACATACAGCTCCTGCTGCGTCCTGTTAAATCCACAGTGACACCACTGAGCCAACTTTGCATATCCTCACACAAACTTCCACTGGTCGGTGTTAAGTGACACTTTGTTGGAGCTTATGTTCTGGCTGAGGTTGTTCAGTTTGTCATTTTTTCTGTGTTTTTTTTTTTTCCGTCAGGTTGTCCTTTTTCTGGGGTATCGGAATGAACTTCTACATGGAGATTGCCAAGCTAAGGGCGGCCAGGAGATTGTGGGCCAACCTCATCAAGGAGAATTTCCAGCCTAAGAATCCCAAGTCGCTCCTCCTGCGCACTCACTGCCAGACTTCAGGCTGGTCCCTCACCGAGCAGGTAAACAGTCGCTTCCTCTCTGAAGCATCAGAATTAGAAAAACCGAACCCACAGCGATGGAGACTTTGCCCCTCAGGATCCCTACAACAACGTGGTCCGGACCGTGATTGAGGCCATGGCGGCCGTGTTCGGCGGGACGCAGTCGCTCCACAGCAACTCCTTCGACGAGGCCCTGGGCTTGCCCACGGTGAAGAGCGCCCGCATTGCCAGGAACACCCAGATCATCATCCAAGAGGAGTCTGGCATCCCGAAAGTGGCCGACCCCTGGGGCGGCTCCCACATGATGGAGGCTCTCACGGATGACGTCTACAACATGGCCTTAAAGGTTCTGAAACAGACTTGACCTGAAATCTGAAACAATGACACAGTCTCAAAGATGCTGTGATTTATGAGTGACGGCTGACGTCCGAATTCAATTCAATTAGATTTGATTCAATTATACTTTATTAATCCCTTGGGAGGGTAATTGGCTTTTGAGACACAACACAACACCACAGAAAAAGTATAAAGTGCTGTCAGTTATAAAAAAGTATAAAAATAGAATATTAAAAATTAAAAATTAAAATATTTTATTTGTAATTAAGGACGGACGGAGAACCGTTAATGATCCTTCAGCAGCTTCACCGACAGAAACGACTTTTACCTCCTCTTGATAGTCAAGTCTGACTTCTTCTTCTTCTTCTTCTTCTTCTTCTTCTTCTTCTTCTTCTTCTTCACCTTCTTCTTCTTCTTCTTCACCTTCTTCTCCTTCTCCTAGTTCATCAAAGACATTGAGGAGATGGGAGGCATGGCCAGAGCAGTGGCGGAGGGCATCCCCAAACTGCGCATTGAAGAATGTGCCGCACGCAGACAGGCTCGCATCGACTCAGGTAGAGTGCCAGGCCTGCACCTGGAGTCATACTACGCCCCCACTACGCCCCCACTACGCCCCCACTACGCCCCCACTTCACCCCCACTGCCCTAATTTCACCTCAAATAATATCCACTTCTCCCATATGTACATCGTCCTTGAGGGCAAATCATTTTTCATTAGGGGATTATAGGAATAAATTAGCATGGAAATGAGCTTGATAAAGTTGTCATCCATAGGGCTCGAAATTGTGAATTTCATTGGATTAGAACTAAGGAACGGAGACCCTGGAGGCGCTGTTACTGCAAGGCTTTTTCCCAGAACCCTTTGATGTGTATACTAATTATTTCTCATCGACCCTCCGCCTCAGCTTAGCAGCACGGCTCTGCTGCCTGTCGTTTATATGTAGAAAAAAAAATCAAATGCCCCCCCCACTACCATCACAAAGTGTGTGCTCATTAGGCCCTGATGAGCCACCGTCGTTCTCCCCTCAGGGTCAGAGGTCATTGTCGGCGTGAACAAGTACCGTCTGGAGAAGGAGGAGAGCGTGGAGGTGCTGGCCATCGACAACACCATTGTTCGGGAGAAGCAGATTGAAAAGCTGAAGAAGGTCTGTGTCGTTTTTGTTTGATTTTTTTCTTCTGACAGAGCAGATTATTATTATTGCATGAGTTATATAGGCACTGGTTTATAAAATACATAATTATTCCTAAATGTTTTTTTAATGCACAATCTGCTTTTTACCAATGCTTTCTGATGATTTCAAATATTAAAAAAAGTGCCTGTAGTTAGAACATCCGTCTCCTGATGATAACAGCTGCAACAGCAGTAGTGACAACTGAAATTGCTGCTTCAAAACGCAAAATGTTTTGTACCTCCACCCTCCTCAAAGTGGGGTCTGGCGGGACGAGATTTGACGAGAATTACGGCTGATGCGCTTCGCACCATTCAATGGAAACACCTGCAAATCGCAATTGCGCTTTGCGAAAATTTTAAAATTTTAGAGTTATTGCTTTTATTTTGCGAAAAACTTTAATGGAAACGCAGCTATAGTCGAGGACAAACCCACTCTGTGTTAACGGGGTTTGGGTGGCCGTGTCTTTCCCACTGTGTCGCAGGTGAGGCAGAGCCGAGACCCCGAGGCGGCCAAGAAGTGCCTGGCGGCCATCGAGGAGTGCGCACGGACCAGGGAGGGCAACCTGCTGGGCCTGGCTGTGGAGGCGGCGCGAGCCAGGTGGGCGACCCCCCAACCTCACTGTGTCTCTGACCGACACAAACACTGAACATCCACATGCTGTCGACTCACAACTTCCCTCCAGTGGCCCCTGATGTGCAAGTATTTTAGATAGTGCAGCATCGTTGAAGCATGAATCTCTTTCTCTCTCTCTTTCTTTTTTTTTGTTGGTGACTTTACACGGGCATCACTGAGTCAGTCAGTCACTTGTGCTGTTATTTAAGTGCAAATCATCAACTTGCAGGCAGCCGCATTCCGCAGATGTTCATTGCTTGCCTCACCAATCTGCTGCAAGTGAGTTACTTGCCATTCTTCAGCGCCATGTTATTGAAGAAAAGATTGACGGCAGCCTTTAGAGTCTCCCACAATCAGTAGCACACATCATGTGAGCAGCCGCGCAGCTCGCACCAGTGCTCAGTGAAAAATACCACTGTAGCCATTTCAGCATCAGCGGCGGTGATCGACGGGTGACAATCAAACACTCTCGCTGGTTTTGTTCCTTTCTCCTTTCAGCCTCCTTTCCGGTTAAAGTAGAAGAGCTGTGTGACCGCTGTTCCTCTTTCAGATGCTCGGTGGGCGAAATCACAGACGCCATGAAGGGCGTGTTTGGCGAGCACAAGGCCAGCACCAGGATGGTGAGCGGCGCCTACCGCAGCGAGTTCGGAGAGCATGAGGAGATCGACGCGGCCCACAACAGGTAGGACATTTGAAATTAAAATCTAAAAAAAATCCCTAATTAGCACCGAGCAACAAGTCAACCTTTTATTCTCTTCATTCTAATGAGTTCTGTTGCCTTTCTTAAATGACAGAATTGTGGATTTCAAGAGGAACGAGGGCAGGAACCCGCGACTGCTGGTGTCCAAGATGGGACAAGATGGTCACGACAGAGGCGCCAAGGTCATCGCCACTGGTTTCGCTGACCTGGGCTTCGACGTGGACATTGGACCTCTGTTCCAGGTCAGTTTCAGGCCCCTGCCAAGTACACAGGGATGCATATTTAGTACAGTCCGACTTCATTGGCGATGCCAAATTAGTTTGGGCATACAAAGAGAATATCATCTAATCCTGGAGCGCCACTACTTCTACTAGTGTTGTTATTTTAAAATATTAAATTGAACCCAAACCAATAAGATTACATTTTGTAGCCTACACAATTGTAGATATTTTGTTTGTTTTAAGCTCATGCTGTCACGTAAGTGATCTGATACCAGACATTTTAATTGTGGTTTACTGGACTGGACTCAGCAAGCTGGAGCGAAGCCTCTAATCTCTCTTCCAATTGCAAATTACTGTCAGAAATCTCAACAAAAGGTTGTGTTGTTTGTTTTCAAACCATTCGCATCACTTTCTGTTTAATTTGGTTTAGATTACCCAAATAAAAAAAAAAAAAAGATTTGCTTTTTTCCCATGTGGTCTTAAGATAGGAGCTTCTCTCTTGATCAGTTGATCAGTATGCCTGAAGGCCTCCATGCATAAAACCCTTTAATTTCACAATATGACATATGGGTCAGCCGACTGGTATACGCTAATGGAAACAGCAATAGTGTTTCTCATAACAGGACCTTGGAATCTGTATTTTAAAAGAGCAGGGTGTAAGAAAAAAAAAAGACCTTCACAGTTTCATTGAACGCTATAGCTGTAGCTGTGAATGTTTTTATTCATGAGTAGATATGATCTGCCGCCTTTGTACTGGTTTTCTCGTCTTGAAGCCATGCGTTGGGGGACAATCTAAAGAGCAGGACCATAGAGTTTCATAGAGGTTTCATTTTAAAATAGCTTCCCAGGCAGAGGGATATAATATCATGTTGTAATGAGTGAAATGAGTTTGTGGAATTTAGACCTGGAGTCTTTTTCTGTCAAAGCTGTTTTTTCACACACGTTGTATAAAACATCTTCAGCTGTGAAAGCAGCTTAGAATAATATGAAAACGATCCTTCAGACTGCTGCGATAAGGCCTTTTTAATCTTCTTCTTCACCCCCTCTCCCTGTGTCTTACTTCCGCTGCGGCAGACTCCGCTGGAGGTGGCCCAGCAGGCCGTGGACGCCGACGTCCACTGCGTCGGGGTCAGCACTCTGGCGGCGGGACACAAGACGCTGGTCCCGGAGCTGGTGAAGGAATTACGGAATCTCAACAGGCCGGATATCCTGGTGATCTGCGGAGGCGTCATCCCGCCGCAGGTGGAAATTCATTTTTCACTAAAATAAATGACCCCCAGCAATCCCCAGCATGCCGAGCGGGTCCTGATAACGGCTGACAATGACTGATACTCGGTAGTTATAGGGGAGTAAATGAATGAAAACTAATTGACATAATTGCTTTTTTTCAAGCCAAGTTGATCGAACTGTCTCATAAAGGCAGTAGTTGACTTGCTGCTTTCTGTGTAATGGGTTTCTATGACGACATCATACCCTCCTGAAAGCCACTGCACAACAGCTTCACCTGTGTTTTACTGCCCTGGCTGTGTGTGTGGGAGAGGGTAGGCCGATTTTTCCCAGTGGCCACTCGGGACACTGCAGCAAAAAAAATCCCATCGGCCTGAAAAGCATTTTTCCCATAGATCACAACACAAAAATAAAGGCCTTTAAAACAGCTGACAGAACGACTGTGACCTGAAACACAATTCATAGCAAATCTTCCTATTGTAGATTTTTTTCAGTTACGGCCTTTTAGTCATTTAAAAAAAAAAAATGAAACAAGTCGAAAGTTTTTGACTTCCGCATTAATGGGCCCATAGAGCGTGCGCAGTAGTGTCACTTCCCATCATGCCTCACATGATCTATTTGGCCAATCAGAACGATTCTGGAGAAGGTCACTTACAGACACGCTGGGAATAAACTCTTCTCTGGTGATTTTCTGGCCTTTATCATTTTTTTTAAACAACTAAAAGACCATAACTGAAAAATCTACAATAGGAAGATTTGCTATGAATCACGTTTCAGGTCACAGTCGTCCTGTCAGCGGTTATAAAGCGTTTAGTTTTGGATTGCGCCCTTTTTGGGCTCATTGGATTTTTTTTGCTGCTGTTCCTCAAGTGGCCACTGGGAAAAATTGGTGCTCGTCCACATTGCCAGTCCATTATCCAGTTCTAGGATTATGTTAGGATACATCCATGGCATGTCTGCGCTGGCTGCAAGCTCCTCACTCAGGCTCCTTCGTTCACATCATCCATATCTCATCCGCGCTCGTCAGGCAACTGCTCCGCTGCTTCAGGCTGGGTTTTGTTGTGCATGTAAGGTGTGTGCGTTGGGAGTGTGGCAGGGAGGGGGGGGGTCACAACCTAAGAGCTCCGATTGTGCATATTTAACACAAACGTCAGCGTGCGTTGCTGTGATAAAAGTCTGGCTGGCTCATTTCCTGCCATGCTGTTCATATCACTGTTAATTGTCCGCAAAACATTTTTCATCCTTTCCTCTCGCCGGGGTTTTTCCTCAGCTGCGCCGTGATTAAACCTAATTAAGCTAGTGATAAATGCTTTAATCACTCATCTCCGTGTAAACGCCCTCTCCCTCTCTCTCTCCCTCTCTCTCTCTCTCTCTCCTGCAGGATTACGAATTCTTGTACAAGAGCGGCGTGTGCGCCGTGTTTGGGCCAGGAACCAGGATCCCGCACGCTGCTTTGGAGGTCATAGACAACATCGAGAAGAACCTTGAAAATATTCGTCAGGCCATGTAGTTTAAAAACAAAAACAAAACAAAAAAAAAAAAAAAACAGCAAAAAAAAAAGAAAAAGTGAAATGAAAATTGAAAGACTTCTTCGCCTTCTTGTGTGCTGTCCACTTTGTAGCCGTTTGTACAGAATCTGCTTGACGTGTTTGCAGATGTCCCGTGTCAGAGCCAGTGGTGTTCTGAGGTCACATGATTAAAGCCTGTTTAAGGGTGTCTCGAGTCCTGTGGTTCATTGCAGTTGCAGTTGCGTCGCGTCCGTGACCGCTGACAAGGTATTACATTGTTGAGTTACAATCTGAAATGTATGGACCACGTCATAGACGTATTTCCATTAACTTTGAAATTGGAGGTTGAAAAATACACCCAATTGACAAAAATATCAATTTGTAGCATTATACTCATGTATATTGCTGGAAATATTGTCTGGTTTGCATGAGGTGATACTATGGCTCATGCATAATATAACGCAGTACTTTGCTCTGTCAAACACACAATCCTAGTAAATGCTTTACACTGACAGTGCTGGCGATCCAAAGCCTTCATCTGCACTTTCCTCCGCACTGCTATGTTCCCCAATGACTGGCAGCGGCTGCCGCGCTTCACTTTTAAATCCCCAAGGTCGCGTCGATGGTGTGGACCGAAGAAGCCGAGAATCGAACGGCTGATCCTTGATCCTCCAGTTTGCATATAAACAGCGCTGCGTCCAGAGCCACTGTGTAACGCATGATTTTAACATTTGCTGGGCTCTCAGTATCCGTGTGCAAATGACCTAGGGGGGATGAGATACATAAGACATGGTGAGCCGCTCCTCGGGTGGGTCTGGTTCCGGGCTCATAAGCACCTTGCATCGATCCGTAACCTCCACCAGTGCAGTGACGTGTGTCACTGAAGGCCTGATATGTTGTCATTGGTTCTGGAGCTTCTGGAGTTGTGGAGTTCTGAATTCTGGAGCTGCAATAGTATTATTTTTTTGGGGGGTGAATATAGATCGTTGTCATGAAGAATTGTGGAAAAAAAATTCCCCTGGTCAATGATCGAGGCGAAGGAGGTTGGACTGCAGATTGATTGCATTTTGGTTGCACTGAATAAACAGAGATCATCACCCTCACCATGGCTGTTATTGGTATTTAATTATTCCATCTTATTAGGAAGGAGGGGCTACATTTCTTCTCTGCAATTTCTGTCTCTTAGCCATGGCACCTGCCTTTTTTTTTTAAAATTGATTCACCTTTTCCCTGATGCGGTTTTGTTTTTGTCCACTTTAGCTGACTCACTGCTGACCACCTTCCAGTTTCCCTCTCTGCTTGCTAATCATTTTAAACAGGACCACCTGCTCATCAGCTGAGATGGTGAGGCCCATGAAGCAGCACAAATAAACGTTGAGAAACGAATCAGGCTAATCTCCGCGTCCGGAACACAAAGCACGGCCGAGAGGGTAAGTTGAAAAGTACAACACAGTTACATAAAGAAGAAAAACAATCAACCTTGCAAACTGCAACTGCCCTGGACGTACGGAAGAAGATTAGGGCCACAAGAAGAGAAAAAAAAAGAAGTTTTTTTTTTTTTTTCAAGTTTCCAATTCGAGAATAAAGTTGAAATTTCAAGATTGAAGTTGAAATTTTGGGAATGAAGTTAATGTAAAAAAGAAGAAATTTTGTGAATGTTGCGTGCACTTTTAACTGTGGGAAACAGGGTTATTCCACCTTCGATATCATTAATCTTGAAATTTCCACATTATTCACAAAATTTCCACTTTATCTGCATTGACTTTATTCATGAAATGTCTACTTTATTCATGAAATGTCATCTTTTGCGATGACTTTTTTCACGAAATTCTGACTTTATTCACTAAATTTCAACTTAAAACTCGAAATGAAACCTTCAATAAAAACCTCCTTCCTGTAATATCTTTTTCTCTCTTTGTGGCCCTAATCCTCCTTCATACTGGAGGTCACACTCCACACGAGGGTCTGTAATAAAATCTGCAGTGGAAACGCGAGGAGAGTTAAGTTTAAAAAAAACGTGCAACTTGCCATATTTATTTACATCTTATTTTATTACATCTTCATTCCATCTCTCTGTCAGGACAAAGTGTCTTCACCGCAGACACATTTGTCACGTGCGTCCCGTCCACCGTTTTTGTGCCAAAGTGCGCTACAATTAGAGGCAGAGAAGCGAGTCACTCATCTCGACAGCAGCCGCAGGTTGCAGAGGAGAAAACCACCACGTCAACAAACATTGATGCAAACACGTCAGACACAACCAACAACCAAGAACAAAAGCGATGTTGAAGGGTCCACAGCAATTGCCCCCCGAAGGCGACTTTGCTTAAAACCCTGATGAATTCCTAATGTTTTTTTTTTATGTTTTATTTTGGCAACTCGAGTGGCGTGAGGAATGTGAGATACACGCTGAGTGTTTCATGTTTTGGTCCCTGTCTGTGTCTTGTCAACAACTCTTTTTTCTTCGTACAGGGTTGTGTACTATTGACACATGTAAACAACAACTGAGTCACTTGACTATTCGTGTGCTAGCTGGACATCCCGTTGGTATTATAACCTTAAGGCAAAAACATTGCAGTTTCACAGTTTCATGGCTGCAGTTCTAAAAGTGTATTTTTTAAAAGTGTCGAAATTTATGAAGATTTCTTCTTTGTATTTTATTATTCTCTTACAGACACCAGAGCATGTAATAGTGCATACAGTGTGTGGCTGAGATCCATTTGCAACAAATGAATAAAACAACGAGACAAACAAGCACAAAAAAAACCCATCCAGCCATAGATGGGGTGGTTCTATGTGTGTGTGTGTGTGTGTGCGTGCTTTGCTGGTGTTCTTGAACAAGGCTTCTTCTGAGATCGTTACCCTCCCCCGCCTGTTAGGACACCACTAGTGAAAGCTATCTTGTTTATGCTTGTTTAAATTATATTTACTCCTTGTGTTCTTTTTTTTTTTTTTTTACATGACTGTAATCACATTATTTTTTATCTCTCCCACAAGAAACCTCAAGCACAGGCCTTTTTTGTTTGTTTTTCTCAACCCAAGATGACGGCGCTGGACTCCATCTCCTGCAGGGTCTGCGTCATTTCCCTGGTCTTGGCTTCGCTGTTGGCCATGTAAATGCTGCTGACCCTGGTGCCGTCGGGGACGCCGGTGCCGAGCCACCGCCGCCACAGCTGCCTCACCTCCGCCTTAAAGTTCTGGCTGAAGATGTAGTAGATGAGCGGGTTGTACACGGTGGAGCTCTTGGCGAACATGCACGGCAGGAGGCTGACTTTGGGCGAGATGGTGTTGCTGTCCTGGAGGACGGACCACAGGCTCACCATGCCGTACGGCGACCAGCAGCCTATGAAGCCAACGGTGATCAGCACGGCGATCTGCAACGGGGGGGGGGGGGATAGGCAGGGTCGGGAAAGATTCTTAACATCTCGTCTGTTGTGTGAGTAGATGGTAGATTTGTAGATTGGTGGCGCTTGTGGAAGGTCCCACAAATTTACTCAAGTCAACCCTATTTTTTTTAAGATGAAAATGCTAAAATGTTTCTTTGACAGTGACTTTATGTTTGAGAGAAGTAAAGTTCTGGCCAAAAAAAGATAAAGGAACTGATTTTTTTCTTTCAGTTTGACAGTGTTGGGAATATTACTGTGCAACTACTTTGTTTGTTGTGGTGTGTGAATGTGTTTGAATGTATTTTTAATTTTTAAAGCTGTGTCGACGACAAATTTCTGTTTTTTCTTTGTTTTGTTTTTTGACTGAAAAACAGACAAAAAGTTTCTGTCTGTTATCTTCTTCAAATGTAATTGGTTACGATGGCAAGTTACCCTACTGAAAATATGATAGTGGTGTAGTATCAAAGTAATCTACCTATCTATATTTGATTATATTTTGATTACTTTTCTAAATGTTGAATAAATGTTCTCAACTGTTTAGACCTGACAGTGTTAAACTTCCAGCAGGACTCTAAATGGATACTCTAAATCTTTCCAGTAATGTAACTGATTACAGTTGCCTTTATTTTTTAAAATAAATGATGCAACAATGTATGTATGTATGTAATGCAACACTTACGATGAGCAGCCGGCGGTGCAGCTTGATGATGTTGGGCACGTGGTTGGCGTTGTTCATGGTCTTCTTGTAGGTGACGTAGAGGTTGATGGCGATGCCGAAGTAGCAGCCGCAGATGATGATGGAGGGCGCCACCAGGTTGAGGGAGAACATGGTCAGGACGAAGGAGAAGCCCTCGTGCTTCATCTGCGCCCAGGCCAGGGAGCAGGACAGGCCGAAGGGCTCGGGGCCGTAGCGGCCCCAGCCCAGGACGGGGAACAGGGCCCAGATCAGGCCGTAGAGCCAGATCCACACGCACATGATTTTCACCGTCCTCCAGGTGATCTTCTGGTCTGCTCGGGACGAGAGGAGATCAAAGATGTTGGTTCGTATCCCAGCTATTTACTAAGGTATTAATTTTCTCTTCATTCTTTGGGTTTGCTGTAGCGTGGTGTTTGTGGAAGTTGACTTTCTGTTATTCTCGGGGCTGGGTAACATGTGGCTACATCTGCTCGGGTTAAGTGATTCATTTATAAAATGAGCAATGCATTCACTATGTTGTTCTGGCAGCATCTGAAAATATGAGCTTCATAGCAACAGCCTACTTGTTTTTGATGTAACATTTGACAGGTGTATCTGATTGTACATGTGCACATTTGATTGATCAAATAAACGAAACTAACCCCCTCCCTAAAAAAAAACAACAAAAACCTAAAACTGAAAAAAATATTCACATCTATTGCAACTTAGAGTTTCCAATTCACCTCGTGTGCGAGTCTTCCAAATCTTTATTTTGCATCAAAGAAAAACGGCACATCCGACCTTCTGTTCACGCCGGGGCGAGATTGCGGTCGCACTGAGCCGTCTGATCACACTGACTGGTGAAAGCATTTCGGATTCCCATCGGCATGTGAGCCTAAGCTAACAGTACGCGTCCTGTTCACCTATTGCACGCATGTCACGCCATTATCTACATCAGCACCCGGGCGTCTTAACGTCTGCGGGCTCCTCGGCCTTCCGGCTGCCCAGGGAAAATACACACGGTGGCATTTAGGGCAAAGCTGGACCTGAGTCACGCACAGTTGCAGATGCAGATTGCAGATTCTCCTCGGAGTGAACGCTTTTCCGAGGAAAGTCGGCCCGTCGCGTAATAAATGCGTTCCGCATGAGCGACTTACTGCTTTTGCTTTTCATAAATGAGTTGCACGCGATCCGAGCGGCACCTTGAGTCGGCGTCCTCCTCCTGAGGTTTCTTAAAAGAGGACTTTAAAAAATTAATCTGCGTGTTGACGATGATCTGCGACGCTCTCTGTCAGAAGCTGTTTTGCGTCATGTTCGCTTATTACCCCTCGTCAGAGGTGTCACG
This sequence comes from Thamnaconus septentrionalis, assembly GCA_009823395.1. Taxonomy (NCBI): domain Eukaryota; kingdom Metazoa; phylum Chordata; class Actinopteri; order Tetraodontiformes; family Monacanthidae; genus Thamnaconus; species Thamnaconus septentrionalis. The sequence continues at coordinate 5,525,636 of CM020519.1, read as the reverse complement.
AGTATTCACTTTGTACTGTAGTAAGTACAGATACTTTTCATTCCTGATACTACGGCTGAATGAAAATTCTGCACTTTGCAACCGTTGATGGATGATTAATAAACACTTGTATGCGCACATAATTCTTTTTCTTTGTCTTTTTTTTGGAATTCTAAGCTTGGATCTTCTTACTTGGAGACTGCAGATTGAGGGAGACGATGAAGCGCACGACAGCCAGGAGGGTCAGGTTCATGATGCTGGCCACTCCGAAGAAGAAGCCCGCCAGGCCGTACAGGACGCAGGTGGCGTCGCCGCCGATCCAGTGGTGGCTCCAGGCGGCGGCCACGGCCAGCGGGTACATGGTGACGGACGCCCCCAGGTCGGTCACCGCCAGGTTGACGCAGAGCAGCTCGGGCGGCTTCATCTTGGACGACTTCCTCGCCGCCATGATGATGACCAGCAGGTTTCCGACGATGGATAGAATGGCTGGGGGGGAGGAGGAGGGAGGTGGAGGAATGTGAACGCCAAGGGGTCTGATGTGATGTGCGCACATCTAAAGCCATCTGGCTGCCACTTAACAAGCAAAAGAAAAAAAATTACATATATTGCCTTGCGTTTGCTTCCCACTGCCGCGTCATCCGCTCAATACTGCCTCGCTCGCTCGCTGGTAATTAAATGTCAGATTGGTCTGGAACAGGAGTTCACATGCACTCACCTCTCAAGTCAATCATCTCCTACCCGCCGTTCATTTGTCAGGCACTTTGTGACTGCAATGTTTATATCACGACTCATTTTTCTTCCCTTTTTTAATGTGCTGCTGCTTGTGTGTGCTGCTGGGACTCGCTTGCTAAAGGTTTTTTTTTTTTTTAATCTTAAGCTTAAAGGTTAAATGGTGTTATACAAACAGCCCCAGTTAGGCGCACGCTCAATTAAACCCGAGCTCGATCAATAACATCGATTGGTCTCGCAGTTGGATCGAGAGAGAAAAAAAAAAAAGACGTGAGACTTTCTTACATCAGTACTTGGTCCAATGTCTTCAGTTGAAAACAAGCCAAGCGTTGGACCTCCTCTGGGGGTCTTCTGTGCTGGCACGTCCCTGAGTGGCCTCGCTGAGGTGACTCAAGGAAGTTTGCTGCTGTCACTAACAGTTAACAACGGCGCTCTGAGATTTGGACCAGGCCAAGAGGAAAAATAGTCGTGACAAGTGATGCAGATCTTCATTTTGTTTTGAGATACACACAATTGGATGCTGTGTCCTTGAATAGTGTCGGCAGAGAGACTTCACCACAGTTCTATTTCTTAGTTATTGGCCATTCTTGACTTCACCGTCTTCTTCTCTGGATAATGAGCAAATTCCTTGAACATTTCAAATTTCATCCTTTTTTATTGGCCTCCAATGCCAGGTTTAAGTGTGTTTGGGCTAAATCTGCACCATACACACACTCCCAGTTTGACACTTATAACGTCTGATTCGCTAATTGCTATTTATTGGCCAAAGTCCATTCGCTTGCTAAACAATAAAACATCTTCTGACAAACAGGATGAACCAAAAACGTAAAACACTCTTCAACTTAGCTGCTCTTTATGTTGATAATATGGTACAGTCTTCATAGCGGCTCCACATGCAGAAGCAGTGACACCAATGGAGATGAATGATTTAAAAAATTATATCTGATAATGATAAGTTGGCTCCATAAGCAGAGCAGACAATGGTTTTAGCAACAGACTCACAGTTTCACACTCAAGCACTCTGCTGGCCCAAACCATCCCAATCTGCTTTTGGAATTGGATGCTTGTTGGAGTGGTCACCCCATATTTTGAATATTGATGCTTAGTTTTCATACAACTAGGTGATGTTCACTGCAAATTGCCGAATAAACTCCTTTCTACAGTTTATGTGCAACTTGCAGTCTAGCTTTTATTGGTCTTGCTTTCTTCATTCCAACCCAAATGGGATTTATTTTTGGTGGAGCTGCACAATATTGACTGCATTGGATTGATTATGTGTGTGGAAGGGTGCTGCATCTCGGGATTATTAGGGGGAAGGTAGGCCGGAGGAGAAGCGGAGACTGACGGGCAAATAACACAGTTGAGCCAAGATAAATACGAGAGTAATTACCCTGGTCTGTCAAGCCCGTGTCCAGTCGTCACGCTAAAAGCAACCTTCTGTGCCCCCCAAAAAAAAAACCCTCTGCAGAATATATATATATATATATATATATACATACACATATATATATACACTAAATGCCTCAGCCTGCAAAGTTTGGTAGGGGTGAGGTTGGGGGGTGCAGTCTTTGTCTTTGGACAAATATCTCAGTCACTAGATTTTTACTGGGCTTATTTTTTTAGTATCTATTTTTGTGAAGATCGTCTCGGGCTCGCAGTCTCCACGTGTTATCAGGCCTCCATACTGTGCCACCACAGTCCATCCACAAAGTGTGAGTCTACTCAGGCATGAGAAAGATGTGAGATCAGGCGGGAAAAAAGATGGGCAAAGTTCAACGTGGTGGTCCTCCCGTCTCCCGAGAGAAAAAATGTTTGTGGAGTGATGCTATCAGCCCCCAGCAATCCGTTTGCGATTTATTTTCCTTCAATGGCCAAAACCTAGAGCGACAACAGGGCCCCAGGCATGACCCTGTGTGCATTCTAAACAAACAAGACACTCATGTGTGGGGCCTTCCAATAAGTTATATGTGATCATGTTAGTGCACCCTTGTGTTTGTTTCCTGCTCTTTTAAAAAAAAAAAAAAAAAAAATGGCTGTGATTTTAACACAAACTGTGGTGAAACAAAACATGACATTTATAATAATATCATTATATGGAATCATGATATATCATGCAGGCTGGTGATATGATATATCGGGATATATCATGATATCATTGATATTGTGACATGTCATGCAGGCTGATGATATCAATTATCGTGAAATTGATATCATGAGATATCGTGATATCATTGATGATCACAATATCGTTGATATCATGATAAATCATGCTATCATTAGCCTGCAGAAAGAAGCAATGATATCGTTGAAATTTACAATGTGGACAACAACAACACCAACACAGAAGACACCCTCTCGCTTGCAGGCCTTAGCGGGCCACTAAACATTGTTCACAAAGGAGCGGTGATCGCGTTATAGACTTTATATCCGCATTTGCTCTGTGGAGGGTGAATGCTCGCCACACCGTACATAGCCCTGTCGGGGGGGGGTTCAGTGGACATGCGGCACAAAATTACAGTGGCTGTGTGTTGGCCCTTTTTCCTGATACTACGGCTGAATGAAAAATGTTTCCATTTGTCACCAGTTTCTCTATCTGTGCTCAGTTTGTTAGAAGTGAAGGTGAGGGTGTCAAGGACATGCTAATTAGCCCGGAGTAGGCCTTTTGGTGCTTGTTCGTGCCCTAAGGCTGCCGCCATACACCTACTGCGTTCAACTCATGAATATAACCTCAGCGAATCCACACATATGGAACACGTGACCCGTACCATTGTTTACCATGGTGATGCAGCTGCCTGTTATTCCTGAACCCCGGCCTCTTACGTTATTTGAACAAAGCATCTAAGCCTCCACCAGCCCTGGACTTATCTGTGGCATTTGTTCCTCGACCGTTATCACATAGGTAGGGCTGAAGACTGGAGCGCCGAACACCAGGGGGGATGTGTTATCGTGTGGGCATTTAGAGAAGACTGCAACCATGCCAGCACTGGATTCAAATGACGCAAACTGTATGATCAAACCAGACCATCTATTCTCCTCTGCACTGCAGTATTGGATGGAGTGTGCACTGGTTATGTAAAAAAGAAGGTTTTTCGCTGCTTTTTCAAAGGTTTTTTTTAATGCCTGACATCTTCTTTTCATTTCTGCTTCTCCTCTCTTTGCAACAGGCAAACCAAACAGCAACGTCAAGAGCGCAGCAGCTCTGAGACCGACTCAAGTTCTCCGCAGGATCAAACTCCTGCTGCACCAAATTCAAAAGTTCCAGCAGCGGCTGAGTTGACACAGAAGGAACTACGATACGAGGGTGAGTACTCACATAATTAGTTCTCGGGGGGCAATAGTGAACATTAATGCTTCAGTTTGGCATCCATTCTCATCAGTAATTATGTCTATTCAACAGAACACGTAATGAAGCAGACATTACAAGGTGACAGCGCAGGAAACCAAACCATGGGGGGAAAGGTAAGAGAACGGTTATTGACAGACTGAATTCTCCAGGGGTATTTTGTGTTTATCAACGTCAAAGAGAATCTTTGCTGTGTTCTGTGAATTGTGCAAAATAAGCTCTGACAAAACCTGCTGCCTTTGAAAGCACAAACTGCACACAAAACAAATGATACCCAAAAAAAAATAAAAGATGCATTCTAAATTAGCAACAAGTGGCGGTGTCTGTATTTACCTTCCGATTCAAACAAATTGAAGGCTGCTGGGCCTGTTCTTCAGGTTCGCCCTGGCAACCCGCATTACAATATGATCTGTGTTTAGTTCTACATCTGCAAAATTTAAGGCGGAGCAGCAGGTCTGCTCTTAGCGCGAGGCTTGCGTCAACAGTAAACGGTAGCATCTCGTAAACGCGACATCGATAAACTGGCATAATCTCAGTTACAGCAGGCGAGCAACGCTCAACTTCAGCAGGCTGTTTTGAACAGTAGGACCTGCACTGATGTGGTGCCAGCATGTCTCGGCTGACGTCTGATGTCAATGTCCATGTGGGGGAAATTCTTCTTCACCATCACGTGCGTCACAAACCAATTACGTTACATTACATTGCATATGACATCACACACAGCATGACATGGGACATATTTGATCCTACCTCCGCTATGCAAAAAAAACTATATATGTGTGTGTATATATACATACATATATATATATATATATATATATATATGTATGTATATATATATGTATATACATACATACATATGTATATATACTGTATGTGTGTGTGTGTGTGTGTGCGTATGTACTGAGTAGCATTGATCAATAATGACTGAATTATTGAGTATTTACAAACAGATCTAGAGTTGAACATCAATGCCCGTACTTCACAACAAAATCTATCTTTACTATACTCACCCAATCAGGCAACTGCTAAAACAAACCCTAAAACAGTTACAATGTAACTGTTTTAGGGCTTGAGCCAACACAATTTTGTCACATTTCAGAGAGGAGAATCAGCATATTTTTCTGATTTATTGAGTTTAACTAATCCAAATGTGCTTAATAGGATTAGTTGATTTCCTATTTGATTATGCAAAGCCCTTTGAAACGCCTTCGATTGGGTTTTAGCTCTTAATGAATAAAAGTTGATTGATTGATGGATGGATGGATGGATGGATTGATTGATGAAGCGACAACAAAATCTTTCAAAGGTTGTGCACTAAAGAGACGACAAACGCGTCACGGGCAGCTAGAATCACTATGAGAGCAGTCCAATTAGTACGACTGCACTGCAAATTGTTCTCTCTAACAGAGAAAAAGTAACAAACTGAAAAATTCCAGAAGGTTTTCTAAACATTTGGGTTTTTCCAATTAAGGAGAGTTTGAGTGCCGACCACGCTGTCAATTCAACGTGCAGTTTGAGTAAAAAAAAATCCAAAGACTGGAGGAAAATGAAGCATTCTGAAAGCTTGCTCAGTCTTCCCACTGAATATACTCTAGATAAATGTGTATAAGATGTCACATCTCCGATGATTTCCACAGGCCCTCTCATCTTCCACACTTTTCTTTCCATATCAGATATCTCTTTTCTCGGGTTTTCCTTTCAGCACCACCACTACCTCGTGAGTCAGAACTCACAAGTTAGAAAGTCAAGAATCCTCAACCTCCCTGAGAACAGCCGAGTGTGGCAGCCCCTCTCATCAGCACTGAGTGAAAAGCGTGCATTATCCGCTGTTTTTCTCATGAATTCTAGACGGAAACCATGCAGTTACCCACATATGATTGGCTGAATAAGGGCTGCGCCACAGGCACTTTCGATAATTCAGCCTCTGTTGTTTTAACCACAACTACATGGGGACCATTTGACAAAACAAACTCAATCGAACCAGCGTGAGTTGCGGGTCACAGGATGCGAAGGACCCGCGGGGAGCTCACACGCCTCCGATTCGAACCGCACAACTGGCCGCTCTTTCGATTTTCAATTAGAAAGATGTAGCGGAGATATAATATCAGCAGCGGCCGAGCGGTGCGCCCTGCTGCGAGGGAGCCGCGGGAGACTAATTGCGACCACCTCAGGCGACGTACACATTAATTTCCACACCTCTTACCATTCGTTTAGGAGAGCCGAGGCGTGAAGAACCTCTCTCCCCTGCGCCCCCCCAACCCCTAATCTCTCCCTGCCGTGCATGTCTTCATGGATGTGCTCATTCCTAACTTCCCATCTGTAGTTATTTGAAAACGTTCATCTTTAACGTTTGCCTTCCCCTTAAAAACATCATCGGCAGACCTTTCCTATTTTTTTCTTTTTAAAGTCCTAAGTTTGTGTGCTCAGATGCCGCGCGTCTTGCACTCTTCCCTGCCCTACACGGAATCACACACGCAGCGCGTGGCACTATTATATCACCGAGTCAAGCTCGGGGCTTCTTACCTATGACCAGCAGGTAACAACCTGTGCCGATGTCCACCGCCGGTGGCAAAGCAGAAGCGTAGATATCCATTAGATCCGTGAGGGGTGAAGTTCTGACGGTCGTGCGGGAATCGTGGTCTTTGGCGGCGGTCAGCGTGCGGCGCTGCTGCTGGTGCGTCCCGGCTTGTGAGCCATCTGTCGGAGTCTGGAGTGGGGAAGCGGAGAGGAGAGGCTCTCAGGGCGCAGCGCGTCTTCTGCTCCAGATGAACCTGCTTCAGCCTGATGTGAATACGCGTCTCCAGGGAGACCGACCCTCCACTGGAGCGTGTTGGGCTCCTGCGAGGGGTTGGGCAGGGGTTGGGGGTGATTAATCAAACTTTTATGCTTCACGTTAGGCACCTTCTTTGTTTTGTCTTTTTTTTACTGGGTTTGCTGCGGCAGGGCGTTTTTGCTTGTTAGTCGTGCCAGAGATTGAAGCAGGTTGTGTGCTGGTTGTATGTAGGTTATCTATAAGTCTCACAGTCTAAAGCTACAATGCACTGAAATTGACATATTTGTGTTTTCTATTGTACATCTTCTGATCGCTCCACTTCGAAACAAACTTCAGTAGCAGATTGCGATTTTATCGTGAAGTTTATCTCCGACTGAAAACTCCCCGTCCTCTGTAAGCCCGAAAGTCAATACGTCCGTTGGTTCGTGACACTTTCTTTTTTCAATAGCCGAAAAAAGACATCGACTTTTGAGGCCCTCGGACTAATTGAATCCTCGTCTTTGACTTCTCCTTCTTTGGGCGAGCCAAAGTGCCATCGCTCGCTCCTGCGGAAGAAAATCTATTATATATATTATATTGACTCATTGACACCCACCTGCCGGACAGAATGACATCGATGAATGACAGCTAGAGAGCAGGGACCATCCCATTTCTTCTGAGGAAATAGAAAAATGAAAGAAAGGTTTGACAAGATAATACAAGACTGCCTTCCCCTTTTCAGTGCCAAATTGTGTTTCCTTTTCACCTCTAGATTGTGTCTTGCCCAAAGCTTCCAGTGGATAAACTTTCTGAAACCCCCTTCATTTTTTTGCTCCTCCTTGAATTGCTAAGAAACCTCCCCCAGCAAAGGTTTGCTCCGCTGAGCTACACAAACAAGACCTGGAGTGCACTTTGAGATGACTAACACCCTCATAATGAGGAGGTCATCCCTACTGGCTCCTATTCATCTATTATCCGCTTGGAAGTATCTGCTGTCAACATTGCACCCTGTGAAGTTCTGACATCAGAGCCTGTGGAAAAGTCCCTGTCACCACCTTCTGGGCCCTCAAAGCCACTAGAGGAATATTTATAGCCAATTCAGACCTGGTCCACCCACACACACATGATCGTGGCTAGCAACTTTTTGTTTAACCTCTGGTTGAGAAGCCAGAGCTCAACTCTCCCACAGTGGAGACTAAGTAGCTGTGCAACATGTTAGACACCCTGGCTGACTCGTGACAAATTCTAATGGTGAGCGGCGTGAGGAGGCGGCGGCGCCGGGTTGTTTCAGCCTCGTGTTTGTCATTTATACCATTGTGGCTTGTTTTGAAAGGGTGGATTAGCTGTCAAGGACACAACCCGCACACTCAGCTTGGCGCCACGAGTGCACGTTCCTCAGAAATGTGGCACTATTGAAAGATAGCTTTCCGACATTCATGACGAAATGACAAATCACTTAATCTCACGTGCAAAGTTTACATTGGGATCAGGGCGAGGATTCACCATCTGGTACGGCACGCGTTTTTCTCGGCATCCTGCTCTTGCTGTGTTTTGTTGTCCTGCTTTATTAAGCGGCACTCGAGAGCCTTTCATCTTCCAAGCAATGTGGCTGATGAAATTCCTGGTATTGATGATGCCCGAGCCCACGAGTCTTCATGAAAATGGACTCTGGGCTGAGAGTGTCTCAGAGCCCCCGTTTTCTGAATGGAAATTTTAATTACCAGAGCATGAGAGGGGTTGTTCATCTCGTCAAGACTTTAAACACAAAAGGGCCATTGAAGCCCTGCCTGCAAACCCCTCGCTCTTGTGAGTCTGTGGGCAAGCCGCAATTATATGTATAAGTTAATTTTCACACGATGACGCTGAAACGCCCCTGCTGGTTGTCGGCAGTATGGGCTGGTTATCTTGTGAATACGGGCAGAAATATAGAGAATAGATACCCACTGTTGCACTAACACTGCACCCCATTGGTTTTGTTGGGCAAATGCAATTTTTATTTTTGTTATTTTTTGCTGTGCGTAACGCTATTGCTGCCCGCTGTCACTCAATGGGTTCGTTCGTTCATCGCTGCGCTGGATTTAATCTTTTGCTCTCTTGCCGTAGATTTATGTTTCTATGTATGTCACTTTCCTGTTTATCTCCACCAATTTGCTATCTACATCAAGGCCTACAAACTTTAATAAAAAAAATAAATCACAAAAGAAGATGGCGACCAGTAAGTTGGAAATCAGTGACACATCACAAGTATTATTAATTATTTAGTATTATAAGAATTAATGTTTAGGCAGAACCTAAACCTTAAAACACACATACAGATGATGGATGAGGTACTGTTGTAACAATGACAGGAACTAAAATATGCAGTTACTGAGAAACATCCTCTTGATAGTTATGAACTGCAATAACTTGCAATGCAGGAGCGGCCAAAAGCATATTAAGATATAGTGTATGTGGATGAATTAAATAGGGGGCGTTACACAGAAAAAACCTCCTCGTCAAACATTTCGGTTTGTTTCAGATGTCAACTTATATGATAGCACAGGTCTAAAAATCATATTATCTCTTATATTATCCTTTTGACAAATAAGACTCTGTGAATCAAAGCTCTCTGTCTGCCTGTTGTCATTTTTGCCTGCACTTTTTTGGGAATTGCATTGTTTGCTTTTTTTCGCATTTGCAATAACTGGGAGAATTTGTCAGCCGTGGCAGTTACGACTGCTGACAGTGTCAAGAGGATAAAGCATCTAGGTGCAATAATGGATCTTGTTGCACAAGGACGATCCTGAAGATGGAATAGTAGATTTTAGCCTGACACTAATGCTGCTTTGTCAGCATCTCGGAAGTCAGGGGTCGTTCTTCTTCTGTTTAGCAGGTATGTTGGCCAGGTGTTGCACCTTGGTTTTGTTCCGAAGTGATTCACAATCAGAAAAAAAAACAAAAAACAAATAACTTCTCTGTGACTTGTGGCCACAGTTCGACTTGAAGAGGTTAAGCCATGCGCAACAACAGCCAGAGGCTGGCTGGCTGGTAATTGCCATTGTGACATTGTCAAGTACGCACACGGAGGTGATGCAAGTGCAGGATTTTCTACAGGCTGCAGCTACAGCTATAGTGAGATCAGAGAAGCGCCACAACGGTTCAGCTTCTTTTTTCTGTTGTCCTTCAAAGATAATCATAATAGAGGTTTTTGAACACGTACACACTTTACGTTGCACCTCAGCGTTAAAATACAAGGTAACCCAGTTGTGGGCTGGAACTATATAAACACAAATTGTGCATACATCAGAATGATGAACAAATTAAAATAAATATATTGATATTTTATAAGGGCCTGTCTGCTAATATAGGAGATGCACCATTTATATCCATTACGACCAGCCTTTCACTCGGCACGAGTAGATTACGACGCAGACGCGAGCAATAAGTCCAAATCCCAAGTCTTCATCCCATACATACGCAGACGCAGTATTAACCCAACATTGAACCGTCACTCGCAGGCTGAATGCCAGGAGCTCCCATCGTGCCGCTGCCAGGTCCGGGTTTGCCTGACACAACAATGCTGTAGCCAGAACCTTGGAACTCCGTTTGTGTGGCCAGTATCTCTTCCTGGCCCGGCAAACTGGCCTGGTGTGCACAGGAGAAGCCCTGTCTGCTCAAGCACAGGGGCTTGTGCCAAGAGTTCCGCTTGAAGAAGAAGTATATGAAGGGGTTGTACGCCGTGGAGCTCTTGGCGAAGAGGCACGGCAGGAGAGAGACCGACGGCGCCACTTGCTGCTCCTCCTGGGTGTTGAACATGGTCCAGAAGCTCACCGCCACGTACGGGGCCCAGGCGATAATGAAACCCGAACTGATCATGAAGGCCATCTGCAAAGGAAAGAGCATGGGAGAGATGGAGAGGGGACAAGAAAAAGTTGTTTGAAAAAGACCAGTCAATTAGTCCATACCGGCAGCTGCTCCTAAACTAGACTTTACCAGGGTGATTTTCCTCTCAATGTTGCCGCAGTGGAAGTCCTCGCTCTGGATGGACTGGTACGCCCGATGCAGCTTCCAGGCGATGCCGAAGTAGGTGCAGAGGATGACTGCGCAGGGCAGGAAGGTGCAGAGCATGGCCAGAGCCATGATGAAGGTGGAGTGGTTGAGCGACTCCTCGTAGCCGATCCAGTCGACGGAGCAGGCCAGCCCAAAGGGCTCCGGCCCGTAGCTCCCCCAGCCCAGCAGGGGCAGCAGAGCCCACAGGCTGGCGTATAGCCAGATCCCGGTGATCACGCTGCCGATGGTTCTTCTGTGGAACTTGATGCCTTGACGCAGAAACAGAGGTCCAAGTGAGGGCAGAAGCTCCTTATTTTTTTCCTTTGCTTTTCAGAAATGCCAATAAAAAATGTATGGAATAAATCACAGCCATTATCCACTCTAGTAACACCACTGGCATTATATTTTAAAGCATTTTAATGAGCATTACAGAAAATAGCAATGTTTATGTTATAATTTGACTTGTTAATTAGCTAATCACCCCCCCAAGGCAGCAAATTAAACATTTCTTTCTCTGGCTTTATTACACGTAGTGAAAGAAAATTATTCCCACAGAGCTACAGATTCCATAGATGTGTATTCAAATTCTGTGCCAAACCAACATCTTATCTCATATCAATATTCACACCTGGAGAAACAGAAAAGGCTGGAGAGCATCAATCGATTGCTCTCCAGCCCTTCTTGCTTTTTTCCTCTTCCAATTATTTCCTCTTAAGCTTTAAGGCACCTGGTATTGGCAAAGCTCTTTGAGAGAAGGTACTTGAGGTGCTCGTTGGGAGCGTGACAAGCTTTTTCCTCGTTGGAGAGAAGAAAGCCTTCAAAGAAAAAATGCTCCAATAAATGTTTAAGCAACAAATTCTATTGCAAGTTCGCCAAGCAGAGATCAATGACTCGGGAAGACAGCACTGGGTTTAGACTTCTTTTTTTTAATGACTTGATTTTCCTTCTCAGTGCGACAGAGTCATTATGCATCTGCGTGACTTCAATCGAGCCATCGAGGGTTCTAGTATTGATTGACCGGCGGCAGTGATTTCTAAGTGAAATCGGTGACAGTGATTTTGGATTCCCCCAGTGGGATCCGGCCACTGACGTTACCTTTTCTGGGAGGACTTCCTGTCACCATGTACCTGACCATCCCCATCACCGCCAGCGTCATGATGCTGGTGATGCTGAAGATCATACCCATCAGGCCGTAGTAGAGGCAGGAGACGTCGCCGCCGATCCAGGTGTGGTTGAACGCCGAGGCGATGGAGAGCGGGTACATGCTGAGCGCCATGCCGATGTCCGTCACGGCCAGGTTCACCGTCAGCAGCTCGGGCGCTTTGAGCCCGGCAAGGCGGCGAGCGGCGCTGACCAAGACGGCGGCGTTCCCGTAGATGGACAGGATGGCTGTCGGGGGAAGAGTGAGGGGGCAAAAAAATGGATATAGGTTGATATAAAGGAGCGATCCGCCCCTCCCCCACGGCCTAGTTCACCCCCTCAGGGGCATTTAAGTGGCCTTCACACCCTATTAGCAGACTGAAGGTGAGATGTTGAGAGAAGAGCGTTAAATGTTGCCTTCTGGTTTTTTTGCCCCTGATAAATGACATAACACAACATCCTCCTCCATGTAGTTGCGGTGACGAAAGGTGCACTTTTGTCTAGTTCTCCCCACTTGCTAAGTAACCTGGTCTGACCCTCGGACTCCCAGACAGACAATTGAGTTGTGTACTTGCGTGTACCTACTTGCCATTTGGATTGACTCACTTTGGCTCAAATGTGAACTGTCCAGCAAACGCATGTCCGAAAACCTAAACAACCCTATTTTTTTCTGTTTACAAGATTAATAAACGGATAACTTCTTACTATCTCAGCCTGGTGGACCTAAACCTCACATCTGTTCAACTCTAAAAATAACCACACACACACAAAAAAACCCAGCATTGAAACTCCATCAATAAATTAGTCACTAATAAAACTCCATTTAGGAGATTGTGGTGTGGGCTCAACCTGATGTGCGCAACGCCTCGCTATTACGTAAGCCTATTGGAATGTGATTAATGCGACTTGCAATACTGTTCTGGCATTATTTATTTTTGTCCCCCATGTCACTGGAGGTCCCCGGTTTGATTCCCAGCCTGGTCACACCCAGTAATGCTAGAGTTGTGTCTGGGTGGGGCACCAGCTGTAAACTACTGTGATCCCAGCAGTACCAGTGCTTCCACTGTGTGTCTGCCTCATGTACAGTGTCTGCAGGTAAAGATGCAGTTGTCACTGGCAACGCGCACGGTCAGAGTTGCTGGAATCCACCTTTTGTAAGTTAACTTAGCGTGCAGAGAACACAAAAACAAGTATTGCGCAAATGTCAGTCACTGCCGCCATCCAAGCTTTTTTAATATATTTGGGATTTTATGTTGGTATGACATATGACGAATGGCCCCGGTTTATTTATCCCCGTGATCATTTTGGAATCCCTCCATTAAACTGGCATGCGAGACACTGAGACAAAAACAGGAGCCCACATCATGCAAACCTAATGAGTTTCCTCAAGCAGAGGACAGGAAACTGTACAAGCAGCACATGGTGTTTTAGACATTGCATTGAAAGAGGAAATAAGGCATCAGAAAATGAATGGAAATAACAACATTTGAAAAAGCTTCCTGTAACTCGGTCACTTGAGACTTGAGACTTACCTGCGCTTCAAAGTGAAATCACTTAGTTTTTCAAAAGGACTCAACGGACTCGTACCACTGGAGTTTTTACTGTTTTTAATTATTTTGTCGGCAAACTTTGACCCTGAACGCTCCTGCACTGATGCCGTTTCTCAACACACCCCTGCCCATTGGTCCCTTGCAGTAAAACAATCATTTGTTTGCCTTGATTTCAATCAATTACACATGTACTTTTTCCATTTTTGAAGTGTTCTATGTCAACATGTGCTTTTTGACCTTCCCTTGCAATGTATCCACTAGATCTCATCTTTTTGGGCTCACGCACGCGGACAGTTCAGCTCAGTTTAAGCACAGCTGCCGAGAAGCAACTCATCAGTTAACACGACAGGAGGAAACAGGTTATTGTCGTACTCACCAATCACCACCAGATAAATTCCAGCGCAAAAATCGACGGTGGGTGAAAGCTTGGAAATGTATTTACTGTCCATGTTTGGCCAGCCAGAGATGGAATATGAACGTCAGGAAAAAATAGATAAAACATATATATAAAAACCCTACTACAGGACGTGAGGTCTAATCTGCCTGTGTTGAGGTGGGACTGAGACTGAGCGTGTTGTGTAATGCCTCCTCTGTCAGCTTGCATCCAACACCAAATATACAGGAAACCACGTCGGTGCAAATGATCCCCAGATGCCCTGGCGCAGAATATAATTGCAGACGCTGTCACTCCAGGAGAGCCACCACCTCCCTCCCTTTTGCACACACACACATCTGCGCTGGACCGAGAGGCGGCAGACGGCGTTATTATGACGATGGCTATTGATTGGAGATTAAAATTAAAAAAAAATCAAATAGGATTAAGGTGTAACTCGGGGAGGATTTATTCTGTCTTTCCATGCGTATGATGTGTGTTGGTGGGTATACTCATCAGCGGGATGAAGGTCCAGACTTAACTTTCCGCCCTGCGCCGCAGTCCTTGTTCAACCTTTCAGAAAAAATGTATTCATTAACAAGGAGACTCTGGGTTTTTCATTTCAAATCAGGAAACAAAGATGTTTAATCGAAGTTTGCTGCACAGTTAAATTGGCATTTTTTGTTGCATACTTATACAGGGATGTAAAATTATAACCATAGCTGTGTAAAGTAATTGTATACTTCCAAAAGTAGAGGTGTCCAAAAGTCCAAAAGTTGACATGGCTAGTGTTGCCTCAACAACACTTAATTTTTCGATTAAAACTCAGGTACGGGATTCCCGACTCGCTGCATGTTTTACCTGAGGAAAGCTGAGTCTCCCCATCTTCCATTGGTTGCTGTCTTGACGGAGTGCTGAACCTTCGACCCCGCTTTTGCCGCCTGCGGCCATCCTTTGCTTTTCACCCCCTCCGTGTTTTTCTCGAGAGTTCTTTGCACCTCTGCATGTGTAAATGTCAGTCAAAAAACCTGACACCTGACGTCTATGGGTGTTGAAAGAGCTGTCGAGCTTCTTTGAATTTCTGGGCGTATACAAGCCATTACAGCCCATGATTTGTTAATTGGTTGACTTTTCACATATTTCGAAACATGCAGGTAGTCTTTCATTGAGGTGCCGGGAGCTCCTATTGTGCCTTTAGTGCGACTTGGGCGGAGGCGGTGAGTTGCAGCTCAAATGTATGCGCATGTATTCTATTCATGCGCTTTTCAAAGGACTGTTTCTGGCAAAGGTGTGCAGTTTCCCACTGACAACAATCATTGTCACCATCGTGACCTCCTGATTTACAGCCATTGGCTCTTTGTGTTCAACCATCCTTTGGCATTCATGGTCAAATCTTGTTTTCAGAATCTCCTTTTTTTTAAGGCGGCACAGAGAGAATACACCCTTGAGCACATGCGTGTGTGTCAGGTAGGATGTATGGCTGTTGAGCTTTTGGATCTTGAATTAGCCCTGAAATCAGTGACATTTCTAAATAGGAGAGTGGATGCAGCCATTTTTTTGTTCTATTTTCAGACTTGAAACTGCTCTTGCCACTGTTTTCTTCACTGCTGCTGCTACACATCACGGCCGACGCTTTTCTCCACCCATCCATATATAAATATATGTGCATGCGTGTATGTATCTATGTGAGTGTGTGCTTGTGTCTTATTATGCCTTGAATCTATTTTTCTGAGATGTCTCTCTGCGTTTGTGACTCCTAACGTTTCGCGATCACTCCAAACCTTAATAAAACACAGAATCCTGACCAATCCCTTTGGCACACTAAGGGATTACAATAATCAATGAAGTATAGCCACTATCCCCCCCACAAATCTATTGTTTATTTTCTTGGCATGGGGGAAAATGTGGAAAAGAGAGTGAAGGTTTATCTTGTGCTGTCAATATGTCTGTGATAACTGTTAAACGCAAAAACAACGATTTTGTGTCTCTGTTTATTTGTTTCGTAAGAAGTCTACGCTGGCCCACGCCAGATGGACTAGGCTTCCTAAGATCCACTGGATTTACGTCACGTCAGAGTCCTGGGAGTGTGCCGTAGGACGAGGGACCTTTCAAAATAAAATCAAAGCAAAACAGCCAAACTTGACAATATAAAGCACGAGGCATAAGAACATTACATTCACGCTCAAGCCTTGACTTCAGGGGATTCTTGACATGTGCGATATCCTCGTGACGTGCTGTGTTGTACTGTTGCCTTTTTTCAATCTAAGTCAGGAGCAGACAAAAGCCATTAGTGCTGCGTTTTGCTTTTTTTTTTTTAACATTTTTCACTTGAACTGCGATTGCCTGCATGAATGTAGCTACCTGCAATAGAGCTGATGGCGGCTTCTCTTCTCCAGGTCAGCCGATCTCAAGTCCACACTTCAAGCAGGTTAGATTAGATAGTTACTGGTGGGCTCTGAAAGGTCAGACGGCATCTTTGTTGTTGAACCATGTGATGACTGGTGACTCGCCCGTGGTGCAAATTAGTTTTTGTCCAGTGGGCAGCCGCAATCTAATCCCCAATGCCTCCAATCCTGCGAGCGAGTCGGCAAAGGAAGACTTTTAATAGGTAATTACGGCTGCTGAGAGGTCACCCTGTGCGAGGTGGTCATCGTTTCAATTACGAGTCATCCTCGCCTGGCCGCTAGCGTTTTCCACGTCAAATCACCGTTTGTGAGAAACACATTGCAGCGATGGAATTCCAGCGCAGAAAAGTTGCGATGGTGACGGTGCTCGCAAATTTGCATTTTGATTTTGGGGGAAAAAATTCCTCATGGGCTAATTAAAAGGAAATTGTCCGTTGACAACACAGGAACTTAACGAAGCCAGAAAGGAGTTTGCCTTTTCTCAATCTAGAGATCATTCTTGACAGCATACCCAAAAGAAAACCTATGGAAAGGGGAAATTGAAGAGGCAGAAGGCTTCTTCAGAATTCAAAGATTCAGCCTAGACACAGATATACAGAATTTCTTACTTCTGATTTAAGCAAAAATTGCATAAAATTTTAACAAATTATTCACTTGATGTGAGACTGTACAATATCCTCACGTTGTCTGTGGCGAGAAGTGGTGTTGCACGCGCAAACAGATTAAGCGTGAAATTGATTTTGTGCACGCTATCCCGTAACGTTGTAAATCAAGCCCAGGGTCAGCAGAACTGTTTTTGCTGTTTCACAAACAAAACATGTGTTTATTGGAGGCCCTTTCAATAGGATTATGGAGTGTAACAGGGCATAACATGATGTGCGTTACGCGGACAAGGCTATGGACGTAGATGAGCTTCACAAGCTTGTCCGATTTCTCTGTAGACGATCACGCGTTAGACATTCACGCTACATAGGGTTCGCAAAGTGAAATGAGCGCGTGGCCCTTTAATATGTAACACCATGTCGCCGTCGAAACAGCTTGGAGATGATGGCCACTTGACAGCCCCAAACAATACAAAACGTGTTCAACGAGGCAAGGCCGGAGCTTGCTCTTCCACACAGCTGCGCCTGCCGGCGGGAGATGAGGGGTTGATGCGCATGCACGAGGAACGCACGGTGAGACAGGAAGAACTCGTTACGGCAATCCTCGCTCCCATCATGTGCAATTGTGTAATTCCGTGGAGCTCGGGAAATCTATAAATAGGCCCATTCAGGTGAATAATGAACGTCAACAAAATGACTGCACTGATATGCCGTCGACTTCTAACAGGTTGGCGGTGTGTCTCTTTTAAGGAGCTGTATTCAACACTCAGCACGTTAGACTTCAGGAAAAATGTGACGTCGCGTTATCTGTCTGTCACACTCCCCCGCTCCTCATCCCTTGCTTCCGGAACCGTATCCTGCCTCGTCCTCCCAGCACGGAGTCAGTAAACAGTCAATAGCAACCAGAGGCCATTAGCATAGCTCGCTCAGATGGAAACCTGAATTTTAATTAACAGGGAAACCAAACAGTGCAAAGGAATGTCAAAAGGATCGGTTCTGACTACAATGGGACGCAGCGTTGTCCGCCAAAGCGGGCCGATCCTTTGTTTGCTCAGTGGAGATCCAGTGTTGCTAAGTTCCACTGAGGATGTGCAGGTTGCCGGTTTGTTTTGGTGCACGGCCCACGCAAAACAATGGGAATTTCCTATTATTTCTTGATGGGGCCCCATAAATGCTGGTCACACTTTCATATGTATGCACATATCTCAGCCTGTTGTTGGAGACTCTGTTGCTAATATAATAACTCACAATGTTATGATGCATTAAGCTAAATATATGATTCCAACACTGTCAACCAGTGATGGGACACATTCACCAGTAGAAACTCATCACAAACCAAAGCACTGACCATACAAAGAGCATCTGGCTTTTTCGATCTATACTGTTTTTCCTCTTTGTGGATGTCAAGCCTTTTTGGACAAGTCCGCTGCCGGCTCCTCTGACAGGCCTCCTTCAGTCACGGCCGAGTGGAGAAGTCTATTTTCTCAGGCAAGCGCACAGACATCTCGCCGGCCTGCTACACTCGGTTCTCGTAGAGAAACTCCATCTGTCGGATGCAGCTGAGAAGCCTTTGCTACACATCACCAGTGAAACAAGCATTATGCATGCATCTCGTATCCCCTGCTGGCAAAAAGTGAGTCTCCACGTCTTTGACTATGCCTTCAAAACCATTTTTGATATTTTGACTTAAAGTGAAACAGCTTAACAAGCATTCGCAGTGGTGCTTGACTTACTAACCTGGTACAATTGATGGGATGTTTTCCTACATCGTGTTAGGAAAACACATCAATACATGGGTATTATCTCCCATATGCATCCGGTAAGGAACCATTAGGAAGCATTTAGAAATAAGAGGGGGTGGGGGAAGGGAAGGGTTAGAACCTGGAGTCTAACTGGTCAAACCATCTGTTTATCTCATTCAAGCAGAACAATCTGTTTTTTAACCAGCTCATTTATCATTATTGGACCAAGGGGGAACATTAGTCAGAGTGTTTGACTAATTTCTTACCAAAGACACTCTGGGGAAAAGTGGCAAATTGTCGTGGGAGCTACATTTGTGTATTTGTTCTGCGATATTTTATGGGAGGCCGTTTAGGGCGAAAACATTGAAATGTGTGCACGCACACACACACACACTGAAATTGTGCATATACACACTAAAAATGTTAACGCATGCACTGAAAATGGCAACACATGTTATAAACGTGCACACACGCACAATGACAGTGTGCACATACGCACTGAAAACGTGCGCGCACACACGTTGACAATGTCCACTCATCTTTGAGAGTACCGCACAGGCATGCAGCCTTGATCCAGTTCCTTGGTCAAGATTGTCCTTTTTTTAATCGACCTCTAGAGCAGGTTTCAATTAAAATAAATAGTGAAGAATACGAACAAAAAAATTTCCAAAGTCAAATTAAAAATACATTTCCATTTAAAGTAACAATAGAAAACGAAAACTGTATGAACAGAGAGGTGCATGATACTTTTATAATTATACATAATTATATATCCTTTTTTTATTAACAAGAAAGCTAGAAGATGGGGATTCTCACAGGCAATTTTTGTATAAGCTTTTGCTGCACATCATACGTATATCACCACGATTGCCAATGTTTACTTGTGACAAAAATGGAGGCGACAGGAAGCTTTTTACTAATGGTGCTGCTCAAATCTGTGCTGCTTAATGCAATAAAAAGGAAATGCTTTTTCATCCGAAGAAGAACAAATGTTCTCTGTCCGTGATACTCCCAAATAAATCCCACTTGAACTTTGATACATTTCATCTGGCATGTCTGGTTCCCCCCAATGAATGGCGCAGTTAAGTGTCTGCAGCGTTGTGGTGTGTGGAGAACATGTAGTTAGGGAGCTTCACTTCAATAATGCAGACAACCTGATGTTTACATGTTTACATTAAATTGGCAAATGTGACGGATAGTTCACTTGCAGTCACATCTCTAAATAACAACTAATTCCATTCAGTAACATGATAATACAGCATCCTTGGTTCTTTTGACAGCACCAACACTTTAGTTCCACATAAAGGAAACCCATTTATTTTTCACATGAATGAAGGCCATTGTTTTTTGAAACAGAAAAATACATTTCATTCCCATTTGAGAAAAATAAAAACCAGTGTTCAAACAACACACACACACACACACACACACACACACACAGGGCATAATTTTCCTCATTGTGATGAAAAGTGTGTGCTTTGCTGCAGTGGCATCTTTCAGAGAATAGTGGCAAATGCTAATAAATGGCTTTTACACTCAGCAAGCATTGAACTGTTGATGCCAGTGAATAGCAAATGAAATGTAAACATGACCATTAGATTCATCTCTCTGAAGGTAAACAACTTTTTCTGCCCTTGGGAAAGATAGGGGTGGACTCTGATCTTGAGTGGGAATTACAATTTCACCATATTTGAAGTCTTGGACATCTAATTCATGTTTTGTTTTGGGTTTTTTTAAAATCATGAGCGATACACACTGTTCAGGCAAACGTACTGTGAAATATGTTCATCAATATTTTCTAAGATTATTTTGTTGATGGTTTTATGTTTTTTTATCGTCTAAGAGCTGTATGAATAATTAATAGTGTTTATAAATATAATTTAATACCTGTATGTAGCCATTCGTAACTCGCAATCTGCCTCCCTTCACGGCCTTGTATTTGATTAATGTTTTTGTTTTTTTATGTATCTATTTCATGTATTTTTTATGTTCGAATTAACAATTCACTTATATTTTTTAACACTTTTTGAAAAGGTTTTAAAACACGCTAATCGGCATGAATATAATATTAAATATTAAATTTTATTAATTCAAGGCGGAACCAACATTCCGGAACTGTTCGGAAAAGCGCTCTCTTTCAGTGCGCTGTTTGATGTTACTCCCGCCTAATAGTAGCATAAACACTTCTCCCCGTTCTCCGTCTGTCGTTGTGGCGAAGTGGATCAGATTTACGGTGTGCCTTTCACTACCTCACCTCTAGCGACATGGCTGGAAATTTCTGGCAGAGCTCCCATTAGTAAGTCTGCGTGAATACCGCGATTTATAGTTTTGTTAATTTGACGAATATCGCGTCTGTTTTGAGGCCTAGCCATGTAGCTCAGCGAAGCTAACGGTTTGTTTTGAACATTCGCTACAACGCAGCGCTGCCAGCAGCTGAATAAAGTCGTCGACAACTTCTAGACGCATTACGGGACGATAGTTTTAATATTTTTTCTTGCATTCTGGTAGTTTAATAGGTTGATAACGCCGCCGTTTTTGTGTTTATTAGCCGTTAGCTTTGTGTGTGTGTGTGTGTGTGTGTGTGTGTGTGTGTGTGTGTGTAAGACAATCCCAAACTCTACGCTTGTGCACAACAGTAATATTTCTTTGTTTATTCCCCAATAACCAAAGTTTGCAGTGGGTTCTCGACAAGCAAGACCTGATGAAAGAACGGCAGAAAGACCTGAAGTTTCTGTCTGAAGAGGAGTACTGGAAGCTGCAGATTTTCTTTGCAAATGGTATGAGTATGTGTGTCTTCAAGCACAAGTGACATTTTACCAAAAATAGTTTCAGTCACCGCATATGGATAGAATTTCTGTTTGTTTCCCCTCTTCCAGTGATCCAGGCTTTGGGGGAACACCTGAAGCTGCGGCAGCAAGTTATTGCCACTGCAACTGTCTACTTCAAACGATTTTACGCCAGGTAAAATAAATTGTAAAATAGATAAACAGAGCTATGTTTCAGTGTGTAACACTAAGTGGGGAATATTGGTGAGAGAGAGAGAATGCAAAGTGGATCAGTCTAACAACTAATGCTATTATGGCAGCATGGGCTAAGGGCTTTATGTGATAAATAAACAGGTATTTTTGTGTTTGCAGTCTGTTTTTTTTTTCCCCAGTATTTATTTATTTATTTTATTTATGTGATCAGTACATAAACCCATACGAAGTATCAGGATCCATGGCTCCCCTGTGTAAAGATTTTATTAGTGGTTCAAGTGATGTGTCATCTGTTGTGTTGCAGGTATTCTCTGAAAAGTATAGATCCAGTGCTCATGGCGCCGACGTGTGTTTTCTTGGCTTCTAAAGTGGAGGTATGGAAGTTGCCGTGTTTTCTTTTGTTCTTCTGCATGAACTGACATTTTCTCAACATCTTTGGTGGTTTCTGTTCCACTTTTTGCCTTTTTAGGAATTTGGAGTTGTTTCGAATACCAGACTGATATCTGCTGCAACTTCTGTGTGTAAGTAACACTGTTGACTGAGGCATTTATCTTATTTTGATATAGTCCCTGTTTTTTTTACATGTGGTATAATTATGTTTTTTTTGTACCTCTCAGTGAAAACAAGATTTTCCTATGCCTTTCCAAAGGAATTTCCTTATAGAATGAACCATGTAAGTCAGTTTAGTAGCCATTATTGTATTGCTATTTGAAGTTGTATTTTCACTCTTTTTACTGCATCAAAGAAGTTCAGAAAGTTCAAATTCAGCTTGTGCTCTTTTCAGATATTAGAATGTGAGTTCTACCTCCTGGAGTTAATGGTGAGTGGAGACATCGGCTCTCTCAGCTCGTCCTCAGTGTTTATGGGAGAGTGTTCCATCTGACTGGTTGCACTAACACATTTTCCCCTATGTTCACAGGACTGCTGTCTGATTGTGTACCACCCATACAGACCACTGTTGCAGTATGTGCAGGATATGGGGCAGGAGGATATGCTGCTGCCTCTCGCTTGGTATGGATCTCTGGTCACTCTTATCCAATTAGTGATCTAAAGGGAAGGGTGATTGAGTTCAAAAGATGTTACATGCCAGGCTTACGTCTTTTATCTTTACCAGGCGAATAGTCAACGACACATACAGGACAGACCTGTGTCTGCTCTACCCTCCTTTTATGATCGCCTTAGGTAAGATTCACCCCTGCATTTATTGCCCGTGCTTTATAAAGGCCCAGTGTGCAACATTTCCAGGGATCTCTTGGATTTTGTGGTTGTTACTCTGACAGACACCACACACACTGGATCCTATAACATAGTCAGTGGCTTAGAATAAGGTTTAGCCGCTCTAACATGATCATCTGCTCTGCTCTGCTCTGCTCTGCTCTTCGTCCGGCAGCCTGTCTGCATGTCGCATGTGTCGTCCAACAGAAAGACGCCAGGCAGTGGTTTGCTGAACTCTCTGTGGACATGGACAAAGTAAGCAGGCTTGTGTCTCACAGCATTGTCGTTTCTGTTGAAAGGGTGAAGTTTGGTCATATAAGATAATCTTCTGTCTACATATTCTGCTTCATTACATAAGGATTTCTCTCAAAGGCCTTGAACTGAGTGTACGGTAATCTTTGTGTGTGTTGTGCCTCCAGATCCTGGAGATTATCCGCGTCATTCTGAAGCTCTATGACCAGTGGAAGAACTTTGATGACAGGAAGGAGATAGCTGCTGTGCTCAACAAGATGCCCAAGCCTAAACCTCCGCCGAACAGGTAAACCTGATGGAGCATTTTTACTGTTTTCCCTTTTTTGGGATGTATTTTTCTAATTAGGTCTTTGTCGTGAGATTAAACGCTCAAGAGAAACATTCAATTTGTTCACAGTGAGGGTGACCAGAGCTCCAACGGGAACCAAAGCAACTCCTACAGTCAGTCTTAACACCTGCGTCTGTGGGTTTCTGGAATGGTGATGCACGACGACCATGGTGTCAGCTTTCACAGTTCAAACAACCAGGATGCGCTCATGCCTTCAACTGACACGCCTCTCCAAAAAAAAAAAAAAAAAAAAAAGAAAAAGCAGCACATCCTGACTGTACCACGTCTGATCATAATGACATTGGTGAGCGGCCACCGAAACCTTTCTACCGTCTCGTCGAGGATGGCCACTCTGCCGCAGTTTGGAGAAGAGCCAAAACTAATGGACACGGAAACTGATGGAGGTGTGACGGTCCAGCTGAAACATGATGATGATCCTGACATCCTTGAAAAGCCGACTGGAGCGACTGTCTTCACGCGCAGCTCCACCACAGACGAGAAAAGCTGATGGTACTGTGTTGCGTGAGAGTGGCGAGTCTGCGGTTGTTTCTTTTTTTAATTCCTCAGGGACTTACAGTTGGTGTTCTCTGTTACGACGACCCTGCGCTGTGTGACTGACTCTAATTGATGCCCCCCCCCCGTGCGCTTGTGGTGTGATTGGACGACATGTGCAACCTGGTTGACTATTAACTTTGAGAGAAACACAATTCCAGCAGTCTTTTCTTTGTGCCAGACATCCTTTGTTCTTTTGTAAATAGCCTCATAGTCGAGTCCCTTTATTTTATTGTATATTTTGTTTTTGTTTTTTTTTGTTTTTACTTTGTCATCGAAACTTGATTAGAAATCGTTCATGTTTTTCTTTTGTTATTGTTCTTCAGTTCACAGTGCCCCCTCCCACTCATTTTTCTTACTGCCACCGTTCTGTTGCTTGCTGCAAAGCTTTTTTTTGTGATGATATAGTCATTGCTTTAGTTGTCTTATGGTTTTTGTACAAAACCTATTTTTATTTTTCCCCAGCGGGAGGCCTTTTTCAGTCGATTAATTTCAATCTCTCTAAAATAGTTTTTAAGGTTTCCCTCGCACATTCTTTTTGAAATACCTTCTGTGGCATATTTAGTCACTGGTGGTGGCGATATTTCTTACTTTACGCGTAGATTAAATGGAGTGGAAAATGTGGGATTGTGTTTTAAACAACGCGTTTAAAGCCTTCCAAAATAAAAGCTGCTTGCCACAAAGGAAAAACCCTTACAAATCCCATGTTCAGACTTCAGTATTTATGTTTTTGTCTTACTTTTCTGCATCTGCCCAACTGAATGTCACTTTTCTCAAAGAGGAACGCCTCTGGATCAGAATGGATGCAGACTCACTTGGCTCTGGTGTCTGGCATTTTCCCTCTCCTTCAGCAGACATCTGTCACGTAACAGTTAGCGTAGAAGAGACAAGACGAGGGCCTCTGCCACCAAGCTAGGCAGTCCTGCTACAGATCTGTTATTATTTCCATAAATTTTCCTTCTACTTGAACGTCGCTTTTTACAGTTTGAATCATATTTTCTGGTGAAATAAAGGTGTGTGTTGTGGGAAATTAGTGCATTCATGTCACTGTGATTCTTGGCACTTATGTTGCATATTACAAAATAAGAACTGTCGTAACTCCCAATGTCATTTCAGCGTAAAGATGGTAGGACCTCTAGTGGCCAATGTCGAGAGCGTGAAATAAATTATATATCAGGTTTTTATAAGTGTTGTCACAGAGCACACGAACCAAAAAATAGCGGAGTTATCACATGAAGGCCTCTCGCGTCTAAGTTTGCACATTTGAGAAAAAAAAACTTCACTTTTGTTTAAATGATAATGCATTTAAATGTTTTAGAATTAGAGTTTTGCACTATGAAGTGCAGTTAGCCCTTGTTATGTCATATTAGCTGCGTGAAGGAGAAGTGAAGGCCAACCGCAAACCGTAGTGCTGATTTGTTCTTCAAAATAAAAGCTTTACAGTTACATTTTGCAAGAAGGCGTAGTAGAGTTGGAAAAGCAGAATTGTGAGAATAAACTGAAAGGTTCTTTCTATATTTCGACATTTTATTTTTGTTATAAGGCATATCATAATGAGGGGATACAAGTGCCTGAACCATTAATCTTCGATACGGCAACGCTGGCAACAGACTCTTATTTTGAAAGGTCGTACCGGAAGCGTTACTGTTTTCATAGGTGACTTTATACCGACTGGCGGCAGACTCACTGCCTGCATCCAGCGAGCACCAAGCGGGCAGCGGAGGATGTCGACCCCGCTGCGGGGACGAGCATCGGGCAGGTCGCCGGCGTCCTCACGGACGCTCCCCGGCAACACGCCCGGCACCTTCCCTCCGCAGCATCCATGAAGCCACGGCCGATGACGCCCCGAGGTGCCAAAGTGAGGCGGAAAGCCGGAGACAGAAAGCATGTACTGGCGCGTCGGGTTTGCCTGGACGCGGCCGTGTGTGGTTGACTTTGGCCAGAACCAGAGCCTCTCCGCCGGGCTGCTGGGCTCCGATGGGCACATCTCGTTTTATGGCTACATCATCGCCTACCCACTGCAGGACTACGGCGGGATCATGTCAGCTCTGGGCTCGGACTCCTGGTGGCGGAAGACGCTCTACCTGACCGGAGGGGCTCTGCTGGCCGCTGCTGCATATTTGCTGCACGAATTGCTGTCCATCAGGTACACAGACCCGGCAGGCTGGACCACAGACAGACCAGCGTCCAAAGCGTAGCCCCTCCACCCCCCACCTTAGAGTTTTATTCAAACATCCTTGCGTCCCTGTGTGCAGCCTTGTTGCATTTTCATCGGGGTTATGATTATACTTAATGTTGTCTGGCTGGGCGGGGTGAGTCTGTGGGGAACAGGGGAGTCGTGAGTGGGTGGATCGTGATGTAACGAAGCCCCCCTCGCCGCCTCAGCACCCTCACCGTAAACACAGTAATTAGCCCCGGACGTTTTCGCCTACATTAGCCCCAGTTTGCTCAGTAAAGAAGTCAGGGGCGACCACCGACTGCGGTTGTGACCAGTTAACACAAATTGTTTGCCATCATTTTTTATTCATTTATTGTTTTTGCCGGAGTGGCACCACTCCCGCCCAGCAGGCCTGTTTCCATATGTTGACATAACACCGCTATGAGAGTGAGTCACTTTCATGTGTCTGCTCTACAAGGACACGGTGACAGTTTGTCTTTTACTCGTGTGCTTTATTCGGATGTTACAGTGGTCGCAGTAGTCGTGATAGAATATGAAAAGATGAACATACACTTAGCATCATTACTGACTCCTTGGCTGGATTTATATTTGAGTATAACGTCAAAGAGTATCAAGTTACCTGCAGCTCAGGGCCCATGTTGTCGATTCACAGGGCCTACCACAACGGTTTAGCACCATAAAGTCGAGTTTGTTTCTTCATTTTTTTCATCTGTAAACTGAAATTAGACGCTCGGTTGAAGGGAATCATCATCACATTTATTCTTATGTTTATTTTTTGTCAAGGCCACCGTATGTACAAAAACACTGCTTCTATTTGTCAATCTCCGTGTGATATTGCGTGTGCCCCGTGTCCAGCAAACACATTAATGATAAATAATTATTTTTATTTTATTTTATTTTATTTTATTTTATTTTATTTTATTTTATTTTATTTTATTTTATTTTGTTTTATTTTATTTTATTTTATTTTATTTTATGAACGTACTCTTTTGTCTCATCATCGTTATTATTTTTAGCTTCACCAGAATCATCTTTCAGGACCTCACGCACTGGACAGCTCCTCTATAAATCCTGGCACGTGAGGTTGTGTCAGGTGGCAGGCTTTGCGCATGCGCCCCACTGTGTTTTACGTGAGCGTGCCGCCGCTATCGTTTTTACAAGGGTACGCTTCATTATTTTGACATTGCAGTCCCTCGGTGGCCCGGGCGACCTTCCGTGTTGTCTGCGGCGGTTAAGGGAGTCTGTGGGACGACAGACACGACCGTCCAACTACACAGTCCAAAACCGTTGTAGCGTAGAATAAACACCGTAGCGGCGAGGAATAAATACTCAGTGGGGGTGACTTATTAGCTAGATCGAACAACTGAGCTAGGCTAAGCTAACAAACTGAAGCGTTCGCTTTATTTCTGGGTCACAAACGGTCACACATGACCATTTGGTCACACACTGCATGTTTATATGAACAGTGATATGTTCAGTTTAACCGGCTTTGACTGGATTCATACTGGGTTTTTTTCTTGTCTATAATCTTTATATCTTGCGTATTATTGCTGCCAAAGTAATTTTGATGTATTCTTGCTTAGCTTTTTTAAAAGATAATCTGCCCCTTTTGTATATCTGCCCAACATAACATGAGGAAATGTTTAGCATTTTACTTTTAAATCTAGATTAAGGTAAATCAACTGGTCTCTTTTAACCTTTTTGAAATTCTGTTTATGAAGAAAGGTTATTTAGTGAAATAACCCAGTTTAAGTAGATAGGAATCCTAATGTTCATTTGTAACATTTCTACAATTTCCCTCAGTTACTTTATTCAATAATGACTAAAACATAAATTGGAGTGTTTGCAGAAGTGTATGCAGTAAAAAAAAAAAAGTAGCTAAATGAATGATATATTTGCCTTTGAAACTGTCTGTTCACCTGACCCTTTCAGCTCTCTGTTATTGTTTTCCCCTG
This sequence comes from Thamnaconus septentrionalis, assembly GCA_009823395.1. Lineage (NCBI taxonomy): Eukaryota > Metazoa > Chordata > Actinopteri > Tetraodontiformes > Monacanthidae > Thamnaconus > Thamnaconus septentrionalis. The sequence continues at coordinate 5,497,530 of CM020519.1, read as the reverse complement.
ACAGAAAGGAGGAAGAGCTGGACTCTAAAGATGCCATCATCCTCCATCAGTTCTCCAGGCCCAGAACTGGTGTCCCATCCCTGTCCCCTTTCTGCCTTAAGATGGAGACCTACCTCCGTATGGTTGACCTGCCCTACCAGGTACAGCTGTGGTTATGTCTCTTTCAAAAACAAAACACCGTTTTGTTCAAGTTTCAGGCAAGACGTATGTGTGATTTCAATAACGTCTGAATAAACGTACTTTTCATTATACTCTCCTAAATTTGTCTGCGTAACATATTCTTTATCTTTTTATTTCTTGCTCCCTTGTCCGAATTGATCCCTATTTGTTTTGCTCCCATCTTGGCAGAACTACTTTGATGGGAAGCTTTCGCCGCAGGGAAAGATGCCGTGGATCGAATACAACCAGGAGAAAGTGGGTGGCACGGAATTCATCATCGACTTCCTGGAGGAGAGGCTGGGTGTGAGCCTTAACAAGAGTCTGACGCCGCAGGAGAAGGCCATGTCTCATGCCATCACCAAAATGGTCGAGGAACATTTTTACTGGTGAGCGAACTCTGACATTTTTTCCAAATCAAAAGTAGAGGTTCTCATCTTTTTATGTACCTTCTTAAACTCTCTTCTTTTACTCGTTCTCGGGTTCAAATTCAGTTCCCGTCACGTGTTTTGTGTCACCGTGTTGCAGGACCATCGCTTACTGTCAGTGGGTGGACAACCTGGAGGAGACCCAGAAGATGCTGTCAGTGAGCGGACCGCTGAGCGACGTGCTCAAGTGGATCCTGAGTCACCTGACTGGTGGTATTGTCAAGAGGGAGATGTACGGCCACGGGATCGGACGCTTCTCCAAGGAGGAGGTTTACGCGCTGATGGAGAAGGACATGCGCACCCTGGCCACTTTACTAGGTGACTATTCAGAACAGAAAGGATTCCTTGTGTCACTGAAACTATGCTCATCATTTGACAGATTAGTATAAGGTATTTTTTGATTGTGTGCGAGCTGCTGGAGGAGTTAAAAGGCAGCGGAAGTGACAGCGCCCTGGACAGCCCAGTCACATCAAGTGCCGGTTGAAGACGTTATTTTTAGAATTACGAAGACTTATCACGATATGCCTTTATGAAATGTCCAATGGAGGCAAATCAAGGGGCGTTTCCGTTCAGAATGAATGGAAGAATAGCTCAAACCTGACCTCCTGTGGTAACTATATAGAATTGCACCTCATAATGCATGCTCGGTTCCTTTGAAATGGAAATACAAGCTCTCTATAGTGAGTCCTTCTTTTTCCGATTGAATCTATTAATAGATTTTTTCCCCTTTTAATTCTTTGTTGTCAAAGGCGATAAGAAGTATCTCATGGGCTCCAAGCTTTCAACAGTGGATGCTGCAGTTTTCAGTCACTTAGCCCCCGCAATGTGGACACTTCCAGGAACACGTCCAGAGCAGCTCATTAAAGGTGGGTTGAAAACCTTTAAGGTTTCATTTATTGTGAAGTTTATATCCTAGTTTTTCCTGAAAAATTAAAGCAATCTTCCACAACTAAAGATGATCAGGAGAGAAAAAAAAGATGGACCCATGTTATGCCAAATATACTTATTATATTATACTGTATTTAGCCCAGTAATGCACATGTATAAATGATTAAATGCGTGCAGCTGAAGTCACTGTCTCCCCCAGGCGAGCTCATCAATCTGGCCATGTACTGCGAGCGCATCCGCCGGCGATTCTGGCCCGAGTGGTTCGTGGACCTGGAGGACTTCTGCTACAAGGACACCACCGAGGGCAGCGACTCGGCCACCAGGCTGCCCGACCTGGGCCTGCACTCGCACTCAGACACTTTCCACGACATCACGCAAACGCAGCCGTCGCGCGCCAACACGCCAAAGGACCTGCCGTCGCCCGACAGCGACCCCACTGGCCACTCGCTGTACGACTCCGACATGGACACGGAGTGCTCGGAAATCGACCAGCCCAAGTGTTGACACAGGCATGCTCATTAGTACGCGCCACACGTCAGGCACACCACCACGGGAGGGCGCTGCATCCCACCTGCGCACAAGTCGTCCCCCCCCCCACCTCTTTGAACAGAAAAGCGACCTCCAGGGGGCGTCACTGTGTCAGCGGAGCGCCCCGGGGTTTTGTCTTGCACAATCTAGAGGGGGGGGAATGACGGGCAGGAAACAAAGTGGCATATATTTTGGAGAGGTAGTTGGAGGGGAGCAAAAACAAACTACTAAAAAAAAACAAAACCAAGAAGAATCTTTTTCTAAACAAAAGAGGGAGTGTATGATGCCGCTGCTGAGAAACTCCTCCACATGGCTTCCATCACTCGCAGTCCAGACATCGCCCGCCCCTCTCTCGTCGTCATGGCAACTCTGTGCGCGCACCGCCCCCTCCGTCCCCCACCAACCACTCACCCCTCCCCTTCGCCATGTCTCTCGTATAGCACCTCCCCGCCTTGTGCCTGTGTTTTCACTAATTGACCCCGTAGCGCCTCGTGCATTAATTACATAGGAAGCGTGTGGTGTGTAAATAAAGATAGACGGCTCCGGGTGGATGATGAAATCTAATAGATATAACGTTTGACTATGAGTATAAATAGCATAGATAGCCTGCTAATATAGAATCGTCCCCCCTCAGTCATGTGATGTATATACTCTTGACGTTCCCCCCGCCCCCTAAAACCCTCAGTGAGCCCATTTCTTTTATAAACGCCCCCATTGACACTTTGACTGCTGGTCAAACTGTGTTATTGCTCTGCTGTCAAAAAGCGTTGAGTGTGGACGCCACGCGGTCGGCGGCGCAATGACGTTTTCCATGTAGCTGCAAAAAACCAATAGCAATCTGTGAAAACGCCACCCACAGTCGGTGCACCAGTGAAGGGATGCCATTTCAAACACTTTAAATTATTTTTGCTATTCCCCCCTAAAAAGATTTACGTTTATTTGACTTTCAGACGTCCAGTGCATCTCTCCTGTCGTACAGGACGGTAGCTTTAGGTTGACTGGACGCTGCATCCGGCCGTCGAGAGCAGATCAAACAATCACGTGGAAAAGAGCTGAAGCGGATCGATCGTGTTGTGCGCGTGGCTGGTACATGCCCATGCAAGTCTCCCTTTACACTTTATCCATATTTTATTGCTGGCTAACTTGATGGGTTTGGGCCCAATTGTCTTGCAGACGTTGCCCCTCACTGAGTTCTTTTGGTTTTTTGTTTTTTTTGCGATAAACTGCAGGATCTGAAATGATGTTTATTCCCCGAAAAAATGTCCCGTGAAGCAATAACAGTCTGGCCATTCTAGCGTGACGTGAGGCTGTTTGCTGTTTGCGCTCGTCTGTCGCAGACTCCACTTGTGTTTGTCGCTCAGCAAACACCAGTGTGCACGCGCAGTGTGTAAAGGGGTGTGTGGTTCTGCCCATCACTTGTAATATTGTTTGGTTTTGCTGGTTTAGGTCCCGTGTTCATCCATCATGTGGTGGTTGCTTTCATGCTTCGCGCTCACAGTCTTTGCAGTCGCGAACCAAACTGGCCCAGCACTTCACTTAGCTATGATGCTAACAGGACCAGTACTCATGTGGTCTTTTAATGTGTGTGTGTGTGTGTATGTGACTTTATCTCTGGTTTCATTCATGTGTCTTTATAGTTTTATGTTAGAACATGCATATAAATTGTTCGGATTGACTTTTAAAGGCCCAGCGTGTAACATTTAGCGGCATCTAGTGGCAAGAAAGCTTACTGGAGTAACAAGATCGATATGCTTGCCTCCTTGTAAATATGAATGCTTGTTATCAGCAAATGAAAACACTCCAGTTATTTATATTAGTGGCTCAATCGAAGCTAAAAAGACACATGCATTTTCCATCCCATTTTAAGCCAAAGGATCCCTGGAAATGTTACACACTGGGCCACTGACACTGTTCTGACCAAACAGTGACTGTATTTGCCAAAAAATTAACTATTACAAACGGTTGAGCAAAAACAACTTTGACCTTTGTCCACCTGAGGGCGCTAATCTGTCTCTGAAAAAATGTACAATGTGTCCAAATGTGGAAAACTGATCTGATGAAATATTTCATCAGATCATTCATTAGGCACTAAAACACAACCTTGCTTTGTCAACCACAAAAAAAAGAGCTAAAAGTGACTGAACTTGTAGCGTTAAGATGTAGCAGTAAGTTTTGTAACGTTGACGCCGTAGATGGAACGACACCATCGCAGCTGCTCTCAAAGATTCAAGAAATCTTTTGGTGGAAATGAGCTTGTTTTCCCAAATTTGACTTGATTTGGTGTTCAGGATCAGTTTCTACTAACGCTAAAGGTCTTTGTGTAGAACCACGAGGGTTGACCTTGTGCAGGTTCTCTGCTTTAATTCAACAAAATGTGCAAAACATGGCGATCCTAGGCATGGAATCGAGGCTTTCATTCCTGCAACTGTGCCTACGATGCGCTGCAGCTGTGTGTCCGACAGTTAATACCATCAGAGAGCCGAGGAAAGAAGTGAGCAGAACAACTTTCTTTCTGTGTCTTGAAACTTTTTCCTGTCCTGCATGTTCTATTGCCTTCGCTCATCATTGATCTGAACGAGCCTTATCAAAACAGACTCCTGATGCTGTTTACTTTCTTTCAGTGCCAGTCATACAGTTTTGTCATACTTATTTGAAAATGTGTTCATTCAGTGTCCTTTATTTTGTAATTTTGCACTTTTTTTTTTTTAGTTTTCTTATCTTATGTTTACGTGTTTGTTTCGGTTGGAGTCCATCGCAGTCATGGCTCTGCGGCTGTACTGTAGCCTCTTTGACTGCTTTTGACACAGTTGGCTCGAGGTCGTCACCTCCTTTCCCTGCAGTAACTGCATGTATGTCTCGAGGTAAAGTAACTCCGCTCCGGATACATGCTCAAAGTTCGCCTTGCGACGGGTGGAGGTTTGTCTTATAAAATACTACAGGAACCTCATCCGCTCCGAACTCAACTGCCGTGGATCGAAACCTGTGGGGAAACTTTTCACTTTTGCAGAGCCTGGCGGGGAAATGAGCGTTTCCCCCTGGGTGCCTGCGGTCAACTTCATCCGTCTCGGTGTGTGTCAGCGGTCTAACGGTCAGGGGTCCAGATGGGGAGGCTGGGAGGGAGAGGGGTGAGTGTGTGTGTGTGTGTGTGTGTGTGTGTGTGTGTGCGCGTGTGTGTCGCTCTCCTGTTGAGCTCTCTGCCTGTAACCCGTGAAAAATCCATACCGCATTTGTCTCGTGTCGTGGTGGTGTGTGCGCTGAAACACTTGTGGAATCCCCCCCATTCCAGCCCCTCACGCTGTAAAGAAGACAGCCTTTAAATTGAAACAGAAAATAAAGGCACGTGAGCGTAAACGACGGCCGTCACGTGCTCTGTAATATAAGTAAGAAAAAGAGAAAAAAAAAGATTATCATGAATGTAACAAATCTCCAGAAACAAAAAGCTGTATGACAATGGATTTCTCTTGATATTTCATTAAATATAGCTGTGGTATTTTCCTCTGCCCTCGTCTCTCTCATTGTGATGTGATGAAAAGTTGTATCTGCCGCCATCCAATTTTTTCCCCTCTTCTTCCTCTTCTTCTTCTTCTTCTTCCCCTCCTCCAAAGGCAGCTCCGTATCCTGGGCCTTAAGACGCTGGTATATCTGGCGTACAGCCTATCTGTCTGGTAATCCCTCTCCCTGTGCGCCTGCTACCATATGACAATGCTAAGCCCACCCAACAATGCCAGAGGCTTAGCTCGCTGGCCCCCCGTCTTTGTGCCGCAGCTCAGGAGAAGCGCTGGGGAAGGAGGGAGGGAGGGAGGGAGGGAGCACGACGGGGAGAGAAAGGGAAGCGTTTTAGGCACTGTAAAGGGATGAAAAGTAAGGTCGGGGGGTGGGGGGGTGGCAAAGGAGGAAGACAAACAGGCAGAGGAAGATGAATGATATCTGATGACTTTGGCTGGTTGCGTTTTTCTTTGGCCATTGTCGTCGGAATCCAGGGAGATCCTTTAGCGACAGCAGACAGGAGAGACAATTGAGCGCTGACAATGACACTGATGGATAAACTGTACATATGAGAGTCAGTCTCTGTGTCTGTGTGTGTGTGTCTGTGAGTGTGAGTGTGAGTGTGAGTGGAAATATGAATAATGTAGAAGCAGCGAGTGTGAAGGCCGGGAGGAGGGCAGATGGTCGCATGCTGATAGCACAGAATCCAGGCAACCGAGTCCTCCAGGGCCCAGTTCTGACCTGGCACACACACACACACACACACACACACACACACACACACACACACACACACACACACCACACACACACATTCTTCCCCTCCTCTCTTTTGAAACTGTTGTTTTAACCCAAAATTGCAGTCTCATAAAGATATCAACTAGTTATTATACCAGTAAACAGCCTGATATTTTGTGCGCATTTAACGAGCGGAAATCCACTTTGAAACCTAGAAATGTTGTTTAAAAAACGTGTTCCTTTATTTACAATTGTTTCTGAACAAGATTCTTCTTCTCAAAATAGTTGTGTCTGTCATTATGTGGGAATGAAGGTGTAATCTGATTTAAGATAAACTTCACCAGCCAGAATTGCACTTAAAACTGTCTTAATGTGTCAACTTGCCATTAAAAAAAACAATTCAACGCAAAAAGACAAATCCACATTTCACCTATAATGGCAAGCATGACATATGTCTTATTATAATTACTGAAAAAAGTCATTTCAAAAAATAAAATATAGGCCCAGTGTGTAGGATTGAATGATGTCAATATTTATCCCACTTGACCTCACATCTTTCATATATCTGCTGTAATATCAAGATGAAGTCGTGAAATCTAGAAGAGATCCACATTCTTGGCCTCTGAAGTTGCACAGTAGCATAATACGACCATCTCCAGCTATATATATAGATATAAGTGTTTTTCATTATCATGTTCTAAGAGAACAGCATATCGCAGTCAAGTTACTCACCCAGAACTAAAAACCCTGCATGTGCATTTTATTTTCTACTTCATGCTCAGACCCTCTTAAATGCTACACAATGGCGTTGCCATTATATTGTGACGGAGGAGGACACACACACACCAAATCCATGCAGACCAGACGTGTGTTAATTTGGAACCATAAAAAATGACACCAATTCAGAACAATTATTTTTCTGAATGGTCGCCTCGCTCCTAATGTCTTACCGAGTAACGAGCAGCGCCTCAATGAATCCATTCAGCCCACAGCCTGCTGCTGGCCCTAGCATCCGCCGCTAGGTGGCAGCAGAACACCTCTTTTCCTCCTGATTTGACGATAGAAGGAGAAAAGCAAAAAAAATGCTGCATAAAAATCACAATTAAAAGGGAAGAAAAAACATTTCCATTTACAGTAAAATTAAAAATAAAATAAAAGAAGACTGACCAGTGAAAATACCCCATTCTTGTTTTTCAAGGGTGACCTTTCTTTTTTCTTTTTTCTTTTAAACATAAAAGTAAGATTTTCCTACATACATGTACATTGTTAATTGTTTCTTTTTAAAATATTTAATGTGTTCCCATCTATTTAAATTAAGAGACGGATAATTCCTCTTTATTCTCAGGGCGAGTTCCTCACTGAAAAGTCCGGTTTCCTGCCTGCACAACCGCGCAAATATAGTTTTCAGTCCGTATTCTTTTGTCTCGTACCTGCACCGAGGCCCATCGCACGGCAAGACTGAGCCGTGGGTACGTGCACATTCAATTTCGTCTTGATTTATTAATACAAATGTGTTATGTGTGTCGTGATTAAAAGAAGATTAGTTACCCGTTTCCATTCGTGAGGCCGTATCTGCAGATCAGCGGCGGTAAACACTTGACTGAAAGGCTGAAGGACAATTTTGAGCCACTGAGACGGACTGATAAAAATCCGTGATTAGGATGCGAGGCCGCGCACAACGACGAGAGCAGCACGTCGCCAGGAACTCCACTTCCTCTTTGCTACGAGAGAACAACAACAAAATAAAAGAAAAATACAGAAATAAACGTGCAAAGACTGCGGTGCTCATAGAAAACAAATACAATTTAATGAGAAAAGCATATAGAAATTGTGCAATCGTTGATTTCTCTTTTTTTCCCCTTTACGTGTGATCACAGATTTCAGGTCAATGATGTCTAGTTTTGGTTTTGTTGATTTATCATTTTTCTCTCCCGCCTCAGAAACGTAAACACAGCTGAAGGATTGACATTAGCATTCTCATGGTGATTTTGAGCAGGTCAATAATTATTAGTCGTTATTATATATATATTATTATTATTAGGTTAAGTATTTCACCAAAAACAAGAAACCTTCACAGGAAAATATCTCAATACATTATAGATGAGAAAGGTGTAATTTTGAAATGATTGCCTATTAAAATATTTTATTAAAAAAACAAACCCTTTTTGACTTTTTTTTACGTCCATTTGCAGAAATCCCTAAATTAATTGTACTGCTCTATTCAAATAACATTTTTATCGTGTTCTTGTTCGTCCTTCAGCTGGATTTGAGTTTCTGAATTTTTCTAAATTCTGCAACGCCTCGACCTCCTCCCCTCCTTCCGGTATCAATCACAGGATTTAAGTGGCACAAGAACACGTGTGTGTGTTTGTGCTTTGGCACTATACCGACGGAGTAAAGACCCAAAAACAAAAACCCGGAACATACAAACGAACGAATCCGAGGACACACATAGAGAAAACAAAGCAGGGTACATCCCACAAAGAGTTCTTCTGCTCGGTGAGTAGCGAGTCACACAGGAATATAGCTGGTAGCAGGATTAATATTCATCCTCAGAGTCTTCTTCTTCTTCTTCTTCTTCTTCTTTTTTTTTTTTTTTTTTTTTTATTTTTAAATCTCCCCTTTTGGTCGAAGGAAGGCAGAAACGAATGGGAGGCTGGATAGTTTCTGAGTAGTCCAGCTGCCAGACTGTCTCGGTCTGCATCGTCACAGCATTTTGGAGAAAGAAATAAAACAAAGAGGTACAAGAATGACAAACAGCAAAAACACAGTGTAAACAGGCGTACAGAGATGTCTGCACAGAACAAAATATAAGGGCAAACCAATACACAGTCTTCATGGCATATTATTATTATTATTATTATTATTATTATTATTATTATTATTATTATTATTATAGGTTTGACTATCGTTTTAAATTAATTTTGTTTTGATTTTTATTATTGAAAGTGAAAGTATTTAAATATAATAATAATAATAATAATAATAATAATAATAATAATAATAATAATAATAATAATAATAATAATAATTGGCTGGTATTGGGGTTCCTTTTTACCACTGCTTTCCATTTCAGCCCTGACTGCTCTGCTCTGCCCCTGTTGCTTCCCTCACGATAGAAAGATGGCGTTTATTTACCCACAGCGGCAGCTGCCTGCCATTTATCCAGCTTGTTTTTATACCCCCCCCCACACACACACACACACACACACACACACACACACCACCATCCTCTCACACACACACACACACACACACTCCCCCCACTCCCATGCAGACACCTCGTGTCCACCTTCTCTGTCTTTTGCCTTTCTTAAAATGACACATTACATAATGACACACATCTGCGCCTTGGAAGAAGGAACATCACAGCGTTTGCCAAACCTCCTTCCCTCCCTCCCTCCCCTCCCTCTATTTATTCCTTGTCATTATTATTTTTTCAGTTGGTGGTGGTTTTGTTTTTTGTTGGGTTTTTTTGGTTAGCAGACACCAGCAGTTCCGCGGCGTGATACCCCCTCCTCCCCTCCACCACTCTGCGTATTTTTTCGGTGGTCGGGTGCTACCCCCCCAACCCCCTAACACACACCCCGCCCCCCCATGGCCCCCCACAGCCCCCGATCCCAGCCCCTTCCGACGCTGTGTTTGTGTCCGTGTTGTCCGGCGTTCAAACTGGCCGAGAGTCAAACAAATATAAAGGAGGCACGGTTCACCTTTCCGTCCTGAAGGCGTCCGTGTATTGTTTTTTTAATTATTTCTTTTTCTGCTGTAAATAACACACTGGTGGGAGGTGGGAGGGGGGGAGGTCACTGCACGGGGGTCTGTCCTCCGTGGTGGGGAGGGGTGTCCCCGTACATGTCCTCTCCTCCGGGTATCTGTCCCCCAGCGGGCGTCATCCTCTTCTCCTTCTGCCTCCTGTTACAGAACCAGACCCGCACCACCTCCTTCTCCAGCTGCAGGCTGTCCGCCAGCGAGTTGATCTCCGCCGCTCCCGGCTTTGGACATTTGAGAAAATGGCTCTCCAGAGCCCCCTTGACGCCCACCTCGATGGAGGTCCTCTTTTTCCTTTTCCTGCCCTGCGCGGCGATTTTGTCCAGGCTGGTGGGGCTCCCCGACGTGGAGTCCGCCTCCTCCAGCCACTTGTTCAACAAGGGCTTGAGTTTGCACATGTTCTTGAAGCTGAGCTGCAGCGCCTCGAACCTGCAAATGGTGGTCTGAGAAAAGACGTTCCCGTACAGGGTCCCCAGGGCCAGTCCCACGTCCGCCTGGGTGAAGCCCAGCTTGATGCGCCGCTGCTTGAACTGCTTGGCGAACTGCTCCAACTCGTCAGAGGTCGGCGTGTCCTCGTCCGACTGGTCCTGGTGCATGCCCGAGTGCTGCTGGTGATGGTGTGACAGGGTTTGCTGATGGGGCCCCGGGCCGCCGCCGCCTCCTCCTCCGCCGCCGCCGCCTCCTCCTCCTCCTCCGCCGCCGCCTCCGTGCTCGCTGAGGTGCGGACTGTGGCTGTGGTGCTCCTCGTCCCGCAGGGGGAGATGATGCATCCCCCCTTGCTCCCCTCCCGGCATCAGCGCGAAGCCGGACTGGGAGTAGACCAGGCTCTGGCCCTCAGACGTCGCCATGCCGGGGATGTGCGTGCCTGCCGTGCTGGTTCGCCATGCTCTGGCGTCGTGATGCGCCTGCTGGTGCGCCGGATGAGGGTGTCGCTGTTGCTGCTGCTGTTGCTGCTGTTGCTGCTGCTGCTGCTGCTGCTGCTGCTGCTGCTGCTGCTGCTGCTGCTGCTGCTGCAGACCGCTGGAGTTCTGCAGCTCCTCTCGGTCACTGTCGTGCAGCACCGGCTTCACGTCCTGCTCTCCGAGGGGACTGGACGGCCAGTGCGCTCCGCCGTCGCCGTGAGACAGCGCCGTTATCCACTGGTGCGCGTGGCTCAGGGGGTGTCCGCCGCCCGCTAGCGTGCCGTAGTCGTTCTGGAGCAGGCTGTGCGCGTCCCTGTACGCTGCCGCCTGCTGCATGCTCCCGGACTCCGAGTGTGGCGGCGGCGGCGGCTGCGGCGGCGCACTGCTGGGGGTGCTGAGGACGCTGTAGTGGTTGGACGCTGCGGTCGCCATAACTCTCGGAGCCAGAGTGATAGTGGGAGTTTATAAAAAAAAAAAAAAGAAAGAAAGAAAGAAAAAGAAAAAAAGAGGGGGAAAAGCACGCGACTGCCTCACACAGGAACTCTTTTGCGCCACGGGGCAGCCGAGGCGTTTCTCTCCAGCATCTCCCGGGCTGTGTGCCAAGGGGACGCAGAGGCGCGCACCTGTGGTCCGCCTCGCTCCGCTCTTTATTGGCCAAGAACGGTTGACAGATGTGGTTACCCCTGACAGCACCCCGCTCATTGGTCACGGGAGATTGTACAGAAACCCCAATCACTTTGCCAACAATACTAGCGGTCCTGCAGCAGGCACGCTGGAGCACAGAGTGGAGGGAGACACGGAGGCAGAGGGGGGGAGGGGAGAGGGGGAGAAAAGGGGCTGCGCTGGCTCAGATATACTCGTCATCCAGGAAGAGAAAATAAAAATAATATGAATAATAATAACGATAAAAGTAAATAGCTGCGATCTGGGTCAGTGGGTCAATATTTTTTGGGGGGGAGCGTGCGTTTAAATTGCGCGTAAAAGTAAAAGAGCTTGTGGTAAAAATAACTGCATCAAGAACTTTTAGAGTCATTTTAATTGTAACATGATGATAATAATAGCAAAAAACATTGCTGTTAGTTTTTTTTTGTGATCAGTGATCGCAAGGACAAACTTCCAGCTGCTCCTCTCTGCCTTCAGGACGCAGTCCAGAGGAGGAGGAAGAAAAAAGAAGAAGAAGAGGGGCCGCGTGCTTGCAGGGTCTGTGCCCCGTTGCCATGGCGAATGCGGTGAATGGAACAACGCCCACGTCACAGCTGCAATTCGCTCCTTCTTTTCGTTCCGTTCCAAAGGGCTCATTGGGGCCGTGCGCTCGGCCGTCGGGACAAATAATGGGGGGCGAGCGGAGAGGGCAGCTCGGGGCCAAAGAGAGAGGAGGCTGAAGAATGGGGACGTTGAGCCGCCTGCGCTCCCAGCGCGCAGCCCTCCACCTGCTTGTTGGATAAACTTTGGGACGGACGCGTGGCTTCGCCGCTCCCAAACCTCCTGCGTGTAATAAAGGCCTTTTTGGAATAATGGGCAAATACAGTTTAGCAACTGTAGGCTTAAGAAATGTATGTTTTTAAACTTTGTTCAGGACATTTAACTTTTTAAAATCGTGACCATGGTGAGAAATTTGTTCAAAGAATATTTTTGTGACAGACTGCAACACACTTGAAAGGTTGAATATTATACTAAATGATACTAAATGAAATGTTGTAACTCTTCTCCTCACTTTCCAGTTCTAGAACTGACCTTTGTGATGTCACAAAGGGCACTGACACCTGGCAACACACAGGGCCAGGTGTTTGCTCCGCCTTTTGGGACCACTTCAAGGACACCTTGTTTTTGTCCTCTTTCAAACGTATAAGGTCCTAGAATCCATAAATGCTTAGCAGGAAGCTAATAGCATTTTGCTGTCACATTTCATAAAAAGAAAAGATCAAGATCTGAACATTAGACCGATAAACTTTATGGGACATTTTTATAAGCACCAGTTTATCAACACATTCCTGATAAGAAAGCTTGTAGCTGGTGCGGATTTTTGAGTTTTCCTGCCTCGAATGATATTAAAATTAAGTTAAAACTTATTTTTCAGCCCCCTCTGAAACTGTTTCTGACCTCTGAAAGGTCTCTGAAATACTCATATTTGGAAGATGTGACATTATTGCCTCAAGGCATCCTGTGTGAAACGTAAGAGCTATCAAGAGGTCAGAGTAGCCTAAAGAAGAAGAAAAAAAGTTTTTACCTTCAAATAGAAATTTTAAAGAGGACTATTGAAAAGAAATGTGTATTTTCTCCCCTGTATTTCACATCTTTATCCTGCTCAAGCAGAAGAACTAGCACACAAAGACGGCCATATATATGTAATTCTCCATAGAGCTTAATAAGTAAGAAAACACTTTGAATCCACACACGTGGAAGCATATTGAATTATGAAGATTTAAACAACACTGCTGTGTGATTAGGGTGTAATTCTGAGAATTGCCAAATGTGTCGCCAGGGGCTCTGGCTATCCGTGTGCTGAGACGGGCAAAACACATTATCCTAATGGACTAATATGCAAACTACTGGCTGCCCAATTACAAGACCTAATAATGCATAAATGATGCGAGTCCTGTTCTTACAAGACGAAGAGGTCGGCGTTAATTCTGTCAAAGGCCCGGCGGTGCCTGTCAACACACGCAGCGCTTCCGCACTCGCACTGTCCATGTTTCTGTGTCCGTTGTTCTGCGCTCGACTACGGGCCTGAATGGCCGAGAATGTGCCCGATGAATTATCTGTAATTATAAAGAGCCCAGCGATGTAGAGATTCAATTTCTTAGCAGGTCTAATGAACCTCAGCCTATATGCAGACAAAACCTGACAAGCTATTTCTGAGTAGTCGATACTGATTTTCATGGTCATCGATGAGTTTAGTGACATTGAAATGCGATTATTTCTCATCTTTGGGTCCACCGTTCGGCCAGACCCACATGAAGGCGCCACTGATATTTTGGAAACGTTCCGGGGAAGTTGTAAACACGGGGCTGAACGTACAGTTTTCCTGATGAAAAATAAAGACTTAAAATTGTTTTTTTTTTTATGGCACCTTTAAAATCCAGCCATAAAGAAAACTACTTCTTTAGCTGCAGTACGGGTACAGATAGCCAACTCTCTACCCTCAGATCCGAAAGAGAGGTTCAAGTGCGAGGTGAAGTCGTTTAAACGAGCCGCCGTTTGCAAGCGAAACCGGCATTCAGGTTACTTTCACTTTCTACGGGGGCCAGTGTGTGACCGGCTTGCGTCCCTCCCCCCAGTGGGAACTCTTAACGCCGGGGTAACCAGGGCAAAGGGGGCTTCTTTATGCTGCCGGACACAGGGAGATAATGGCCATTCCTCCACAGCTGGCCCGCACAATCAAAGGGAGAGGGGACTCGAAGGATTCCAGCTTTAACCGGACTATTGTCTGGGCTAATTACATCTGAATGAAAGACCCCAAGAACTCACCTCCCCCCGTGGGCCAAACCTGCACAGAATACCCCAAACAACTCTTCAGGGATGAGGAGAGTGCAGGCACACACACGGGTGCGCGCGCACACATTCAAACACGTGCACACGCACACAAGAGTGCGTGCACGCACACACAAAGCTAGAGAGAGACAGTCAAACCCTGGGCTACCCTTAGATGTTAGCACACGCACGCAAAAACACACTGTGAATTGCTTGATTACTCACACACACACACACACACACACACACACACACACACACACACACACACACACACACACACACCCCAGCAGGCCCTCATCAAAGTGTTGTGTCTTTCTACCGCGAACACACACACACACACACACACACACACACACACACACACACACACACACACACACACACACACATGTGGCACTCGGCATTAGATCAGATCTCAGCTTGCTGCTCTCAGAAGAGCCGAGGAGGTCTTAGAGGACTTAGGCTGAATAGAACACGCTCAGAAGAGCCTTTCCCTCAACGCAACCCCCATAATCTTAATCTATACTCTCCCTCTGTGACCCCCCCCCCCCCCCCCTCTCCCCACCACGCTCCCACCCACCCAACGCACACAAGCTGCCACTGCTGGGCTTCATCTGCAGTTTGAAATCGCCGTGGTGCAGGTCTTGTCTCTGAGAGCTGCAGTGGCGGGAAGGCAAGCGATGTTGACGCTCTGTCCGTAGCTGCAGTCCAAAAATAACAAGAATAATCACGATAATAATAACCACAATAATTCTAACAAGTCTGACTAATTGGGAGCACTGGGAAAAATACCAGTCGGTTGCTCTTGTGGCTCTGGTGTTTGAACCAAAAGAGCTGGTGTACAGTCATACAACATGGATGGTGTCACTTGTTTGCCTGTGCTAACAACATGCTCACAGTGAGCAGCCTGGCTCATGAAAAACGTGATTACGTCTTTGAGTCCAGCTGATGGCGTCACCTTGGCAAAGTCCTGGGAGCTCATTGTGGGGATGCAAACTGGATGATGGAAACAGCAGAGGCGGCGCTGTGAGGGTATGTCTACTAACCAACAAAGCTAAATGTGCTATGGTTAGCTGCTATTGTGCTTTGAGGCAAGAAACTATAAGTGGTTCAGCAAAATGCAACACAGCAATGGCTGTAAAGCACTGGACAAGGTTATGGATCAAGTTGATGAATTGTGTGGTGCTGGTTGGTTGTTGCTGCCACAAGGTAACGTCATCATGAGGTTAGATTCTAGGCTGTTAAACTCTAAGTAACTGAAGTATCAGCAAAATGTAACTGAGAAGAAAGTTTAAATCGTTTTTGGTGTCAATCGTTGTTTATACGACGTTATTATTTATACTCCGACCTTGTGGAGAAGCAATGAAAACAGCTGATTTTTGACAGGTGGAGGAAGCTGTACCTGTCATTCAAAGCCTGGGCTCAAATGCCAGGTGCTGGTTGTGTATCACAATGGAAACAGTCAACTACTGTAGTAATGGAAAATATTCATTACAATAATCATCATCGCTATTCAACAGTTAAAGCATGCTGGGTTTTTGATTGTTATGTTGATTGTGAGGTATAAAGAAAAGGCTTTCATGAAGGTGGCTATTTTGAAGAATTTAAATATAACACGTGTTTGAGTTATTTTACACTGTTATTTATTCCAACATATTTTCATATGTCCATATGTAGTTTGGATGCCTTCAGTGGGAAACTGCATTGTCAATAGTCATGAGAATGAAAGAAAATACATGAAATTAGGGTGTGTCCAGACTTTTAACTGGTAGTGTACATATCTTTTAAAAATTGAACAACAATAAATTAAAACTGTTTGGTCCTATACCATAAGTACGCAAACTACGTAGGGCCCCGCCCCCGCCCCCTCGTCTCAATATTTGGGCTCAAAGTTTGATGAAGCGCCGGTGTCTTTCCAGCCGGGACATGAATAGAGGAAAAACAATTCGCCATGACACTGAGTGCGAGAATAGCAATAAGGTAACCTAAAAATTCAATATCAGTGACGTGACGTCACTTTGAAGCGCACCTCTCACTTGCTAACTGATGCTAGCTAGCTAGTTAGCTGGCCACTGCATTTCCTGGTTGATTCGCCTCTGTTCCTATTCGACTGTCTGAAAAAAAAAATAGCTTGTAAGAAACCACAGTTTAATTGTCGACGAACCTCTACGCTCTATCTTAATACTTCTCTGTTCTTCGAATGCACGTTCTTGTGCGCGTGTATGATACAAAACTCGTGCTTGTGTGCAACTTCAGACCTGGATCGAATCAGACCATCTTCCTTTGGACAGGAGCCACATATTGTGTGTGTGTGTGTGTGTGTGTGTGTGTGTGTGTGTGTGTGTGTGTGTGTGTGTGCGCGCGCGCGCGACAGTTTCAGGGTTAGGAGGTCTCACTGGTGCTCAGTTTAGCATTGATTTATTCTCTTTCTCCAATTTATTTCCCCTTCCTCTGATCTACCTCTGGGAGGACAAATGGAGGAGAAACGCCAAGCCCAGTAGCCATCCCTCACACACACACACACACACACACACACACACACACACACACACACACACACACACACACACACACACGAGTACATACACAATGACAAACACAAGCAGATAAACGCTAAAAACGTGTATTTCTGTTATTTGAAAAACAAACCCACACATATTGGTATATTTGTAAAGCTTTGTCTCTCAATTTTTTCCCAATCAGACCTTCCTGTCGGACTATAAATCCAGCACACTCTTGCGGTCCCAAGGCACCAGGGCTCCTATAAGACTCCCCATGTTATGCCATATAAATGTCCTGAGAGAACCCATAAAGACATAAAGGGACGCTCCCCCCAAAGGTGAGTGCTCGTAATTCACCGGCATGTATTTTTATCGTGACATCGCTGTCAGGCTGCACAGATTCATCTCAACTCTCGCGTCATAACGTCCGGCGCTGACTCCTCCACGGGAAAGAAAAGAGCACGGGCGCTGCCGTGTTTTACGAGGCGGGCTCGCCGCCACGGCCCTACTGTAATGGTCTGGCGCCTGGGCGGCGTGTGCTCGCGTGTCGAAGCCTAACGCCTCGTGTCACTTCTGCTTTGGGATGTAATAACCAACCTCTTCTTTTTTTTTCTTCTTCTTCTTTCCTCTCGGCAGAGAAAGCCGGCCAGGGGAGAGAAAAAGAAAAAGGGGGCCAGTTGGGTCGTTAAACCTACTTGAAAGCTCAGCACACTGATCGATAGTCTCGGGCCAAGCAGGGATTAAAATCAGGCTAAGTCTGTTCCAATCAATAGTGATGGCTAACCCCGGGTTAAAACATGAGTAAATCTCCATACGTGTCCATACACAACTCTGCACTGTGGCCTACGGTACAGATAAATCCTCGACACTCCATGCAAATGGCCACACAATGGCTTGGCGTGCAACTCCAGTCGATAATCATCGCCGCCATATAGGACGACCGCGGCCGCGTATATATCTACTTGTGTCCACGGGGAGATACGAGTGGATGTATATTTGGACTCATCGACCGCGACGCGCGAGTGCGAGCAAGGCCCTCGTAAATGAATTCAAAGTGGTTCAGCGGCAGCAGCAGGTGCTGAGTGGAGGAAGTGAAAAGTTGAGGGTGGGTTCCACGCGTCGGCTCGGGCCGCAATCACAGTCGGCGGAGTGACGTACAGACAGGGAGTTGACACGCGTGATTGACTGCGTCACGCCCTAATGGAGGACAGACATCGGTGGCGGGGATCGATCCTACAAGCGCAGGTCTGTGTATCAATTACCGATGCTGATCAATGGTGTTACAGCAGACAAACGGCGGCAGTGGGAAAAGAACTGTTGCGCCTCCGCATTGTGATCAGCCATTCAAAATGTGTCATTTAAAACCAACCAAAGCAACACAATCTACTGCACAAGGCAGTATTTCCAATCATCTCGTTGGTTCTTTTATCTCAGACAAAGATTTTTTCTACGGTTTTTCATTTACCTGACGTGTTTCTGTGTGTTCCTCCACCTTCATCAGAGTGTCACGTGATGTTGGTATGAGACTCGTCTTTATCAGCTGATGTTTATTGAAGGCGTGACCCAGGGTGCTGCTCCAGGTGGGCGAGAGCATGAAGGCTCCCTCGTCCCAGTTGATGGTCGGCTGGCCCCGCTTCCTGATGTTTGTTTTCTTCCGTGCGGATACTCTGGCCTTCTCCCAGTCCACAAGGTGGTCGGTGATGACTGACTTGTGGTGTTCATGTTGTTCCTTTTCTTTTATTGCTCTTGTTCGTCTTGTTGTTGTCTCAGTATTTTCAATCATTTCCAAGATTATTTTGCGCACTTTGCGTTACTTATCCATCTGGTAAAGAGCACAAAAAGAATTGTGTTAAATAAAATATTCCAGTGTGCATCATTGTGTCACTTTTCGAATTAAGACCCCCAACTTTTGTTCTTTTTTAATTTTCAAATGAATTTTTTTTTTGCTTCTTCTGAGCGATTGTGCAAGCTGGTAAAGAATTCAATCTGGGAAGCACAATGGTGGAGCGCTGGCAGCCCTGCCGCCCCGTCCTGAACGAGCCCCCCACCACCCCTCCAAAATAAAAAGCACTGGCAACACTCAGCTGGCGGCTGGAGGTCACGGCGCTTTTTCAAATCCGCCACACAACAGCTAATGACATTTGGCTCAATCTTTGTCGCCACGCCGCATCGTGACGGCGGCGGCCGTGGCGCCGCCCTCCTCCTCCTAAAACGAGAACGATCAATTGGTCACACTCGCGACTCATAGGTGCAAACACTAGTTACCAAATTGGTCTATTATGTGTTGCAGTGGCGGGCCAAGAGGTGAGCACTCCTGCCTTATGAGAGGAGATGGCGGCGGCAGTGGTGGTGGTGGTGGTGGTGAGACGCAGGCAGCCAAGAGAAGGGGTTGCCGGGATGAGAGGAGGAAGAGGAGGAAGAGGAGGAAGGTGAGTTACATCTTGATTGGGGTCGGGGCCACTCACCTGACTGTAAGTCACACCTGTCATTTAAAGTTTTGGAGCCATAATACAGACCGAATGCAATATTTTCCTCTGATTCCGCCAAGATTTCAGACAGTTTAATCACATTGGTGTTTGTTTTCTGTGCGAAAAGACCCCCCCAAAAAAAACAAAAAACAAAAAACAAAAAACAAACAAAGTGCAGCATTGAAATGAAAATGTGCCTTTTGGAAGACCGGTGCACCTTTATTTCTCACGGACTGTTAAATTTTCATTAAAAACATCAAGTGCCACATATCTTTTGGGCAACGTTTTTGGTTCAAAAAACATTTTGTTGTTGGCTTGGGCCTCTTCTCAGCAGACCCCCCCCCCAGCTGTCCTCCGCAGGCCCGGGTAGGGGGGGCAGGGCAGGGCAGAGTAAAGGGCTATTCAGTGGACCTCTCACTTTTGTCTCACCTTTTAAAAACACGCTTAAGAAAACAAGAGCACCGGTTTCCCAGCATGAAAAGCACCCACAACAGAGCCGACTTCAAAAAGCTCTGAAGGTCTGAAGGACGGAGGGGAGAAAAATGCTTTATTGGAACAATAACTTTTAAATTGTAACAAATTTTCAATTCCAAACAGCAACGTGTTTTATTTGCATATGCTCGTCATTGTAAATGGATAATCATGATCTTCATCAAAATGTTTGACTAGATTTTGACTATTTTTTACAAGTCATCAAAGAGAAAAATATAACAACCATTCTTGACAGCAAAAAGGATTTTACGAGAATTACGGCTTATGCGCTTCACACCAGTCAATGGAAACACCTGCAAATCGCAATTATACTTAGAAGAAGAAATGTTCATTTTTTTGCGAAAAACTATAATGGAAACCCAGCTTGTATCTATTGTGTAAAGACTTGAGCATTTCTGCATTCTGGGACCCGAGAGTTAATGATAAACAAGCTAGCTAGCTCTACACCAGTTCTGCCGTCAAGGTCAAAATGTGAGCTGCGGTGATTTTTTATTTTGTTTTGTTTTTTTCCGCCCCGACTGAGGTGACGCGGGGCCTCGTCTTAAACAACATTTAACTCTCCTGAAAGCGAGCCAAGGGATCGACTCAAGATGGATGTGGTGTAAAGACCCCGGGGAGCAATAATAGCCGTTCTCGCTGCAGTAATCAAACTAATCTTTGTCTTCTCCAGCTCGCCTCTCTGATGCGCCAGCGCAAACGGTGGAAATTCTACTACCGGGCCTATCGAGATTTTTCTTTTTTTCCCCCATCTTTTATTATTTTCCTTTCTCTCTTTTCTCTTTATTTTTGCCTTCCTCCATCGACGGGCTTCTCGGGGATTCGCACATCCGCCGAGCCGTCGAGGAAGGAAGGGAAGGGTGTGTTCTGCCTGTAGTTACCACGGGACACAGACTTGCCCAAGTTCATTAGAGTGTCTCTTAGGGTGTGGAATTTGAACACCCAAAGAGCACGTGCACACACACACACACACACACACACGGGCTCACCGTGCAGTGCAGAGCTGGAGCAATGCAGCAGGCTTTTCTTGTGTGCGCCTGTTTTGTCTGTTGGCGGCCGTCCTCGCGAGTTGTTAACCTACAGTACGTGCACGTAATTACACATGTACGCCGTCACCTCCACTCTCATAATGGGACTGACAGAAGCGAGGGGAAGAAAATGAAAGCAAACACGGCTTTTGTGACGGGTGGTGGTGGTGGTTGTTCGGGGGCACTATTTACATCAGTTGTCGTGCGCATACGCAGACACACTGCAATTGGCAGAGGGAAATTGTGGAGGTTCGGGGGGAGGGCGGCAAACAGCGGCGCTCCTCTCGAAGGCGACCCCGCCAATTAATTTGCGGCTCAGATGTGTGAGACTCGCAGGAGAGGTGCTCGGCTGCACACTGCCGACATCATTTGTGCGGCAGGTCCGCCTTAAATATATGCATGAGGCTAATTCGCTTAGTGTCTTAGCCCTGTAGGCGATGGGCAGATGAGAGTGGCGCCGGCTCCCCCTCAGCCCCCTCTGCGCTACCATTAACGATGCCCCGCCCCCGCGCGGTGGAAATCGACGCAGGTCGTGGCAGGCGCCGCGTTTTTTTTGGCGTAAAGCAAACAAAATTACATTTGCTCGGCTGAATCAAAGTGGAGCCGTGACAACAAAAAGAGTGCGCGGCTCTCTATCCTTCCTGTTTGTCTGTCTGTCTGTCTGTCTGTGTGCCCGCTTCTCTCTGAGGGATAAATTACTCCGGCATCATAAAAAGGGTAAAAGAAAACACAACAGATTTTTAGTCAAGTGGGATTCCTGCAAAAAAGCTAAAAAAAAAAACTGCCTGTGCTCCAGAGGTGGCGACTGCGCCTTTCCCCGGCTCGCCACAAGTGTTTCTTTGATTCGGCGTGTTTCCCAGCATGCATTTGCCGCTCTTTGTCAGCCTGACCTCGCAGGAGGTGGTGGTGGTGGTGGTGGGGGGGGTGTTTGTACAGAAGGGAGAGAGGAAAAAAAGAAGGTGATAAATGTTTAGTCATCGTGTACACAAAGAAGAAACGGCGGAATGGAGCATGAGGCCTCCACTTGGTTGTCGTTTAACTTTTTCTGGTGGTCGCGTGACCTCCTCCACCCCCCACACCCCATCACACACACACTCACCTAGACGCCGGAACATTCCATTTAACCTTTAACCTTAGAATATGGCCCGGCAGCTGATTGGCTCTCTCTTTAAATCAGCCCAGACCAACGTCTCTGAATGTTCCTCCGCTCCAATCGATTTAGTTCAGCGTGCGTGTTTTTGTTTTCATTGTCGCGCTGAGGGCACCTGAGTCGGTGTGTTTAAAGGAAAGACCAAGTGTGTGTCTGTGTGTGTGTGTGTGTGTGTGTGTGTGTGTGTGTGCGTGCGTGTCTAACGAAAGCTTCTTGCAGCATAACATAGAGACAGTCTGTTAAAAAGAAGAAGAAAAAAAGGCGGCTGCTTGGCCATTCCTATTGAACTTGACCTGCGGGCCAGATCTGTGTGTGTGTGTGCGTGCGTGCGTGCGTGTGCATGTGTAGAAGTGTGTGTGTGTGTGTGTGTGTGTGTGTGTGTGTGTGTGTGTGTGTGTGTGTGTGTGCATGTAGCCACGAGTGTGAGCGCACGCTGCCAGATCAATGTGTCTCTGTGTGCCATGGAATGAGAGAGCACACTGATTACCCAGGGTGGTGGGGGAGGAGGAGGGGGGAGGGGAGGCATAGGGATGGAGGGAGGGATGAGAGGAGAGGAGAGTGATGATCCAGAGTGGTGGGAGAAGGAAGGAGGAGGAACAGAGGGTGGGGGTGGGGGGTGGGGTGGGGTCGGGGGTGATGAGATTGAGCAGCGAGCGGAGCAGCCTGGGATCCGGGTGGGGGCGGGGGTGGGGGGAGGTGGAGGGTGGGGTGCTTCGCTTCGTTTCAGTTTCATTTTCTCCTCATTTTCGCCCCGCGACTCGCGCACATTCCGCACGCCACGGATGAGGCGGCAGGCGTCCAGAGCCGCAACGCAGCTGCAGATGGCAGAGATCAGCCGGGGAGAGAGACAGGCAGCGGGATTGGATTGCTGGGGAGAGGAGGTGTGGGGGAGTCGGGGGGGGGGGTCGGCGATCCACGATCTGCGCCACTTCCTGTCCCTCCCACCCGGAAAAAAACTGACAACGGTGTTGTCATTTTGGAGCTATTATATGATAATAAAGACAAATTAAGGGCAGGCAAGAGCGTCTCGACGTCGTTTCGCCCCAAAATATTCACTGTTGCGTCACAGTCAAGTATAATAATCTACGTAAGCATTGAAAGCGTCCTTACATGGCCAATTCTGCGTATTCTGGTTGCAAACACGGTGCTAATGTGGCCGTGAGTGGTCAAACTGGGCTGTCAAGTCTCGTCACGGCAAAAACCTGAATAGCAACAGAGTGAAATTATTGTTGTATTTTTTACATGAGAAAATTTTGCAGATGCTGCTATTGGGTGATTTTTTGTCGCCGCTGACGTCAGGAGCGAACTGTCCCTTCAAATCTGGAGACACGTGGAGGGAAAAGCTTTGGTTTTCCCATGTCGAAAACACACACACACACACACACACACTCAAACCCTAACCCACGCGCGCACGCACATGCACACTCACACTGACACAAAGAGAAAAGAATACACATTACACATGACAATACACACTTTTTGTTGCACATTTTCTACTGTCCAAAGCCAAGATTGTGTAGAAACAATCTCAACGAATTCACGGCAGGAAGCTTCCTGTTCTCTACCCACACAGGACACCTGGCCCGCCTCAAGGCCGCCGACGACACGGCTGTGTGTGTGTGTGTGTGTGTGTGTGTGTGTGTGTGTGTGTGTGTGTGTGTATGGAGGACTTGCGGCGCCCTCGTCCCTCTCGCGGTTGTTATTGGATGTTTGGCTCGTTGGCTGTTGGGAGTGTGAAGAGCGAAGTCCTCGCCCACCGCGGGGTCTCCTCTCATCTCCTTCGCCCCAGTGTGGCTGCCATCACTGGCAGTGCTGTTTGTGCAAAACCCCCCCGCCTGCGTCCAATAAGCACAGAGAGGGTGCAAAGTGTGTGTGTGTGTGTGTGTGTGTGTGTGTGTGTGTGTGTGTGTGTGTGTGTAAGAGAAAGAGAGAGAGAGAGAGAGAAGGAGATGGGATTTTGGTGAAATGAGAGGCGGTACGTCTTCATTCTAAAGCGCTAGAGTTCATCTGAGATACATTTTCTCTCCCAGAAGCAGCCCCATGCTGAATGTATAAGAATGCAGCTGTGTGTTGGTGTGTGTGTGAGAGAGAGAGTGAGAGAGAGAGAGAGAGAGAGAGAGAGAGAGAGAGAGAGAGAGAGAGAGAGAGAGACAGAGAGAGAGAGAGAGAGAGAGAGAGAGAGCTGCGGGGTCTGTTATAAACAAACTCTGCCAAACCCTGAACTGGTAGGAGAAAATTAATTCCCAAATTCAAATTAAAAGGTGGTGTGTGTGTGTGTGTGTGTGTGTGTGTGTGTGTGTGTGCTTGCGTGCGTGTGCGTGTGCGTGCCTCCTGCCTGCTTTCAAATCAAACATGTCATGTGCAACATGTGCAGGAACTCGTCGCACCGTCGTTTATCAGACAAGTTAGCTGTTTTTATTCAATTTTTTAAATTTTATTTATTCTCTATTATTTTTCTGTCACACTTTTTTATTTTTTTTTACCCCAGACGGATTGAGCCACGAGACACAAGTGCGCCTCTGACGTCTCCCCTTCGGCCGTTTTGCAGCGCACAAAGACGGAGCAGGGCGAGATGTTGTCCCGTCCTTGAAAATAAAAGCACATCAAAAACAATCTCTTTTCACCTGCGTGCACACACAACACCTTTCTGCCTCCATCAACCCCCACCTCACCCCAGCCACCCACCCGCCTGTGAAGCGCCACCTCAGGAGAAAATTGAATCGAGGAGTTTGACCCTCTATGACACCGGGCGAGTGCCATCAATTTTTATTGAAACGCGAGCCGTCGATACTGAAATTGCCTTTGATTGGCCGTGTTTGTGTTTGTCCCCGGCCGGCGCCGCAGACTCCATTTGGCTGCAGTCAGGGCCTCATTCGAGTCATCGTCATTTGCAAATAAATCTGGATCATCGCTCGTCGCCAGGGTCTAAATAATTTAAGGCGAGGTCGTAATTGGTGGCAAATTGGTTGGTATGACAAAATTGATATGATTGACGTGACGAACAAAATGAAATGCGTCGAAAAGGAAAACAATTCTGACCAATTTTGAATTTTTCTTTCGACGATTTAAATGCTGCTGTGGCTTTATCTGTGTGTTAGGTAGCCAGCCAATGGTAACAGTAACCAGCCCTCTAACATCACGCTACTGTCAGGCTGGGACTCACGGCAGGACTCAGACGCAGAGATCTTTTCACCAATGACCGCTAAACAGAGTCACAAATCAAAACGTTATGAAAATTTCCGAAAAAATCCTCATCAGGCTCTCAGAAGAGAGAGCTGAAGACTAATCAATAGTCTAAAAAAGAACAAAAAAATCACTCCAGGAGGAGGAAAAACAATCTAGAGCTGAGAAAATAAAGCCAACATGAAACAGTCTGACAGGAGGAATAAGGCTCAAGACTATCACTATGAAAAAACGAACAAATCAAAAGGCTCCAACAGGAGGAAAACCGAATAGAAAAGTACCTAGAACATAAAACAACTCACGCCAAAATGCAGAGGACCTAAGCAAAAAAACGATGAAACTTTAATTGCAAAATCAAAATGGCTCCTGAAGAGGAAAACAAAACAGATTACTTTGATTACTTGTAAAAAATATTCCATCAGCAGTTTTTTATTGCGATATTTCGTTTTTGCGCAGTTCGAGGGGCAATGGAAACGCAACTATTGTGAACGCGCTCGTGCACTCCAAACAGTGTTCAACACAGACATCTGAAACACACCGCTTCAATCGTAAACCCCAATCACATCTACTGCATTTGTTTAAGCTCTGGCACGTTTGCCGCACTTTAACTTCTTTGCAGACTGAGAGATTTTTTTTTCAGTTTCGCACTTGACGTCAAAAGCCATGCCGGAGAGGTGCGGAAAGGTTTTTTTTTTTTTTTTACTGATCCGCTCCGCCTCCGTCAAAGGAGGAACGACGGCGACGATCTGCGCGCAGACAAACAAGCGCATCACGCGCAAAACTTTGGCGTTAAAGTCACACACGGCAGACGAATGACGAAATCCTGCACGGAGGAGGTGTGACGGCGCATATTGATTCCCAGCCAAGAGTTCCCTGCTGAGCTTAGCTTGAGCCCCGTGCACTGTCGGATGATTAGCCTGCGCCGTGACACGCACGCACGCACGCACGCACACACACACACGCCTGTAATATTTCACATCTCTAAATTTGCGAAACGCACAATTCAGCGTCGCACGAGAACACAGCACACCTCCTGCTTGTTTGTTTATAAATATCACCACACATGTGAGGAGTGAGTGTGTGTGTGTGTGTGCGCACTCAACCAGGTGTGTGCGTGGTTGTGTGTGTGTGTTTGTGCAGCTGTCAGTGCCTCTGTCATGGCGAGGCTGCGACTCCTTACCCCTCTAAACGCACGCTGATAGACACTCATATTTCCTGCGGTAACAGGCGTGAAAATGGCCTCATAAATCCAAAGTGGTTTTTCCCCGGGACCACGGCGGCGGCGGCGGCGGCGGCGGTGGTTGCGGCGCCGGTGGTGGCGGCAGCGGTGGCGGCCCAAAGAAGATGTATTATGTAAATAAAACAACACGCCATCAGTAATGCTGGCTCGTTGCCGCCGCTGGATCATAATGACTCAGCGGGAGACTTTTAGCATAATGCTGCAACAGTTTGATTAGGTGTGTAGCCATGCGGATATGCATATGTGTGTGTGTGTGTGTGTGTGTGTGTGTGTGTGCGTGCGTGCTCGCAGCCCCTGCTCAGACACACTCCTCTGCCTCGTAATTTCTGAGATTTCATCGTACGTCTCCATCCCAGCGTGGTGCAGCCTGCTGTGGATGAGCGATCAGTCAGCGGCAGTGCAGGGGGGGCGGGGCCAATCCACTCTCCCCCTGTTCAACACACACGTACCAACACACACACACACACACAGAGTCAGAGTGTTTATTAAAGGTTTATTAAAGTGTCTGTGTGTGTGTGTGTGTGTGTGTGTGTGTGTGTGTGTGTGTGTGTGTGAGACATACTTGCATACCAACATAGGACGGACACGTGCGCGCACAGCTGGAGCTGCGGTGGTGGTGCGACGGACACGAGTGAGATTCAGTCTCACACACACACACACACACACACACACACACACACACACACGCCCCTACTGGTTCGCCCAGCTCCGACCTGTGATGGATTGGTTGCACTCCTGCCGTGACAGACGAGCAGTGGATGGAGAGCTGAGAAGATGAAGGGAAGAAAGGAACAGAGGGTGTGCGTGCGCGTCCGTGCGTGTGTGTGTGTGTGCGTGAGGGCGTGTTGGAGGAGATTGCGGTAGAAAAAAAAAAAAGAGCTGAGTGCAGTAGTGTGTGTGCCAGCGAGGATCTTACATGGGGCCAAGCAGATCATTTCCTCCTCGGCAGCACGTGTCATTTCCTCTAAACAAACAGCCCCTCTGTGTGTGTGTGTGTGTGTGTGTGTGTGGACGGGAGACGGGCTGGAGGTCTGCGATGTCAATCCACCTCTCCTCGCCTCTGCCTCTGTCCTCCCTGATTCAATCCTTCAATCCTCAACCTGTGTGTGTGTGTGTGTGTGTGTGTGTGTGTTTTCTGCTGATGGGTGCCATAAAAGTGGGAGGCAGTACCAGAGCGGTACCTTCATGTCAATCACGTGTTGACATCCGGCTCAAGAAATAATGTATTTCAGCTGAAGGGTGGAAATCACTGTGATTGAGTTTTTGGTAACTAAGGGTTATTTATACCGGGTGACCTTGTCAACTTTAACTATGCTACCCGGATTATTTTGCAATGAGAAGGTCATTTTGATCATTGTTGTTGTTGTTGTTGTTGTTGTTGTTGTTTTGCTTTGATTGTTACTGTAGTTGTAGTGGAGTTATTTGAATTTGCCAGCCAGTTGATGATTTATTTTAGGAGAGTAAGCAGGACAATTGTACAACCACCTTTTTGCAACAAGCCAAAGGTGAAAGCCATGGGGTTTCAGAGTTAAACAAACCAAGTGCAACCTTAAAGTGTGACCTCAAAACCTCATTTTTGCTTATTCATAAATAAAAATATAATAATTAATATTGTGGGGCAGGGCCATCTGTTTTTGTTTTTTTTTATACATATCTGCAGTTGAATGTTACCTCTCAACACAAGATGGAGCTTCTTAATAAGACGTCAGTTGGCTTAAAAGGGTCAAAACCAGAAAACACCCTTTGATGATGGCGTGTTTTGCCTGGTGCTGCAGTCTTTGGCCCCAAACAACAAAGACGCTAATTGACGAAGCGAGACTCATTTCTGCTCTGCAGCCTCGTACGCTCGGAGAAGATCGCGAGACCTCCGGCGTCGCGGCCGGTCACCGCCGCCGCCGCAGCACCGTGATTTGTGTTCTCCCAACCTGGAGTGTGTTGTGCGCGCAAAACCGCCAATTACATTTGCTCCTAATTACACACTTAAAGATGTAATTAGGCCCGCCCGCTCGCCTGCTCGCCTGCTCGACCGCCGCCGCCGCAGCGAGAGATTTCACGCCGCCACACCGAAGGGAGACGGTTGGCACACGTGTCTCAATTAGTATGTTAATCGCGCGCACTTAACGTATAGGGGAGACCGACTCGCCGACAAACATAACGACGCGCTAATGGTTTCATACCGGGGAGCGTTCCAAACGGCAGAGAGAGCCGACTGCACCCCGGGGGCGAAACAGCAGACACACGACATGTGCGTGTCATCGACTGCCTCGACCATCACTGAACAACAGCAACAACAACAACAAAAGAAACGTGATTTGTTCTCAGTTCAGTTGGGAGATGCGCTAGCTGCGTTTCAATGACAGTTTTTTGCAAAATAAAAGCGATAATTCTAAAATTTCGACAAAGTGCAATTGTGATTTGCAGGTGTTTCCATTGAATGGTGTGAAGCACATTAGCCGTAATTCTCAGAAAATCTCGTCCCGCGAGACCCCACTTTGACGAGGATGGAGGTACGAAACATTTTACGATAAATCTGCATTTTGATGTTGTTTGCTGTCAAGAATGGTTGTTAGATTTTTCTCTTTGATTAGTTGTAAAAAATATTCCGTCTCCCCCTCCGTCCAAACATAACGCGCCATTTTCACTTGAAGTGAACTGGTCACGTGACCCCGTACGTCACGTCCGCAGACGTGTAAATGCGAAAAAAGTGTTTCCATGACACTTTTGCGATATACCTGTATATCGATACGTCTGGAAAACCACCTCATGAGAGCGTCAAAACCTTTTCGCCATATTTGAGAGTTTTTTTTCCAAGTTTAGCCGTTTCCATGACCATTTTTTTATTGCGATATTTCGGTTTTGGCGCAATTCTAGGGGTAATGGCAACGCAAGTGAGTGAAATGTTGTAAGAATGCTGTAAAAAGTCCGAGCCTTTTCTTCTTCTGTCTTTCTGTCAACTACGACAGGTTGTCTGCAGCACCTGCAGCTGATGAGTCAGACACTAAACGGGAGAAACAAAGGGCTCAAATGAGCGTCTCGAAGCTGAGGGGAACAGCAGACGTGGACGCTCTCGAGGTTTGATTGCTGCAACTGACACCCCCCCCCCCCCCCCCGCCATCACCAGGATCCAGGTCCATGTACCAATGCAGTTAATCCAACCTTTTTTTTATAAAAGCATACAGCCCCCCCACCCCAAAAAAACTAAACAAAACACTTTTTTATTTTTAATATTATTGCATTCAGAATCAGAATCAGATGCCTGTGCACAAAGGCCTCTCCAGATGCGTGACCAAATAACGAGCGAGACAAAGCATAAGCCTCACCTCGCCGTGACGGGAAAAAAAAACAAACAGATTTACTAACAGATTTCCAGAGAAGTTTGATAAAAGGCCGATGCCAGCGCCTCGTCTGAGAAGACTGATGGCAACCAGCCGTGTGTGCGAGATCGTTTCACCTGCAAGCTGTTGCAGAAAATCTACATTTCTTTCGGCTTGAGTTATTAGCGCTAAACCCCGAAAAAGCCCCAAATGTAATGGGACTGTTGACAGATGTGCTGTTTCAAAGTTCCACATTCCTTACAAAAAAAGAAACATTACGGGTGCCAAACCCTGCAGGTTGGATCCGTCGCTCTTGTGTACACGGCTGAGATGCCAGATGGAGGATAACTATATCGCCAATGCCGGCGATTTCATAATCACCTCACTCCAAAATCAAATTAAAGAAGAAAACCGAGGAAGAATCCCTGATGCAGATTCTTTGGCTCGTCGCCGACGAGAAGCGCGACGTAAGCGTCTGAGTGAGTCAACATTGTTTACATCATCAAATAAAAATGTCGCTCCCTGGGAGAAAATAACCTTAAAAAAAAAGGGCAAAGAGAAAAAGATGATGAATGCGATGGGAGGGGGGGGGGGGGGTAATGCGACGGCGCGACGAGAAAATCAAAGCGGCAAACGCTCACATGTTACCTCAGCGAGCGGCGAGACGCACAGCGACTGGAGGAATGAGGCACGAGCCTTTGCCTGAACCTTGAGATATGAGCAGCGTGTCTGTGCGAGAGTGTGCGTGTGTGTGCGCCTGTGCGTGTGTGTGTGTGTTTTCTCTCTAGCCTGCTGCTGCTTAAGAATCCAGTCACATCTCTTGCTTGCAGGCAGGCAGTAAGGCGCTTTCACGCTCACAGGTTTGCTTTGGTTGGGTCTAATACCCCTTTTCTCTACGTATGTGGATGTATATAAGTGTGTGTGTGTGTGTGTGTGTGTGTGTGTGTGTGAGAGAGAGAGAGAGAGAGTGAGAGAGAGAGAGAGAGAGAGAGAGAGAGAGAGAGAGCATATGGTGAAATCTGACTTTATGTGTCTTACTTCCTACTTCTTTGTTTCTTTACTTTCTTTTATGTGCACTACGTGTTAATACCCCGTGTGTGTGTGTGTGTGTGTGTGTGTGTGTGTGTGTGTGTGTTGGCTCTCAGCAGCACTGATAAAACCCACTTAGACTCTCCCCTGATCTGTTCGCTCTGGGCTGGCAGCCTTGGCTCTCTCTCTCTCTCTCTCACACACACACACACACACAAACACACACACACACGACTGTGCACACAGACACACATGCACACACACACACGTGCACAGAGCCCCCTGCTTTAGCTGCTAGCTGATCTGTGACGGCCTGCCACTCAAATGCAGCTCTGTTGAGACGCTGCACAAAGGAGGAGAGGATGCTGGGAGTAGTGGGGGAGAGCGGGGGGGCGGGAGGGAGGGAGGGAGGGATGGTCGGATGAAGAGTGAGCGAGCGGCGGAGAGAGAGAGAGAGAGAGAGAGAGTGTGTGTGTGTGTGTGTGTACGGGGGGTATCAGTGTCTCTCCTCTGGGTGCCTCCTCGCTCCCACTCGCTGGCTGTCTCCTTATCTCTGCTCTCCTCACTCTCCTCCACCTGACTGGCTTTGGCAGCTGCTCCTCACTCCCAAACTCCCCTCCCCTTTCGCTCCTCCCACCCCTGCGACCCAGCGGCCCCCCTCCCCATCCCTTCTCTGTTTCCTCCTGTCTTGATCCCCCCCCCAACCCCTCCCCATCCCTCCTCTCTACCTGTGCGAAAGCCAGCTCAAGTCCCCCTAATTCACGACTGAAGACGGGAAGACTTAGCAAGAGATGAAAGAGCGCGAGGGGGGTAGAGGAGTTGAAGTAGGAGTGAGGGGGAGGGCAGGGAGGAGGAGGCGGGGTGTCATGGAGACAGTCTGTACAGGAAAATGGAAAAAAAAATTGCAGCGTATAGAACAGAGAAGAAACATTCTTATTGATATCTGTGTACAAAATGGGAGGGAAATTTAGACGTGTGTGTGTGTGTGTGTGTGTGTGTGTGCACATTCCACCATACTGCATCCTGCCGTGTGACCCTTTGTGAAAACTAAACGTGTTAAAAGTAGCTGCGTTTCCATCACCCCTAGAATTGTGCAAAACCTAAATATCACAATAAAAAACTGCTAACGGAAACACTTATAGTTCCCAAATATGCCTAAAAGGTTTTTCCATTCTCAGTGGGTTTTTCAGTCCTATCGATATAGAGGCATATTACAAAAGTGTCATGGAAACACACAGGATATCATCTCTTGAGGATGTAGTCGACTCTATTCATGTATTGCATTCCATTCTCCTCCGGCGCCAAAGGTATACTCATATTCGCCTTGCGCCAGGTACAGGAAAAATTTGCCGGCAGAAAAAATTCACATTTTCGTGTTGCTTTGCCTATTGCCGCTGAGGAGCAGTGCAAACATGACAAACATCACCATTGAGAGGCGTCCATGATTATTGTCAACTTAAGTAAATCACCATGACGGCAGCATCAGCCGGTACGTGATGTCACTGTTGGCTGCACCAAAACTTATTTGCCTAACGTGTGTTTTTCCCTCCCAGTTTCGACACTCTTTGTTTCTCCGAAAAAACCTGATTGTGAAGTGAACTGAAAAACCTGCAAAAAAAAAAAAAAAAAAAAAAAACAGAGAAGCGCTGCCGCTGAGACTAAGAGGGGAAAAGAAAAAACAGGTGCCCGTCGAGTCAAGATGGATGACGGCGAGCAAAGTTTGGGCGATAAGAGTTGAGGTGGAGTCAAGACGAGACAAAGCGGATGGTGGTGGTGGTGGTGGTGGTGGTGGTGGTGTGGGTGGGAGTTTGTAGTGCGAGAGAGGAGAAAGAGCCGCCTCAGCAATATGGATCCATAGCCCTGGGTAAGTAAAGACAGAGAGAACTCTTCATCAGCACCTCGACTGCTGCCGATATTGCTGAGTCATCATTGCCCTGATGCATTGCTGCGGGATTCCCCCCCACACCCCCACACCCCCCACCCCCCGCTTTCTTTCTTCCTCCTCCTCCTCTTCTTCGTCTTCTCCTTTTTAAAGACATCTAACATCATCGGCGTCAACTATTACTCATCGGCGCCGCCCTTGTCACCACACGAAAATAAGAGCCGTCGCATTTATCATCTAGCCGATTGAGAGAGAGAGAGAGAGAGAGAGAGAGAGAGAGAGAGACAGAGAGACAGAGAGAGAGAGAGAGAGAGAGAGAGAGGCGGCCGATACATTTTAATTCCCCTTTTCTGAATAAATCAGCCTGTTGGTGCCGAACGTCCCTGTAACTACCCCCCCCACACACACACACCCCCTCCCCTCTCTCCCCGAACCCCACCCACCACCCCCCTCCCCAAAAGCCCCAAGAGGGAGACGCCTGCAGCTATTGGGCAGCTCTCCCAGCGCCAGCCTCGCACCTGCCCCTGGCAAGAGAAAAACAAAATAACTATGCAAAAACTCTCTCTCTCTCTCTCTCTCTCTCTCTCTCTCTCTCTCTCTCTCTCTCTCTTCTCTCAGTCCCTCTCTCTCTCTCTCTCTCTCACACACAGCAGCAGCAGGCTCGCCTCTCCATCCCAGTTTACTCTCCTCCTCTTCTAGCTTTTAATTAAACTGAAGCAGAGTTGTGTAAAACCCCGCTGCTAATTACACAGCCTCTGCCCCCCCCCCTAACTACCCCCCAACTCCTCTGCCTCTTCTCCTTCTTCTTCTTCTTCTTCTCTTCCTCTTTTTCCTCGACTGGACCAACTCCAGCAGCCTGTGGAATCACTTAGTGGCTACCGCAGCGGGGGGGGGTAGTTGAGATGAGAGGGGTGAAAAAAAAAAACCCCACAAGAAATCCGATAGAGAATCGCATCTTCACAAGTTTGGAATGTACTCATTTATTTATTTATTTATTTATGAGTTTATTTCCCTCCAAAGTGAAGTCCGGGGCCTGTGAACAGGTGTGCAGGTGGATCAGAGGCTCGCGCTCGTCGGGTGTCCAGGCTTCGCATCCCGTTGAATCGCTGCCGCTCGGCTCCCTAATGAGAAGGAGCACTAATTATGTTTCACACTCACTGACGCCGGTACAATACCGACATCCGCCGCCCTCCCTCGCTCCCTCCCTCCCTCGGAAAAAGGGACGGACGCCCTCTTTCTTCTCCTTCGGCGCTCCACTTCCCGCTCCTCCTCTGCATCCTCTCCTGCCGCCTCAGAACAAGAGAGACTTTCTCCCCCTCTGCTCTCTCCTCCGTCTTGTTTGCGCTGAAGTTGATCAGTCGAGATTCTTCTCAACCCGTCTGTCACGGCCTCGTTCCTCCTTCCCTCCCTTCCTCCCCTCCTCCCTTCCTCTGACAGTCAGTCCACATTTTTCCTGTTTTGTTTTGTTTGCTTCCACTTTTCTACCTGAAATGTCCCAGATTATGCAAAATGCACTTTGCCCTTTTTTTTTTTTTTTTTTTTAAACAATAGTGTCTGTCCGCCCCCAAGAACATGAGAAAAGTCCATCATTGCTAAAGATGACAAAAAAAAATCAATGAAAACACTTGATTGAGGTCTGTAATAGTGTTAATGCGACAGTAGGACCGTTTATGAAAGTTGTTTAATATTTTTTTTTATACAATTTGGTTCTTTTCGTTCTGTCTTCAGGCGGAGCAAGACGCTTTGCGTTTTCACATTTACACCTCATTCACATTTAATTCACACCTTACACACATTTGGACAATTTACAATTCCCAGGTCACCTGACTCGCATGTCTTTGGACTGTGAGAAGTAAACCGGCTTGAACACACTTCCAAAGTCCATCATTCACTTCTTTGCCTATCTCCACTTCCCAGAAGTGGAAGTGGCCCCTTTGTGATGTCACAAAGAGCTCTGATTCCTCTCCCAGGTTCGTAACAAGGCACCTCTGAGAGAACGGCCGACCAAACAAGGTCCAACAAAGCATCAGTTCTAGCAGGACGAGAAAACAGGAGGGTTGTTTTTTTTTAGCAGGAGGCTCCAACCAGAGGACAAAATGTTCTGTTTTCTCCTGCGGGTCTTTTCCACGGAGGTCTGGGTTGAAGAATAAAGATCTGAAAATGGGTTTAATACGGGACCTTTTAACACGACTCGCTTTTTATTCATGCGTTGGGTAGATTGGGGGGCGGCGGCGGTGGCGACACTGTAATTTAACAAGGGCTCCTCCGATCCATCATGCAGGCAGCGCACGCACGCCGCTGCAGGTGAGCGTGCAGCTCGTGGTGCGTTTCAGTCGGTGGGAGCAAAGGGGGCGAGGCGGGGGGAGGAGGGTAGGGAG